>CM038471.1:36974876-37674876 GCA_021464415.1 Lonicera japonica | reverse complement strand
AACACTTTCTTCATTAAGGCGGGAGATTTTTGGTTTGATTATATAACAATAAGTTTATATATGTAAATAACCCTATATGTATAAAAAATCATAAAGCATTTTTTTTTTTGTACTGTAAATTAAATGAGTAAAGAGGGTGGCACCAGAAGACTCGTCAAGGAGATTGAGCATGTCATATAATACAATGCATTTAATTTGGATGTCACAAAAAGGAAATGATCACTCTTATTGAATGGATTGTTGGAAAAATATTTTTGGATTTGGCGCATGATCATTAATTTTTTTAATTACAGTGTGATCTTAATTTTATCATCATTGTGTAGCCCGCGTCATTAGAAATTCTTGACATGACATGAAATTTAATTCGAGGATGTTGATGAGTTGACTAGCCAAGTTGGCAATTTGTCTGTGTCTGATCCATCGAAGCATTGGAAAAGGTCGAAGGGTACTCTAGGTTGGAGGAGAAGTGTGCGATTTATTTACAAGACTTGCCTACAGATTCAAAAGTGTGCGATGTTTTTTTTTTTAAAAAAAAATTAATGCTATTGTTTTGTAGTTGGGAATTAGGATATAAACCTTTTGTTTGTTAAACATGGGTATTTTTTTAGGTTAAAAATTAAAGCTAAAGAATAATTATCAATTTAGTATACAGTTCATAAAGCTAAAGAATAAATCAATCCAATCTACAATATATTACTTTAACGAGTGATCCGATACGATTTGTTATAATCTGTTAATGTAACAAATAGATTGTGGTCTTTATATATAGTTAACTCAATAAGACACTATTTTTAGGCGATTTTTTTTTAAACATTTAATTGCTGAAATGCTGAGTGTTAAATGTTGAATCCATGCTTTGAATATGCTGTTTGTTTTTCATTCTGAATTGAGGTTTCAAATATTAAGCGTTTATAAACAATGATTTAAATTCAATATTAAACATTCAACATGACTAATGTCTCTTAATGCTGAATGGTTAATCATTAAAAACAAATAGCTGTTAAACTCTTATTGACTATAAAAAAAAAGACAAATAAACAGCTTATTGCAACTCTTAGTACTTAAAACTCTCTTATGAAGCATTCAGAGGTAAAAAAAAAAAAACACCCCGTAAGTCTTTATACAAACTTTTAAGTTGATTTTAGATCTGCCAGTAAAATATATATATATATATATCAATATGCCCGCCCCTAATTTTATTTGTTTTTAAATCAAATATTCAACGTGAGATGATAAAATAGCATTATTCAAATAAACGATAAAAAGACCTGAAAGTCAATCCGAGAACAATGGGTTCCAGCTTTCTGAAACATGATTACTAAAAGTGTAATGAGTGATACATACTGTGTGGAACAACATTACAAACACGAGGAGAAAAAGAAAAAATAACTTCACTGAGAAAGAACCTCAATATCTTGCAAAAAGGTACCAAACACTTTAAACACTCCTCCTCACAAACGAGATCAATCAAACCCTTAGCATCACTCTAAATGAAAACGCGATGTAAACCGAGATCCTCCACAAGAACCAAACCCGACACCACTGCCTTCAACTCGGCAGCCATCACCGACAACTTTAAGGTGAATTCAGATAAAATTTGTTTAAGTAATTGTGCCATTTGTACTAAATTGAACGGAATCTGTTTACCATATAAGTTACACGGCACAATATGATTGACATGTTAATAAGTAAATTATCGTGTTAAATATGTAATATGAACCAATGAACACAAACAATATAAATGAGTTATACATAACCTATCTAACTTTAAACTTCTGGAATCACACATCAATTTGGGTTAGTCATCTCAGATTTTAGTAACTCAAACATGAACCATTTGTTAAATGGGCTAGTTATGTGTGACTCAAATTTGACCTTAAATCGCAAACATTGCATCGAGTTCGTTCATGGCTAATATTGCCGGCCCCTGTGCAATTTGAATATCCATTAATTTATGAATGTTAACAACGAAGGAGATACTCCATTAATTTGTGAAACGAATTGAAGGTCATTTATTAGGTTCAATTTTAATAAAAATTACCCTTTCAAGAAAAGAAAAGAATAAACTTAAAAATTGAATCAAATATTAAATTGGATAAATTTAATGAATATGTGGATATACGAAGAAAAATGAATTAAACTGATTGTTTATTAAATAATATTCTAAAATTGTTAGACCCATTTTTCTAAAGGTGGTATTAGTACGTATTGTCAAAGTTATTATTATTATTATTATATGAGAGACTGAGCATGTAATTCTTGATTTGTTAATAAAGGTTTCTCTCCTTTCACATAGAGGTGCATGGCCGAAGGACAACTATGTTACTCGATGTGTTTTTCTGTCGTGCATACTTTACAATTTTTGTCTACTTTATCCTTACTTTATAGTTCTATTATAATTGTATCATTGTAAATATTTGGATTACCGGTTTATTCAACTTTTATATATTACTTAGTTATTTTTTCGTACGCCAAATGTTTGTCAAAATTCTCGAAAGATGTTTTTTCAAGTTATTGTTAAATTTAATATAGGTTATGTTAATGTTCGAAACAAAAACATCACTAAAGAAGCGAAACAAAATGCCAAAAGTCAAAAAGGTTCCAAGCACATCATCTTTGGTGAACTTGTTAAATAAGTACTTTAACAGCAATAGAAAATTGTTTGTGTGATAAAACTATCCTACAAAACATTGGTGTGACAATGGTTTAAATATTGATTAGGTAGATGTTTATGGATTCCACTTCATTAATTAATCAATTGATTTACTGCTATCTAATCTCCAATGTAAAATAAAAAATAAATAGTGAATATACATATATATATAGTTTGGACAAAAAATAGTGAGTTTCATTTAACAATATTGGAAAATGATAACATGTGTCCTAAGAAAACATGTTAACCATACTATTAATAGAAAGAATACCGCTTTACATGAGAATTTGTACCTACTTTAATGCATAGTATAATATAATTTTTTCTATTTATAAATACATAATATGTATCCTTAAAACACACATTAACATGACCCAACAGTATTTTTTAGATTTGTAGGTGAACGTAGAATTGGTCAAATCCTTGTCTCATAAAGTCCTTTGGAAAACCAAATGCCAGCAAATTAAACACATGTGACATGTCATAATATATGTGTAAAATAAGGCAATCGGAGAAACAATCACAAAAATATCATATCATCAATTTATTTGACCAATGACTTACATTTAATTATAATAAACTAAATAAATTTTAAATTATTAAATATATTTTCAAAACATTAAATCAAAAAAACTTACATAAAAAAATTGATCTTAGTTATCCCACCAATCTACTCTCTCTTTGACTTTTTTTCTCTCATCAATTTCTTTTTAAAATAAAAAGTACATTAACTTTAAATAAAAAAATAAATAATTTACTAAGGTTTATATATTTGAAATCTATTTATCAAGATTTATAAAATAAGATCCATTGTGACTATAAAATTTTGTGAAAATGATATATATAATGTGTAAATCATCTTCACAAAATTTCGATTAGAAATTTAAACCAAAAATTAGTGCAACAAAATTTTGATATATACATATATTTGCTTTTGTACATTGAAATTATAAGTGATTATCTCACCCGAATCTAAATTATATAAAACATCCTTACTAAATTTATTAAAAATTCTATCGGTTTAATTATTGAAATAGACCTCATTAAAAAAAATTGAGCCAAATAAATATCCGAAATGAGCAAAGACTGATTCAGAACATGAGAACAAACTCCTTGTATGCAGGAAAATAAATAAGAAATGAATCGAATTAAAAGATAATAATAAAAGAAGAAGAAAAAAATCTCATAACGAAGAAAAAGTTTTTGATGGAGAAATGAAAAAAAAAAAAAAAGTAATTTTGCAGGGTGATTTTACTTTTATCCACTAAATCTTGTAGTTAATTCATATTGTAATTCACATTACATATTAAGTTAATTCGCGAGCGTGGATGAACTAATAAAAAAATATAATGAATTTATTTTGAGGTGGGATTTATAAATATTATTTTATTTGGTTTTTAATAATAATTTAATATGGAAATATCTACTAAATTAATAAGTATAACTACTTTAAAAATTTAGATGTGTAAATTTTAATTAACTTTGCAGTAAAATAACAAAAACAAAATTTAATCCCTTTCCCCTTACGGTTTTAACGATTCTCCCAGTATCTCTTCTTCTTCTTCTTCTTCTTCTTCCCACTATCACTCTTTCCCCAGCCTTCTTCTTCTTCCCTCTTTCCCCACCGTCTCTTCTTCTTCATCCTATTACAAACCCTAAATTAGTTTCATATTCTTTAAATCACCAAATCCGTATTCCAACTTTAGAAACCCATACCCACAATTTTGAAAATCTTGAACTAATTTGGTTTTTGTATTATGTAAGTCTAACTCACAATACGGAAGATTACAAATTTAAATTATACCAAGTTTCTTATATCATGTCTAACTTTCAGACTAAATAATTATATTATTAATTATAATGTTGGGGGTCCCAAAAGATTAATGAATAAAAAAATTGTAAATTACTGGATAAGGTCTATTTGCAACGCAAGCTGAAAAAGTTTGTCATCCCCTCTTATATATATATATATATAATACACACTATATATACTTGGTCATTCTTTCACTCTGTTTTCGTGTGTTTGTGTGTGTGTGTGTGTGAGAGAGAGAGAGAGAGAGCGAATGGCGTCTATTCGATCAACACAAACGCAAAAGTAACCCTAAACCGTTCAAACTTTTTTAAACGTAAAGATGAGGTTAATTAAAAGGAATTATATTTAGATTAGGAATGTTAATTAAAAAGAATTATATTTAGATTAGGAAAGTTAATTAAAAGGAATTATATTTAAATTAGGAATGTAAATAAAAAAGGAATCTAAAGTTATACAATTATAATTTAATTAAAATTAGTGGATATACTAATCAATTTTAAAAAGGGTAATTTTGTGAAACTTCATTTAAAATTTTCATAATTTAAGGGTGGATTAACTGCAAGATTTAGTGGATAGAAACAAAATCACCCTTTTTAATATGTATGATTAATATTTTATTGATGAAGTCATAAATAAGATAGAATCGACAAAAAATGTACAAGATATATAAGACATTTCCAATATTTATCAAGATTCGTATTACTATACCTTTGTAAGAAATTCTTGGGATATAACAATATATTTAGTGGCCAAAGTAAATTCGATCCATGTATACGGTGTTGAATCTCTTGAATTATGACAAGAATAGTCCTTATTTTTGGGGTTAATTATATAGTGATGAATGATCTTTGATTTGCACCTGGTAGATATGAGGATCATTCAGACTTTCTCCAAAACTTACCCAAGAAACGTAGAGTAGCATATACATAGTAGTATGTGACTTGTCTACCTTTCGTATTGCCATAATCAAGCACATAGTGGCCAGTATATGAATTAGGTGAAAATTTTCACTTTGAAAATAATAAAGATAACAAATCTTATCCACCCCATTGTTTGAAAAATAAATGCATGTGGATTTGAATATATATTTTTATTACATATGGGCAATGTTTTTTAAATATATATATATATATTGGTACCTATTTGTAAAACTTGAAATTTTAAGGTATCTAATTGTAAGAGTTTAAACTTCAGATGAAAGGGTGCAAAACATGGCCTGCCTTTTGAGGATCGACATTTGTGTCCATAGATGCGGATGCATACAAGTCGTCGTGATTTGTACCTCACTACGGTTGCAAGAGAGAACCTTGAATACTTAATAGCTCATAAAGGGTGATCCTTTTTTTGATAAAGTTTTTATGCGTGACTTACCCTTTTTCATTCTATTTTTCCATCTCAAGTAGTTCACTTTGGGTAAACAATTTTTGTAACATTTTTTCATTCACTCCATAGTTATTTTGAGAAAACAAATACACGATTTCGATGTCCTCGTATACGAGAACACAAATCTATAACAACCTTTCACATCTGTGTGTGAGGTCCTATTGAAAATTACCCTCAAAATTGCTCTAATATAGAATTTTTTTTTAACCCATTATTTCAACACTACCGACGTAAATCATTTCTTAGACTTTAATATTAGGTATAATTTATTTCTTGATTACTTGCATAATATTAGTAGTATTTCTTGATTAATTATATAATATTATTAAAGATATTATGTTTGCATTGTATTATTGTAATTCATTGTAACTGTTCATATTCGCTATTTAAGTTGTATAAAATATTATTATTAATGCTACTATATATAGATATATTTGCGATAAAATTTAAAGCTTTAAATATATTTTTGAGCACTCTGAATTTTGCTCCCCTTGGCTGGATTTCCAGTCCACCACTGTATATAAGTATGTGTATGTGTTTTGTGTGAGACAAGCTAAGGTTTGTAATGAATGATCATTATTACTTGACGAACTCATATTTTAGATGGCATTGTTGTCGGTTGATCACTTTTCTTGAGTCTTAATACTCAACACGTGTGTAATCTACGCAATGTGTAAGGGTCTAAATTAATATAATACAACTGCAAAAATATAAAAAATAACCAGACATACAAATAAGCAAAGTTTTTATTGACTCAAGAAAATGAATGTAGCGTTTCTACCAAAGAACTCTTGCACTTGCAAATCGAGAAACGAACAAAAAGCAACGGTGGTGGGATTTCTTTAATTCTATTGTTGAATTTTCTGATTTGAAAAAAAACAAAAAGAAATTATTATTTTTAATCAGAATGGGTTGAGATGAGATGAACGAGCAAGGGTGTTTCGTATGATGTCGTGATCTGATGAGGGGTTTTGTTTTAATTCAATAATTAATTTGGTGGCAAAAAAAAGGTGAATACAGCTAAGATACACATGGAGAAAGTAATATAATGGTTGGGCAGGTTTGGGTTTGCTACGGGCAGTAGTTGACTAGCCTTGAGTGGGAGCTAGGATTGGTTGCCCGAGTTGCCCGTGGGAAAATGTGTAGAAAATATTTGAAGATATGAGATTTGATTATTTTTAGGAAAGGTTGGTTTATTTGTATTTTTTAATATGTATGATTATTATTTTATTGATGAATATTTTATTTATATCACCCTTGCATTTTTGTGGCCTTTGTTAATTAGTGTCGGTGAGATATATATATAATTTTTTTTTTGTTGGTGTGACAAATTTGTTGGGAGTTGAGACTTATCACATGTGAACATAAGTATATATAAGCACCGAATCATTCCACTTCTTTAATTTCTTTCTTTAATTTTATATAATTTTAAAGAATTATTTTTATAATAACTATAAATTATGTAGCAGTTGAGCTTTATACTATTCTTGAAATAAAAGCAAAACGATACAGCATTAAAAATGTCCGAAATACTTTTTTGGCAAGATATATAACATTATAATACAAAGGTAAGAATTATAATTTGCGAACTAAACAAAATTTCTAGCCCCTAAACTTAGAAAACAAAAAACGTACTCCTTTTGAAAAAAAGTAAAATTGTTGTGTTTACTTATTTATAATATTATTATTGTGTTAGTTGTAGAATTGTATAAAAAAAAAGAGAATTGTACTATTCAATAATCGCTTTTATATTAAAAGGAGGGGTGTGTGTTGGGTTGGGGTATGTTCATTTTGTGTTTAGCCCAATATTTTTAAAAAAATTTGCATTTAGCCCACCTTGTTATCATAATTAGTTTTTGGCCCAAACTTTTGGATAATTAATATTAAATATTTTAGCTAATTTTATTTCATTTTGTGATTTCCAATGTTAACCCTTTTAATTATTTTTTTCTTGAAAATAAATGAATCCTAAACATTAGCCAGCATATATTATGTTAGATAATTATTAAGATTCCATAGTTTGAATTTCAAATTCAAACTGTGTTTCAAACTAAAATAACTGAAGTCCAACAAACATATTAGGATGCCAAAATAAAAAATCAAAGCAACAAACGTATTATAAAATATTAATTTTCTAATTGGACTATATTGTTTTATTTGGTGTACCTTGAAGGATATGAAGGCGCAAATTATTTTCTTCCTTTCTCTGTATGAGTAGTCATATGATAATATACCAAAGAGTATGCACTTTTCTCAGATCACAATAGTCCTGCATAAATGGTTTAAATGATTGTACCGGTTTGATGAGAATCCTTTATATATATATATATATATATTGTTGAAGTCATAAATAAGATAGAATCGACAAAAAATGTACAAGATATATATAACATTTCCAATATTTATCAAGATTCGTATTACTATACCTTTGTAAGAAATTCTTGGGATATAACAATAAATTTAGTGCCCAAAGTAAATTCGATCCATGTATACCATGTTGAATCTCTTGAATTATGACAAGAATAGTCCTTATTTTTGGGTTTGATAATATTGTGATGAATGATCTTCGATTTGCACCTAGTAGATATGAGGATCATTCAGACTTTCTCCAAAACTTACCCAAGAAACATAGAGTAGCATATACATAGCGGTATGTGACTTGTCTACCTTTCGTATTGCTATAATCAAGCACATAGTAGTATATGACTTAGGTGAAAATTTTCACTTTGAAAATAATAAAGTGAACAAATCTTGTCCACCCCATTGTTTGATAAATAATTGCAGGTGGATTTGAATATTTTTTTATATTATATATGGTGTATTTTTTTAAACATATATATATTGGTACTTATTTGTAAAACTTGAAATTTTAAGGTATCTAATTGTAAGAGTTTAAACTTGAGATGAAAGGGTGCAAAACATGGTCTGCCTTTTGAGGATCGACATTTGTGTCCATAGATGCAGACGCATACAAGTCTTCGTGATTTGTACCTCACTACGGTTGCAAGAGAGAACCTTGAATACTTAATAGCTCATAAGGGGTGATCCTTTTTTCGATAAAGTTTTTATACGTGACTTACCATTTTTCATTCCGTTTTTCCATCTCAAGTGGTTCACTTTGGGTAAACAATTTTCGTAACAATTTTTCATTCACTCCATAATTATTTGGAGAAAAAAAAAATACACGATTTCGATGTCCTCATATACGAGAAGACAAATCTATAAAAACCTTTCACATCTGAGTATGAGGTCTTATTGAAAATTACCCTCAAAATGGCTCTAATATAGAATTTTTTTTTAACCCATTTTTTCAAAACTACCGACGTAAATCATTTCTTAGACTTTAATATTAGGTATAGTTTATTTCTTGATTACTTGCATAATATTAGTTGTATTTCTTGATTAATTACATAATGTTATTGAAGATATTATGTTTGCATTGTATTATTGTAATTCATCGTAACTGTTCATATTCACTATTTAAGTTGTATGAAGTATTATTATTAATGTTATTATATATATATTTGCATTAAAATTGAAAGCTTTAAATATATTTTTGACCACTTTGCATTTCGCTCACCTTAGCTAGATTTCTAATCCACCACTGTATATAAGTATGTGTATGTGTTCTGTGTGACACAAGTTAAGGTTTGTAATGAATGCTCATTATTACTTGACGGGCTCATATTTTAGAAGGCACTGTTGTTGGTTGATCACTTTTCTTGAGTCTAAATACTCAACACGTGTGTAATCTACGCAATGCGTAAGCGTCTAAATTAATGTAGTAAAATTACAAAAATATAAAAATAACCAAACATACAAATAAGTAAAGTTGTTATGGATTCAACAAAATGAATGTAGCCGTTTCTACTAAGAACTCTTACACTTGCAAATCGAGAAACGAACAAAAAGCAACGGTGGTGGAATTTCTTTAATTCTATTGTTGAATTTTCCGATTTTTTTTTTAAAAAACGAAATTATTTTTTTTAATCAGAATGGGTTGAGATGAGATGAAAGAGCAAGGGTGTTTCGTATGATGTCGGGATCTGATGAGGGGTTTTGTTTTAATTCAATAATTAATTTGGTGGCAAAAAAAAAGCTGAATACAGCAGAGATACACATGGAGAAAGTAATATAATGGTTGGGCAGGTTTGGGTTTGCGGGGCAGGAGTTGACTAGCCTTGAGTGGGAGCTAGGATTGGTTGCCCGAGTTGCCCGTGGGAAAATGTGTAGAAATTATTTGAAGATACGAGATTTGATTATTTTTAGGAAAGGCTGGTTTAGTTGTATTTTTTAATATGTATGATTATTATTTTATTGATGAATATTTTATTGGGGCAATTGAAAAAAAGGGCTTATTAGAGAAAGATTTTCACACTAAGGCCAAGGAATAATTTTTTTTTAAATAAAGGGCCTATTTTTTATTTTATTGATAATATGACATGTGTCTTTTTTTATTATTATAAAATGACATCCCAACCCTTAAAATAAACTAAAAAAATATCAATATGCATTAAAATATGGACTGCAATATGAACTTTGCAGTCTATATTTCACTGCAATATGAACTTTGCAGTCCATATTTTACTGCAATGTGAACTTTGCAGTCAATATTTTTAGTGCAAAGTTCATATTGCAGTCCATATTTTACTGCAATGTGAACTTTGCAGTCCATATTTTTAGTGCAAAGTTCATATTGCAGTACATATTTCACTGCAATATGAACTTTGCAGTTCATATTTTATTGCAATATGAACTTTGCAGTCCATATTTTTTGTGAAAATTTCATTAAAAGGGGTAATTTAGGTAATACATAACATGTTTTTATTAATTAAATGATATTTAAATTTATTCAAATACATTCATTTAAAATATAAAACAAAATAGGCATCTTACACTAATTACCAATTAAAAATAGGCCATTCATTCAAATTACCAATTAAAAATAGGCCCTTCATTCAAAAAAATATTATTCATTGGATTGTTGGTAAAAATCAATGTATAATAAGCCCTTCTACCTAATTTCTAGTATTTTATTTTATCTCCCTTGTTTTTTTGTGGTCTTTGTTAATTAGTGTCGTTGAAATATATATAATTTTTTTTTTGTTGGTGTGACAAATCTGCTGGGAGTTGCAACTTATCACTTGGCAACATAAGTATATATAAGCACCGAATCATTCTACTTCTTTAATTTCTTTCTTTAATTTTATATAATTATAAAGAATTATTTTTGATAATAACTATAAATTATGTAGCAATTGAGCTTTATACTATTCTTGAAATAAAAAACAAAACTATACAACATTAAAAATGTCCGAAATACTTTTTTGGCAAGATATATAACATTATAATACAACGGTAATAATTATAATTTGCAAAGTAAACAAAATTTTTAGCCCCTAAACTTAGAAAACAAAAAACGTACTCCTTTTGAACAAAAGTAAAATTGTCGTGTTTACTTATTTGTAATATTATTATTGTGCTAGTTATAGAATTGTATTGAAAAAAAAAAAAGAGAATTGTACTATTCAATAATCGCTTTTATATTAAAAGGAGGGGTGTGTGTTGGGTTGGGGTATGTTCATTTCGCGTTTAGCCCAATATTTTTAAATAATTTTGCATTTAGCCCACCTTGTTATCATAATTAGTTTTTGGCCCAAACTTTTGGACAATTAATATTAAATAATTTGGCTAATTTTATTTCGTTTTGTGATTTCCAATGTTAACCTTTTTGACTTTTTTTTTTCAAAATGAATGAATCCTAAACATTAGCCACCATATATTATGTTACATAATTATTAAGATTCCATAGTTTGAATTTCAAATTCAAACTGTATTTCAAACTAGAATAATTTATGTCCAATGGACATATTAGAATGCCAAAACAAAAAATCAAAGCAACAAACGTATTATAAAATATTAATTTTCTAATTGGACTATATTGTTTTATTTGGTGTACCTTGAAGGATATGAAGGGACAAATTATTTTCTTCCTTTCCCCATATGAGTAGTCATATGACAATATACCAAAGAGTACGTACTTTTCTCAGATCACAATAGTCCTGCATAAATGGTTTAGATGGTTGTACTGATTAGATGAGAATCCTTTATTTATATATTGTTGAAGTCATATATAAGATAGAATCGACAAAAAATGTACAAGACATATAAAACATTTCCAATATTTATCAAGATTCGTATTACTATACCTTTGCAAGAAATTCTTGGGATATAACAATATATTTAGTGGCCAAAGTAAATTCGATCCATGCATACCGTGTTGAATCTCTTGAATTATGACAAGAATAGTCCTTATTTTTGGGGTTGATAATATAGTGATGAATGATCTTCGATTTGCACCCGGTAGATATGAGGATCATTCAGACTTTCTCCAAAAAGAAATGTAGAGTAGCATATACATAGTGGTATGTGACTTGTCTACCTTTGGTATTGCTATAATCAAGCACATAGTGGTATATGACTTAGGTGAAAATTTTCACTTTGAAAATAATAAAGTGAACAAATCTTATCCACTCCATTGTTTGAAAAATAAATGCAGGTGGATTTGAATATTTTTTTTATTACATATGGGGTATTTTTTTTAAATATATATATATATATATCGGTACCTATTTTTAAAACTTGAAATAATTTTAAGGTATTTAATTGTAAGAGTTTAAACTTGAGATGAAAGGGTGCAAAACATGGCCTACCTTTTGAGGATCGACATTTGTGTCCATAGATGCGGATGCATACAAGTCGTCGTGATTTGTACCTCACTACAGTTGCAAGAGAGAACCTTGAATACTTAATAACTCATAAGGGGTGATCCTTTTTTCGATGAAGTTTTTATGCGTGACTTATCCTTTTTCATTCTATTTTTCCATATCAAGTATTTCACTTTGGGTAAACAACTTTCGTAACAATTTTTCATTCACTCCATAATTATTTTGAGAAAAAACAAATACACGATTTCGATGTCAAGAACACAAATCTATAACAACCTTTCACATCTAAGTATGAGGTCCTATTGAAAATTACCCTCAAAATGGCTCAAATATAGAATTTTTTTTAACCCATTTTTTCAACACTACCGACGTAAATCATTTCTTAGACTTTAATATTAGGTATAATTTATTTCTTGATTACTTGCATAATATTTGTTGTATTTCTTGATCAATTACACAATATTATTAAAGATATTAAGTTTGCATTGTATTATTGTAATTCATCATAACTGTTCATATTCGCTATTTAAGTTGTATGAAGTATTATTATTAATGCTATTATATATATATATATATATTAGCGTTAAAATTTAAAGCTTTAAATATATTTTTGTGTATTTTGAATTTCGCTCCCCTTAGCCGGATTTCTAAATCCACCACTGTATATAAGTATGTGTGTTCTGTGTGAGACAAGTAAAGGCTTGTAATGAGTGATCATTAATTCCAGGCAGACTCATATTTTAGATGGTATTGGTTGTCTATTGCTCATTGTTCTTGAGTCTTAATACTCAACAAGTGTGTAATCCACGCGATGCGTAGACGTCTAAGTTAATGAAATATGCAAATTACATAGATACAAAAAATATAATGTATAATGGTAAAAATAAAATAAAAATACCCATATAATATAACTACAAGAATATAAAAGTAACCAAAAATACGAATAAGCAAGGTTGTTATGGACCCCAAGAAAATGAATGTAACCGTTTCTTTTTAGGAAAATGTTGACTAGCGTTGGGTGACAGCTAGGATTGGTTGCCCGAGTTACCCGTGGGAAAATGTGTAGGAAATTGAAGATATGAGATTTGATTCTTTTAGGAAAGGTTGGTTTACCTTTATTTTTGGAGGCTATTATTTACGCTCTTTATTTTTGTTAGTAATATTACCGTTGTCACAAACACTCTCCTCATGTTAATTTTTTGTCACAAATACCCACCACCTAATTTTTACCTAATTAAATGTTAATACAAACATTAATTAAAATTAAAATTATTTAACATTGAAAAGGAAGAATGCATTTACGTCTCACCTTCTCCTTCGTCTTACACCTTCGCCTTCTCATCTCTCCACTTCGTAGCTCTCACCTTCATCTCTCCCCTTCGTAGCTCTCACCTTCGTCGGTCTTCCAGTCATCTCTCACATTTCTAGCTCTCATCTCGTGTCTCACCTGCGTAGCTAGCCCGTTCATGTCTCACCTGCGTAGCTTTCCTGCTCGTGTTTCACCTACGTAGCTCTCCCGCTCGTCTCTCCACGCCGAAGGTTAGCCATTGATGACTAATAAAAACCTTCTCCCTCCTCCGCGACTATTCTTTTAGATATGTGCTCATCTCCTCTCTTCCATTCTTTATATTTGATTTAGGGCTTTTTTAGTTGTGTATTAATGTGATAACTGTTAAATTGATGCTTCATGGTGATCGTGATTACTGATGATTGGAGGTATATTGTTTGTTTACGTGTATAGTTGATATCATTATATTATTAAGAACATAAATAATGAAAAAAAATTAATGGACTGAAAACTTAAAAGCAGAGAAAAAGGAGAAATTCTAATTAGTAAGAACACACCGATTGGGGGTAGCTTTTTAGCTCCATTTTGTGGAATCCCTTCTATTTGTTCACTTGGCACTACACTTTCTTTAGGGAAAGATTTTGGTTTTCTTCCGAAAGCCAATCATATTCGAGAAGTAAATCTACAAATTGTTTCTGGAGAGTAATAATGTGAGCTTCGGCATTTTCAACCCGTTTCTCCTTTTCTTCATACTCCATTTTAAGTTTGGAATAGTTCTCTGTTATATAAGAGATTTCTTTCTACAGCCTTGTTTTATCCTCCTTGGCTTTCTCTTCCTTTTCTTTAAGCTGCAACTTCTCTCTCTGGCCTTTCTATTTCCTATTTTGAAGCTCTCAGCCTACTTATCAATTTGACTATTTCTTGAAAATTAAGGTGCATGCGTGCAAACAAGAATCCAAGAAATAATGTGAACATTGCAAGATCAAATCCATCGATTATATATTTAAGTAATACGAATTAATTATTTTGTGTAAGGGCGTATTTGATTGCAATTCTTTTCATAAAAAATGCCTAAGATTCTCTATTTTCCATCAAGATAGTAGGTAAGTTTCATTCTGAAATCTTAACTATGGATTATATCGAATTTATTGTATCCTTATAATATGACAATTTATTAAATTGGGAATGGCATTAGTCCATTCATGTATGGGCACGCACAACTATTGAATCTTTAATGCAACTCATAGCTTAATAAAACTAAAAGGAAATAGGGAAGAATTAGCAAGTGCTATGATTCAGTATCAAATATATTCCTTTACTGCTCTCTGCAATATTGACTTTTACCAAAATAGCACAATATAAAAAAACTATTGAATCTTTAATGCATATATAACTAATATTATTAATCTTCATTTTAGAGAGAAATTTATGTTTATACTTTAGAAATAGACCCAGGAGTAAACTTGCATGCCATGAAGTGAATGTGCATAAGTGGAAGTAAAGGTTTCTTCATGGTTTAAATCATACCCGAATAAAAAAAAATACAGAATGCTCCCTTCATGTTAATCTACGATAGTTACAAAGGTGAAGAATGCTTAAATCTATCATTATGTTATTAAGTTGGGATGTTAGAATATTCTTTGGGCTAAAAAGCATTTTTTACCTTTGTTTTGTCAAAGTTTCTTTGAAAAACTTTGACTTCATCAAGTTGTAAACAATGAAGAATTTAGTAATTATAAAACCCAAATTTTAGGGAGGAGCTGTAATTTGTGAAGTTTGTGTAGTAAGAGAAAAATGCACTCTAATTACCCATTTTTAATTGTTTTGTTGGTTACTTTCATTCAACTTAATTTTGAAATTAAATACCTAAATTCAATAGGAGAGATAGCCCTACATTCATAACCAAACAGGAAAAATAAATAAATAACTAACAAAGTCATATACAATCTAAGTTGGTAAGGATCAACCATGTCTAGCAAAATCATATACTTTTATATTATTTGATGTTTATGTCTAAATACTAATGGTGTAATTCGTGTTAAGCAGCAAGCAGCGGTTGATGCAGCATTATCGCTGGTAGAGGGAGCTCTCTTTGGCGGTCAAAGCCAAGACATGTCGGCAATTGTTAATAAAGTCTTTGATATCCTTAAGGTTACAAGAACGGGGGATTACGAAAATAGTATGGGTGAGCGTAGATCAAAAAGATTACAAGATCTATCGCCAACAGTATCTACTCCCGGACGAGCCAAAGCCCCCAAGAAAAAAGTCAAAGAAGTAATTGTGATAAAGCCTTTTGCTAGTTTAAGTTAGAGACAATGAACTTCTTAAGTTTATTAATTGTTTTTGTATAAACCTCTTAGGTAGTATGTTATGTACTTTAAAAAACTTGGGTTAAAATTTGTATGAACATCTTTTGGTAGTTCGTTATATAATTTTATAAACTTGGGTTATTTTTGTATGAACCTCTTTTGGTACTAGTTTTAGTTTAATGAAGTTTTTATTATTAGTGCATCATACACTACTTGGTTGTTGATTTGCATTGATGGTTTATTCAAAATCTGGATTGTCCAGGGATAATAGAAGTATAGATATATGATGTGATACACTACTTAATTGTTGATTTACATTGATGGTTTTTTTTGAAGTCTGGATTATCCAGGGATAATAAAAGTAAAGATATGTGATGTCCAAACCTGTCATTGACTCACCTAATGACAGCTGAGTGAATTCACAAACACTTACTCCACATAAGGTGAGTGTGTTGCAAGAGTCTCGCCCAATATAAGGCAATGGAAAACAGAGCGTATTGGAGTGTTTTGAAATTAGACTCACCTAATGACAGGTGAGTGAATTCACACAAACTCACCCCATATTAGGTGAGTGTGTTGCAATAGCATCGCCTAATATAAGGCAATGGAGAACGGAGTGTACTGGAGTGTTTTGAAATTAGACTCACCTAATGACAGGTGAGTGAATTCACACACACTCACCCCATATCAGGTGAGTGTGTTGCAAGAGCCTCGCCTAATATAATGCAATGGAGATTGGAGTGTACTGGAGTGTTTTAAAATTAGACTCACATAATGAAAGGTGAGTGAATTCACTCACACTCACCCCACAGCAGGTAAGTGTGTTGCGAGTGACTCCCCGAATATAAGGCAATGGAGATTGGAGTGCACTGGAGTGTTTTAAAATTAGACTCACCTAATGACAGGTGAGTGAATTCACTCACACTCACCCCACATTAGGTGAGTGTGTTGCGAGTGACTCGCCTAATATAAGGCAATGGAGTGATGAGTGCATTGGAATGTTTTCCAAATCAGAAGAGATGTGAGTTAATTCACACATTAATAAGAGATAATTGTTACATCATTAATATAACAAAAGTTACATATAAGATATTGAAACATACAATTCAACCTAACTTTACAAAAATACTTATACGAGTTCTACATTTTCAATTAAAGCCAACTAAACAAAAAAATTAGATATATAACGGATATACATTTTTAGTTGTACCCATCTTCACAAAAAAACATAGGACTTACTATGCGACATGTATGCATAATAAAAAAGAACAAAAGTCTGAGCAATCATTAATCTTTGACTATGATTGGTGAGTCTTTTATTCTGATCGGGTAGATATCCTTCTTTATAAAATTGAAGTCTATCGGCAAAAAGTTGCTCCCAAGCAGTTGCCCCAGGAGTTCGAAGTACATTCCACATGCTAGCAACAATGGGGAGCGGGGCATTATCTTTCAAGGTAACGCTGACAAAGTGGTTACCGTAAACAAGTGCAATACAGATAACACGAACTTCACTACCCTTCACTGGCGGCTCAGCTTGGGGAAAGAAAGTTACACTTCCCATATTTGATAAGAACACAACTATACAGTTGTACGCCGACGCTGTGATAAAACCCGCATCAGGCATGCACATCCAATGTTTTGGGTATGTGACTTTGGGTAAGAAAAAATCAATTCTGGCTCATCTCAGCAATAAATTTCTTCTCCTCTTTCGTCAATCTTCTTGCAAACGGATGCCCAAGTAAGGTATTCGGTAACTAATGATTATGAATTACACATATTATTTTTAACTTCCATTTATCCGCGCCGATACTCAAACCACGTAGTAGAAATGGACAATTACACTTCTTCGTAGCACTATCTCTTTTTCTAGGTACATATTTTTGTGGTCGGTTATCACGAGGTACTCCTCCTCTTTCATAACCCAAAACTACCTGTGAACACCTTCTACTAGTACCTTTGTCAGATTTTGGGGTAACTACTATAGTTTTAATCTCTCTTCCTTTTCGTTGAGCCCAGTCAACTAAACTTTCTCGGGAATTAAATACCTACAAAATAAATTCAACAAATATTAATTACTATTATGTTGTAATTAAATAGTTACTACATGGTACTAAAGTATTATGTACTTACTTCGTCTGTTGTAAAAACGTTACTCACGTTAATTGCTTTTCCTGGATTATAATCATCATTACTAGCCTCTCCTTCATTAGCATGCTTAACAATTTTGTCTCCACCATAATACTTAAGATCAACGCAATTTCTTTGAGAAAAAGGCTCTTCTACTATATGATATTCTTCAACATCACCAAGCTTATAATTAACATCCTTTGGACTCTCTTCTTCAACAATATGCTCGGTACGTTTGATAATATAAGCCGGTTTAGGAGTTGGTTGTAATTGCATTGCCGTGAAATCAATTTTTTCAAACGTTGATATATCTCCCCATATGCTAGATTGATGTGATAAATCCTGAAATTATATTCAAAGTTAGTGTTGGCTTAATTTACTTTGGGAGAATTGAATGTATTTGTACACACTTGCTTATCTTGAGGTGAATGTGTTTTTAAACACTCGCTTATCATAAAGTGAATGTGTTTATACACACTCGCTTATCTTGAGGTGATTGTATTTGTACACACATATTCCTTGGGTTCCGTCCTTTGCCTGGAGTGTTTTTCAAATTAGGCTCACCTAATAACAGGTGATTGCATTCACAAGTACTCATCTCACATGGGGTGAGTATGATGTTAATCACTCGCATAACATAAAGTAATGGAGTGCTGATTGTATTATAGTGTTTTTCAAATTAGGCTTGCCTCACCTAATGATAGGTGAGTGTATTTGTACACACTCGCCTTATTTTAGGAGAGTTTTAACTATATTACTCTCCTTATATAAAGCGAGTCAAGCCTGGACAGAACCACCCGTTTTGTACTCTGTTTTAGGGATTACATCTTTGTTTCAATTTGAATGTTGAAGAATGATGTATGAAAGCTAATAAATACATTAATACATTAACAATAACAATTATAATACCTCTTTAACTTCATTTTGGAGTGGAATTTCACCACAAACTTTTTCTTTAACTTCTTCTTTATCCACCATCTAATGAGTAATGCTTCTTATTTATTATAATCCAAGCTTTGAACTTCCCACCAATAATATTTATGCTTCGATTTGGTTGTGATTTCTTGATTTTGAGAGCTCAAATGATGAAGAAGTGAATCTCTTCTCTCTCAATCTTTTTACTTGAAGCAAGTAATAAAATTGTGAATGGGGAAAAAATGAGAGATATAGGTTTCATTATTAGGTTAATGTTTGATTAGTTTATTAAAAACTGAATAAATAGATAGGTTAATGTTTTAAGCATTGGGTAAATAAGTTAAATAATGGTTAAGTGAGAGGGTTTGTGACAAAAAGGTGGGGTGTTAAAAAATGAGTTTTATCAAATTAGAGATGGTGGTATTTGTGGCAAAATTGAGGGGTGTAAATAATAGCACCCTTATTTTTTAATATGTATGATTATTATTTTATTGATGAATATTTTATGAGTGTTTTTGTTTATACCCGCAAAATTATTCTTTTGACCCATCAAATTTTTAAAACTTAATCAAAAAAACTGAAATTTTGTAACCAAACGCCACCTTACTACTCTTTAATTACCCTAATTCTGTAATCAAGTTATCATCTTTCCATCTTCAATTGCCATAGAAATTGTTGCAATTATTAATGATATCGGAAACATATTCTATGAATTTTAAGTCAGATTGTGTTTCATCCCTAGATCTCCAAATTGTATTGCAATTTTGGTTGCCAAAAAAGCATCCCTTCTCTCCCAATCAATTGGGATTCTTCACCGCCGAGTCTGTTAGTTTTCTTTAATCAGTGGTTTCTCTATCTTTTAGTTTTGTTCTTTTTCTGGTTAAAAAAAAACCCGATTCACCGCATCCTTGTGCTCCATCTCTCTCTCTCTCTCTCTCTCTCTCTCACAATAAATGATATTCCTCGATCTTCTTCCCTTAACTCCATTAGACTTTGAACCATCTTTTTGAAACTTCACCCATTCAACATTTCCAATTTGTATATCTTCTACTTTTGTGTAGATTTAAATAGGTATTCTTGAAAGTGATTATAATTGTTGTCAAAGAAAAATGAAAATTGCTAAGATTAAATACCGGGCATCAATGGAATCCATGGTTACTGGAAAGTAGAAACCATGATTTCTTGATATTTGCACTGCATATTGTAAGTATATATATAAGATGGATGCATTTGTGTATTCTTTTCCATTGTAACAATCTTTATAAATATAATTAAATTAATTTTCCTAATATAAATGAGATGATGGGATAAATTGGGTTTAGACATCAAAATCTGACAATGACACAAAGCAGGCTTTAATTCTTCAAAAAGAAGTTTTAAGGCTTTGTTTAGTGATGAAAAGAATGGTGGGGTGAGTTGAAAGTAAATAAAAAAATTTAGTAGGGTGAGTAGAATGTTATCTCTAAATAGGGGTCAGTAGCAAGTTTTAGTGGGTTCATTTAAAAATTCCCATATTTTATTTATATCACACTCGTTTTTTATGGCCTTTGTTAATTAGTGTCGGTGAAATATATATATATATATATATATTTGTTGGAGTGACGGAGAAATGTGTTGGGAGTTACAAATTATCACTATGCCAGAAAAGGGTTTAGGCGACACACACAAATGGGTTCGTCTCCTAAGATACATCTTAGGCGACGAACATTACGTCCGTCTCCTCAGACTTAACTTAGGCGACGTACAAGCGGTTGCGTCGCCTAAGTTCACTCTTAGGCGACGTACGGATATAATACGTCTCCTAAACTTAACCTTTAGGCAACGTACATGGTAAGATGCGTCGCATAATTGACAAATTTCTTAGGCGACGTACATTGGTCATTGTACGTCTCCTAAGATAAGTCATAGGCGACGTACACAAATTAATGTACGTCACCTCAAATGTCACTTAGGAGACGCAATTTGACCAATGTGCGTCACCTAAAGTAAATTTTTCTGATAAATTTTTTCCCAAAATTTTGAAAATTTGGAAATTCACTTAGGAAACGCACATTGACAAATGTGCGTCGCCTAAAGTCACCCAATTTTCATCGAAATTTTGAATTTTTGAAAAAATTAAAAATTAACTTAGGAGACGCACTTTGAGCAATGTGCGTCGCCTAAATTAAATTTTCCCGCCTGAATTTTTCACGGAATTTCAAAATTTTGGAAATTCACTTAGGAGACGCACATTGGCCAATGTGCGTCACCTAAAGTCATCCAATTTTCACCGAAATTTTGAAATTTTGAAAAATTGAAAATTCAGTTACGAGACGCAATTTGACCAATGTGCGTCGCCTAAAGTAATTTTCCCGCCTAAATTTTTCCCAGAATTTTGAAAATTTGAAAATTCACTTAGGAGACGCACATTGACCAATGTGCGTCGCCTAAAGTCACACAATTTTCACCGAAACTTTAAAATTTTTAAAAATTGAAAATTCACTTACGAGACGCACTTTGAGCAATGTGCGTCGCCTAGAGTAATTTTCCCGCCTAAATTTTTGACAGAATTTTAAAAATTTGGAAATTTACTTTGGAGACGCACATTGACCAATGTGCGTCGCCTAAAGTCACCCAATTTTCACTGAAATTTTGAACTTTTTAAAAATTGAAAATTCACTTACGAGATGCACTTTGAGCAATGTGCATCACCTAGAGTAATTTTCTCGCCTAAATTTTTCACAGAATTTTGAAAATTTGGAAATTTACTTAGGAGACGCACATTGACCAATGTTCGTCGCCTAAAGTCACCCAATTTTCACCGCAATTTTGAAATTTTTAAAAATTTAAAATTCACTTACGAGACGTACTTTGACCAATGTGCGTCGCCTAAAGTTTTCCAACGGTCACATTTTAAATTATTCAAAGCCCTTTGACATATCTCTTAGGAGACAGATATTGCTCAATGTACGTCACCTAAGATGACTTTTAGGTAACGTACATTGAGCAATGTCCGTCTCCTAAGTAACAGATCTGATATAAAAGCAAACCCTCCTCCCATTTCGAGCAAAATGTGGAGAGGAGTGAGAAGAGTTTAATTTTGGGCGATTTTAAGCATTTCTATCACTAAAGAGTTACATCTTATCTCCTATTTGATCTAAAGGTTAGTGTCATCTTTCTTAATCATCTTAATTTGTTAGTTTAATGTCAAAAATTATTGGTATAATATTAAAATTGTATGTTTTGTGTTAAATATCTAGTTTTAGTGTTGTTGCTCTTATTTATTCTCTACGTTAATATAATCTAAGTTTATAATATAATATTAATTTGTTACTTAATTTTGTGTTTATAGTGGATATTCTAAGTTGAACTCTATGTTACTTAATTTATTAGTTTATAATATAATATTAATTTGTTACTTAATATTAATTTGTTACATAATGTTTAGTGTTAAAATTATAAGTTTAGTGTTGAAAATATAGTTATAGCGTTAGTTGTTGCCTTTATTTTATACAGTTTTCTCGTGTGATAGGGAACATGGACAAGGCTTGGATGCGGTATTATAAAGGAACAAATGCCTTTATTAATGGGGTACTAGAATTCATAAAGTTTGCGAGAGAGAATGCAAACTCAACGACTGGATTGTATCGCTGTCCTTGTAATAGTTGTCTCAACCAGAAGAGCCAACTTAACGAAAATGAGATGTACTATCACTTGATCAGAAATGGGATAATGGAGGACTATATTGTATGGGTCCATCACGGTGAAGTTTCAAATACACCATCGGCGTGGGACATTAGGCAAGCATATCTATATAATAAGGCTTCTTCAAGTAACAGTGTTGATCTTATTATGCAGCTCTTGGGCGATACTTTTCCTTTTCGTGATTCGTACAATTTTGCCCATTGTTATGATGGTGTAAATGATTTTAATACTGGAGTTCATGTTGACTCTACTGCCGAGGCCGTGATGGAGCACTATCAGTCTCTTTTAGCTGAAGCACGGACTCCAATATATGATGGTAGTAATGAGAATGTGTTAAGTGCCATTATTAACTCGATGCAGGTCAAAACAAGTAATAATATGACGATTAGAGCATACAATGAATCATTAGAGCATACAAAAAGTGTCCTACCCGAGGGAAACAAGTATCCTGGATCGTACAAAGAAGTAAAAAAAACCTAAAAAAATTGGGTTTGGGTCACGAGGTCATTCACGCGTGCTACTATGGCTGCTGCTTGTTTTACAAAGAGTATTCAAAGTTACAACAATGTCCCGTTTGTGACGAGTCAAGATGGGATATAGAGAAAGGTAAGAAGGTTCCCAGGAAGGTGGTTCGTTACTTTCCTTTGAAGCCGAGGTTGCAGCGTCTTTACATGTCTCCACACACTGCAAAGGAAATGCGGTGGCACGGGAAAATGACCGTAGATCCGGAGTATCTGAGACACCCTGCGGATGGAGAAGCATGGCAATATTTTGATAGATCACATCCTGATTTTGCTTCCGAAATTAAAAATGTGCGCCTTGGTTTGGCAACAGACGGGTTCAGCCCTTTCGGACCAGGGGCTTCTCCCCATAGCACTTGGCCTGTTGTCGTACTTCCATACAATTTTCCACCTTCGATGTGTATGAAAAAAGAGTATAACATACTAGTTTTGTTGATATCTGGTTCCAAATCTCCGGGAAAGTGCCTCAACGTGTTTATGAGACCGCTTATCGATGAGCTGAAGGAGTTGTGGGACGCGGGAGTTTGGACTTAGTGCCGCCTCTCTCACTAAGTAACTCCCACACCCCTGGCCATCATCAATCAGCAAACCAAAACTTAGTGCCGCCTCTCTCACTCATCTCATCTCTCACTCTTTCTCACAGACCGACCTCGTCTCCTTCTCTCCATCTTTCCCTAAATCCCTCACTCTCTCTCACAGGCGCACATACTCCCACTCTCCATCTCTCCCTGAGTGCCTCACCTCTCGACCTCGTCTCCCTCTCCGCCTCTCGTCATCTTCCGGCGCTGGTGGTCCAAATCTGTCTCCCTCTCGAGTCTCATCAAGTAATTCTCTCCCCTTTCTCCCTCTCTATCTCTCTCTCGAATTCGAGCTCAGTATTGTGTAAAGGTTTTTTTTTTCAATTTTTTTTCACTAATATTCGAATCTCACTGCTGTTACTGTTGTAGTGCTGTGCGTGTGTATATGTATGTGTATGTGTGTGTATGTGTATACACGCGTCTGTCTAGCAAATGCAGTGTATATATTTTAGGGATTTAGTAAGATATCGTAGTACTGTTACTTGAGGAGCTTACAAATTTCATTATCAGTGGGTTGGCCTATGTTTCTTGACAATTTTTTTACTATGTAGTTCAAAATAATTCAGACTGATAAATTTTGAAAAGATTACAAAGGATTTTATATTGTTCCCATTATTGCTGTTAGAGATTCCTATAAAGTCGGAACCTTTTGTTGATGTTTGTCGTAATTAACCACCACTTGTCAAAGATGACCTTTTAATTCAAGCTATGTACTATTCGATAGACTAGTGGTTTCTGTTGGGGGCAAAGGAGGGTTAATCTGTGACCTGCCCCATATGTGAGCTTGTGCTTAACCACCAAGTTAGCACTTGGGGCTGACTGGGATAACACTGACACATTATGTCTATCGTTATGGGCAAGATCCTGGTTGTACTCTTGCCTAAGATGCATAGAAACACAATGCTAAATGACTTGACATTTTAAATTAGTGTAGGACATGTATAATTATTTTTAATATAGATTAATAAAACTAAAAATGATTCAGTTTTGAAAGGAACAAAATATATGAATACATGAACCACTTTAGGATTAGGAAACAGAAAAAAATTTACAGTTTGAGTTACATTTTAGCTTCAAAAGGTGAGAGGATGTCATTCAGCTTGTCCAAAACACACGATGGAAGAAACGTGTCAATGTTTGGTACACGAGACAGAGGGTATCAGTGATTAGAAATATAGGTCTCCAATTATTTAGCAATTGTGAATTGATTGTTATTAGGCTGCAACATTATGTTGTAGTGATCTGTTTCAGTTGTTGATTTGTGTATGGAATCGGAATAAAATGGAAATGGTGTCTTTATTATCTTAAATAAATGTTTCCGTATCACAGAATTCGTGAGGAAAATGTGTAACTTTTTTGTAAATCTATGTCTAAATTGTGTTCTACAAGTGTTCTACTATACTTATACTTATTCTACTTTTAGTACTACTACTTATATTTATTCTACTACTACTTATATATATTCTACTTATTCTACTACTACTACTACTACTACTACTACTACTACTTATACTTACATTTATTCTACTACTACTACTTATATCTAGTCTACTTATTCTATTACCACTACTACTACTACTACTACTACTACTACTACTACTACTACTAGGAATTTAATAACACGGAAGATTGATCCAAGTTTGAGAAAAATTTCCCTTTGTTTAATTAATTGGGATCAACACAGCAGTAGAGTAGGATTGAAAGAATATAAATTACAGCCCAAGGCAATTAATATAACTCAAAAGTAGACCGTAAAATTAAAATTTTTAATTTATTAAGCGTGTAGTTTTTGATTTATTATATTTGTTTATGTTTTTTTTTTAAACTAATCATAAAGAGAATGTATTTTCTTTTTCGGTATATATACTTTTGATAGATTCCTTTGTTTGACTTTGGTAATCTACTGTTGCATATTGCTGATATTCCAATGAAGGTGTAGGTGCAGGTGCTGTCTTAATACTACTACTACTACTAATACTACTACTACTACTACAACTAATAATAATACTACTACTACTACTACTACTACTACTACTAATACTTATACTAATACTAATACTTATATTTATTCTACTTATTCTACTATTACTACTACTACTACTTATATTTATTCCACTATTTATACATTTACACTTATACTTATTCTACTTATTCTACTATTACTACTAGCTACTACTTATAATTATACCACTACTACTACTTATATCTATTCTACTTATTCTACTACTACTACTACTACTACTTCTACTACTACTTATATCTATTCTACTTATTCTACTATTACTACTACTACTACTTATATTTATTCTACTACTTATACTTATACTTATACACTTATACTTATTCTACTATTAGTACTACTACTTGTATTTATTCTACTTCTACTACTTATATCTATTCTACTACTACTACTACTACTACTACTACTACTACTACTTATATCTATTCTACTTATTCTACTACTACAACTACTACTACTACTACTACTACTACTACTACTACTAATCTTTATTCTATTACTACTACTTATACTTATATTTATTCTACTTATTCTACTATTACTACTACTACTACTACTTATATTTATTCTACTACTTATACTTATACACATACACTTATACTTATTCTACTTATTCTACTATTAGTACTATTACTACCACTACTACTACTACTACTACTACTACTACTACTGTGAGAATCCGCAAATGCGACCCCCGGGTCTCGTCCCCATTCGTTGGGCGTCTGAAACGTCGGAACGGATTCCGTCGTTCCATTTGCTGGAGTAATTCATATCGGGTGTCCCTACGTCTATTCTAGATGCAAAGGGGTTCGTTCAGAGTCGCCAGTACATTTTACGAGAAAACGGACAAAATGGGGTCGTGTAAGAGGAAAGGCTACATATAAGCCTTCCTTACACGTTTGTCTACGAAACCAGGATTCTATAGGGTTCGGGAACTATATTACGGTTTGGGAAGGTGTTAAGCACCCATTCCGCCCTTTCGGTCTCTAGTGGTCTTATCTGTTTATTTTATGTTGAAAAACTTGGATGCTTTTACTGACAGTCTACTACGTTTCAAATGAAAACCCTAATTTATGAGGAAAAACGGGAAAGGGATAATAGCCTTTGTGTTCCGAGATCCGATGTTTTATTTATTGAAAGATGTAAATACAAATGACAAAAAACCTTTTATTTTGAAAGAGTATCCCGTATTATTTCCTCAGATAATGACGGTTTTCTCCTGTTGTGATTACTTTTGTAAAAGTTCGAATCTATATCGGGACTGATTTAATATGGATCTAGAACTCTTTGAGGAGAGTTATCAGACACGTCGCGGTCTATAGAGAAGACAGGATATGTTGATTTTAATTCCTAGATAAGTTTTATCAGTCCAGGTTTTGAAAACAGAATTTTATCCGGACGATAATCTACTTACTCTTCTGGTTTTGCAAATGGTTTTATCAGGGTCTTTTGTTTTGAAAACAGTAAACTATTTGTAACTTGGCAATAAGTTTATTCAAATAAAACGTGGACAAAACAACAAAAATAAACACAAGTACACAGATGAACCTAATTTTCGGGCGCGTTAGGAATCTAGCACAACCATGTTACCACGAGAATAATAATAAGAAAGAAAATATAATACGGCAGAGAGATCTCCGGCGATAATAATCTTCTCCTTCTTCAGATATTTCCGAGAATTTGATTCCCGAGACCGGACACGTTGAGTGTCGAGAATAGATTCAATAATTCTTCGAAAATAAGACGATACTCGAAAATGCTTGTTTGCTGTTTTCTGCTCTGCTCTGGCGATTTTTCTTGCTGTTTTCAGCTGTGATGTTGGTGTCCTTAATCCTTGGGGGCTGCTGGCCTATTTATAGTGGTGAAAAGGTGTATGTCGCGCGACATTGTGGTGTATGTCGCGCGACAATCTTGAATGTCGTGCGACATTTCACTTTAAAATATGTTTGTTTGGCCAACAAACCCCTTCGGGGCAGTTCCGGGTGTTCGGGTGAGTCTCGGACTTCAGAAACAGTAGTTCTCGAAGGTCGTTAGGGTTCTTACGGGGGTCACGGATCGGGGTGTCTACAACAACAACAACAACAACAACTACTACTACTACTACTACTACTACTACTACTACTACTACTACTACTACTACTACTACTACTACTACTACTACTACTTATATCTATTATACTTATTCTACTACTACTACTACTACTTCTATTATTATTATTAGAAAATTCTAATCATATTTCTTTAATGTGTCTAATTATGCAGGTATTCGAAGATGCCTCCTAAGACATCTAGGAGACCGACGAGCAGGGGCCCGATGGATCAGCTGCGTCAAAGCGTTGCACAACGCTCAGCTGCTATAGCCTCTAGAGGAGCTTCCGATCATGAGGTTGCACTGCCACCTTTGGAGTTGCAGTTGATTACGGGTCAGGTTCCGTCTACCCAGCATTCATTTGTCACGAGTACCTCCACCACTGGGCGTTCGTTTCCTCGGAGCATTCGCTACAAGAGCGGAGGTGATTACATATCTTTTTCTTTTTTCTTTTTTGTTTTCTTCTACTAAAACTATATATATATAAATTATTTTGTATGTTCTAATTTGTAGATACTTCGACCTCCCCATCCACCTCCACCCACACGAGAGGCATAGTAGTGGGTAAGAAGACTAGTGAAGATGTGCGAAAGCATGGAATGATTAAGCTCGAGTGGTCCGACGAGCTTAAATTGCCGTCGTCTCAGGTGGTTCAGGCCCGTCTCACACGCGGCATAGGCAGTGTCATAAGGGACAAAGTTCCAATGGTGGCACATTCATATTGGGCTCTGCCTAGAGAGCATCTTCAGATTGTTTACAACCACATCTCGGTAAAGGCGACTAACTAATTTCTATTTTCTAGATACTTGTTCAAATTTTTTGAATTCGACTTATATATGTTATTTTTGTTCTGTAGACCTACTATGACTTCAGCTACGAGAATATCGCCTTGTTCGAATACATCCAAAAAATGGCATCTTTACGGTTCAATGATTGGATGTCGAAGTGCAAGGCGCACTTCAATACATACGGCACAGACGTTCATGTAGAGTTTGTGGAGCGTGTGGATGAGTGGACGTGGCTCATGGCACACTAGTCCACCGAGGAGGCTAAAGTAATATCTTTGTACTTATTCTACTACTACTATTACTACTACCCTAAGTATTACTACTACTAGTAACTACTACTACTACTACCCTAAGTATTACTACTACTAGTAACTACTACTACTACTACTACTACTAGTATTATTATACTAGCACTATTATTATTAGTACTACTACTACTACTACTACTACTACTACTACTACTACTACTACTACTAATACTAATACTAGCACTATTATTATTAGTATTACTAGTACTACTACTTATACTAGCACTATTATTATTAGTATTACTACTACTAGTATTATTATTAGTATCACTACTAGTATTATTATTATTATTATTACTACTATTACTACTATACTATCACTATTATTATTAGTATCACTACTACTAGTATTATTATTATTATTATTACTACTACTATTTCTACTACTACTACTACTACTACTACTACTACTACTAATGAGTTGTTTTTAAATGTTGCATTGTATTGCAGGCTCATTCCGAGCAAATGAAGGCGGTTAGAGCATCTGACAAAAAGGTGGACCACAGTTCGGGTCTGGTCCCCTTCGCCTATCGAGCGAAGAAGCGGAAGGAATCTGGGGATGTAGCCCCTATTCCCAATACCTGGGTGGAAGTATATGAAAAGAATGCTCCAGATGCAGCGGTAGCAGTCTATTAATTGTTTGTTGCTTTATTATTATTTATTTATTGTTATTGAATTATAAATTAATTAATTGTTATTTATAGGATGTTATGACTGCCGCGGTTGAGGCTTCCATCTCCTCCTTCGAAGCCTCGAATCCCACACCGCCGCCCGTGGAAGGCGGCTCAGACTCGACCCCTCCGGCACCAATTAATCTCCCTATTGAGACACAGATTGATATTGTTCAGGGAGAGGTTGGTGTTCGGAGAGGGACGGTCATTCACGGTCTGGGAATAGGGCACAGGAGGGGTCCACAGTCGAAGGGTGGTGTGCGGACGCCGAATCCGTCGGAGGTCGAGGAGCTCCGGTCCACCATGGCAAGAATGCAACAGGAACGAGAACAAGAGGCCGAAGAAATGCGACGATTCAAGGCCGAACAACAACGAGCAAATGAAGAACAACGACGAAAGATGGAAGTTATGGAAGCTCGACTCCGGCTACTTTTTGGAGGAAGTACTTCCGGTAGCGAGAGTACTTCCCGCCAACAGCCATAAGTTAACTTTTTGGTTCATTTTGAGACTGTATATTTTGAATATTTTGAGACTTTAACAAATATTTAATTTTTTCCATCCCAAGTACTTTGAGACTTTATGTATATGTTGACAGTTTAATTAAATTTTGTGAATTGCATGATGTAGCTTTATGAATTGTAATTTTGGTATTTTGGAATTAGTTCTTTGGGATTACAGGTTATTCTTAGTATAAATCTTGATAACAGATATATAAAATGCAGCTTTTACTGCATGGGTAATTGTAATTCTAGCATTTTTGGAAAAAATGGTCTTTTACTTAGGAGACGTACATTGGTCTATGTACGTCGCCTAAGAAGGCCTTGCGTCTCATCTTAGAAGACGCACATTGGTCAATGTACGTTGCCTAAGTTTCTTGTTAGGAGACGTACATTGACCAATGTGTGTCTCCTAAGAAGGACATGTACCCCATCTTAGGAGACGCACATTGGTCACTGTACGTCTCCTAAAGGATGACTTAAGAGACGTACATTCACCAATGTACGTTGCTTAAGTGACAAACTTAGGAGACGCACACTGACCAATGTGCGTCTCCTAAGTTGGTCACTTAGGAGACGCACATTGGTCAATGTACGTCTCCTAAGGGATGACTTAAGAGACGCACACTGGTGAGTGTGCGTCTCCTAAGTTGGTCAGTTAAGAGATGTTCATTATGTACATTGCTTAAGAATTCACGTAGGAGACGTACATTATGTGCGTCGCTTAAGATATACTTAGGAGATGTACATTATGTACGTCGCTTAAGAGATACTTAGGAGACGAACCTATATTTGTACGTCGCCTAAGATCTTAGGCGACGCAACTTAGGCGACAGCTCTTAGGAGATGGCTTGCTCGTCGCCCGACTTTTAGGAGACGAACATACTTATCTTAGGAGACGGACAATGTGCGTCGCCTAAGAGCTTGTTGGGCCTAGTGTATCACTTGGAAACATAAGCATGTATTAGTACTGAATTATTTTACTTAACTTCTTTCTTTAGTTTTATATAATTTTAAAGAAGTTTTTTTTGATAATAACTACAAATTATGTAGCATTTGAGCTTTATACTATTCTTCAAATAATAGCAAAAGTATACAGCATTAACAATTGCGGAAATACTTTTTTGGCAATATATATAACATTATAATACAATGGTAATAATTATAATGTGCGAAGTAAACAAAATTTCTAGCTCCTAAACTTAGAAAACAAAAAAGGTCCTCCTTTTGAACAAAAGTAAAATTGTTGTGTTCACCTATTTGTAATATTATTATTGTGCTAGTTGTAAAATTGTATAAAAAAAAAAGGGGATTGTAATATTCAATAATCGCTTTAATTTTAAAAGGAGGGGTGTGTGTGTTGGGTTGGGGTATGTTCATTTTATGGTTGGCCCCTTTTTTTTAAATAATTTTGCATTTAGCCCATCTTGTTATCATAATTAGTTTTTGGCCCAAACTTTTGGATAATTAATATTAAATATTTTAGCTAATTTTAGTTCGTTTTGTGATTTCCAATGTTAACCTTTTTCACTTTTTTGCCTTTTTTTGAAAATGAATGAATCCTAAACATTAGCCAACATATATTATGTTAGATAATTATTAAGATTCCATAGTTTGAATTTCAAATTCAAGCTGTATTTCAAACTAGAATAACTTAAGTCCAATAGACATATTTGAATGCCAAAACAAAAAATCAAAGCAACAAACGTATTATAAAATATTAATTTTCTAATTGGACTATATATTGTTTTATTCGCAAATTATTTTCTTCCTTTCTCTGTATGAGTAGTCATATGACAATATACCAAAGAATTTGTACTTTTCTCAGATCACAATAGTCCTGCATAAATGGTTTAAATGGTTGTACCGGTTAGATGAGAATCCTTTATATATATATATTGTTGAAGTCATAAATGAGATAGAATCGACAAAAAATGTACAAGATATATAAAACATTTCCAAAATTTATCAAGATTCGTATTACTATACCTTTGTAAGAAATTTGTGGGATATAACAATTTATTTATCAAAGTAAATTCAATCGTTGTACACCGTGTTCAATCTCTTAAATTATGATGAGAATCGTCCTTATTTTCGGGGTTGATGATATAGTGATGAATGATCTTCGATTTGCACCTGCAAGATATGATAATCATTCAAACTTTCTCCAAAATTTACCCAAGAAATATAGAGTAGTGTATACATAGTGGTTATGACTTATCTGCGTTTCATGTTGTCATAATCGAGCATATAATGATCGTAGATCAGCCCATTGTAGATCGTTTTGAGAAGGTGGGAAAGTACAATGTGAAATTTTTTCTATGCAGTTCTTAATCCACCATTGCTAATGAAAATAAGAGAAGTTCTTAATATAATAGGTTTGCATTGTAAAGTAGTGAAATACGTTTGAAACTAAACGAGGTACATAGATTGACCTTATGTTTGGGAGTTTCAATTTGGAGAGAAAGGGTGAGAAAATGAGAAAAAAATCATCCGTTCTCTCAGCTCATTTGGGACTTTTTTACAGAGAGAATACGAGAAAAATTGAGAGAAAATTAATTAAAACTTTCTCTCCAAATTCTTCTCTCTAAATCGGAGAGAATCGGATAGGATAAAGTTCTTTTTGATAAAACTTACTATATTAACAATTTTATCTTTAAAATACATAACAAAAGAGAGAAAATTATTTTTCCTTTCTCTTCCTTTTTCTTCCCTCCGGATTAATACTTTTATTTTTTTTCTCTCCCGAACTCCCAAAGACAGTGTGAATGATTGGCTAATACTCGGGCACCCCTATTGGACTTTATTTTGGGTTTTGGCCTTGCTGGCTTATATTGGATGACTAAATGGGCCTAGACAAGCCATGTCTACATTTGTGGTTTCTACTTGACATAAAACTGGGCCCATTATTTATTTAGTTCTTCTGTTGGATCAGGCATATACCCGAGTTACTATAAAACACATGGACCAACATTTAGGCACATGCCTAGTATTATGACAGTCTCTATAATTGTTTGCCTAGTAATTTGAAAAGCTGGACACCAAGCGTACAAGTACTATGGCTGTCTGTATAATTTTTTTTGGTGGATGGCTGTTTGTATAATTGGCCGCCAAGTAATATGACTAGCTGGATATAAATGCATAAGTAATAAGATTGGTGAATGGCAAGACCATATTTAAACGACGAGAATATGAGGAAAGAGAAGCAACAACGTAACTGACCATGGAATACAATCACGAAATACACGGCAATCCTAACCATTTATAAGGACGTACATGTCATTTGTGCTAGATATAAAAAGACAAAAAAAAATAATTAAAATTATTTTCACGAGTTGGACTGAAAGCAAAAACATTGGACCAAATACAAAAGAATGGGCTGTTCATGTACTAATTACACAAATCAGGTGGGTCTAAGTATACAAGTGGCCAAAATCTTGGGCTGTATCTTAATTTGCTATAAAAAAATAAGCTAAAACAATAATTAGTTGAGGTCCAAAAAGAAAGAACTAATTAACTAACAATCAAACCAAATACATTAAAAATAATAACAATAAAAAAAAATTTCCTATTGATTTGCATTGTCAACAACGTCATCATCATCATGAGACCAGATTGAACTTTGGGTATTTTTGAACCCAAAGTCTTCGTAAGTTCCCCGAACAAAAAGGCTAAATCAGGGATAAAGGTTTATGGATGTGCCCTTGTTTCACCAATTTCCTGCATCCTGCAAACCCTGGATTCTCGTGTACCTTTTTTTCTCTAATAAGTGCTTGTTTCCACGATGAAGTACCTCGATCATGCGAACCAATTCATCGTTGGTCAGGCAGGTGAGGGCAGTCAGTGGATCCGAGCTGCCACTTGACAGATTTCAGCAACCCTATCTATGCTAAAGAGCTTGTGGACAGTCTTGAAGAGTCTTTTAGGGTGGTATTCGGCTAGAAAGTGGAGCAAAAATACATCCAGGCGAGCATTGTTTTTTGCGATTGTATGCGCATGTGGAACAACAAGAGGATGAGGAAGAAGAGGAGCCTGTGCGAGTGTTATTATTATAGCAAGCTAGGGTTTAGCCAAAAATTTGGAGGGTTCGTATACTCACACCCACAACGTTTAACTAATTAATGAACAATCCAATTTTCTGTTTTTAATCCCTTAATTTTGCTTTAAGCCCAATAGAAGAAAATACATTTCTTTATTATTTATTATCATATTTATATTGTTAAATGACTTAATTAACCTTCTTAATTAATTAGCTTTTATCCCTCATTTTATCCGTAGTTTGTGGAAACTAATTAATGAACCACAATTAAATTGAAAAGCTTTATCCTTACATCAAATCAAAGATACCAAACTTATTCAAATTCAATATCGACCCAAACACACACACACACACTCTCGTCCCCCCTCTCCCCCTCCCTCCTCAAAGATCTATGACTGGGAATGAATTTGATCACATTCCACCACATAATCCCTCACATCTCACAATAGAAAATTAAGATTCACTTTGCCATTCAAATACATATATGATATACTCACATAAAAGCTTCATCTTCTTTCTCGTTTCCTTTCTCTTTTTACATCAATTTCTATCTCACATGAGAATTCTCTCTATTTTTCTGTAATTATTCTGTTTCTATAATAATATATACTTCCTCTCTTTACACTATGCTAAATCCATCAGTAGGTTACTTACAATTTAGACTTGTTATTTATTATTATATCAGTTGGTCTTTTGTTAAGTCTTAATTTAGATTGTAAAGAAAAAAAAATGATTGATTGAGCTTAGAGATTGCATTTCTAATCTCTTAAACAAGGCTCAATTAGCTTCTAATTACTGCATAAAACCGAAAATTGAATATAAATTCAGTTCAAGCGTGAAAAGAAGCCATTGCATTGTATTTCTGTTATACTAAGTCATTTTGTAGGCCTAAAGTGGTTAAGCAACTGAGGTTGGATTAAGAAATAAGGTTGAATGTGAAAAAGTGTAAGAAAAAGGCTCGAAGAAGAAGTCAGTATCTATTCTGAGGCCCGAGACGAGGAGAACTCTGCAAACTACCCCAAAGCACTACCAAAAAGAAAATAGCAAGTCCCCAAGCATCAATGAAGTGGATGCAAGTTTCCAAGAGTAATTCCAAGAGGAAAGAAGCTCAATTGAATCAATTCCAGAAGTTTTTGAGCAAAACCAAGAATTGCCGTAAAAAGCTCGAAGTTGTAGCTGATCAAAGTTCTTATCCATTGAGAATTTGAAGTAATCTCTAGAAATAAAAGTTTTATAGATTTAAATTACTTACACGAAGGAAAAAAATGGTGCATCAATCAAAGTTAGGAGCATAAAGTTATGAGCAAAAGAAGAAGTTATCATAAAGAAAGTGGCCTAATTTTGGGCCCAAATTCAATTTTAAACTATTCTTCGGCCCGTTTCTTCAAGGATTATTAAAATCACGAATTGAGACAATTGTGTGACATATAAAAGGTCATATGTCTCATATTTTAAGGTACGTAAAAATTTATTTACCATTTTTGCCGTAAAATCTTCGTTTAAATCGGAATTGCAAAATTCTAAGGTTAAAAGTTTTTAAATATGATTTTCTACATTATTAGGTATGTGTTTACTATTTTTCATGATTTCTAAGATTATGTGCATGTTTTCTTTGATTATGTCTAGCTAATTCGTTAGTCAGGGACCGTAAGGAATGTGTATGCTGACGAGGTAGTTTTTTGGACCCGAATTTAATTCTAATTAATTTTCTATAGGTTAATAGGTCATTATAAATATGATTTTTTAAAATTATTATCCTAGTATGCTAATCATATACTTTCATAAGAAATTTAATAAATTTTTTTCGACAAAAGAACCAAACTAGTTTGGAATATTATTTTTATGCTAAATCCTAACCAGTCAAGTTAGAGAGTGGTATATACTCTTTTAATTAATTGGTTTTTTATATTTATAATTTCAAACTAGAGTGCGCTATTTTTGGTATTTGTTTTAAACCTTACTTTTTTAATATTGAAACCGCCAATTTTCTGTATCCACCACCCGTTTTAGTTCAAATTTGATTTCAATCACATTTTAACATATTTGAATTAAATTGTGATTTTTACATAATATTTCTAAACTCACTTTTAATAAAAGATTTTGTAGTGTCAAACACTGCTTTACTTTAATAAACAAGTGTTTTCGATAAAATTAAGTAATGCAAATTGATTGCATAATTAGTGTTGATACATATAGTTTATGTCACGCATGAATTATTGCGATAGATACAAGTTTATGAAATCAATTAGCTCGTGGATAGTAGGCCGCTTTTTAAAGAAAAATTAATTAGAAAATAATTCCCGATTCACCGAATTGCCTGTTATGTTGCTTGGAACTTATGGCCAGATACCCTTAGCGCTTTTTATTCTTAATTTTAGTTAAAGTTTTTCTCGTATTTAATTAATTTATTACTCTATTTTTATTAGTTATTTTATTTAGCTCTTTTTGCATGTTCATTTTATATTACTTTGGTTGTTTTTAGATTAGTAATGTTTCACTACTTTTATGATTAGTTTTAGTTGTATGTTCTATTTAGTTACATTACATTTAGTTAGTTTAGTTATTGATTCTCGTTCTATTTTCTTCATATTTCATCTTTTCTTTATTTTTCTCATCTTCCTCTTGAAACAAACATTTCTAACTCAAAGAACTACCATCCTTCGTGGATCGACCTCGAACATACTGAGTATTTATTATTTGACCGACTACCTGCACTTGGGTGTAATAACTCACATTGTTTTCACCAAGTCAATGATTTGGGCAAATAGTTATTTTTTTTTTATTTTTTTTCCTTTTTTGTTCTTTTTCTCCTAATGATTAAATTTTTATTTTTATAATTATGCAATGGAACAATGTTAAATGTTTCTGGCAGAAAACATGATATAACAAATAAGGTAGAGAATTTAATAGTCCTTTAGTATGTAAATCAAATAAATAATAAAAGAATTATCATTTAATAACCTTCATAAAATACCATAAAATATATAATAAGGTTTCAAAAATAATTTGATAGCCACATTATAAACCAATAAATCCAAAACATATTTAAAAGATTTATGCATAAAACACATCAGATTCATATATATGTATATACACTTTATACAAACATATCACATATATATAATTATATCCTTATATAATATGCCCTTATATATATATAAACATTCCAGAATCTGTTATGAATATGTGTAATAAAATCAATCAAATATACTCATTTTCAACCTTAGAAAATAACCTAACATAGCATGTTTGTAATTAAAAATAAATAAATAAATAAATAATACATAAATAAATAAATTAAATACCTACTTAGATATGTACAAATAAATTAAAATTTTTTTTTTTTTTAATTGTAATAATCTATAAAGCATCTAAATATTAATTAATCAATAGAAGACCAAGAAGACGAGCGACAAGCGAGGTTCGGCAAGAAGGAAAAAAAGAAAGAGAAGAACCACTTGTGGCTGTTCTTGTTAAATTGGTAAGAAAGAACAGAAAAGAAAAGAAAATAATAACTTGCGGCTACTTCTCCTATTTGCAAGAAATCCAATGAGTGAAAGGAAAGAAAATAAATATATATAACTTGAAGGTTGTGTGGCAGATTAATTTCGGCAGCTGCTCCTCCACATATATAATTATATATACATTACATAAACACATATATATGTAGTCAATCGGCACTTAATATCTTTAATCAAAAACATATGTATGATTCTTATTTTTTCAATGATTCATATATATCTTGAAGCTCGGGCAATGACAGAGAAGACCAATGGTAATGGTAGTTGGCGGCTAGATTTTTCTCAGGACCAAGGTTATTAATTTTGATTGTGCTGATAATGTATTGAAGTAAAATATAGTATTTCAAACTCAAATTCTTACTAGATAATACCTTTTAAATAGAGTAGAAATAACAATTTTGCATAAGATTTATATCAAATCCCAATACGGCCTATAATAAGAAATTACAACAGTAAGTCTTAACTGATTTATCATATTAATCTTAACAGTGATACAAAATGTATTTTCTTTCAACAAAGTGGTATATTTTTTTTTTTTACTTTTTTTTAAGAAATGAAAGTGATAAATTTTTAGGGGAAAATTTAAAATAACTTTAACATAATTTATGTTATTTTTTTACAATATGTTTTTATCTAGAAAAAAAAAATGTGTCCACCACAATGAATTATGCACAAGTATTATTTGCTCATCAAATATTTCTAGTGATATCTGTTGTGTTGTATATAGCTATATACATATTTTGAATGAAATAATTAGTTTAGAGAGTGTAGCACAGTGGGAGTGGCTTGAGGGAATTGTCTTGGAGGGTCTTGGTTCGAGCCCACTGACTACATTGATTATTTAAGGTCTTTGATAAGGGCCTTCGACCTTGGGGCCTTTGGGCTTCTTTGAAATTTCCAATATTTTTGCTTTTTAATTGTTTTATCTAGTAAGTTAAATTCGTTTTTTATGAGATAAACTTTTGACTGTGTCTTTTGAGACGTTGGGGAGGTTGCGCCTTCTGCGTAACACATCTCTATCCCCACGTCTATTCCGTTGCACGTATACATAGCGATAATTCGATGAGAAAATATAATATACAAAAAGCAAGTCTTCTTCTTCTTCTACGTTTTGATCTTTCTTCTTCACTGTTTTCTGAATATATTTTTGGAGTACTTGAGAGTTCCATTAGGGTTCTACAGTTGCTGATAGCAACCCTAAGGTCGTTGAATCCTGGGAGGTGTATGCTTTAGAAGGCTGACAGCATCGATTTCAGCGGGCAATTTTCACCTTAGGAAATTGTGTTTACACAAGCCTCGACCGATAAGTTTTCTAGCTCTATTTTGTATTTCCGTTTTCCACAGTAGAATATTCAATACTATTTGTAACAATATCTAACTATAAAATTTAAATAAAGTTAGAAATTAAAAATTATGAGAATTGTGTTGACCACTAGATTGCGTTTTAATACATAGCAATGCATACACAAAAATTAATAAGCATTTGTTTTGAAATGGGAGAAGGGGTGGGAGAAATCGAACAATAGACTTCTTCCCTAACTTACAAACATTCACTCATCTAGTTTAATTCAAATATTAGGGTTTAGCTATTTACAGTCCTTTTTCTTTGACAAGAATTAATTTTGTTTCTTAGCATTTAGATCCACTTCAAACATCATAGCCAAACAGCCACGGATATTCTTTCGATCACCTTTCAAGGAATTGCAATTCTTATTACTGTATGTGAAAAATTTTCACTGTAATTTCTATAATTCCATTGCTTTTCATTTTAATCTAATTTTATCTCTCGGCTTCAACTAAAATTTCACATTGTCATGTGCTAACACCAAATTAAACTGTCTAGATTTGATGGTTGTTTTTGGCAATTGTCCACGGCTCACTGTGTCATTTCGGAGTGCAATGGTGAGAGTACTGTGAAGCTCGGGTGAGGAACGAACATGACAAAGGTAAAACTATAGAGTTTATATATATATATATGTATTTTATATAAAAGTAAGCTTATATATTTTATTGGTTTAAATTTGAGTTTTTAAGGCGAGTTTTGGTCCCTCATGTTTCCAATGCTATATTCACAAATTCAACCTCCACTGATTGAGTTACGGGGCAAAATGGTCTCGGCATTTTTACTGTTAACAGAGACTAACAGAAAATTGAGGCAGTGGGCTGTAAGCCGAAAGATTTCAAAAAAAAATGAGGTGTAAAGTTAAATTAATGGGTAAAAGTTGGAGTACAAATTCAAAATTTTCCATAAATAATCTTACTCCCCTATTAGATCAAGGAGAAAAGAAGAAAGAGAACACAAATATAAAAGTCTTTACCTTTATTATAAGTCAATTGACTTTAGCGAGTGAATTAAAATAATTAATATTTTAATGGATTAATAGAAATAACTTAATAATTTAATAACCTTTAGTGTAATTTATTTTAAAAAATTTCCTTTTAGTGGAAGGATTAATTGCGCATACATTTATGATATTTCCTTGAGTTTTAGAGGTGAGGAAAGATTTTTGATATGTATACAAAATTATCAAAATATCCTTTCACATTAGAAATAATTACCATAAAACAATGTTTTCATGGGGATTTGAACACCTAAAACGTAAGACACAAAGTACAACGCATCTACTTAAGTTGAAGCAATAAATGACTAATTGCCTCCACAAAACAAATATATAAAAATAAAATAAGACGAGCAAAAAATATGGCTCCAAAATTGGTGGGGCCTTAGCCTTTGTTCGGTAGAAAACTAGATTTTTAACTTTTTACTAAAATATTAACTTTACTTTTATATTTTTTAAATTTTATTTCACTTTATTTTATCTCATAAAACTTTTAAAATATTATAACTTTAAATCCAAAAATTAGAAGTAGATAAAAAAAAATATATATTTGAAACATACTCATCGTGATCTATAAAATAAGATTCATTGCGACTATTTTTTGAGGATTTTTCACGATTTTTTTTGAATTAGTTGAAAAATAACTTCAATAAAAACCAATTCAACTTTTCAACCTACTTTCACATTTCCCAACAAAAAAAACTTAAAAACTCACCAAACATGGCCTTAAATTCTTGAAATCCATGTGATATGTTTGTTGAATAATTTACATAAGTCTTAAATCCATGCAAACATAGAATTACAAGAACTAAGCACTTTAATGATGGAGATCAGAATTTATACTTAATGAAGAAGCCATCTTGCAAAATAGGAATTTGAACAGTGACAAAAGATCCAGTAATAATTTCACCCACGAAGTAAAGGAATCTTTTACTCTCTTTTAAGCCTTATGCTCACACTAGCAAAATAGGAACTAGCTCGTATATGAGATGATTAAGAAGAGAGCAAGGGCCTCCTTTTATACCTAAGAAAAACCCAACGAAAACCCGCCTATTAAGGGATTTCATAATATCATCAGTTACAATGTAGCGACGTGATGAGAAAATCTTGTGCGACGTCACTACACCAGATTTCGGTAACTGGCATGTCCTTTTGGAACGGTTTTAAGCCGTTTCAGATTTTGGCAGGACTTGATACGTGTTTGGAAGGGTTAAGGCCGTTCCTGTTTTGGAACGGTTTCTATCCGTTCCAAAACAGTTTTTATCTTCATTTCCATTTTCCCCGTTGACCAAATCTCCCACCAACTTGGAAAGCCAAAGAGGAACGGTTTATATCAGTGCCAAAATGGTTCCTATCATCATTTAAGTTTCCCCCTCTTTGACCAAATCTCCCGCCCATTTGAAAAGCCAATTTTGAAATCATTTCTAGAATTCCGCTCATAATTTCACTTAAAAATATTCAATTTTATTTTAAAAAATATAATAAAACATATTACTTTTTTTCACTTTTTCTAACAGTATAATGAAAATGAAAATGAAAATTATGCCTAAATACCCATATTTCATTTTTTCTCAAAATAAGACCATTTTGACTTTTTAAAAATTTTTATTATTTATATTTTAAAATTAATTAATTTCATTTTGTAAAACCTACATATTGTATAGTTAAACCCTTTTATAATTAATATTCAATAACTTAGTGATTCTTACATTAAATATTTTTTTAAGGAACAAAGTTTGCAATTTATATTTTTTTCTATTAATACTTTCATTTGCGAATCCTTTTGTTTAGCTGTTAAAAATGAAAAATACTTTTTTTTTTCTGTATAATCTAGTTATTTTATAATCTCTACATATTATTCTAAAATTAAATTTAAAACTAGTCGCACTAAAATTAAATATATGGTTTGCATCTTAAGTAAACATATAGTTTTTTGGTGATTAAGAAATTAATAATAGCTTGAAATGTTATAATGCATTTTATCTAAATTGAATATGATAATTTAATTTCATTCATCAAAATTTATATAATTAATTTCAAGCAAAAAACTAGATATTACTCAATTTTAGAATTAGGAAATTCACTCCTATCATATATTTATAAAATATCTAGTGCTTATACTTAACTTTGATGTCTATGGATAAAATTAACAAAGAATGTAGGATTTCACATATTTGTTTAGAAAAACATCATTGTTATACTTATGGCTCGTTTAGCTGCGCCTTATCAAATTATAAATTAGACAGTTTACGATTTTCACATTTAATTGTGCTCAGTTGTCAAAATTGAATATGATAATTTAATTTCATTTTCAAAAATTATATAATTAATTTTAAGAAAAACTAAATATTACCTAATTCTAGAACTAAGGAATTAACTCCTACCATGCATTTGTAAAATAACTAGTGCTCATACTTGACATTGATGTCTATGGACAAAATTAACAAAGGATGTAAGATTTCACATATTAGTTTATAAAAATATTAATGTTATACTTATGGCTCGTTTAGTTGCCCTTTATAAAATTATAAATTAGGCAGTTTACAATTTCCACATTTAATTGTGTTCGATTGTCAGAATTGAATATGATAATTTAATTTCATTAATCAAAATTTATATAATTGATTTCAAGTAAAAAACTAAATATTATCCAATTCTATAACTAGGGAATTCACTGCTACCATGTATTTGTAAAATAATTAGTGCCTTAACATGATATATATTTTAAGTATTGTAACACTGGGTTTAAATATTTGTTTTACCGTGCCAAATCAATCTACTACATTATAAAGCTTGAACACAGTTCGTTAATCCTGAAGTAGTGTCAGGTTTTTGAATTTTTTATTTTGTCTTTTTGTTCTTTAATTTCACAAAATATTATAATATAATCATAAGCAATTATACTTAGAAACTATACACTAATAAGAGTGTTTACACTAATAATACTTAAAATTAAAGAAGGCCAACAGCGAACCACCACTAAAGTGATTTTGTCCAACATTCTCGTTTATTGTTCTTCGTAATTACAAGGGTGTCCTTAAATCCACACTGCCGCAACCCTTCACCACTCCACCATCCACTCACGGACCTTACTCTAATGACTCCAACTCTCTCATCTCCATATAAGGTAAGATCTAGGGTTTGATTTGGGTCTTTTTTCTTTCTCTATTTGTTTCTCAATCATGTGTTTGGCGTAAGGGTAGATAAGATATTTTAATCATATCATGCGTTTGGTGCAACATGGGATTGGAATGCACTCACGATTAATTATTATTTTATCTCTTTAGAACCGGATAAATATATACCATATATATAGGTGGTATTATTTTATCCCATTGTTGCCGGATAACAATGGTAAAGGTAATTAGGTATTGCCACCGTATTAGCTTGTTGAATCTTAAAATTAGTACATTTAAAAAAAATGTAAAACCTCTATATAGTGATATTTTATAAAATCTCCATTTAGTTATAGAAAAGAAGAATTCAGTCTTAATATATTTTAGTGGTCAAACACTCCATTAAACTAAAACAAAAACAAAACCAAAACCAAAATATATTAGTAAGTGTTTTTTCTCTTACAGGAGAGGAAAATTATTAGAAAATAAATAAATTTTAAAATAACTGCCAAAAATAGAAAATCACAAAGATTATGGGTTCCCGTAGTGTTGATGTCGAGAATTGTGCCAGAGTTGACGGAAGTCAAATTAGGCTTTCCTAATTCAACTTATTAACAAATCAAAACCTACCAAAAATAGTAAATTCGCTAATTTAGAGGCCTAATCGAAGGAATTTGGCCAAAAAACAGTGTGCTTCACCGCCAAAGGCATTGACATGAATTCTTTGGGCCGTTACGGATCAAACTAGTCGAGCCCCATGAGATTTTGACGATGTTACTTTTTGGACCTGGTGAGCTTGTAACGGTATAGTGTGGGCAAATACGCTTTGGCAGCCTATTCTACATTAATTACAAATAATTGAATAATTTAAAAATTTTATATTTGATAAACACAATAAAAATGATTTATATTAAAGTAAAATCGATGAATATATAAAAAATTATGAACGGGTTTGGTAAATAATAGAAAAAACATAATTTTTTTAATTAATTAAAAAACAGATTTAAGTGACTTTTTAACTCGAGAATCGATAAATAGCCAGTACAAAAACGATCGTTAAATTGAGATAATTTGGTTAATTAAACCGAACCAAATTTTTTACTCCCTCCGTCCCAAATTGCTTGTCCCTTTTGGGAAATCCAACTTATTAAAGACCCAACATCATCATTACACTTTTTGCTTAATTTACATTGACTTTCCCGTTTTACCCTTTTCTTTATTCAAACATTTTACTTGAAAAGTGAAAGTACAAAAGGGTAAAATAGGTATGCATTTACCATTTATAGAAAGTGGACATTTATTTTGGGACATCCAAAAAGGAAAAGAGAGACTAGCAATTTGGGACGGAGGGAGTATTGTTTTTCAAAATATATATAATAAAACATTAAAAAAACAGCAAATCACACTTACCCACAGATTGACCACAGTACACTTCAGAAAAATCACACCCAAATTGGTGTTGTTTGCTCAGTATCTCTCCTCTATCCTTTCGAGTTTCGAAATCCTATTCTCTCGCTCAGTACTCACATCCTCCTCACTGAACTCTCACTCTCTCACACTATCACACGACTAACATCGTCCCTCGCCTATGTAGCCGCCTTAATTTCGAACCACCACAGCACCATCCAGCACTCACACAATCGCGCAATCACACCTCCTCCACCGATCCACCACCCCGGCACCTCTTCTCAGTTCTCATCTAGCCCTAACACCTAATCTCTCACTCACGCACCACCAAGACACTATCTATAGTCACGCAGTCACACCTCCACCACCGATCCACCACCACGGCGCCTCTTCTCATCAAACCCTAACAAAACAACACCTAATCTGCTGCTATCTGATCCGAGTAGGTTATGGGGATGTTTGCCTAACTATCAAGCCTAGTACTACTTTCTTTCTCTACTTTCTTCTCTAAATCCGTTTTTGCATATGTGTGGGTTGTATTGTGGCCAATATTGAACATCTAAAGTTTATTGAGCCAACAGGTCAGATGAATGGGAATACAATAAATAGGATTTCACAGAAATGGAAGTTAATAACGAAATTAGCAGTCAAATTACCAAAAGAATATTGCTATATTGTGTATATATATATGTGGGTACATATTTAGTTATTATGTTTCTATTTCTATACATGTAACTGTGATGGCTTCTCTCCCATTCACATCCTCACTTGCCTAGTAAAATGTTTTCTAGCTCGAGTTGGGCTTTTGTATTATATTTAAGTTGATTTGTTCATTATTGTTATACTTTGGTATGCTAAAACTCATAACTCCATATGCAATGTTGGTTGTTACATGTTTGCAAGACTGAGTATTAATTGAGTATCCTGAACTAAGAATTTATTCATTATATTGTGGATTCTTAGTATCCGATATGTCATATGTGTCCAAGAGTATCCTAAAAGTATTGGTAATTAGAAACTTCTTCATTAACTATGGATACATAAAAGTAAGTACCCCATATGTATCTGAGTATCGGTATTAAATATTGGATAAGCATACTGTTGACCTTAAAGTCAATTAATCTTATTTTGATAATTACAATAAGTTAATAAAGTGTTATTTAACTCGGTTGTTCCAATGATGATAGCCATTTTAACCGATATATCTTCCAACCAAGTGTAACTTCAAACCGAAGCAAATCTCACACAAGCTTTACAAACGCCTCTACTCACAAGAAATGAACTCAAGTGATATACATGTGCTATACAAAGCCAAGAAAAGATCTAGATCATCAAGCAAGTGAAGATATGCACAAGAATGATCTCCATATGTTCTACAAGTTATCAAAACCAAGAAAGGATCAAGAACATCAAACAAGTAAAGATACGCACAAGAAAATCAAGCATCACGAAGACTCGAATTATCATTAAATTGAGTGAGTGCTTAGATTTTATGTAAAGATAATTTATTGATCAAATCCCTATAGCTCAAACATATTCTTGCATCTTTTAAAGATTGATTCAAACTAGCTTGAAATTGAATTTATTTGAAAAACATCATTTTACAAAAATCGAGTTTGAAAATAAATTCATACTAATTTTAAATGATCATATTTTAAGCTATAATAAAAATAGGTATCTTAGAAGCATATCTTTGAGGTTCAAAAATTATTAGAATTTTATTTGGAACTAAATTGCTAAATTGCAAAAATATTTTTATTTTACATAAAAAATTCGCTCAATTTTTGCCCAGTTTTGATTTAACGGTGAAATGGAGGCCTTCCCGAACTTCGATCATTTTGAAATTTTTACAGTAGTTACAAAACATCTTATGGAAATTTTGACTAAAAGTTGAGCATGATCCAACGGTTAAATTGGGAGAAATTAACAAAACAAATTTGAATTTTTTTGTCAAAACTAGCTGTTGGAAAGTTTGAAAATGTATACCTTGGAGCCAAAACCTCTCTTAATCATCCCCAATGGCCATATGGTTTTGCAAGCTATAAATATAAGGTCCTAAACATGTTTTAACACACTTGAATCATTCTACAAACTCATTTTGCATATATACAAAGTTATTCAAGTATTCAATTCATTTTATTGATCATATTCTTCATTTTTGAGCTATATATTTTGATCAATTTTGATATCTCTTAGTGTGAGCTTCATTTGTATTTTGTCATATACAAGAGAGATATTGTACATTGGTGTTTGTCACCAAAACTCATTTGAATTATAATTGTGAGAGGTGTATCTCATAGATTAGCAAGAGGGATTTCTTGTGAAAGTATTGAATGTGTTTTCAATACTTGTGAGAGTGTGTGATAAGAATACACTTGTAGAGGTTTGATCTTCACCCGAAAGGAGATCGGTTATAGTGAAAATTCTCGGGGAACTAACCGAGCACGGAGTAGGGGGAACAAGCCGAACCGTGTGGACAAAAAATCTTCGACTTCAAATTGGTTCAATATTTCTTACTCAATCTCTTTATTTATTTGTTATATTAATTGATTGAAGTTGCTTATATTATTGCTTATTCTTGGGATTGATTATTTAATTGATTGTTTTCCTTGATAAACTTATTTAACTAAGTTGCTTTGCTTAAATATTTTAAAAACATTTTAATTCCGCATTAAGTTTTTAAAACCCTATTCACCCCCCCTCTAGGGTATTTTCCGACCTACACATACTTTATAGAAGTATCCGTGCTTCTTAGAGTAAAGGCAGTGGTTCTATACAAATTATCATAACTTTTGTGATAATATGCATGATTCCTCTCTCATTTCCTGAATTTAAGCGCCAGTCTGCCTATAAATATATGTACACATATATTTATATAACCGTCTCTATCCTCTCTTTGTATAACAAAATAGAGTGGTTTTCAAACCCACTCAAACTCCTGCCCAAGGCTAGAAGCAATCTGGTTGATTATATGTTTTCATAATTGATTAAGGCTCCAAGTTAGTTTCTTTATTAGTCTCGTTATTTATAATTTTCACATTTTCATCATCACTTTTTCTTTTAACGCTTTCGAGGTAAAGAAAAATGTGTTTTTGCCACTTGCGAAACAAAAGACTTACAATAGGTCCTCGGGCAAAATATCTTCCGAATTGAAGCCAATATACCTGCACAAAACATGGATGCCACATTTCCATGAACACAAATAACATGGGGTGGGTTTGGTTCAGTGACCAAACCGAATGAGACAATACCGAAGCCAATAAACCTGCACACAGCACACAACAGCACACACAGTAGCAGCACGCACAGCAGCGCCACACAGCACACAGTGCCACAGCACACGGCACACAGCACACAGCAGCAGCGCACACAGCGCACAGCACACAGCAGCAGACCCACAGTGCGTAGTGGAGGGGAGAGAGCGGAGGAGAGAATAGAGATTGTGTTAAAGTGTTAAATCTTGTTGTCACATAATCATTTACCCACAGAGACAGTGTAGTTCCATGAAGTGGCAGACCGCAAAACTACCAAGAGCGTATATCCCACAAAAAGTCCATTTTCAGTTATGGGTTTAAAATAAAAAAATCAACACAAATGCTGCAAATGATAACAAAGAACTGAAACTTTTTAAGTCTGGTATTGGGTTTGGTAAACATGAAAGGATGGAGTGAGTAAATTACCTCATCCTCATCTTGTGTCTCAACTTCAATATCAGAAGTAGGGAAGCCCACACAAAGAAATGCATAGCCCTACAAGAGAGCAGAAATGAATTTGTGGTCAGTTCCACAGGAAATAAATACTGAAATAGAATATTTTGCAAGTTAACTTATACAATTAACGTTCAGTTATAAGATCCAGTACTAACCTATAGTGATTAGAAAGCTAACCAAAAGGGAAAGAACGTGCCTTAGATTTTAATTCAGCAGATATCCCCCATGCTTCAGGCTGTCTAATTTCTCCAGATTTTACGCGAACAACGCAACTAGTACAGCACCCTGCAAATGTAAACCTTTTCAGTTACACACATACGCCTAAATATATATATATATATATATCCAACAACCTACAAAAAGGGATGGGGCTGGCTGGCTACTTACCACCAACTTAGTGGGGTGTCTAGATAAAAATTGAGCACTTCATTAAAGTATTTGATTTACAATTGTATTATTATACCAACTTTGATGCATGTTTTACTTGCATTATAGTGCTTTTTTACTGTTTGGGTTTCTTTAAGAGAAAAACTAGGAAAAGGAAAACAAGCAGACTGTTTTCAGATTGCCTTCTAAACTCTTTTTTTTTAATCTTTCTTATATCATTGTTGGTTTATTATGCCATTTATGTTTATGTTTTGGTGATTAAATATTACGTTTCTACCTACTACAATGAATAGGTTTGTCTAATTCTTAATTTATTTTTTTTACCGAAAATTTCAGATGCTTGGCTGCCTGCTGTTGTGGAACCATGCTTGCTTGACTATTAATTTATAGCAAAATATCGAATAACAGCAAGCTGGGTACTACTTTCTCTCTTTACATATACGAATATGTATGTATATAATGAATAATACTGCAAATGTATGTAATGAATAATATTGCACATATACGAATAGACATGTGTGTACATATATATATATATATATATAATATACGCGCAACCTATAAGCATGTTCATTGAATTACTTTTTTATTGTTAATTAAAAATTAAAATTTTTGTTTGTGATAGACAAAGTGATTGCATTTTTACACTTCGTCTAAGAATTTGATACTAGGACCCAATAAAAGAAAGGGAAAAGTATAATGCTTTTTTTGGGTTACTGGGGGGGCATTCACAGGCCCACTATTGTACACTTATGGGTTAAAAGCATTTGAAGCCAAATTGGGCTTTTCTCTCCTTAAAAAAATAATGTAAAACAAGAAGAATAGTGGGCACGTAATTTACTTTTTTGTGTACTTCAAAACTGTGCCCTTCCCTTTCAATGAGAAGCTTGGAGGGCAGAGCATGAAGGAAATCAGCTTCCACCTGAACCCTTGCATAATGTCCAAAAACAAAATCCTTAGTATTAGGATCAATAGCTTAAGGTATCCCCACCAAACTGGCAATACTAATAAGGATGTGAGGATCCCAATATTCATGTGAAACACTAGTATTAGGTATCCCCACCAAATTGGCAATACTAGTATTAGGGTCAATATTCCTTAGTTAGGAAAATTATTCAAAGAAGCACCTGAATGAGAGGTTTTTTGGCATGAAAGAAGGGTTTCAATATGTGAAAATGAGAACTGAGCTTTTGTAACACCTGGATTATGAATGTCTGGACTTGAAGTGAGATTTATGACTTGTGGAAGCTGTTGAATTGGAATTTCAACAAAAGAAGAGTTGTGAGTGCTGTTTTGGGCATTTTCCTGCATAAAATCCACAGAATGTGACCCGCTGGGGAGTTCAAAACCAGATTGCACTATTGAGGAGGAGCCTGAGGATGTTCCAGCTGGTGAGAAAATTGGTTCCCACCATTGTTAACTTGTATCTCATCAAAAAGTGAGTTTTTGTTGGTTTTTTGGCCTAAAAAGGCCCTTTCAATGGGTGAAACGTTGCAGAAAGTTGTTGTGGAAGGTGGGCATGCTTTAGTTGACCTTATAAGGGTATTAGAGGTTTGTGGAAAGGCAGGAACCATAGGATTACCTTCTGTGCTATTTTGAACTAATGTAGCTGCCTTATGATGCATGTAATTTGCATAAAAACCAGTGTTCATTGCTGGGACTGTAGGAACTGAGTTGTGGGCTTGCGAAGGGATTGCTGCAGGTGTAACAAGGCCAGAGATGACAAGAGCCAACTGATGCTGCTGTTGGATTTGCTTTTCTGCCATTTTTTGTTGTTCTAAAACACTTTGTACTATAAAATTTACTAAATCATTGGTAATAAACTAATTTTTTTTTGGATCTTGATTGTGATGATGCATGTGTGATGGGGAGTAATTTTTAGAGAGGTGGTTTTTCGGTGGAGGAGGGTGGTTTTGTGGTGGGATGATGGGTGGAGAGAGGTGGTTGGTGGCCGGATTCATCAAGGATTAAACTAATATTAAAAAAGTGAGGAGAGAGGATGGAGAGAATTTTCATACTTTTTCTCTCTCTAAAGTTTCATTATATTTTTTCAAGCCATGTGTATTCTTTGGAAAAACCATTGTGGGAATTTCAATATTTATAGTTTTTATTTTATTATTATTTATTTTTTGCAGCGACCGATTTTTTTGTTGTAAAGGATGTTTTTTTGCTTGATCAAGGAAGCTAGGGAATGCAAAGTATTTATCACCTTGAATAGGTGAGAAGAATTTGCTTGTCTTAATGAAATACAAATTGCATGTGGTTTATGTGTAACTATAGTTCCATTGTATTTTTTATTTTGGTTGTGTTATTAAGTCTTTTGTTTTTCCTAACTATTTCAAGAGATTTTTTTTGATCCGGTTCAAACACGAGATCATAGTTAAATATTTGGGCACAAATACGGTATGATTTTATCCTCAATAGCCTGCTCTTGTTACTTGCTTGCTCCACTTTATCATTTTATTACAATTAACCTTTTTAGTTCCATTGCTTATAGTGGAATGTCAATGTAATATTTTGTTTTTAATTAAATAATTGTGAAAAAGTATAAATTGTCCTTTATCTTCAATTCTAACATCGCACAATGATCCTCCATAAGAGTAAGTGGTGATATAGTTGCGTATAATTTTTCTGTTTAACTTGTGTTTGGAGAAAGTATGAGTGTACGAAAAATGTAGTCATTTATTAGTAGTTAGAAAACTGATGGGGATATTATTGTTTGTTACAGGAGGTACGATTTTCGGAAATGCACAGTTTGAAAGTCTTACCTCCTTAACCACATTAAGAAAAGATAGATGGCGATCTGTGCCGGTGTTTTATCGTAAACATCGATTCATATGTGCCAAACATTAACTTTATTCTATAGTATTTTTTGTTATCTCCTTTTTGCTTAGGGTGATACATGTTAGAACAGTTTAACTTGTATATACATTAACATCATCATTTTGGATATTGTTGTATTAGTAATTACTACTTGGTGATTGCTTTTGTGGAGTAAATTATCCTTTTTAATTGAAATATATGTGACGGTATTATGTTGGATTAGATTGTGGGGATTGTTTTTAGAATTATAGTAACAGGTTGAAAAAAGCCACAAATATGTGTCTGCAATAGGTTGGAAAAAGCCAAATATGTGGCTCGAACAAAAATAACAGGAAAGGGTAAAATAAAATATATTCAATTTTAAAAGTGGCTCTGTTTGGGCACGGCTAAAAACCGTTCCAAATACGTTTTAATAATAATACAAAAAATGCGGGATTATTTAAAAAAGACACGTGGAAAAATTAAAAATGACACATGGTCAAATGAAAAAATGACACATGGCAAAATACTTGAAAATTAATGCAAAATATGAAACAGATCTGGAACGGTTTTTAGTAGTTCCAAAACCGTTCCAATTTTTGTAAAAATGGGGTACGGTTTGACCAAAATATACCACGTAATGGGAACGGATATAGCCGTACTAAAAAAAAAAAAACCACGCCTGTTTTGGGTTCGGCTAGGAACCGTTCCATATCTGTTTTTGCACGGTTTAAAACCGTGCCTGTTTGGCATTTCTGGTGTAGTGCGTGATAAGGAATTATTGTTTTACATAAGTTACTTATAGACATAGGAGTCTCCTTATTAGGATAGACTTTTGACTAATTATTGAGACCCAATTAGACTTTGACAAACTATAATATATGGCACGTATTAATCAACTAGCCCAAATATTAAATATTTTTCTTACATTCTCCCACTTGGGCGTAAGTTGATTAAACATTGCGCGTATTCAGAACTTAACAAAACTAATTCCTTATTGATCACAGAGTCCTTATAATTAGACAAATCCTAAAGTACCAGTCAATAATAATCAAAAATACAAAACTATTAAAAATGAACTGCTTTTGAAATTGCATTAAGATTCTATAATCACATGTACCACAATTATAATTACAAGATACTATCAGTAAGATATGACATTAAAGACTAACCTGATGATCCCACTTATTGGTCCAAACGTATGGTTAACGAAAACCATTCTTTATTATTGTAATGAAAATAACTTCGTGTCTCGTTGTAAATCAAGACATCTTTTATTCAAAATGGTCAACCACTTTAATGGTGATGACACTCCCACTGATCAAAAGATTCCAGCACTCCCATTTGAGTCACATGCCTTTTAAAGACTCCCACTGGTAAAGCTTTTTTAAGTGGATCAGCAGTGTTATTCTCGATGTTTATGTATACAACATTATTCAGCTTCTCTTTCACCAAATCTTTGACTTTAAAAACTTTGAGTTCCATGAGCAAATAAGCTGATGTTTTTGTTGACCTAAAGGTCTTAATCTTATTTTGGTAATAACAATAAATCTGTCATGTGTAATTTAACATGTGTGTTGAAGTAATTATAGCCACATTTCAATGATCATCAAACGTGGACCAAAACCAATCTATCCAAACCGAGATCATTCCTCTATAAGCATTGGACAAGTCAAGGAAGATCAATTTCATCACAATCCAATTCATGAAGATCAAGATCAAAGAAATATGCAAAAAGCTTCAAGGCAAAAACTTCAAGTGAAGATCAAATTGAACAAACAAATCGAAGCATTCAAAGACTCGTCTATTCAATATTTGAGTGAGTGCTTAGGATTATTTGTAAAGTATCTTAATTAATTGTTTATATAGCTCAAACATGAACATGCATCATTCATAGATCAATTGATACAAGCTTGAATTGAATTCCCTTTGAAAACATCATTTTTACAAAACACTGGTTTTCAAATAAATTCATATTAAATTAAAATGATCATATTTTGAGTTTTCCCTGAAAATAGTGTCTTAAGAACTTATTTTGAAGTCCCCAAAGCATTATAATTGATTTTGGAGCTTATATGCAAAAGTATAAAAATTGGGTTTTTGGCCTGATGGACAGAGCCTTGCTCAGTTGACTCAGCAGCTTGGCTCAGTCGACTAAGGCCCACTCAGTCAATTAAGGAGCTTTGCTCAGTCGACTGATGGCCCAGAATATAGCCATTGGAAATATGACTTTTTACCATTTTTTGTACCAATCTTCTACCAAACCCCACAAACGGCTATATCACTTTTGGGACTTTATATACACTATCTAAGACACATTTTAGCATGCTTGAACATTATAAAAACTCATATTTCATCTATTCAAAGTCAAGCTTTATTTTTGATCAATCATTCTTTCTTTGAGCTATAAATCTTGATCAAACAAGTAATTCTAGTGTGAGCTTTAATTGTATTTCTTAAACACTTGAGAGTTGTTGTTCACTGGTGTATATCACCAAACAATTATAATATACATTTGTAAGAGGTCAATCTCATAGGATAACAAGAAGGTTAATTCTTGTTTACTAATTGTGAGAGGTATATCTCACAAGTTAACCAGACGTATATCTTATGTGAATATTGTGGCAAAGCAATATTTGTAAGAGTGTGTGAGACAACAACACTTGTAAATGTTTGATCTTCACCCTGAAGAAGATTGGAATTAGTGAAAATTCTTGAGAAACTAACCGAGCGCGGACATATGGTTTAGAAAACCTAACCGTGAGGACATAAAGTCTTGAGCTTAAAATTGATTTAATCTTTCTAAACTCAAGCTCTTTTTTTATTGCTATATTTTTGCTTATATTTTGAGTTTGCTTATTTGCTTGTCTTAGGATTGATTGCTTGAAATTGATTATTTCCTTGATATACTTGTTTAGCTAAGTTGCTTTGCTTAAACATTTTCGAAAAGTTTTTAATTCCACATTAAGTTTTTAAAACCCTATTCACCCCCGTCTAAGGTTAATTTTCGACCAACAATTCTATTGTTGTTCTTGGAGAAAAACACAGCTACTTGGTTATCACAATGAATTTTGAGAGGCTTGACAATTGAATCAACCACACGAGTTTCTTCAATAAAATTCTTTAACCAAATAGCTTTCTTTGAAGTTTCAAAACATGCCGTGAATTCTGCGAGCATTATAGAAGTGCATATGACAGTTTGCTTTGCACTTCTCCAAGAGATTGCACCACCTGCCAAATAGAATACATAGCCTGAAGTAGAACATCTATCATCCTTACATCCTCCTAGGTCTGAATCTGTATGACCAAGAACCTCAAGCTCATCAGATTTTCTATAGATAATCATGGAGTTCTTAGTCCGCTGCAAGTACCGCAACACTTTCTTTGCTGCTGCCCAATGTGCCAAACCAGGATTTAATTGAAACCTCCCTAAAACACTGATTGCAAAGGCTAAATCGAGTCTAGTACAAGTCTGAGCATACATAAGTCTCCCTACCACTGAAGCATATGGCTTGTCCTTCATACACTCCTTTTTTAACTCATTTCTTGGACATTGTTCCTTGTTGAAAATATCTCCTTTCATTATGGGAACTTCACCACCCTTATAATTTTCCATATTGAATCTCTTAAGAACTTTCTTAATGTAAGCTCTTTGAGATAGTCCTAAGAGGTGCCTTGATCTATCTCTTATTATCTCAATTCTAAGAACATACTTTGCTTTACTTAAATCCTTCATTTCAAAACTTTTAAACAACATCTTCTTTGTAACTTGTAATAAGTTCAGATCTGAACTAACAAGTAATATATCATCAACGTACAATACTAGGAAAATGAAATTTGAACCACTGACCTTGAGATAGACACATTCATCTAGCTTGTTTTCAGTAAACCCAAAACTAGTAATTATTTTGTCAAACTTGAGATACCATTGTCTTGAAGCTTGCTTCAAATCGTATATTAATTTTTGAAGCTTGCATACCGTATCTTCCTTCCTATTTTCAACAAATCATGGTGGTTGTACCATATATATATTTTCAACCAGTTCCCAATTCAAAAAAGCCGTTTTGACGTCCATCTGGCGGAGCTCTAGATTATAGTGTGCCACCAACGCCATTATGATTCTGAAAGCATCTTTAGAAGAGACAGGTGAGAACGTTTCTATGTAGTCTACCCCTTCTTTTTGTGTGAACCCCTTTGCAAAGAATTAGTGATATGCACAGAACAACCAGTGTCAAACCACCAACTATTTATAGGGACGGCAACAAGACTAGACTCATTGCACTAAAAAACATTTGAAAAATTCATTTTAATACTTTTCATTTTCTGCCAATTCTTGTGTTTACCACAATTCTTCTTTATGTGGCCAGCTTTTTTTATAGAAATAGCATTTGAAAGGAACCCTTTTGGTGATATCAATTTTAATGACTTTAAGGCCATAAGGTCCTTTAGGTGGTTGGTGAGTAGTATTTGCAGGAACATTAGTAAACTTAGCAGTATTTAGAATCTTACCAGAACCTAAAACATCATTTTTATTAGCGGAGTGCACCAGATTTGCTTCCATTATATTCTGTTTATGCCTATCCTTTTCTTGTGCACAAATGGAGATAAGCTCGTTTAGATCCCATGCTTCCCTCTGAGTGTTGTAAGAGACCTTTAGCTATTCAAACTTTGCTGGCAAGGAATTACGTGCCATATGCATTAAAAACGGATCAGAGACTACTAGTTTTAGGTCATTAAGCTTGCTTGCAACATCACTTAATTTCATTATGTGTTCCTTAACACCACTGGTACCATCATATCTCGAAGTGGTCAGCATAGTCATCAAGTTACTTGTTTCTGCCTTCTGAGACTCCTTAAATTTTGCTCCAATACCTTCCAAAAACGCTTTGGCGTTGTCATTGTTAGCAACACCACCTTTCACTATGTTAGTCATGCTTTTCTTTATAATGAGAATAGACATTCGGTTGGCCTTGTCCCATTTTACTTTCTTTTGTTTCTATTCAGTGGTGCTTTTAGCAGTGATGGCAGGAGGCTCATCTTCTCTCAACCCCAAGTCGAGGTCCATAAGCCCGAGCTCAATCTCCACATCCTGATTCCATCTTTTGAAGTTACTTCCATTCAAGGTTTGAATGGATGACAAGTTGAAAGAACCTAAGGCTGATTAATCAAATTAAATTAGAACAATAACTTTTATATATATATATATATATGTCATCCATTATAAGAACAAATATTGCATTTATTTTGTACATATATGAGTTACTGTATTGCTTGATTACATGTTACCTTTGGGTTAACATAAAAATGTATTGAAATTTCCTTATTGCATTACCAATATATAAAATACTAAGTAAGCAAAAGCTTTCAACACCTTTTAGCAGAAGAAAATAATGAGAACCAAGCATTTCAAATATTATGATACACTAATCTTAAGATAAACCAGATAAGTTTACAAGTTCTTTGAAAATTGTAAATACCTGTTATAACTTAAAGATTACAAGTATTATCCGATCCCTTATTATTATTTTTTTTTAATCAAGAGAAATTTTAAACAAGTCATTTTGATGAAAGGTTCTAAATTCTCTTTACATATATAAGAAGGACAGACCTTAGAGTATAATTAACTACTGGAATCCATCATTAAGTACTTGCATACAACAATTGACATCAACTGATGAAGAAACATAACAGAGTGTTAAAAATGATTTTTTAATCATGGATAATAACAAACTCATATATCAATCAAGGTCCCAAAACAAAAGGCATTCAGTGGCAACTTGATAACAAGATTAACAAGGGGAAATCAAAACAAAATTTTGATGAACCCAGATGTTAATTGAAAATAGGCAAAACATCATATTCTGGTGAATTAAATAAAATCCCCAATTTTTAAAATCAAATCAAAACCTAATTTGAATTCTATGCTTGTAGGCACTGCTTTGATATAACATGTTGGATAATTTACATAAGTCTTGAATCCATACAAACATAGAATTACAAGAACTAAGCACTTTAATGATGGAGATCAGAATTTATACTTGATGAAAAAGCCATCTTGAAAAATAGGAATTTGAACAGTGACAAAAGATCCAACAATAATTTCACCCACGTAGCAAAGGAATCTTTTACTCTCTTCTAAGCCTTGTGCTCACACTAGCAAAATATGAACTAGCTTGTATATGAGAATATGAGATGATTAAGAAGAGAGCAGGGACCTCCTTTTATACCTAAGAAAAACCCAACGAAAACCTGCCTATTAAGGGATTTCATAATATCCTCAGTTACAACGTAGTGAAGTGATAAGAAAATCTTGTACGACGTGATAAGGAATTATTGTTATACATAAGTTACTTATAGACATAAGAGTCTCCTTATTAGGATAGACTTTTGACTAATTATTGAGACCCAAGTAGACTTTGTCAAACTATAATATATGACACGTATTAATCAACTAGCCCAAATATTAAATATGTTTCTTACACTGTTATCGTGTCGAAGTGAACAAAAAGGTATCAACATTCCAATAGTGGAAGACTTGGATGATCCACTCCCAATAATAATAATAATAATAATAATAATAATAATAATAATAATAATAATAATAGAAAAAAATGGGTAACGAGGGAGCTAGAGCATCTAAGTTTATTTACTTTGATAGCACTTCTTGTCCTATGAGATTGAGGGGCATTATTCGTATTGAGAAAGACGGCCATCCTAATGTTCGGTGGTATAAGGTGTACGTATTATTTCTTTTCATGATCTAATAACATTTTAGGGGCCGCGGCCTTTTCTCAAAAATATAAAAAAATATTCAAATGGCAAAAAAAGGAAGACTTTCATTGACTCTCTTACAAAATTAACACCACTTCCTCTCCTGGATCTCCTCTACAAATTATTATGTCCTTAGCTTATTCAACAGCCTAAATATCACTGAATAGGAAGGAAAGGAATCAAACGTTCAATTGGCTGTTAATGTCAGACCCCAAGAAGTCGCCTCCTCCTCCGCTTACAAAACATCGTATACTTACGACGTATTCTTGAAGTTAAGATATTCTATTACCCGTGGAGTGCAAACAGTTGAGTGCAGATTCATAATACTAAGTACGAGCATTAAGGCTAATCCGAAAACTAATTGAACCAACCAAATTAATCCGGATCAATCCATAAAATCTTAAACTAAAAAAAACCGAAACAAAAAATGACAAAACTGAAATCAAATTGTTTGATTCAGGTTTGGAGCTAGCTAGTCTAGAACCGAACCGAACCGAACCGAATCGAAAAGAATTATGTTTAAGAAAATGAAATATGTTAATATATATATATATATATTCTAATGTCAGACATTAAGTATGCTATGATTCAAAAAGGAGGGACTTTTATAAGAATATGTTCCTTATTAATTGCAAGTTATGATCCTTTTAAAAAAAAGTCACTAATGCATGCCCTTTTTATTGAATTAACTATATGATACTAAGATATTTTTTTTATCATATATATGATGGCAAGATAATTCATCACTTTATTTAATGAGTTTTATTCTTATAAATGTACGAATAAAATAGTAAATAAAAAAAAACATGGTTTCTATATGTTTTGCATGTCCTTATTTTTAGAAAACCATGACTTTGATATAAATTTGAATCAATCTTACATTACTATTAGTATTCCATTGTTATGTTAAATTCATTTAGAAAAAAAATGTCAAAATCGAATAAAACAGAACCGAAATCAAATCGAAAAATTTGGTTCAAGTTTGGATTTAAAAGATTTATAAACCGGAACTAAAACCGAATTTTTACATTTGATTTAAGATCTAAAATATTATAATGGTACCTTACATGTCAACCTTTTTTTTTACACAAAAATTAGAAGTTTAAACAAAATACTATAATGGTACCTTTTGCAAACTTTTGTGCTAATTTTAAAAGAACTAATGAGATATCAATGCATGTTAAATATTATTTTATGTAGTATTTCATATTTTTCCTTAAAATTTTTAGTAAATAGTTTTATATTACATATTGCTTTGTAGCTCTTGATGAGAAGATCTAATATATATATATAAATTAAATCTATATTTTGTATTAAAAGTTATTAAATTTTAAAATTTTATAAAATAATTGAGAAGAGAGAAAGTTGATGTCGCAGTGCAAACTAAGAGTGTATTTTACAATGTCCTTTACACAAATCTCAGTTTCATACAACAATTGGAGCATATTTTTTTACAAAATTATGTTCCTTATTGACTATTCTGCTTGAACAAGGTAACAACACTCAATAAATTTCAAAAAAAAAATTCTTATCATATTTGTTGACTCTAAACTTAGCTAACTTTCAAATTTGAATATTCAGTTTGTTCAGAGTTATATCTGAGTATTTGTTTTTGTTAAATCCATTTTTTTATTTTAATTTTAAAAGTCGTTTTTAAATTTAATAAGGTACTATTGGAAATTTGTTTATTTCTTATTTCTAATTCATTTTGTCTTTAATTAAAAAGTTGTCTTTGAAACTAATTCTAAAAATAGAATATCCTTGCAACTAATGCTAAAAATAGAATGTCCTTTATTAAAAAGAAAGTAAGAGATTTGTCCTTAAAAAAAATAACTCCCCCCTCCAAAAAAAAAGAAGGTGTTTGGCTTCTTTTTTTCTAATGAGGTGCAAGATCGTCTTTTTTCCTTTCTTCCTTCCATCTTCACCACTTGATTTTTTTTATATTCAATTCCTTCCTTCCTCGCAATTCTTTCCTTTCTATTACCAATAATTAATTAATTCAAATGCAGGCCCCCATGAAATTGCCAACATAATAATGGCTATATAATAAAAATAAATAATAAAAAAATTGCGGTGTTTGGCTTCTTTCATTTTATTTCTTTCATTTGATTCCATCAACTCTTCTTTCCATCTTCACCACATGTTTTTGTTTATATTCTTTCCTACCTAACCATCCTTCATTGCTATTACCAGTAAGTAATTCATCTGTTAGCTTTGTCTAATATAATAATGGCTGCTATTGCGAGAGCCCAAGAAAAAGTAGCAGCCGCGGCCTCGTCTTCCAATTATCAATACATTAATGATGTTTTCTCGAGCTTTAGAGGTTAGGAAGGATTTTCGATATATACACAAAATTACTAAAATATTCTTTCACTTTGTAGATAATTACTATAAAATAATGTTTGAAAAGAGATTCAAACGCAGGACTTTTAATATCAAAACACGTTTAACTATCACTATACGAAATGTAATAATATTTTTTAATTGTGAAAACTACTAATTATTCTATTGCATGAAAATATCTATACTACTATAAATTAGAAACCACCACATTCGGTTATGACACCGAATTTTGGTATTTCCTTTTTGTCCCTAGATTTGTCTTTTCTTTTAACGTAAAATTTATAAATTTATTGGGATTCAAACTCATGACCACTATGATATAAAATATGACGCTTCACCACTATTCTATATATTTAACAATTTGTTAAATGCTTTTAATTGAAATTACATATCACAGTATATAAAAAAGACTCGTGCATACACATAGCATGTGTTTAAGTGTCTACTGGCTATAAAACTAATTAAATTACTTTTATATGCTAAAACCTCAAAGTAATTATATATTTCAACCTTAATTCAGGTGACAAGGGATAGGCTAGTTTTCATGAATCATTATAGTTGTATTAAGTTCTTACTTCTGGTCAATTAATTGTTTCCTGTATCACAAATTAATACTCTATTGTATTTTTTTGCTTATATATAGTCTTTGGACTAGTTTTTTCTAAAATTTTACGGGTTCAATTATATGCGGTTTATCAAAGTTATTTATATATAATTTTATACTATTATATAAAGAAAAGAGGATTTTATTTTTCTTTGAAGGAGCAACGAGAAATTTCAACCACCATAGATTTGATATTTTACCCTGATAATCTGTAATATTATATAAAGGAAGGAGGGATTTCAACCTCCATGAAACCTTGTCAAACTTTTGATTTTCAATTCCCCCCCCCCCCCTCCCCGGGCGCATAATTTATAATATTATTTGAAATCCAGGGATACAACCCCAATGAAACCTTTAATCTTAAATTTTATTTTTACTCATATATAAATTAACACCACCTCTATTTCATCTCCTCTTCTATATTAAATTTAGATAAAGCAATCCAACAATCTAAACAGGGACCAAGCCAAAACATGAATTCAGGAGACCATATTTCAAGGTCTGGATTGTCTATTTGGATATAAAGGATAACAGAAGTTAACCATGGGGTGCAAAAAATGAGGTGCAAATTTAAAATACCTTAAATGTGAAGCACAAGTATAAAATACAATATCTACTTAATTTTAAAGTCCTTAAATACATGTGATAGAACCAACAAAAAAAAGGAGAAGCAGATAATATGGCTCCAAAATTGGTCGGCCCTTAAAGTCCTTAAATCCATGTGATTTGTTACAGTGTGCAATATGCAGGGACTCAAAGGTGGGTGTGAACTAAAAAAAAAAAAAAAAGAAAAAAACAACAACAACAACAACAACAATAATAATAATAATAATAATAATAATAATAATAATAATAATAATAATAATAATAATAATAATAATAATAATAATTGTGGTGTTTGGCTTCCATCTTTTGTTAATAAGGGGCAAGATGGTCATTTTATTTCTTCCTTCCTTGCACGAAATTTCCAAGAATTTGCTACCACCTTTATTACATTAAGTCTTCACAACTTGTTTTTGTTTATATTCCTTCCTCACAATATATCTTTCCTCCCTATTCCCAATAATTAATTCATCTGCTAGATCATAAGCAGCTTAATTTGTCCAATGGCTGCTATTTTGAGAGCCCAAGAAGGAGAAGCCTCTTATTCCACTTCTGCTTATACTTATGATGTTTTTGATAAACGCGCAATTTTGTGGTCGTTAACACCATTTTGATTGTGATTATCATGTTTATCTTAGCTTAGATTAATTAAATTAACCCACTTTTTGTTCACACACTAAAAAAAATCAAGAATTGCTTTAACATGGCTCAAAGTAGCATTTTCTAGTGTCTTGATTGTGCCCATAAATTTTGGAAGCAAGTTGGGGAGCTTGGGGAAGTGTACAAGAGAGATAGAAGCCAAAACAGAAGAATAAAGTTTCCCGAAGCAGTCCTCTAATCAATCAGAGCCCATCTTTTAGTACATAATCTACCCTCTGATCGATTAGAAAATCCTCTGATTGATCAGAGTCCACCTAGCAGAGCAAAATCTACCCTCTGATCAATCAAAGAAGCCTCTGATCGATCAGAGGCCTTCCAGATCACAAAGTACAGCCCTCAAAAGCAGCTTTTCTCACCTTTTGATGCATGTAAACTCACCAAAAGGGCTGGACTTTCTATTTCTAGATAGGATCAGGTGCTTTTTCTTTGGTTCTTTAGAAAAGTGTGTTGGAGGTAAATCCACAATTGCGCTCCTCTCCGTGGTGAATCCGGAGGGTATATCCGGTGTGCAGGTTATCTAATGCCATGGCGCTCTAATGGTCGTTTGGTATGAGGAAATAAAGTTGCGCCTTCGCTAACAGCTATAACTTTTGGTGCAGTGGTAAGCGCTTGATCCTCACAATTGCCAACAAAATGGTGTGGTTGAAAGGAAAAATAGATCTCTTCAAGAGATGTCTAGAACCATGTTACATGAACATTCTTTACCGGAATATTTCTGGGCGGAAGCCGTTAACACCGCATGCTATGTAACTAATCGCGTTATTATTCGTAAAAAGTTAGATAAGACACCTTATGAATTATGGAATGACAAGAAACCAAATATTGCATATTTTAAAGTTTTTGGTTGTAAATGTTTTATTTTGAATGATCGTGATCACTTGAGAAAATTTGATGCTAAATCCGATGAAGGAATTTTTCTTGGGTATGCCACTAATAGTAAAGCATATAGAGTTTATAACAAGAAAAGTTTAGTAGTACAAGAATCTATGCATGTTGTATTTGATGAGACAAATCCTTTCTCACCCATAGTACGTTCCGATGACGATGTTGAAATTATCCAAAAGGTTTCGGATATTCAAATTTATGATACATCTAAGGAAGAAACTTCGAGTGCTCAAGCTCCTCCTAAGGAGTTAGAAAATACAACCGAGCAAAACTCGAATGATTTGCCTAGGAGTTGGAAATTTGTGTCCAACCACCCTATTGATCAAATTATTGGAGAGCCATCTAGTAAGGTCATGACTAGATCATCCTTAAGAAATGTTTGCAATAATGTGGCATTTGTTTCTCAATATGAGCCTAAAAACATAAATGAAGCCGAACAAGATGAATCTTGGATGATGGCTATGCAAGAAGAGCTCAATCAATTTGAGAGAAATAAAGTGTGGACACTTGTTCCCAACCCAAATGATCATACTATTATAGGCACTAAATGGGTATTTCGAAATAAAAAGGATGAAAATGGTGTTATTGTTAGGAATAAAGCTAGACTTGTTGCCCAAGGATACAATCAAGAGGAAGGCATTGATTATGAAGAAACATATGCACCCGTAGCTCGTTTAGAAGCAATTCGCATGCTACTTGCTTATTCATGTTTTAAAAATTTTAAATTATATCAAATGGATGTGAAAAGTGCTTTCTTGAATGGTTTTATTGAAGAGGAAGTTTATACGAAACAACCTCCCGGTTTTGAAAATCATGTTTATCCGGATTATGTATTTAAATTGTCTAAAGCTTTATATGGTTTAAAACAAGCACCTAGAGCATGGTATGATAGATTAAGTTCATTTTTGCTTAACAATGGGTTTGTTAGAGGCAAAATTGATACTACCTTATTTATCAAAAATCATAACAATGACATGCTACTTGTACAAATCTATGTTGATGATATTATATTTGGTTCTACTAATGACAATCTTTGCAAAGAATTTTCTACTTGTATGCAAAAGGAATTTGAAATGAGCATGATTGGAGAAATGAACTACTTCCTTGGATTACAAGTGAAACAATGCAAAGAAGGCATCTTCATTAATCAAGAGAAGTATGTGAAGGAGCTTTTAAAGAAATTTGACATGGAAGGAGCCAAATCCATGAGCACTCCTATGAGTTCAACATTAAAACTTGACAAAGACGAGAAAGGTAAAAGTGTGGACATCAAGAAATATCGAGGTATGATCGGTAGCTTATTGTATTTGACGGCCTCTAGGCCGGATATTATGTTTAGTGTATGTCTTTGTGCACGATTCCAAGCGAATCCTAAAGAATCACATTTACTTGCCGTAAAACGAATTTTTCGTTATCTTTCCGATACTAGTTCATTGGGTTTGTGGTATCCAAGAGAGAACACATTTGACCTAATAAGTTATTCCGATGCGGATTTTGCGGGTTACAAAATTGATAGGAAAAGCACTCGTGGCACATGTCATTTTCTAGGACACGCACTAGTATCTTGGTCAAGTAAGAAACAAAATTCGGTGGCCCTTTCAACGGCTGAAGCGGAATACGTGGCGGCCGGAAGTTGTTGTGCACAAACTTTATATATTAAACAACAACTAGAAGACTTTGAAATTAGTCTTAGCCACATTCCCATTAAATGTGACAACACAAGTGCCATAAGTTTGACCAAGAACCCTATACAACACTCATGTACTAAGCACATTGAGATAAGATATCATTTTATTCGTGATCATGTGCAAAAAGGTGATGTTGATATTGAATTCGTGGGCACCGAATCGCAATTTGCGGATATATTCACTAAACCACTTTCGGATGATCGTTTTTGCACTATTCGACGTGAACTCGGTATGACTAGAGCTTGTGATATCTAGTTTATTCTAAAAAGTTCATAAAAGGGATTGATAATGCTTAATTTTGAGCATACATTATTTTATGCTTAATTTTCTTTTATTTTTATTTTATAAAATTTGATTGCATTAATGTACACATTATTATGAGTATTAACAAATATTTTTGCAGCTTTAGATTGATAATTACTGATTCCCTACTTTTTGATGAAGAAAAAGGGGGAGAAGTATGTGTGTTATGCAAGTATTTTCATTTTAATAATTGCTTGTATATTTTTATCTATGCACCTATTTAGGGGGAGCATATTATTTATATGCTTAAAATTATTATCTTTTTATAAACACACATTAACTCTATTGTCATCATCAAAAAGGGGGAGATTGTTGACCTTAAAGTCAATTAATCTTATTTTGATAATTACAATAAGTTAATAAAGTGTTATTTAACTTATTGTAATTATCAAAATAAGATTAATTGACTTTAAGGTCAACAGCCATGAACCAGGGCATTTCAAAACAAATTGCCCGGTTAGAAGAAAGGAAAGAAGAGACAAAAGAGACAAAGCCTTCAACCAAGTAAGACACGCCCTCATAGGCACTTGGAGTGATTCCGAAGAAAGTGAGTCCAATGCCGATTCTAGCAACGAGGAAACGGCAAATCTTTGCCTTATGGCAAGAGACAATGAGGTACACTCTTCTTATGACTCATCTAGTGATGATAATGCCTCTATTAATAATGATATACATGATGAGAATGACTATGAAGAATTATATGATATGTTTGAGGAATTGCATAAAAAGTTTAAAATTTTGTCTAAAATGTATGCAAGCCTCAAAAAGGAAAATTTGATTATTTCTAACAAGTGTGAAAACTTTGAGAAAGAAAATGTATTTTTGAAAAATGAAAACAAAACTTTGAAGAAAGGAAAGGAGAAAGAAACTCCAAATACACTTATATTAGAAAATGTCAAATTGAAAGATCAAGTGGATGACTTAACTAATAGTCTAGCCAAGTTCACCAAAGGAAAAGATAACTTGGATAAACTATTAGGAGCACAAAGGTGTGTCTTTGATAAAGCCGGTTTGGGTTATAATCAAATCCATAACCAAAAGGATTACAAAAATTTCTTCAAAACATACACACCGCATAATCCTACTAATCTTTGTTCATTTTGTGGAAGAAACACTCATAATGCACATTCTTGTTATTACAAAGAAAAGAATTTTGCTAAGAACAAACTTGCTTGGATTCCTAAAGGAACCACTATGTACGCTAACCCCAAAGGACCCAACTTATTTTGGGTACCAAAAGAAAAGTTGCTTAAGATTTTGGTGTAGATTTGCATGAGAGCAAAAGATAGAAAAATAAAATGATTATTGGATAGTGGATGCTCGAAATACATGACGGGAGAAAAGAGAAATTTCTTGAGTCTCACTCCTAAACAAGGAGGCAACGTCACGTTTAGAGACAACGTCAAAGGCAAAATCATTGGTGTAAGTAAAATTGGTAAGAAATCTTCTTATATCGATAATGTTTTACTTGTTGATGGTTTAAAACATAATTTACTTAGTATTAATCAATTGTGTGATAAAGGTTATGAAATTATTTTTAAATCTGAATGTTGCATTGTTAAAAATATTAGTGATAATTATATCTTGTTTGTTGCTTATAGATCTAATAACGTATATACTCTTGAACTTGATGATTTGTCTCAACAAGATGTTAAATGTTTATTTGTGTTAAATGATGCTTCTTGGTTATGGCATAAAAGATTAGGTCATGCTAATATGGATTTAATTAATAAATTATCTAAAATGGAATTAGTTAAAGGATTGCCTAAAACTAAACTTATTAAAGATAGAATTTGTGATGCTTGTCAACTTGGTAAACAACATAAGTCTTCATTTTGCATGTTATTATAAACTAACAATAATTTTGCAGTCTAAAAATCATTATCTGTTATTCAAAGAAAAGAAGGGAATAGAATCTGAAGATCATCAGCATCAAAATTCAAAACAACATCGAGACTAGAAGAAGAATAATCAACAAAATTATGCTCCATATCTAATAGAGCTGTCCAATCAGGACTCATTGGCTCGGCAACCTCCGCAACAGTACCACTTTGAGAAAATTGCGATGAATAGCCTTCCAAAGCAGCTTGGTAATCTGACATAGTCGGATATGCCGGCAAACCCACATTAGTTAGAAAAGCACTATGGTCTAAAATATTTCCGGTAGTCGGAAGAATTTCAGGTGCAACATTTTCTGCTAATGATAGGAGCCCTGTAGAACTTATAGGAGGAGCAAAAGAAAAGCTTTGGTTAGCGCTAGAAGACTCTCCTAATCGAGCCTCTAATGTTGTCACTCGTGACTGTAAAGCCTCTAACGCTGTCACCCGTGATTGTAACTCTTGTACCTTATGTTCAAGAGAAACAATGAGCGCAGTACAGCCTTTACTAGGATTCTCGATTCTCGCCTTAGCTTCAAAAAGAAATGAATAGAGAGTCTCTAAATATTGATGTTCAGGAATTTCTTTTAAAATATTTGCAACACTATTTACCCCAAAAACGGTGAAAATTGTACGATAATCTTGACGACTAATCACATCCATAAAAATTTGTGCATATTCACACCATGGTTGACATTTCTTGCGTTTGTAAGCACAAGCAGCACAAGACGAACCTGTACAATGGAAGGTATTCGGCATACTTGTGATTTGCTTTCCCTTACTCATGGGTACCTCCTATAAAAGTTATAAGAAGAAAATGGATCTCGAGGAAGACAACAAGAAAGAGGGGACAAGAGGCAGAGCAATTAAAAGAATCCCGAAAACGAAAAGCTGTCATCCTAAAAGGTCAAAAATACAGCGCCCCCCGCGTGCATCTTGAGTCCACCGCCCTAACATGGTCTAGATCCCTCTTTGATGTTGACATAGGGGGAGAAAATGTGCATAATGTTGATGCTGAGGTAAAAGGTAAGATTTTTTTTTGCTGCGGTAAGATTTTTTTCTGCTATGGTAAGATTTTTTATACCGACTTTAAATATTGTGGTAAGACTTTTAAATGCTTTATGTCTTTAATATTCATACTTGTTTTATTTTGCATGTTATATTTCGTGTTTTGACATTTTATTGAGCCATTAAAAAAAAAAAACAAAAATGGCAAAAGATGGAGAGGCATACACACCTTGGCCTCATAGATGAAGCACTCTTAGAGTTACCATTTTCTCTCCGTGGCCTTGATCCCTTTTTGATGTTGCCATAGGGGGAGAAAATGTGTGTTGGTGACAATTAATGTTAGTAAGACCATTAATTGTTTTATGTCTTTAATATTGACAATTGTTTTCTTTTGAAAACCTTATTTGAGATCAAAATTCTTTTATTAATTTTTAAAACTATCTCAAATATTTGTAATGCTTTTAATAATCTTTTATTTTATCTATGCATAAATTGAGGGGGAGCATATTTCAAGTATTCATATGCTATTTATGCTTGTTATTGAAAACACACATTAATTTATTGTCATCATCAAAAAGGGGGAGATTGTTGACCATGACGGTCTTAATCTTATTTTGATAATAACAATAAATTAATCATGTGTAATTTAACATGTTCTTGATATAAGATTATAGATTTCTTATTTGGAAAATCAAGAATAGCATGATTGCTCAAAGGAAGTTTGACAAGGATCATTCAATCAATATCCGATCAAGTCAACGAAGCATTCGACTAAAACCGATCTACCCGAATTCAGATCATTCTTCTACAAGCGTTGGACAAAACAAGAAGATCAATCTCATCACCCACAAGCTAGCAATGCAAATCCATGAAGCACAAAGATCAAGAATCATATGCAAAAGCTTCAAGGGAAAAGCTTCAAGTGAAGAATCAATTTGAAGAAACAAATCGAAGCATTCGAAGACTCATCTATTCGGTAATTGAGTGTTTGCTTAGGATTAATGTAAAGTTTCTTAATTGATTGATTATATAGCTCAAACATATTCTTACATCTTTTAAAGATTGATTTAAACTAGCTTGAAATTGAATTTATTTGAAAAACATTATTTTACAAAAATCGAGTTTCAAAATAAATTTATATTAATTTTAAATGATCATATTTTAAGCTATAATAAAAATGGGTATCTTAAAAACATATATTTGAGGTTCATAAATTATTAGAATTTTATTTGGAACTAAATTATTAAATTGGAAAAATATTTTTATTTTTTGTTTAAAATTCGCTCAGTTTTTGCCCAGTTTTGATCTAACGGTAAAATGGAGGCCTTCCCGAACTCCGATCATTTTGAAATTTTTATAGTAGTTAGACAACATCTCCTGGCAATTTTGACTAAAATTTGAGCTTGATCCAACGGTCTAATTGAGATAAATTAACAAAACAATTTTGAATTGTTTTGTCAAAACTAGCTGTTGGAAAGTTTGAAAATGTATACCTTGGAGCCAAAACCTCTCTTAATCATCCCCAACGGCCATATGGTTTTGCAAGATATAAATATGATGTCTTAGACATGTTTTAACACACTTGAATCATTCTACAAACTTATTTTACATATATACAAAGTTATTCAAGTATTCAATTCATTTTATTGATCATATGCTTCATTTTTGAGCTATATATTTTGATCAATTTTGATATCTCTAGTGTGAGCTTCAAATTGTATTCTTTACACACTTGAGAGAGTTATTGTAAATTGGTGTGAATCACCAAACAATTTTGTATTCAATTGTGAGAGGTAAATCTCATAGGAAAAACAAGAAGGTAAATTCTTGTTTAGAAATTGTGAAAGGTAAATTTCACAAGGTTAGCAAGAGGGTATCTTGTGAGAGTATTGTGGTGTAGCAATACTTGTAGAGTGTGTGAGACAACACTTGTAGAGGTTTGATCTTCACCCGGAAGGAGCTCGGTTATAGTGGAAATTCTCGGGGAACTAACCGAGCGCGGAGTAGGGGGAACAAGCCGAACCGTGTGGACAAAAAATCTTCGACTTCAAATTGGTTCAATCTTTCTTACTCAATCTCTTTATTTATTTGTTATATTAATTGATTGAAGTTGCTTATATTATTGCTTATTCTTAAGATTGATTATGTAATTGATTATTTTCCTTGATAAACTTATTTAACTAAGTTTCTTTGCTTAAATATTTTAAAAACGTTTTAATTCCGCATTAAGTTTTTAAAACCCTATTCACCCCCCTCTAGGGTATTTTCCGACCTACAAAGTGTACTAGAATACTCATTTTTGGGCATTGCTCTCTCATTATTTAATTGCTCTTTGTCCCTCATGTAAAGTATGTAATTTTCTAGATCTAGATTCAAGTAATATAAGAAATTTTCCTGCACTTTCTCTTTCTATCATTTGTTAAAAATCTAGTTAGAGAAACTCTTGAAAGAAATGGAGATCACTTTAATGGTTTTTGTTCATACAATTATCATGGAGTAGTTTCATTGCTAAGGCTAAAAGATGAAGTTTGCATTGCATTAATTATGTAAGTTTATTTCTCATTCCATTGTTAGTATTGTTAAATACTTGTTGAATCCTTCATCTTCTCCATTCAACCAACCATTCATAAGCTAGTAAGATAATCCTCATAAGGTGATTTGACTTTGTATGCCTTATATACATAGATCTCAAGCATTAATGAGGAGATGATATATTTGTGTATTTCTTATTAGCCTATGTCCATTCCTTCTATGATTGAGATACTTTACACTGCCAAGCATGTTTAGTCTTTGAATATTCATAGAAATATCATAAATTTGATATTTCAATCCTTGAATCCTTTAATGATATGTTGAGTGCTTTCTACACTTTACGTGATTTTGAGACTCAATATTTTCTTAGTTAGAGTGTTGCCAAGGAGGATCTCTTAAGTTTATGCCATAATCAACTTCACTAATCATTTTAATGATTCAATTTGTATTTATCAAATGTGTCTAAACCGGATGATTTAATCTCCACCTAGATCTCCCAATCTTAGACAAATAAAATGTTATGATTTATTGAGCTAAACTTTTTAGTTGGCCATTTTCATAATCAAGTCAATTGCCTAGGGGAAACTAACAATGAATTCTCAATGCCTAGTTTAATTTTATGCCTTTTCTTTTGATTATCTCAAGTTTGCATCTTGGTTGAACATTATATGGGAATGGGTTGCACTTGCTTCACACCCTTTGTTATAAGATAAAATTGAGAGATACATTTGTGTTAAGTTTTACTTACACCCTTTCTTTATATGACATTTATATGGGAATGGGTTGCTTTGGCTTCACACCCTTTTGCTTAGAAAAGTGTAAGGTACTCAACACTTTGAAATTGCATTGAGAATTTTGAATGAGATTAATTTTACATAACATTGCAAAGAAAATGAATTATATAATGACTTAGCCTTTTCTTATCAATTAATACATCACTTTAGTTTTTATTACAAGACCTTAAAATCAACAACTAAAATCAACCAATCAAATCCTCTTAACAAAGCCTTGGACTCGTAATCACCGCATCGTCTTTCCGACTATCCTTGTGGTTTGACACTTGGATTTTCCAAATAATATAACTTGACAACCTACACTTGGGTTCCTAAGCACGAAAATATTTTCGGTGCATCAGTTTTCTTGAGCTTCAAAGGTGATACACGAAAAAAATTCACCGATCACCTCTATATTGCTTTGGTGCAAGCGGGATATCGCACATTTAGACATGATAATGAGATAGAGAAAGGAGAGAGTCTTAAGCTTGAATTATACAAAGCAATCAACGGGTCGAGGATTTCGATAATTGTGTTTTCGAAAGACTACATGTCTTCACCATGGTGCCTAGACGAACTTCTGATGATCCTGGAATGAAAGAAGAGGATCTCAAGACATGTAGTTCTACCTGTCTTCTATGACGTGTGTCCATCCAAAACCTGGAAGCAAAAAGGAAGGACGGGAGAAGTATTTGATGAGTACGTGGAGCAATACAAGGCCTAAATTGATCTTGGCAGAAAGATGGAATTAATGGAAAAGGTGAAAGGGTGGAAGGAAGCACCTGAAGAAGTTGCAGATTTGGCTGGGATGGAACTAAAAATCAAGCAGATGGGTAAGTTAATTTATTTCTCAAAATTCCGCCGCATACTTTCCAACTCTTTATATACATACATATATATATATAATATTAATAAATTCTCAAACGTATAGGTATCGTACTTTTATCGACAAATTGGTATAGGTGCATCTATGTCATATCAGTATCGCATATATGTACCTGTGTTTCTAAGGATTATAGACTATAATAGTTAGTAATTCTAATAACATAGCATTATGTAATGTCTTAGGGATCTTTGCTACGTCTTAATATCATATAATATATTGTACATATCACATGTTACATGTCATTATAATAAAACATTTATATTATAATATGTAAAATAATATGATGATAGTGTTAATATTTTAAACTACTATTTTATATTATATTTTTATTTAATGACAATATTTATATAATCTGACAACCATAAGGAAAAAATTAGCTAATTGCTCTAGTCTTAAGGGCTTCAATTCATAAAGAAGTTCTAGCGGACACACAAAAGAGACATAAAAACGGAGATTTATAAGGGACAAAAATGGCCAATGGTATGTATTACGGAAAAATGATATATTAATTTGAAAATTGATTATAAACATATTTAACCAAAAAAAAAGGGTGTTCTTAAATCCACCCACAAAATCCGTCTTCTCACCCCAGCAATTTTTTGAAAAAACTTGCAATTTACCCCAGTGGTGGGGTGAGTTTACTGAAATAATACAGGGACGATAATATTTCATCGCTAAAATAAAAATATTAAATAATATTAACTTTTTCATTAAAATAAAATATAATAAAAAAATTTACATCGTTCTTGATAAATTTTATTAAAAATTACGTACAAGTATAATACCTATGAAAAAAATATAAAATATTAATTGTAATAAATACATTTTTAAGATTATATGATATTTCATATCACAAATCATAGACATTTTATAAAATATTAATTGTAATAAATACATTTTTATTTGAGATTAATAGATGTTGTTCACTATCCAATTGCAAGTTTTCACCATTGATGGGGGATGGTTATGTAGAATCTTTTTGTAAAAAGCCAACCACTTTGCTGGATCCCCAGTGACAGAGAAAAGCAACTGAACTTTTGTAACTTCTGCCTAGTTGCACCATTAAGTTGCACCATGAAGTGGCGATGGCGGCACAATCTTTCTACAAAAATCGGAGATAATTGTAACATCTTTCTGCAGAAAATCAAAGCAGAGTTTTGTAATTAATTTTTAATTTTTTAAAATTGAAGTAGTGAGAAGATAAATTAGCAGTGTTTTTTTAATGTATAAAAATTGGGGTGAATAGAATGGGTTTTACCTTATCTTTTAAGTTAAGATTTAGGTAAGTTTGACTTTTATTGGGGTGAAAAGACGAATTATGTAGGTGGATTTAAGAACACCAAAAAAAAAAAAAGTTTAGTAAGATAGAAATCTTTTAATACTAAATTAAGACGGAAGGCACAAAAATTCCTTGTAACGATATCTAGTTAATTTTAAAGATATCTTGTAAATATAATAATAACAGAACACTTGTAGTGCGTCCTTCATTTGTCACTTAATCCAGGGGCAGAGCAACCTTTCGAGTAAATTTTTTATTTAAATAAATGAAAATAAAATAAAATTAGGGTACTTCATTTTGCCTCCCTCCCCTCTTTGGAGAGAAAAAAAAAACTATTCCCCCGCCTCGCCCCAATACCGCCCACCCCCACCCACCCACCCACCCAACCACCACCAAAAAAAAAAGAAAAATAAATAAATAAATATTATGTTTATCTTTAATTAAGAGTCCATTTCTTTGGATATTCAAAATTAAGAGTTCAGTTTTTTACTTTCAATTCACAAATTAAAATTGAAGTCTTAATTTGAGTAGAATTCAAGTTAGATATTTTTAAAATACTAGAGTATAAACTAAAGTATTATTTTAGGATTTGTTTGATAACAATTAAAGTATTATACAGAGATTTGTTCTTAAGTTTTTTAGCTTTTTCTATGGAAAAAATTTTCTTTGAGAGTTGATGAAGAAATTTTTTCCTCAAAAAGTATGAATGATGGTGGATAACTACTCATAAAAATGAGTAAGAAATGAAGAGCATCTCATCACATGCATTAACATATTTTTCAACTTCTCACACAAATCAAGTGTTTTCATTTTTCATATTGTTATCAAACGGAACTTTAGTATTAATATATTTACAACACATTTCTGGTGCGGACCAATTCTTATATGGACCAGCCTTTAGCGATGTTTTTTCATTGCTAAAACATTGAGGAGATATTTTAGCAACAAAACAACGTCGCTAGCGTGAGAAATTCTCTGAATATATTTATATTATATTAGCAAAAAAAAAATATTCTAAGAAATAAGTAAATAACTTTCCTCCCTTGAAAACCATGACAAAAAAGGAAAAAATGAAACAAAAAGTTTGGGGTAGCATTATAGCCTTGTATATATATATATATATATATATTATTACCTTAGAATGTTATATTTATATAAAACAAATATTATATTACCTTAGAACACGATAAAATATAAGTTCATTTTCATTATCTCTATAGGAACAAAAATAAAATAAAATTATGAATGTTATGTTTTTGCCGCTTTGTTTTTCCGCCGTGACGGCATCCACTTACAAGGGTCACCTACCCTTTTTAAAAGAGAAGGCCAACAGAGCCCATCTCACTATCTTTATCTCTTTTCAAGTTAACCCCCTTTGCTTACTCCACACTATAGTTTCCTCCTACTGGCAGCATTCAAACTTTATTGTGTTTGCTACTCTAGCTGTTTTTCTCAAAATTTGTAGGCATGAGTCAAGGTTTATCCAGAAAATTATAGACACTATCCAAAGTAAACTATGGCACACACCCTTGTTTGTTGCTCCATACTTAATTGGAATGCAATCTCGAGCTAAAAATATTAACAAGTAGTTGCAAGATGGCTCGTCTAAAGTTAGCTTACTTGGAATTTGTGGGATGGGAGGCATTGGAAAGACAACCAAGGCCAAATTTATATATGATGGGAACTATGAAAGTTTTTATTGCAGTTGCTTCCTCGCAAATGTGAGAGAGATGTCACAAAAACCCAACGGTTTAGCTAGTTTACAATGACAGCTTCTTTCCAGTATCTTGAATAAGAAGCACCAAAAGATAAACAATGTCGATGAAGGAATCATTAAAATCAAAAAAGCTGTTTCATGCAAAAGGATACTTTTGGTTATGGATGATGTGGATCAAATCAACCAATTAAATGCATTATGTGGCATTCAAGATTGGCTTTATCGAGGGAGTAAAATCATCATAACTACAAGAAATGAGAGGTTGTAAAAGCCTCATGATCTTGTTTTTAAGGTTGAGGAACTAGGCCATGATGAGTCAGTTAAGCTCTTTAGCTTCTACGCATTTGGGGAAGATCATCCTATCGAAGGTTACGCAGTGCAGATGGAAAGCGTAAAACAAAATTGTGGAGGCCTTCCTTTAGCTCTTCAAGTTTCAGGTGCTTCTTTATCCGGAAGGACTATACCTCAATGGACAAGTGAAGTGAAAAAATTGAAAGCAATTCCAGACAGTGAAATCGTCAATAAACTCAAAATAAGTTATAATTGTTTGTAAGAATACCATGACAAAAGATTATTCCTTGATATTGCTTGTTTCTTTGTCGGGAAAAAACAAGGATTACACGGTCAAAGTATTAGATATTACTATTGATACTCATGCAGATGTTAGAATTCAGAATCTCATTGATCTCTCTCTCTCTCTTGACAATTGATTCTCATAATAAGTTGATAGTGCATCAATTAATTAGAGACATGGGAAGAAACATCGTACACCAAGAATCGAATGATGAACCTAGGGAGCAGAGTCGATTGTGGCATTAAAAGGATGCTTATGATGTACTGAGATCTAACAAGGTAAGAAACATATGCACTTCTCATGTCTAAGTATTATTTATGTATTATTCATATATGTTAATTATTAATCAAAGTTTTATGTTATTTCTTGTGTTATTGGGGCACAAAAATACTTGAGGGCCTTGCCCTTGACATGAACATGTTGATGAAAGATGAGATAACATTGTAAAAGAACATAAATATTACGAATCTCTTGATGATGCCTCACCCTTGACAGGCGTACGTTCTTTCTTTCGTCATTCTGGTTTTCGTGGCTTCCTTTTAGGGCAACAAATAAGACCTGATTTAAGAAGTCAAAGTTTAAGCTTGAGAACTGACACGTTTGAAAAAATGGAAAAGTTAAGACTACTAAAGCTCAATTATGCATAACTATACGGTCACTATGAAAATTTTCCTAAAAAATTGATATGGTTGTGTTGGCATGGATTTCCTTTAAAATATATGCCGATTGAGTTATCTTAGGAGAATTTGGTTGTTGACCACAAGGTATGATTTTTTTTATATAACTAAGTTCTTAATTAGCGCTTGGTAGTGTTATAGTGATATACTAAAAGCCATAATTTTCTTGTTGGTTTGGATATGTTATAAACTTGGTTTTGCTATTTTAATGAGAATCTTTATGGGCAGTGGTTGCATTATATTATTTATTTAAATATTGTACATGTGTGTCTTTTATTCCATATAGTAGATGATTTGGTGTGTAGAGTATAGCTTACACACAGAAGATCATATCATCGGTTCTTGTGGAATATAAGTTTAATGGTTCACAGTCTTAGATGGAACTGGACACCCATCGATAGGATTGTAGAACAAGTTTTAGTAGTTTATCTTAACTACAGGAAACGATATAGTTTTAACTCGTTGTGCTAGTACACTTTGTGTGTATTGAATATGACCAGTTTAGGTTAATTGTTTTTATACTGACTATATAAAACAATTTACAATCCCATGGTTACTATGATTACTTTTGTTCTTAATCTTGAAATAATTAATAGACATATATATGTAGTGTTTGTTGTTTTGACTCATTAAGAGTGAGATTCATTTATGGATCAATAATCTTTGTGAATTGGATGACGACACTATATGTATGATGAATATAAATTATTGACGGAATCCACGTCCCAGTATAGGGATTGATGATAGCCCATTGAGAAGCTTATAAGTTTTGATCATGTCAAACCCTGCAGGTGGATTATGTTAATCTGACATGTCAAATAAGTTAAGTGGTATGCTCAAGGATTAAGAAGTCATTTAAAATATAATTGTCAGTAATTTAATTTAAATGACGGTTATCTGTAATCTTAACGTGGAAAGAATAATAAGTATTTAATAACGAGGAGCTCGAAATATAATTTTAAGATAAGGACGGGAGTGCAATTATAATTCTTTAGTGGTGTGAATTATAATTTATAGAAGGAACTAATTCATAGTGGAATTAGGATTCCAACTTTTCATAGGAAGCCCAAACACTTATTTCTCTTTAAGGTCCTTATCGTAGCCTTATATATACGCCGGCCTTGTCTCTTCTCATTATAACAATAATTCTCATGAGTTAGGGTTTGTTTTATTTAGAGAAGAGAAAATCTTGGTGATACCGTAGCCCACACTCGGTGCAAGATTTGATGGCGGAAGGAATACGATAGAAGATCTTTAGGTTTTCGGCACAGTAATCGTAAATCAATCGTAACTTTTGATCGCACTGTTGGATCGGGCTAATTTTTGGATATGTCGTTCGAAACACAAAGTTACTATCGTAACACAAAAAATCAGGACGATCAGAAGTCGTTTCGGTGGCGAAAATAATCGATTTTCGCAGTCTAGCGAGAATAAAAAAAAATCTGACCAAATCGCAATCTGATGCTTTCAAACCCTAGTCTCCTCATATGGATCCCCTACATGATCCACAAAGGTGAAATCATTTTATTCTTATAGGGTTTTAGCAAAAGTTTTTTGTTCAATCTATACGCAATATCAAACGATCTTGTATTTATGTTTCCATCAATAGGTATCAGAGGGATTGGTTTTCTTTGATACTGCGTACGGATTGAACTAGCCATGTTGTCCTGTCAAATCTATTTGTGCATGTTGTTGGATAGAACGTAGAACTCGCTAACCCTTGTTTTGCAGTATTCTTGTCCCGCTATTATGTCACATAATTATGTTTTATGTGATTGGATCCTACGATGTTTTTATTCGTGGTTAATTTTAATGTGCATGATGATTTGGGTTTTATTCATGGTTGTAAATTAAATTTAGATCAGATTTGTAAACTCCTTAAAAGGAGGCATAGGATCTATGTAATTTTATTTACAGTTTAGATATAATAGTTTATGTGTGAACTCCTTAAATGGAGGCATATGACCTTTGTATCTAAGATTGCAGTTTCTTTAACGAAGAGCGTTGAAGAAGGCGTTTCCACCAAGGTTGATTCCCAACATAGTCAATGAAGTGGCGACATAGGTCGTTACAGGTTTCCAACGGACTAGGGATGATGAAGCTTGGACCATAATAGCAGGAATTTAATTATTCTTATTATGAATGGTTTAATGCTTTGTGTGATTGTGTGTTGGTCATATGTGTTTCAATTATTAGGTTTCCTTTTAATTTTAGACAACATGGATACATGACCATACCTAGATCACCTTTTATTTTATATTTAGTTCTTGTCAAATTAAAAAAGGGTATATAAATATAAATTTTGCGTTATTGAAAAATATAAGTTTTTTTTTAAAAAAGCAGCAAAATAATTTTATTGAATATGTCTTTTATATTTCATACCCTTGTATTTTAGTTGACTAGAATTTAATATAAAATTTTCTTAACCATCAGAAAATAATGTTTTAAATACTAAGTGGGTGAGGGATTTTTTTCACATAAAAATCCCACGGTCTCCATCCTTGGTTTGTAGATGATGTAATTTATTCTTCGTGTGTGTTATAGTGCTCACTTCCATATCGAAAAGAATAGATTGCGGAATCATTGTACAAATTTCACTGACTGATAATTTTAAATGATGTGATTTATTTTTCGTGTGGATTTTAGTGCTCACCTCCATATCAGAAAGAATAAATTGCAGAATCATTGGACTAAATTAAATGGTGGTATACACTTAGATATAAATAATAGTATGCTCTCCAACTGAGTCTCTACTATTATTTGTAGGACTAAAGGAAGTCGGTTATTTAAATTTTACTTGACAATAAAGGATTGTCTAGATAGTATATTTTACTTGACAATAAAAGATTGTCTAGATAGTATGTATTGCTTGACGATAAAGGATTGTCTAGATAGTAAAATTTAATAGGTTTACATCTGTCTAAAAAATAATGAATAATAGACGACCTCACTAACGGGGCATATTGTTCAAAGTCTTAGGCTGCTGGCAAACGCTTTTTAAAATGGTAGAGGGTACCATATTTAAAATATGTGTTCAAAGTTTTTATTGTCCATCATAATTTGTATGTGATTCTCAAGTTTTAAAATGGAAAACTCTTTCGATCGACTTTTAATTATTCTTCACTAAAAAAAATTGATTGGACCTAATTATATTGACTGAAAAAGGGAACTTGAACATTGTGCTTACTATTAAAGAGTACAAGTTTGTGCTCACTGAGTCTTGTCCAGCAGAACCTGGTAAGGGGGCGACCGATGAGGAAACCCAGGCTTGTCGGAGGTGGAAAAAGGCTGATGAGATGACGTGGTTTTACATTCTGGCATTTTTGTCAAATGTGCTACAACATTAGCATTAGTCTTTTGCCACCGCCTATGACATAATGCTGAACCTCAAAGATATTTTCATCGTGAACACAACTATTACTGAAGGAACCCGAGTTAAGGATCTTGTTTTAAAGATGATCGGTCTTCTGAATGAACTAAGAGATCTTTGGGGCTAAAATCGATGGGGAAACTCAGGTCGATATCGTTCTCCAGTCGCTGCTGGATTTATTTAAGGGATTCCGACAGAATTACAACATGAATAAGCTTTATTCATTGTTGGAACTTCTTAAAGAATTCCAAACAGTTGAGGAACTCCTTGGTAAGACGGCTAGTACTCTAGTGGCTGAAAAAGCTTCAACTTCTATGCCCAAAAGCAAGAAAGGAAGAAGAATAATGCATAAGCTGCAGTCCCACAAGGAGCAGTGCATGCAACAGTCACTGAACCTCTAGGAGGAATGAAAAAGCCTATGGGCCAGTGCTTTCACTGTCAGTAGAAAGTACATTTGAAGAAAGATTGTCCCAGTTTCCTAAACCATTATAACAACCTATGTAAATTTCAACTATTTATTGTTGTATCTAGTTTAGTGGTCCGATCTACCAGTACCTGGTGTGTAGATTCGGGAGCCACTAATCATGTCTACAATACTTTGCAGGGGTTCCAGGAAACCAGACAACTTAAAAATAGAGAAAATTTACATACGAGCAGCTACGAATGTGGCAACAGTTGTAGTAGAAGATATTTATCTTTAGTCTAGTCAGAATAGGATATTAATGATTATGGAATGTCTATATGTATCTTCCATTAGAAGGAATTTGATTTCTATTTCTAGATTGGTTGAGGACAAATATTTTGTTTATTTTAATGATAAATCAGTTATCATTAAAAAAAATAAATAGTTTATTTGTTCTGGTACATTAGTGATTGATCTTTTTATTAATAATCCTGACTTGTCATTACTACAACTGAGTGAATTGAATAGCATTAATAGTTTACCGATTAAGAGAAAGAAACCTTCAAAATGAACTAAATGTATTTTTGGCACTTACGCCCTGGTCATATTAATCTACAAAGAATTCAAAAACTGGTCTAAAATCGACCATTAGGTTCATTGGAAGTGGAGGCACTTCCAGTTTGTGAATCCTGTTTAGAAGGTAAAATGACTAAGAGATCATTCTCGGCAAAAGGCTACAACGCTAAAGAACAGTTAAAACTAGTTCACTCTGATTTGTATGGTCACACGAATGTCCAGCCTAAAGGAGGCTTTGAGTATTTCATCACATTTGTAGATGATTATTTGAAGTATAAATACATTTACTTAATGCGACGTAAATCTGAAGTCTTTGAGAAATTCAAATAATTCAAGGCAGAAACGGCGAAGCGTCTAGAAAAATGTATCAAGTCACTACGATCAGATCGTGGTGGTGAATACCTCTTGGGAGAGTTCAAGGAATACTTATTAGAGAATGGGATTGCATCCCAGTTGTCTGCACCGGAGATGCCACAACATGATGGTGTAGCAGAAAGAATGAATAAGACTCTTATAGAAATGGTAAGATCTATGATGAGTTATTCAGACCTACCTGATTCTTTTTGGGGATATGCTTTAGAAATAGCTGCATATATTCTGAACTTGGTACCATCAAAGTCAGTACCTACTACACCCATAGAATTGCGGACTGGGCGTAAGCCTAGTCTGCGGCATATTTGGGTATGGGGTAGTCCAGCACATGTGCTGAAAGATAATGCGAATAAGTTGGAATCAAGAACGAAAATGCGTTTCTTTGTTGCATATCCAAAAGGAACCAAGCGTGGTTTATTTAATAATCCTCAAGAATATATTGTTATTATTATCAATGCCAAATTCTTAGAAGAGGATTATATCATATACCATAAGCCCAGGAGTAGTGTTGTTGTAGTGAAAATGAGAGGAGAGAAAAACCTGGCACAATTCGTCTATACCTTTAGTACAAGAGGAAATACCACAGTAAATGAATATCGACATTCCATTACCTCATCGTAGTGGGAGAATTGCCGATACTTGTGCATATCTTGAACAAATCACTAATACGTAGGTTCTTGAACCAGCACAACGTCTGGATAGTGAGTTAGTTTAATATTTGCACAATGTACACAAACACAAGTAGTGCCTCGTCGTAGTGGGAGGGTTGTTCGTCAACCTGGTCGTTTTATGTTCTTGGGAGAGTCTTATGACAAGGTCCCTGATGAACAAAAAAACGAACCCTTTTTTAACTACAATAAAGTACTTCAAGATAAAGATACAGAAAAATGGCAAAGGGTTATGAAATTTGAAATAGAGTCCATGTATTCTAACAAAGTCTGGGATTTTGTAAAACCACCCGAAGGGATAAAACCTATCAGATGCAAGTGGGAATATAAGAGATAGAGAATATTAGACGGGCTTAAATCAAGGCTTATTGCTAAAAGGGTTCACTCAGAAAGAAGGGGATCGATTATGATGAAACCTTTTTGCCGGTAGTTATGCCAAAGTCTATTCGGATTCTTTTATCCATTGCAGCTCATCTTGATTACGAGATTTGGCAAGTGAATGTCAAGGCAGGTTTTCTTAATGGAAGTCTTGATAAAAGCATCTATATGATGCGACCAGAAGGATTCATAGCAAAGGGTCAAGAGCACATGTTGTGCAAGCTCAAGAAGCCCATTTATGGGCTTAAGCAAGTGTCTAGATCTTGAAACATCTGTTTTGACCATGCAATCAAATCTTTTAGTTTTGATTAATGTTCGGATGAGTCTTGTGTGTACAAAAGGCGCAACGGAAGCGCGGTGGTATTCCAGGTATTGTATGTGGATAATATCTTACTTATTGAGAGCGATATGTGAATATTATTTTCAGTGAGGGTATGGTTAACAAGTCAGTTCAATATGAAGGGTTTAGGAGAAGCCAGTCACATCCTTGGTATTAAGCTTATGCGAGATTGGAGAAATAGGATGTTGGGCTTATCTAAAGTACTTACGTCGATACAATTCTTGCCAGAGTTAGTATACAAGATTCCAAGAAAGGGTTTCTCCCTTTTTAGGTATGGAATCACTCTATCCAAGATCAATGTCATAAGACACATGCTGAGATAGAGAGGATGAGGGGAGTTCCTTATGCTTCGGCAGTGGGAAGCATCATGTATGCTATATTGTGTACTAGACCAGACATTTGCTTTATCTTTGGTATGGTTAGCAGATATCAGTCAAATCCAGGGAAAGAACACTGGACTGCGGTAAAACATATATTTAAGTACCTTAAAAGGACTCAAGATTTTATGCTGGTTTACCAGGCAAACAGTCTAGTACCTGTTGGATACACAGACAAAGATTTTTAGTTAGAAGTTAGGATTCCAGAAAGTCAACTTCAGGTTATGTGTTTACTCTAAGAGGTAAAGTCATTGGTTAGAGGAGTATCAAGCAGTCATGCATTGCTGACTCCACCATGAAAGCTGAATATGTGGGTGCTTTAGAAGTAGCTAAGGAGGCGGTTTGGCTTAGGAACTTCCATATGAATCTAGATGTGGCACCTTCAGTGTTATAAGCTATTTCACTTTATTTTGAAAATAGTGAAACGGTTGCGAACTCGAAAGAGCCGATGATTCATAAGAAGGGAAAACACATGTTCACGTTGAGGGAATGGGAGTGAGATGCATAGTTGCATGGCTTTGAGTCTAAGTGGGAGATTGTTAGAGTGATATACTAAAAGCCATAATTTTCTTGTTGGTTTAGATATGTTATAAACTTGGTTTTGCTATTTTAATGAGAATCTTTATGGGCAATGGTTGCATTATATTATTTATTTAAATATTATGCATGTGTGTCTTTTATTCCATATAGTAGATGATTTGGTGTGTAGAATATAACTTACACACAGAAGACCATATCATCGGTTCTTGTGGAATATAAGTTTAATGGTTCACATTCTTAGATGGAACTGGAGACCCATCGGTAGGATTGTAGCACAAGTTTTAGTAGTTTATCTTAACTACAGGAAACAGTATAGTTTTAACTCGTTGTGCTAGTACACTTTGTGTGTATTGAATAGGACCAGTTTGGGTTAATTGTTTTTATATTGACTATATAAAACAATTTAAAATCCGATGGTTACTATGATTTTATGCTCTTAATCTTGAAATAATTAATAGACATATATATATAGTATTTGTTGTTTTGACTCATTAAGAGTGAGATTTATTTATGGATCAATAATCTTCGTGAATTGGATGACGACACTATTTGTATGATGAATATTAATTATTGACGGAATCCACGTCCCGGTATAGGGATTGATGATAGCCCCTTGAGAAGCTTATAAGTTTTGATCATGTCAAACCCTGCAGGTTGTTATGTTAATCTGACATGTCAAATAAGTTAAATGGTAGGCTTAAGGATTAAGAAGTCATTTAAAATATAATTGTCAGTAATTTAATTTAAATGACGGTTATCTATAATCTTAATGTGGGAAGGATAATAAGTATTTAATAACAAGGAGCTCGAAATATAATTTTGAGATAAGGACGGGAGTGAAATTATAATTCTTTGGTGGTGTGAATTATAATTTATAGAAGGAACTAATTCATAGTGGAATTAGAATTCCAACTTTTCATAGGAAGCCCAAACACTTATTTCTCCTTAAGGTACCTATCGTAGCCTTATATATACGCGACCTTGTCTCTTCTCATTATAACAATAATTTTCATGAGTTAGGGTTTTTTCTACTGAGAGAGGAGAAAATTTTGGTGATACCGTAGCCCACACTCGGTGCAACATTTGATAGCGGAAGGAATACGGTAGAAGATTTTTAGGTTTTCGGCACAGCAATCGTAAATCAATTGTAACTTTTGATCGCACCATTGGATCGGGCTGATTTTTGGATATGTCGTTTGGAACACAAAGTTAATTTTGCAACGTGAAGAATCAGGACTATCAGAAGTCGTTTCGGTAGAAAAAGCAGTCAATTTTTGTAGTTCAGCGAGAATAAAAAAAATCTGACCAAGTTGCAATCTGATGCTTTCAAACCCTAGTCTCCTCATATGGATCCTCTACATGATCCACAAAGGTGAAATCCCTTTATTCTTATAGGGTTTTAGCAAAAGTTTTTTCAATCTATACGCAATATCAAACGATCTTGTATTTATGTCTCCATCAGGTAGAACTTACTATATATTTTTGTTCCTTTTTAACAGTTTCTTGGATCACTAAAGATCCTTAATCTGAGTTATTCTAAAAGGATTTCGAAAACTCCTAACTTTTTAGGAGTTCTGAATCTCGAGAGACTGATTCTTAAGGGTTGTGTAATTTGATTGAGATTTGTGAATCTATTGAATTCCTTGAGGAGCTCAATTTACTTGATCTAAAAGATTGCAAAAATCTAAGGATGCTTCCATGGAACTTGTACAAGGTAGGATCTCTTGAGACATTAATAAACTCGGGTTGCTCGACATTGTTTGCTGGTGCAAATGACATAAGCGAAATAAGCGTGGCCAACGGGCAGAGCAAATGGTGGCGTACTACTCTTTTACTGTCATGGATGCGACAGCCATGCAGAGGTCCAGAAATTTTATGGATATCTTTACCATGCTTGTTAATAAGTTTAAGTCTTTCAAAATGCAATTTATCAAATCATTCCTTGCCATGTGAGTTCGGTAATCTATCGTTAATTAAAGATTTGGATTTAAGCCAAAATTCGTTTCATAGCTTGCCCGATTGCATTACACGCCTTAATAGCCTTCAATCCCTCTCCTTTTATAAATGTCGGTCTCTCGATTCAATTTTTGATTTGCCAAGTAATTTACAGAAGTTGGATGTGAAGTGTTGCTTTTCATGAAGAAAAATAACATTTCAATCAGGTGTGTGTCCTTTACTTGAACTGGACAGTTTTGAGTGCGATGAAATGGTTGAAATATAAGGCATTTTCAAGATAGAACCAATAGGAAAAGTTGACAGAAATATAATTAATAATTTAGGTATTGACGTTGAATCGATCAAAAATCTTGAGCTGGAATTTGAGGGGGAGCTTGATATGAATGATCGAATCCAGGTGCTCTCTCTATCTCTCTCTCTCTCTCTCTCTTATGCTATGTTATACTCTGTTAACTATAATTGATGAAGATTAACATTATAATTGTATTGGTGCAGGGACTTTACTAGTATGGTATATTTAGCACATTTATCCCAGGGCAGAGATCCCAAATGGTTTCAATAAAAGGAAAAAAGGGTCGGTAATTTCTTTGATTGTGCCTTCGCTTCCTAATTTTAAGGTTCAATACTTGAACATTTGTTACTTGTATGCAAGTAATGGTTCCTTGACTAAGTTTAAACTACTTACAATTGAAATCAATAATAAGACAAAGGATCTCACATGGATATACCATCCTACGAACTTTGGCTATTCAAAAGGAGAAGATAACATGACATGGTTAAGCCAAAGGAATTTCGGGAATCATCTAGAAGGTGGGGATGAAGTTGCGGTTTCTATTTTTGAGAAAGATTCATGTTCGGTAAAGGAGTTGGTATCAAGATTATATATGAAGAAAATAAAGATAATAACAATAAGACAAATTTTCTCTGGAAAAGAAAATGTGCAGATTTGTCAAAGTTGAAGTGGCCACGTTCTGTCCACTGCCACATCACAGATGCATATGAAATCCCGGGGATTAATCTAATGTATGATGGATTAGAATTTTTAAAAGTAACTTGATATTGTGAATCTCACTGACTTTTATTAAACACGGAAAACCTATATGCGAATGTAATAGCTAGTTGTCAACAAAATGTGATTTGTTTTAATTCTTTAAATTATGACTATAAATAAAAATCGCATAAGCAACTGGAATTGAACTCTCATTGGCAAGAAAAACTCTCAATCGCTTTACCATTTACAATTTTTTGAACATTTTTTTAAAACTACTTTTATATGAATAACCCATGCGATACGTGTAATTAAATTATAGTGTGTACATATATAATATCGATCATCGAGGCTTGTACATAATTACTACAAACTCATCAAAACTAATTGGTTTTTATTGCATGAAACATCTATACTATTATAATCCAGAAGTGACCACATTTAGTTAGAACATCCACACTGGGTATGGGATATTAGCACATTTACTCCACAATGGGAAAAACATAAGGAATGAACTCAGTCTTATATGGTAGGATCGAGGTATATAAACTTACCACATGCCTAAATTTTACTCACGCAGGCCACAATCACTCATATGAACCAAAAAAGTGTGGCATACATGTATAACAAAAATAAAAATAAAAATGGTAAGGTTGCACAATTCCATTACAAACGATTCCTTGCAAAAGGTAAGGTTGCACATGCCTAAACTTACCAACGACTCCTTGCCACATGAGTTCGATAATTTATCGTTGCTTAAAGATTTGGATTTATGCTTTAACTCGTTTCATAGCTTGCACAATTCCATTACAAGCCTTAGTAGCCTTCAATCGCTCTACTCGATTCAATATTTGGTTTGCCAAGTAATTTACGAAGATTGAATGTATATAATTTCCCTTCATTATGAAAAATAACATTACAATTAGGTGCATCACTTACTTGAACTCGACACCTACAAATGCGATGAAATAGTTAAAACCTAATGCATTTTCCAAAAAGAAGCAATAGGAAAAGTTGACGGAAGGATAATTAAGAATTTAGGTATTGACATTGAATCAATAAAAAATCTTGAGGTGTATTATTTGGGGACAGTTGAGATAGAGGGTCAAATCCAGGTGCTTTCTTTTATATGCTATATATGCTATACCTTTTTAATTTAATTCGATGAAGATTAACATTGTGATTGTATTGGTGTAGGAATTTTATGAGTATGGTATATGTTGACCTAGAAGGTCTTAGATCTTTTTTTGATAATGACAAAAATTTAATCTTGTGTATTTTACTTATATTGAAAATGTATTTTGATTAAATAGATTTAGCAAGCTCTTTTGATTTCCCGAAGTATCCCAAGAACTAAAACCAAGCCTTATTAACTGTATCACCACTCCATGAGATTCTCTTTACCCTCGCATGATCTCAAGCAATCATGGATCAAGAAGGAACTCACGCATTCAAGTGATGATCAAATTGAAGAAACAAATCAAAGCATTCGTAGACTCATTATTTACTAAATTGAGTGAGTGCTTATAATTTATGTAAAGTTTTTTGATTGATCAATATCTATAGCTCAAATATTAATCATGCATCATATGTCTTATTTAGGTTGCTAAATTGCATCAAATCAATCTTACAAAATGACTTCGAGGCTTATATTTTATCAAAATTTTACCAAAATATTTTAATTCCTAAATGATTGTTTTAATACTCTTAAACATGCTTAGAACATGTTTTATTAGCCTCCTTATGTTTCAAGCAAAAATGTTGATTTTTCCACATTTTAGATTCACTCGATTTTTGCCCAGTTTTGAGATAATGGTATGATGGAGGCCTTTCCGGACTCCGGTCATTCTAAAATTTTACTAGTAGCTATCCAACATCTTATAGTACCTATAACCAAAATTTGAGCATGATCCAATGGTTGGATTAGGAGATATGATCAAAATAAATTGGATAAAATTGGCTGTCTGCAGATATCTCTCTAAACAAACTATTGGCATGTAGTCGACTACATGGTCCTTGACGGAGTTAACTACCTGGTCAAAAACTAGCGGATGGAACAGTGATTTTTTCCCCATCTTGTGCAACAATTTTCCTTAGAACCCTCCAACGAATATATTGACTTAGGGGTTATATACAGGAGGTTTTAAACTCATTTTTACACACTTCAATCCATTCTAATACTTCATATTCATCATCTACTAAGATTGAAGAGATTTAAATCAATCATTGATCATATTCATCATTTTGAGCTATATTGTCTTGATCAATCTTGATAACTCCAGTGCGAGCTTCATTTGTAATCTTCAAATACACTTGAGAGTTGTTGTTTATTGGTGTGAATTACCAAACAATCTTTATTCATCAATTATGAGAGGTTTATCTCATAGGATAGCAAGAAAATTCATTCTTGTGTTGAGTGTGGTGAGTAAAATCACACTTGTTGAGTGTTGTGAGAAAGATTACACTTGTAAAGGTTTAATTTTCACACAGAAGAAAATCGATTTTAGTAGAACTTCTCGGAAGCACTATCCGGGCGCGGACGTATGGTCTAAACAACCGAACCGCGACAACAAAATATCATAGTCTCACTCGGTTCAATCTCTCTAACTCTAGCTCTTTATTTACTTGCTCTCTTATTTCTTGCTCTTGAGATTGCTTGTTTGATTTGCTTATTTTACTTGATATAGACATAGTCAAAGTTTTATTATTAAAACTTTACTTGAAACTTTTTAATTCCATATTTAGTTTCATAAACCCTATTCCCCCCCCCCCCATTCTAAGGTTAAAATCCGGCCAATAATATATGCAGCACATTTATCCTGGGGAGAGATCCTAAATGGTTTCAGTGAAAGGAAAAAGGGGTTGGTAATTTCTCTGATATATTGTTCCTTTGCTTCGTGATTTTAGTATTCAATACATGGACATTTGCTCCGTGTATGCAAGTAATGGTTCCTTGACTGGGTTTAATCCAGTTAGCATTAAAATCAATAATAAGACAAAAGATCTCACCTGGATGTATAGTCCTACAGTTTATGGCATTCCATACATATATAGATGAAGACATGGCATGGTTAAGCTAGTACAATTTCGGGAATCAACTAAAAGGCGGGGATCAATTTGTCATTTTAGTTTCAGTGGATGATGCATTTAATGTAAAGGAGTGTGGTATCATGATCATATAAGAAAAAGATAATGGAGTATTCTTGGATGATAATAATAAGACATATTTTCTCAAGAAAAAAGTAGGTGCCACATATTTGTCAAAGTTAAGGTGATTAGAGACATATGTAGTTCGCCGCCTCCCTATAGATGTATATGCAATGCGGGGAATTAATCTAATTTATGATGGATTGGAATATTTAAAAGTAATTTGATATTATGAATCTCAATGACTTTTACTAAACGTGGAAAACCTTTATGCGAATGTAATAGCTATTTGCCAACAAAATGTGATTTGTTTTAATTCTTTAAGTTATGACTATAAATAAAAACTGCATAAGCAACTATAATTGAACTCTCGTTGTTAAGTAAGACTATCAATCGCTATGCTATTTACTATTTTTTGAACATTTTTTCTTTTTAAATTACTTATATTTGAATAGCACATGCAATATATATATGTGATTAAATTCTAGTGTGTGTATATTGAAGGGAATTAGGGCAGCAAACATGCATCACATACATAAATTTCTGCACTAATCATTAAACCCTAGGATCTATACTGTTCAATAAAATCGACAGAACACGGTGGATTATATCCTTCTGTTAATGTCGTCCTAGTGTAGAAAATACGACGCCTCTACGGTATGCACACACGGACAAGATTAGATCCTTGCTTGGTGTACTAGCACCTTTTAGGGTTCTCTCACCTATTTCGTCTTTCTTGCCTCTACAATTCCCCTTGGCGGCCAAGAAGAATAATGGTTCCCTTTTAAAGGGGAACCCTAGTGAGAAACCCTAAGCAACAAAACGAATTAGGCCAAAGTCCAACTTGGTCCGTTTTCAATTCGTTTTTTTTTATCCAACTCGTTTTGGTGTGCGACCCTGTAGGTTTATACTCTTTGGCAGTATAATTAAAATTCCGTTTTATTATACAAATAGTAAGCGGTCTCTAGTAAAACATTACTACTACCCAAAGGGTATAAAGGTCAAAACGACACAACCTTAAATTGATATACCACATATTAACTCCTTTTGTCAACCGATATCTAGATTGAACACAAGACTAGGCAAGTGTCATTCTTGTATAGTTCAATCTTTATTTCTTGAGCTCTAAGTATAGTTAATCTTATATAAATGACACCTCATTTGTGCATGGCCATGCAAATATTAATTATACTTATCAAGGGGCCCAAAGATATCTCTCTCATTATATGAGAGTGATAAATCCCATCTTGATCAACCACATATCTCTACATAGTTTATAGTATGCTTGATCATCATCTTTATAATTACTCGGTCAAGAGCAACGTTTAATGATGCCTGACATCCTAATCCCTATGTTGGTAACCATGACGATCTCAGGTCTAAGGATAATATGATATCACTATTGGGGAACATCACTGATGACATTATATAACACTCCTCGCAGTGTCCCCAAAGAGGGTCTGTCCAATACTTTGTTCCCTAACAAGTATCAGTGTATTCAGCTTGATATCTCCATATCCATGACTTGTGAAACATAGTCATCAGCTGAACCATACTCTAATCATTATATCAATGTGATCCTAGATTATTGACACACGATTAGGGACATCTAAATAATATAATTCTAACATTACTAGCATCCCACAATCAAGTCACGTACTTGATGAACTAGTATTAATATATATTATTTATTAGAGAATATAAAGTAAAATGAAATAAACTTTATTGATGACAATACGCATAAGATATCCAAGTACAAATCATAATCTATGAATAGTCCTAGGACATATCTCTTTCATATATATATATATATAATACCATAATAACTATAAACACATCAAAACTACCTGGTCTTTGTTGTATGAAACATATATATTATTATAACCCAGAAGCCACCACATTCGATTAGAACATCCACACTAGGTATTGTAAATTAGCAAATTTACCATGCCCCTGTCTACAATGGGAAAAACATAAGGGACAAACTTAATTATTCTTATATGGTAGGAGGTATATAAACTTGCCATAGACCTAAATTTTACTCACGTGGGCCACAATCACTCATATGAACCAAAAGCGTGTGCATACACGTATAAGAAAAATAAAAATAAAAAGGGTAAGGGCATGTCGCATTTGTATGAAACTTTTTCTATTTATTTTTCCCAAGCTTGGTTTAACATATCCCGTGTAGACTCAAGAAATTTATTTGTATATTTGCAAATTTATGGGTTAAATTCATATCCGAATTTTGGAATTTCCTATTGTATCCCTGGATTTTATTTTTTTTACATAAAAATTATAAATTTGTTAAGACTCAACATGACCACTAGGATATAAAATACAACACTTCACCACTACATTATTAAACAATTTGTTAAATATTTACAATTTTAGTTACATATCCCCATGCATATATATAAGGAGACCATGCACACGCATAGCGTGTGCGTAAGTGTCTAGTGATCATAAAACTAAACTGCTTTTATATGCTACAACCTCAAGGCCAAAAATTATGTTAAGGTGTTACTTTTGCTCAAGTAATTGTTTCCACTATCTCAAATTAATTACTACTCTTTTGTAATTTTTTACTTATATAGGGAGTCTTTATACTAGTTCTCTTAAAAATTCTATTGGATCAAATGCTTTAGCTGGGTTATTTATGAATAAGTCCATATTATTATATAAAGGGAGGAGGGATTTTTCTATTTGTTTTTTAGAGGATGGACGACGGATTTCAACTGCCATGAAGCCATGTCAAACTTTCAATTTTCAATTTCACTCCTGTAATCTTCTTTTTTTTTTAACGTAAAAACATGCTTCCAACAAGATTCAAACTCTTGCCACCAAGCGATCTAAGTGCTCACTTAACCTTAGGCCATTTATCATTCTAGAAATTAGGTAGAAGGTCCAATTACACAATGATTTTTACCAAAAATCCGATGAATAATATTTTTTTGAATGAAGGGCCTATTTTTAATTGGTGATTAACATAAGAGACCTATTTTATTTTATATTTTAAATGAAGGTATTTGAATAAATTTAAATATCATTTAATTAATAAAAACATGTTATTTATTACCTAAATTACCCCTCCTTATTTTTATCAAGTTCCAAGCATACCCTTTTAGGTTTTAAACCAAAAATATGGACTGCAAAGTTCATATTGCAATGAAATATGGACTGCAATATGAACTTTGCACCAAAAATATAGACTGCAAAGTTCATATTGCAGTGAAATATGAACTGCAAAGTTCACATTGCAGGAAAATATGGAGTACAATCTGAACTTTGCACCAAAAATATGGACTGCAAAGTTCATATTGCAATGAAACAGAGAAACTATGCACAGAAATTTGTACTGCAATATGAAATTTGCAGTACAATATGGATTGTAATATGAACTCTGCACCAAAAATATGGGCTGCAAAGTGCATATTGTAGTAAAATATGGATTGCAATATGAAATTTGAACAAAAAATATGGCTCAAAAGAAAGTATATGTGAAGAGAAAGATACTGGACATATTAATTGACCATCTCCACCGTCTGATGCTCAAATGAAAATGTGAATCCGATTATCCTAACAAGATCATACACGAGAGTAGAGAAATTGAGATAAGAGGCGAGCTATGCTTTTTTTCTTTTCCTTTTGGTTTTCTTTTTGCGAGGCAGTGCTTTATGTTGTATAATTACATTTTTTGGTAAACATAATTACATTCTTATCCCCAATCTCAAACTTTAAATATCTACACAACAATTCCTATATAAAAAAATTGAAGTTTCGGTGGGGGCTTAAGCCCCCCTTGTCCCACGCTACCTCTGCCATCGGGTACACGTAGGCTCTGTAGCGACTCCACCCTTGATCCTCCTCCACCCAAGTCCTGTTACTGAGATAATTTTCGTAGCAACTCACACTTTAAGCTCTCACCGAGACATCACTGACTCTACCCAGTCCAGCTACCCTTACTACTTCAAACTTGTGGTGTTACTATGTGGTGATACTTCCCTACTTTTCAACCCTATTGAGTTCTATAATTTTTCTATGTGAGATCAATTGTTTGAGTCAACCATTCTCAATAGTAGTTGCAGCGTATGTTTGAAAGAGTTTGAAGTTGGTTTGGAAGTAGCTCGTATGCCGTGATCACATTATTACCATACATACAGGATGCACAGTTGAGTGTCTGGAGAAGAGTCATTTATGTCCTTGGTACTGCTTTTGGATGCTTGTTGAATCGGAGTGACAGTAATTGATTAGCATTTTTTTCTTCTTCTTATGGTGTTTAAATCTTCAAAGAAAATAAAAGAAACTTAATAACACAAGACAACGTTGTTTAATTTCATTGATTGTTATCCTAGATTCTGAACGAGAAACTAGGTATAGTTTTTTACTAAGAATTCAATTGGGTCTTTGCTTTATCTGTTTAACTTAAAAGATTAAATCCTTGATTAATGCTCTATCCATAATTAATTAACTAACTTAAAGATCTGTTCTTGAATGGCCGACCTAAGGGGCACGCGAGCAAGGCTCTGCCTTGGGCCCTTGGACAATAATTAAGTGTCCCAAATTTTTATAAGTGTATATAGTATACTTGGTTTAAACGGACCAATTCTATAAATTTGCTTGAGAACCCTAAACTTTTGGGGATTTTCTGGGCCAGCCCTCAATGCATTCCCTCTAATCCATCCTTAAATGCTTTTTCAGTCTACAATAAACCATTTTCAGTAATTTCTGGAACAAATTGATGGAAGGCTAGTGGCCCGAATTAGAAGTCTTCATTTACCCGTTATACTTTCTCCGTCTTAAATTAATATATTCAATATCAATAAGTGCTTGTTAACTCTATGATACATACACTAGCGAATAAATTAAAATAGAATAATGTTGACAAGTGAAATAAAAATTTGATTTTGCATATAATTTTTAGGGGAGGTAAATTATTCACTACCTTTGACAAAAAAATTGATAACAGTCATAATTACTGTCAAGAAGAATTCAAGATCTCAATCACAATATTAAACAGAAGGTTGACACTATTGCTAAGAACAAACGTGGGATGTGGTAATATAACAGATCTAACACATAATCTATAGTGATTCAATCCTTTGATTGTTTTGGTACAAGGCAAAACAACTTTGACAATAAACGACTCCATAAATAGCGCGCAATTGTTAATGAATTTGATATAAAACAAAAATGGTTTGCAAGAAAAAGTGATAATAACGTCGTTCATGCAGGATGGTGGACATTAGTATATATCAGAAAACACGTTAGTAGCAGAAATGGAAGAGGGGGGGGGGTGGTTAACAACAGGGTCGGCTTGAGCAAAAGTGATGCCCCAAGCGAAATTTAATGTTTACGAAAAATGGGGCCCTGTATAATTGTTATCTTCTTCAACAAAATAATCTTAAAATCATAATAATTAATAATTTAAAATCAAATGAATCCAAAAACTAAAACCAATCAATTACCAAATAAAAAAAATAATAATAATTAAGACAACAATTAACATAAGATTAATAGATAAATCTTCGATTTTGTAATAAAAATATACAAAACAATCCCAGCACAATCTAATAGCCCATTCTTCGTGCTTTTTGAAGTGCGAAATTAGTAATTACATCACTATAATCAATGGTACATAACACTCTTTTTTCTATAGATAACGTCGCTAACCCATTTAATCTATCTTCTGACATTGTTGATCGAAGATAATTTTTTATCAACTTTAACTTTGAGAAACTTCTCTCTGCAGTAGCAACTGTCACTGGTATAGTCAGTAAAACTCTATAAGCTACCCAAGCATGAGGGAAATAAATATGCATATCTTTTATATACCCCAAAACTTCAATTGCTTTCGTTGTGCCATCAGGTAATGATTTTCTTAGCAATTGTAGTTCTAAAAACAACTCGACCGCATCAATATCACTGTCATCTCCATGTTTCAAAAACTTTCCAAGGGTATCACAAGAACGCATCAACTCCTCATCGCTTAAAGTCTTTAGCTTACTCAAATTAAATAAGAATCCAAAAGTCTCTTCATATTTTTGAAATTGTTCAAATCTACTATTAAGTGAAGAAATAGCATTATCAACAACTAATAAGAAATATGTGACTTTAAATGCATTTTCCACAGACTTTATTTGCTCATCCCTTGTGTTCTCATCAAAAAATTTCTTTTTGGTTCGAGTACGTGTCTCACGAAACTGGGATTCAATATTTAATTCAAGGGCAATCTTTTCAGCTTCAATTTTGGATTTCTCAAACCCTTCTTCTCAATATTCTTAAAAAAAACAATGAGACCTTTTAAGAGACTTATAGCCACGTCCATATTCATGTCTCTTTGTTGAAGTACTTTGCTAACTTTGTTAACCTTATTTAATATCTCATACCAAATAACCATACCAACAAGAAAATCAAAGTTCATTTCATATTCAGATAAGGACTTGGCATCACTCACAGTGCTAGCATCATTACTATGTTTCGACAAATGCTCCAATGCTTGCTTTATTTGTGGTGCTTGAAATTTGATTGCTCTAACACTAGCAATACGACTTTCCCAACGTGTATCCGACCATGACTTAAGAGTGAGACCATTTCCATCACGATCTTTAACATATTGCTTAAAAATCTCCCATCGTTTTGTTGAACCTGAAATTATTGGTAGCCATAAAATTATTAATAAAGTAAATAAATTAAAGTAGATAAATTAATAAAGTAAATAAATTAATAAAGTGAATAAAAGATGGACGAACCTGAAAATAATTTATAAATTCGTTGTACCACGCCAAAAAATGTCTTCGCTTGTGGACAACTCATAGCCATATCACAAAGGGAGATATTAAGAGAATGACAACCGCATGGAGTGTAAAATGCTCTAGGATATTCTCATAAGACTCTAGCTTGTACACCTTTGTTGTCTCCTTTCATGTTTGAACTATTATCATAACCTTGTCCTCTCACGTTGTTAAAATCAAGCTCATGAGTCTCAAGCAATTTTTTAAGCTCAAGAAATAGGGCTTCTCCAGTTGTCTCAACCACCTTCACAAATGTAATAAAAAACTCTTCCACTAGTATAGGACTTGTAGAAACATTTACACATCTTATTACAAGTGACATTTGCTCCTCGTGACTAACATCCGGAGTGCAATCAAGAATAACAGAAAAATACTTCGCATTTTTTACAATTTGAAGGATCTTCTTTTTGACTTCATTTGCTAGCAATTGTATCATCTCATTTTGAATATTATGGCTAAGATAATGGTTTCGAATCTCTTTCTTCCGTATACGCCTAAGGTGTTCTTGCATTATTGGATCAAACTCCGCAATCATATTAATAATCTTTAAAAAGTTTCCATTTTGCTTGTCATCGATCTTCTCATTATCTCCACGGAAAGCTAAGTTACAACTAGCAAGAGTTTTGACAACAACCATAATTCTCTTCAAAACATCTCTCCAATATTCCTTATCTTTATTAATAGCCTTTTCTTGAGAAGCATCAATTGTAACCCTTCTTTTTAGTCTTACTTCCGCTTCCGTCCAAGATGTCATACTACGAATATGTTCATTGCTTATTTCATGCTCCATAAGTCTACAATATATATTATTCCAATTATTATACCCTTGAGCCGCAGTAGTTAAAGGACTTGACAACCCCCCTTTTCTAAATAATACACAACAAAAACAAAATACCTTATTCTTCGACAGTGAGTAAACTAACCACGGCCTATCATATTTTTCCCCATTTGCCAAACACCGAGTATATAATTTGTCACTAAAGCTTCGTTTTTTATCAACCGGATATGTAAGCCCACTCACTCTTACAGGACTCTCTCAACTAGTAAATCTATTTCTTTTTGAGAAATATATACTTTCCAATTTCCCGGGTCATTTAAATCATCTACATTAATATTCACATTATCATCATTTACATTCTCATTCCTATTTTCACCATCAACATTCACATTTTCATCATTTACATTCTCATTCCTATTTTCACTATCAACATTTACATTTTTATCATTTACATTCCTATTCACATTTTCAATATCAACATTTGCATTCTCATCTAAAATATTCACATATTCATCATTCACATCCATATCCACATTCACATTATCTTCATTTGAAAGTGAAGGAGTAGGTTTTTTTTAACATACCTATCCATGGAACCGGCAATAGATTGTATAACCAACTCTTTTCTTTTTTGAATTTTTCTCTTTTTGCTTCCCGAATCTTGTATCCGCTTGCCCGACATTGTAGAACTAATCAAAGAAAAAATTTACAATCACCATCAATGGCAATAAATACACCTAATATTATACAAGAAATATCATAAATAATAAATTCTAAATAATCATAAATCCTAAATAATCATAAAATCAATATCATGCTAAATGTACCTATTGGCAAAACTTGTATAGAACTTGATTAAACTAAAGTCTAAACTAGATTTAGCAAAAATAAACCAACAAATCAATATCATTCTAAATAATTATAAATCAAGAAATATGGAATAAAATCAATAAATAATCAAATAATCAATAATCAACAAATCAATATCATGCTAATTGCTAAATAATTAAAAATCAAGAAATATGAAAGATATGGAAAAGAGAAAATGAAAAATAAAAAAATTAGGGCTTAAGAATCTTAACCTTGGTTGATAAAATTGGTGCCCTTGGTGGACTTTTGAAGGCTTAGTCACGTGGGTAGTGGGTGTGGGTAGAGCTGTGCATAAAGCTTTGGAGGTGAAGCGGTGGCCGGTTGAGCTGTGGAGAGGAGAAAGAAGGAACTGGGTAATGGGTATTGGGAACAAAAGGAGAGAAAGAACAGAGAGCAGCGGCCAGCAGAAATAAAAAGGAAGAAAAGGGGAAATGATACACTGCCTGTTCTCTGCCTCCCTTTAGACATAGTTTGTTTTATTTTTCAAACTCCCCCCTTAACTTTAATTCCTTACAATTCGCTACCTAAACTTTTTTTTTGGTGCCCCTCCCCATGTGGGGCCCTAGGCAAATGCCTAGGTTGCATGCCATCATAGCCGGCTCTGGTTAACAAGATCGAGATTTATTTTCCTTGCAACAGGATTATATATGTCATAATCAATTTTGGTACTATCTAGAAGAATGATGAAGTCCAAAATAACCAACAAGATTTATTTATATCCCTTCCTATTACCAATAATTAATTCGTCTGTTATAATAAAATTATGACATATATGTATAGAGAGCCCTTCTCTTAAGGACCATCTTTTTCGATGGGGTAAACGGGTGCATTTTTTCAAGAAATTTGGTGGAGATTATCTCTATAATGATTATATCATCTCCACCAAATTTAAAAAATAAATAAATCAGGAAGTAGGTTAACTGAAAAATTGGTATATTGCGCATTTTTGGACGTTGAAATTTTAAATTTTTAGTTAACCCACTTTCCATTTGATTTTTTTTATGAAATTTGATAGAGATGATTTACTTGTTATAGAGTTCATTCCCACCAAATTGCATGAAAAAATTCATTTGTTTACCTCGAAATGAACAATCCTTAAGTTAGCTAACTTAAGGACGGTCCTTAAGAGAAGGGGGTTGTATATTTATATTTATATATATATATATATATTTATGTCTAAATATATATCATTTTCATCCATGTAAAAATAAAAAATATGATGTTTGGCTTCTTTTGTTAATAAGGGACAAGATGGTTGTTTTCTTTCTTCCTTCCAAGAATTGACTTCACATTTATTCAATTAAGTCTTCCTTCCTCACAATCCTTATTTCCAAGAAGCAGCAGCCAATGTAAGAAATTTTGGGCTTCCATTAATTTAATTTTTAAGAATTACAAAATCCTGATTAATGATAGAGACCAAATTATAAATTTAAATTATATTACCCATCAAAATGATACAAAAAAAAATAGTATATAAATAGCTTGGTCTCTAGTTTGAATAACTTGATTAAAATATTACAGCCCCCACAAAATTACCAAAAATTGACTAGGCCTTTATTCTATTAAGTCCTCCTTCTATCATCACCAGTTGTTTTTATTTATATTCCTTCCTTCAATCCTTCCTATTACCAATAATTAATTCGGCTATTATAATAAAATTATGACATATATATATTTATCTCTAAATATATATCATTTCCATCCCTAAAAAAAAATATGGTTTTTGGCTTCTTTTGTTATTAAGGGACAAGATGGTCGTTTTCTTTCTTCCTTCCAAGAGTTGACTTCACTTTATTCAATTAAGTCTTCCTTCCTCACAATCCATCCTTCCTTCCATTGATTTAATTTTTAAGGATTACAAAATCCGGATTAATGATAGAGAGAATATATATTGTTTAAAAAATACACCTATAATCAAATCTTACCAATACATTAACCAATAATTAAAATTAAAAACCTTTTCCGATAATCAAATGGATTCCGCTATTGGATTGATCAAGAAAAGATAAAGATAAGCACTTCGAGTACATGTGCATAATCTTTCAATCTCACTTCTCTTTAAATTCAAAATCTAATTATTTTCTAGCCAATCCAGTAGTGAGCCCACAACCTTAGTTAATGAGAAAAAATAACCATTGTGGAGCTTATCATTATTAACTCTAACAACATGTTAAATGGATCGGATATAGTGTTGAGAAACAGATATAAAACTCTTGTAAAGCAACAACATAAATATTTTTTTGTGTATCGAATATAGTGTTCGCTTTTTTATAACAATTTTTTTTAGTAAATATATAAATGTTGTATTAAGTAGACATATTACGATTTACTATAGAGATTTTTCTTAGACATTATGTTCTTTTATACAAGTGTTCCTTCCAACTTTACTGTTTATTTTTCTTTTTCCGGAAGACTACATAATTGACTATGATTTTGCTTATTTTCCTTCCTCGCAATTCTTCCCATTAAAGCGAAAAAGTTAGATCACCTCTTTTGAATTTAGTATTCAAGTTCGCCTTTTTGTGAAAACCCGCGTTTTCGACCCCTCCACTTTTCATCTTTTATTTTTCGGAATACGTTGGAGTTTTTGTTAATTACAAAAAAACATGACATTTTGTAAACAATTCAGAGTCTCCAGTTTGTTTTACTAAACAAACAAAAGTTTTGTGTAAAAGAGAAACATTTATGAATTAAACGCTTTCTTAAACACAATTAATGCGAAACCAGACAATTCAAGGGTTCGGGGATTAAATTACGAATTGGGAAGGATTAGGCACCCAATTCGCCCTTTCGGTCTCTAAGTAGAATATGCATTAAGTATTATCACAGATTCGCATGCGCGTGTCATATTATCTCACTTCAGCCTTTTATTTTTAGAAAAATCGGGATTTGGGGGTGGGGATTGAAGACGTGTGCTTCGTTTTTTGCCCTTTTTGATTTTAGAAATCAGTGTGTGTATGTGTGTGGTTTCACAATTGTTTTGTATAGAGATAGACAACGAAATCAGTGCATTTTGATTAAAATCAGAGCTTTTCAGAAGCTAATTTAGTTTGGGATTGGTATCCGGCAATCATCGAGATTTCTTTTGTCAAATAGTGTACCACAATTTAATTACTTAAATTGGAATTTGACAATTTTCATACTCTCACATTGGATATTTAATTCAGCGCCCAAATTTATAGATTAAACGGGGCACAAAATCAATCAATTCCGGTGTGGATTGAGACTGATAAAATTGAAAATAACTGATAAAAATATTCCTTCAAAAGGTGATTTTTTCTCAACCAATATTTTCAATGTTGATAATCCAACTCAAATCTAAAATTTGAACTGATTTGGAATTAAAACAGCAGTCTAAATGTGAGACTGATAAAAAATACCCTGATAAAAATATATTTTCAAAATACGATTTTTTCTCAATCCACACCTTCTATAATTAAAGTAAAGCTCAAATATGAAGTTTAGACTGATTTGGAGATAAATATCACTCTCTACATGCGATTCAATGAAAATACACGGATAAAAATTGAAATTCAGAAAATTACGAAACTTACCAAAAAGCTTCCCCAAGTATTTCCAATACTTCTCCCGAGATTTTTCACTTTTTTTCTCCTTCCAAAAGGCACAAAAAGGGGTCTATTTATAGCAGAAATGACCAGTTGTCGCGGGGACAACAGGTGTTGTCGCGGGGACAACACCTTTGTCGCGGGGACAACCGGTTTTGCCTCTTTTGCGACAGTTTTTGCGATTCCGGCCCAACCAAGTATCGGAATGATATGATTTTTTGATATGTTGTTCCCCACAACGTAACCTACCTCCTGACCAAATTTCAGCTCATTTGGACTTCGGGAAGTGTGCCTTTTGATTCCCGAGGTGAATTCCCAATTTTCTCAATTCCCGGAGATCCGGCCGTCAGAATGTGCTGATTTTTGAGTATGTTCCTCCTTGTAATATTACCTAACAACCCTCAAAGTTTGAGGACGATCAGATATCCACAGATATTTAATTTTACCTTCCAGGAGTTTTGACGGTTACCGATTTCCGGCAGTTTCTGGTAATTCTCGTAACTTTCTGTCCGGGTGGCCTTTCTGCCTCATTCTTTGACCTGTATCGCATGTATAGAGTATATATTCATCCATGAATGTCTATGCATGCCTGTGTGTTCATTTTCTTGAAGTTCGGGATTTGTGCGAGGGTCGAAAAATGAGGTGTTCACAGACCCTCTCGGCCTAGGTTCTTTGGAACAAAGAAACTAGGACGATACTGAGAATGCATCATTTTGAGGCGCTTGCACAAATCTTCCGTGATATGTTTTTTTGAAAACAATGCCATGCTAAATGATGCTTGTGCTGTCTATCTCTGCTGGAAATGGATGGGCAATTCAAGATTCGTCCTGTGCTTTGTAAAAAAATGTTGAGCTGTGGTACTCCTACTCCGTAGGAAGGTTCTGTCAACGAATCTGCTTTCTGGGGTTGAGCTGTGGTACTCCTACTTCGTAGGACGGTTCTATAAACGAATCTACTTTCTGGGTTGAGCTGTGGTACTCCTACTTCGTAGGACGGTTCTGTCAACGAATCTGCTTTCTGGGTTGAGCTGTGGTACTCCTACTTCGTAGGACGGTTCTGTCAATGAATCTGCTTTCTGGGTTGAGCTGTGGTACTCCTACTTCGTAGGACGGTTCTGTCAACAAATCTGCTTTCTGGGTTGAACTGTGGTACTCCTACTTCGTAGGACGGTTCTGTCAACGAATCTGCTTTCTGGGTTGAGCTGTGGTACTCCTACTTCGTAGGACGGTTCTGTCAACGAATCTGCTTTCTGGGTTGAGCTGTGGTACTCCTACTTCGTAGGATGGTTCTGTCAACGAATCTGCTTTCTGGGTTGAACTGTGGTACTCCTACTTCGTAGGACGGTTCTGTCAACGAATCTGCTTTCTGGGTTGAACTGTGGTACTCCTACTTCGTAGGACGGTTCTGTCAACGAATCTGCTTTCTGGGTTGAGCTGTGGTACTCCTACTTCGTAGGACTGTTCTGTCAACGAATCTGCTTTCTGGGTTGAGCTGTGGTACTCCTACTTCGTAGGACTGTTCTGTCAACGAATCTGCTTTCTGGGTTGAGCTGTGGTACTCCTACTTCGTACGACGGTTCTGTCAACGAATCTGCTTTCTGGGTTGAACTGTGGTACTCCTACTTCGTACGACGGTTCTGTCAACTAATCTGCTTTCTGGGTTGAGCTGTGGTACTCCTACTTCGTAGGATGGTTCTGTCAACTAATCTGCTTTCTGGGTTGAACTGTAGTACTCCTACTTCGTAGGACAGTTCTGTCAACGGATCTGCTTTCTGGGTTGAGCTGTGGTACTCCTACTTCGTAGGACGGTTCTGTCAACGAATCTTCTTTCTGGGTTGAGCTATGGTACTCCTACTTCGTAGGACGGTTCTGTCAACGATTTGATTGAGTGTTGAGCTGTTGTACTCCCATCGGTAGGGACGGTTCTGTCAACAATTTTCATTCTGAGTTGATTCTTTTGAAGGGGTGAGGGCAGATGGTCTATTAGGGACTTTGCTTTGTGTTTGAGAGGCTGGGGAAGATGGGCTGCTGGGGACGTTTGATGATCAACTGGAGACACTACTTTGGTGTTTCTGAGTTAGGATAAAGGCTGGTGATAATTTATGGTATACTAGGAAAATGAGGATTCCTACTGGTCAGGATAAAGGCTGAAGGTTGATGATCTGCTGGGGATATGATGATTGGTGGTCTACTGAGGATATGACGAATTCTACCGGTTAAGATTGAGGGTTGGTAATCTGCTGGGGACATGATGAATGGTGGTCTGCTGAGGAAATGCTAAATTCTACTGGTTAGGATAAAGGCTGAGGGTTGGTGATCTGTTGTGGATATGCTGATACGGGGCTAAGATGTGGGTGATTGATGATATGTGGTAACAAAAGTTGATTTGCTGAGCGAGTGAGAGTCTTTGAGCGGATATAGAGAAATAGAGAGAGAAAGTTCTGGTGTGATATATTTTTTTTATTTTTTTTTTAGAAACAAGAACTTTTGGTTGGCTTCTTTTTTCCTTAAGAAAAAATCGAGCTACGCTCTCTTAATTCCCGAACCTCGTGTATGAATTTTGGACTTTGCCTCTTGCTCAGCTTCTGTGGCATTTTTTCTCTTGTCACCAAGGTGCGATTCTGCTTATTGTTTCTGACTTTGTGAGAGAAGAATTTTTGTGTGCCTGCATCATTTTCTATTTTTTGATGCCCTTATTCCTCCTTAATTGCTTGAAAGCTTTTTGATGCAGCTTCTCTTCTTTCTTTCTTTTTTTTTTCTCGCAAGGTCAGCAGCCTTCCTCACCCAAGACGTAGCCCTGGGCTTTTTAGCCTAGCTGTCACTCTTGGTGTGGCTCTCGCTGCCATCTTTTTTCCTTTTCTATTTTTTCAATATTCTTTTCTTTTGGCACCGTGGGATTTATCCTCTTTTCTACTTTTTCAATTTTTTCTTGTACCCACTTTGTTTTCTCTCACTTTGTCAGGTTTTTCTGAGCATCATCGTCCTTGCAATTTTGAGAATGTTTACTTTGGATGTTCGCATTTGACATCGTCGTGCCGTGTTTGTGATTTTCGGTCCAAGAATCATTGGGAGCGTATCTTGAAGACTTCTCGGGCGAGAAGAAGCTAGGCCAAAAGTCCTTTTTGTGGGGGCTTGTTCCCTGTGTTTTGCGAAATTTTCTCATTCTAGTCTTTCTCTCTATCTTTCTCTGATATCCTCTCACATGGGGCTTTTTGGTTTTGGAGAAGGCTTGAGTTTGCCTGTAAGAAGGGCTTTAGTATGTGCCTGTAAAAGGGGCTTTGATTGGTGCATGTAAAAGGGGCTTTGATTGGATTGGTGCCTGTGGAAAGGGCTTTGGATTGGTGCCTGTGGAAAGGGCTTTGGATATGAGGATTGGTGCCTGTGGAAAGGGCTTTGGATATGAGGATTGGTGCCTGTGGAAAGGGCTTAGGATTGGTGCCTGTGGAAAGGGCTTTGATTGGATTGGTGCCTGTGGGAAGGGCTTTGGATAGGATTGGTGCCTGTGGGAAGGGCTTTGATTGGATTGGTGATTTACCTCTCTGGGAGTGATTCGCCTCTCTGGGAGTGATTCGCCTCTCTGGGAGACTTTGTGAAATGATTCGCCTCTCTAGGAAGGCATGCGATCTTATCATGATGATCTGGTTGGTGACGGTGGTGTAACTAATCATCGAGGTATATACCAAGATGCGGTGGTGAAGTCTGTTCGGTAGGCCATGAAGCTTAGTGCCTATGTATTCTTGTACTGGTGCACGGTACACTTATGCAAGTGTTCATTTGTATGCACTATGCAAATGCTTATGCCATGCTTTCCTAAATTTCGAGTATTCGCATACTTCTTAAATTATCGCACCATCATTTTAAAAACTTGGTTTTAAAGAGGTTGTGAAACTTAATTTGCCTGATTTATGAAGTTTGTTACGCTACTTGAAATTATTTAAATGCAGATGCATGCATGCAAGACCGACCATTTTCCGAGAATATAGCAACACTAAAAAAAGCAAATATTGATTTCTGGTCAAACAGTGAGTGAGTGTAAGGTGATAAGAGAACTGGAGTGCTTCCGAGTTGAAACTCTGCTGATCTTGAGTCCATCTTGACATGTTTCTCTCTGCTTCTTGAGTCTTGGACCTGTTAAGATTCATTCGCGTTGCTGCTTTTGCTCATACCTACAGTCTCAGGAGGATTACCGATGTTCTGCATTTTCAGGAGTAGGTGAAGACATGCTTGATTCCTGAGAGAGGCGGAGGCTTTCAGTTGCTAAACCAATTGATTGACTTGATTCTACCTTCAGGATTTTTTGTTCTGCTGATAGGACAACAACAAGGTCATGGTGATATGGGTAGGACATTCTCAGTGCGAATGATGAATGGAGAGGCTAGTCTTTAGAGAGTTGTTCGGGTCTTCTCTTCGATACCCTCAGTAGATGTACCCTCGGCACCCTCAATATTTGCGAACGATGATGGTGAGGCTAGTCTTTGGGGAACTATTCTAGTCTTCTTGTCGAAACCCTCAGTGCATATACCCTCTGCACCCTCAATATGTGTGAACAATGATGGTGAGGCTGTTCGGGTCTTCTTGTCGATACCCTCAGTAGATGTACCCTTGGCACCCTCAGTGTATGCGAGCGAGTTTGGGTCTTTTTGTCGATACCCTCAGTAGATGTACCCTCGGCACCCTCAATATGTGTGAACAATGATGGTGGGGCTGTTCGGGTCTTCTTGTCGATACCCTCAGTAGATGTACCCTCGGCACCCTCAATATGTGTGAACAATGATGGTGAGGCTGTTCGGGTTTTCTTGTCGATACCCTCAGTAGATGTACCCTTGGCACCCTCAGTGTATGCGAGCGATGATGGTGAGGGTGTTTGGGTCTTCTGGTGAGGCTAGCCTTTAGGGAGCTGTTCGGGTTTTCTTGTCGACACCCTCAGTAGATGTATCCTTGGCACCCTCAGTGTATGTGAGCGATGATGGTGAGGCTGTTTGGGTCTTCTGGTCGATACCGTCAGTAGATGTACCCTCGGTACCCTCAGTGTATGCGAGCGATGATGGTGAGGCTGTTTGGGTCTTCTGGTGAGGCTAGCCTTTAGGGAGCTGTTCGGGTTTTCTTGTCGACACCCTCAGTGCATATATCCTCTGCACCCTTAGTATATGTGAATGACGATGGTAAAGCTAGTCTTCGGGGAGTTGTTATGATCTACATCAAGGATGGCTTGAGGGTTATCGTTTTGAAGGGGCTAGTTATGTTTAGGGTTCAGCCAAGTTATTTCGGGATCTTGCGCCGGTGGTACAACAATGTTGGCAAGGGCCACAGGAAGTGGGTGGTTGATGTTGGCAAGAACGGGGATAATGTATTAGAGAATGTTAGGTGGACCTACTGTCTCGAGTTTGGTTGCCTTCGGTTGGGTATGGATTTGGATTGAATTTTTTTGGTTCAGCAGGTATTCTGATAGCGATTAGGGCTCAAGATGGGCTTGTGTGGCTACTTGGTGATCTTTCATGATGGCTACAAATTGGGTCAGATCATGGATTAGATGCTAGAGGTGTTCACTGGTTAAGGTGCCACCCTTGGTTTGTGGGAGAACGGGACCAGGCGGTGGACCCGTTGCATGAGAAGCTTCACCGTAATTACCCTCAGAATTGTCGACCCTGGTTTGACGAAGTAGTAACTCGGTGTTACAATGAGGAGGCATGATCGGTGGTGAATCTGATCTCGTGAGTCGTCTTAGTTTGAATCAGTTTGTGGGAGAACGGACCAGGCGGCGGACCCGCTGTATGAGAAGCTTCACCGTAATTACCCTCAGAATTGTCGACCCTGGTTTGATGAAGTAGTAACTCGGTGTTACAATAAGGAGGCATGATCGGTGGTGAATCTGAACTCGTGAGTCGTCTTAGTTTGAGTCTTTGAGAGCCTAACCAACCAGTGCCAGCAGTAGATAATCGGAGTGTAGTGAGGAATGGGGAGAAAGAAGTCGGGGATTTGACCGAAAAATCAATATTTTGCCATGGGTTGCATAATTCTCGAAAAACTATGACTCGACAGAAAAAATAAAATCGAAAACCACTTTTTGGTGATTAGCAAAAACAGACCGACAGCAACAACTTGAGAGCCCCGGGGATAGGTTTAGGGTAGGAATATGAATTCCCAGGGTGCCCTTATAACCTTCCGGTTTTGAAAACGCATTTTGAAAACCTATTATATAAAATGACAACATTTTTGGAAAATATTTTGTAAAAATCGGGAAGTTCTCTCCTCATAGAGTTGCTTTTCATGGAAATAGTGATGGGGAAATTCTCACTAGCGGATTCTAGTGAGGGATTTCTATGGAGGAGGTTGGATAGCCTCCGGCCGTACTTGCCAAACCAAGAAACGGTATGCATGACAAGGCCTTTGATTCACCAATCTCACGACTGACGGTTAAGCAAAGATGCATAAATTCAAGTGTACTAGGTTGACTCATCCTACATGCAGCGTGGCTTGATGGGTTAAGGTTTAGGCTCTCTCCTATTTGGCTAGGTCTTGCTATATACCCCAAGGGTGAGTACGTGCAAGGACCTTTTGATATACATCCCGGGTACGTGAGTGTTCTCGTCACTCTATATACCTCGGTAAGTACTTGGCCAAGGAGAGTGGAAATAAGAGCTTTCGGTTGATGTTGACCCAGACGAGTCAACTCCCTACTTGCTAAACAGTATTTCCGGGTTATTTGGGATAATTTCACACCCGCGATAATGCATGATGATAGTGCGTGCGTGCAAAATAACAATTATTGAGGTATATTATGAAGAACGCTTTATGATTTGTTTCACTCTTTTCAAATTTTATTTATGAAAATATTTTTCCTCAAACAATAATTATAAACAGAGAAAGATAAATCGGGTATCCACCTAAATCACATCTATGTTATTCTAAAACTAAGGCCGAAAATAAAAACACGCAATAAAATAATATAAACAAATATCCACGCATATTCTACTCTTGCACATAGTCTAATCCTTTTAAAATTTCATTCCCGGGCAGATTCGCCACTGTGAAAACCCGCGTTTTCGACCCCTCCACTTTTCATCTTTTATTTTTCGGAATACGTTGGAGTTTTTGTTAATTACAAAAAAACATGACATTTTGTAAACAATTCAGAGTCGCCAGTTTGTTTTACTAAACAAACAAAAGTTTTGTGTAAAAGAGAAACATTTATGAATTAAACGCTTTCTTAAACACAATTAATGCGAAACCAGACAATTCAAGGGTTCGGGGATTAAATTACGAATTGGGAAGGGATTAGGCACCCAATTCGCCCTTTCGGTCTCTAAGTAGAATATGCATTAAGTATTATCACAGATTCGCATGCGCGTGTCATATTATCTCACTTCAGCCTTTTATTTTTAGAAAAATCGGGATTTTGGGGTGGGGATTGAAGACGTGTGCTTCGTTTTTCGCCCTTTTTGATTTTAGAAATCAATGTGTATGTGTGTGGTTTCACAATTGTTTTGTATAGAGATAGACAACGAAATCAGTGCATTTTGATTAAAATCAGAGCTTTTCAGAAGCTAATTTAGTTTGGGATTGGTATCCGGCAATCATCGAGATTTCTTTTGTCAAATAGTGTACCACAATTTAATTACTTAAATTGGAATTTGACAATTTTCATACTCTCACATTGGATATTTAATTCAGCGCCCAAATTTATAGATTAAACGGGGCACAAAATCAATCAATTCCGGTGTGGATTGAGACTGATAAAATTGAAAATAACTGATAAAAATATTCCTTCAAAAGGTGATTTTTTCTCAACCAATATTTTCAATGTTGATAATCCAACTCAAATCTAAAATTTGAACTGATTTGGAATTAAAACAGCAGTCTAAATGTGAGACTGATAAAAAATACCCTGATAAAAATATATTTTCAAAATACGATTTTTTCTCAATCCACACCTTCTATAATTAAATTAAAGCTCAAATATGAAGTTTAGACTGATTTGGAGATAAATATCACTCTCTACATGCGATTCAATGAAAATACACGGATAAAAATTGAAATTCAGAAAATTACGAAACTTACCAAAAAGCTTCCCCAAGTATTTCCAATACTTCACCCGAGATTTTCCACTTTTTTTCTCCTTCCAAAAGGCACAAAAAGGGGTCTATTTATAGCAGAAATGACCAGTTGTCGCGGGGACAACACCTTTGTCGCGGGGACAACCGGTTTTGCCTCTTTTGCGACGGTTTTTGTGATTCCGGCCCAACCGAGTATCGGAATGATATGATTTTTTGATATGTTGTTCCCCACAATGTAACCTACCTCCTGACCAAATTTCAGCTCATTTGGACTTCGGGAAGTGTGCCTTTTGATTCCCGAGGTGAATTCCCAATTTTCTCAATTCCCGGAGATCCGGCCGTCAGAATGTGCTGATTTTTGAGTATGTTCCTCCTTGTAATATTACCTAACAACCCTCAAAGTTTGAGGACGATCAGATATCCACAGATATTTAATTTTACCTTCCAGGAGTTTTGACGGTTACCGATTTCCGGCAGTTTCTGGTAATTCTCGTAACTTTCTGTCCGGGTGGCCTTTCTGCCTCATTCTTTGACCTGTATCGCATGTATAGAGTATATATTCATCCATGAATGTCTATGCATGCCTGTGTGTTCATTTTCTTGAAGTTCGGGATTTGTGCGAGGGTCGAAAAATGAGGTGTTCACACTTTTACGTACTCGATTACTATTCATGTTGATCATAATCAAAACTTTTCTCCAATTAAGTCATTTGCAAATCAATTATCCTCTGTATTTGTTTCTAACAATGTGCAGGAAGCCTTAGGTGATCCAAAATGGAAAGCAGCAATGGAGGAGGAGATGAAATCCCTAAAGAAGAATGGTAGATGGGATGTACTGGAATTGCCAATAGGGAAGAAGCGTGTTGATTGCAAATGGGTGTACACAGTAAAATATAAGGCGGACGAAACTATCGAAAGATTCAAAGCAAGACTTGCAGCAAAAGGCTATACCCAAACACGTGGGATTGGTTATTTGGAGACATTTGCACTAATGGCAAAAATTAACACTATGCATGTCTTGCTCTCTTTAGCAGCAAATCTTGATTGGCCACTATACAATTCAATATGAATAATGCATTATTGCATGGGGATTTAGAATAAGAGTTATACATGGAGCTCCCACCAGGTATGATATTCCCGTGGAACACAAAAAAAAAGTATGCAAATTAAAAAAAATCTTTGTATGTCTTAAAACAGTCTCCGAGAGCTTGGTTTGAAAGATTTGCCAAATCAAAGTTCGGTTACAAATAGAGCAATTATGATCATACGTTATTCTTGAAGAGGTGTCATGGGAAGATTACGGCACTTATTGTTTATGTTGATGACATGGTTGTCACCGATAATGACCCTCGTGAACGAGAAGCTGTAACATCCTGTATTTAAATTAATGTTAATTATGTCTTATTAACTCTTTTATATATATATGAGAATGATTGTTTGATGATTCGGGTGGTCCGAATCAATTTCGGTTGGTAAATAGGAAGTTTTGGGTTCTTTGTGATTCGTTAATTTGAGCTAACTTTGGGCTATCGTAATTCCTCCGTTACTTATCCGATTGAAGTTTCGCTCGCTTGTGTGTCTAGTATTTACATCATTCAACAACTTTCGTGTTTTGGACAAAGTCCAATTCACACTCCTCGTGGGTCAAAACAGGGTACGAAGCAGGCCCATCGCTAAATTCTGGTTGTTTAATAGCGTTCGGCAGAGCGCTGCCTTCGGTGAATTTCTGGGAAACATTCGTCCATAATTTGCGAAAGCTTCCTCTTAGGAAGTTGTATTTCTTTGAATTACCTTTCCGTGCATATAAAGAACACCTCAATCGGAGTTTCGAGTCCAAAGTTATGGCCAAAACAAAAACAGTACTCCAAAACTAAAAAATCTGCGCACGGTTACTGTAGCAACCGACTTAAAGTCGGTTGAAGCTCGTTTTAAGGTATTTTTCACCCATTATAAAGTTAGAAAGTTGAATGTATACATATATTTATGATGTTGCATGATATGTGTGATATTGGATATATGATTGGAGGCACAATATGCCATGTATACTTGACATAAAGAGTTGTTTGAACTAAATAAGATACCCTTGGCGATATATCTACGACATGGTTGATAAAAGTGATTTATTTGTGAACAATTGATGCCAAGGGATATGTGGTTGAACTTGGTAAAGTATATATGGCATAATTTGCTTTATGTGGATAATTAGCATCATGTTATGCATATTGTATGTTACTATGGTGTCAACCGGAATCTCGGCAATTTTCAAAGGCATGGAGGCTCTATTATGGCTTATGACTCTTGTTTAAGAATCTGTTTTTCAGAGGCTTGTATCATTTATCTATGTATTGAAGAGCTGGTGGCTCTTGGAAACCGAAAAAACGAATTGAATGTATAGTGCTTGCCGGGATGGGAAATAAGTAGGGCTCGGTTCCCTTGGGTTGAAAATCCCTAAACCCCTGGGGGAAGCAACGTTTGGCCGCCTATAAGCCACCGGTGTGGAGCCCGGGAACCTAGGCAAATTGGCAAGGCACTATGATTTTGTGATTATCTGTATTTATATGGGATCGGGGTGAATGATCCCAGGGCTATTTTTCTCTATACTTGTGTGGAATCGGGACAATTGATCCCAGGTTATGATATCTTGGCAGCAGTGGAATCTATTCTTCACTCAGGCTTTCTATTATACGGTAATCGGTTGACACGGGAGGTAACCTGCATTAGCACGTTCATGCATGATCACTTGATGAATTTTTGATTTTTTGTTGGTATTATTGATATTACCATGGTCTAAAAGATATGTTTACAAACTTGTTTTTGAACATATGCCTGGTACACCCCTTACTGAGCAAATGGCTCACCCCGGTTTTTCTTTAAAATATTTCAGGTACTTACGAGTCCCACAAGGACAAGGACACGACCAGGTCAGGGACGATATAGAGGCTCTGATACTACATGTATATTTTGGTTTTCTGCGATGTATGTATATATTTCCGGGAAGCCACAGCTAGCCCGAGGAGTTTATATACTTATGGTTATTCGTATGGTTTGGATTATGTGTACTTGATACATGCTGGAATATATAATATGTTTGATACCCTATGCATTGTGATACTTGTTATATCTGTTGTTGTTGACTTATTTCTTTTTACAAACCTATCTTAGTCTTACTAAGATAGGTTAGTAACGCTCCAGGCCTTAATTACAGGCGTTATCCTGTGCATTAAGGCGGGGGTGTTACAATTTGGTATCAGAGCATAAGTTTACGCGATTACTTGGGTTGTGGGACGAAATTTATGATATATTGTGATAAATTATTGTCTTATTAATATATATTGGATTGTCATGATGTTCCTCTTATTGTTTTTGTATAGAATGACGACTTCACCAAATCACAATGCCACCCACGGGAGTTCCACCTCCGGGGAGTCAGTAGATGCAATTCGTGCCATGGCTCGACAGTTGGCCAATGTGTTGGGACTTATAGAACAACCCCAGAGTAGAGTCCAGGAGAATAGGGCTATGGTGGCCCTAGAGAAGTTCAAGAAGCTAGCCCCACCTTCATTCAACGGGACGTCTGGTCCCGAGGCGGCAGAGTCCTGGCTCGATCAAATAGAGAGAGCCTTTAAAGTTATGACCTTACCCGATGACCTGAAGCTTAATTTGGGGACTTACCAGCTGATTGATCAAGCAGGTATCTGGTGGAGAACTGTGTCTAGGAGAGCGGAGGTCCTACTTCTTGGGAGCAATTTACTCAACTGTTCCTAGAGCGTTATTTCTCGTCGGTTCATCGAAGTCTGAAGAGAGATGAGTTCTGTTCCCTGATCCAAGGGAATATGTCGGTTTCGGAGTATGAAGTGAAATTTGAAAGTTTAAGTCGTTTTGACAAGAGTTTGGATAACGATCCCGAGAAAAAGATACGTTTATTCCTTAAAGGGTTGAAACCTTCGATTCGGGAGAAAGTATATCACCTGAATCATGGCATTATCGCTGAAGCCGTGAGGACAGCGATGAAGGTGGAGCAAGAAGGGATAGATGCTAGTAGATTTCTCGATAAAAAGAGGAGTACTGAATGGAAAAGGTTAGGTGGTCAGGGAAAGAGGTACAAGAGTGAGTTGGGATCCTCTAGTGGAAGTTACGGTAGAGGTCGGTCTACGGGTTCGGGGAATGAAAATCAGGGGTTCTGAGAAAGAGTCTATTATGGGTGTGGTCAGCTGGGGCACTTCAAGAAAGAGTGTCCAAATGTGAGACGAGAGCAATAACCCTCCCAGTCCTTCAACAGTCGGCCGCAGTTTCAAGGCTTAAGTCGCACGGGCGGCGAAGGCCAGTCCTTTTCTAGCACTCCGGGTAGTCAAGGCCGTGGGCAGAGTCAGAGCGGGTCTCGTGGAGGTGGAAACTCATACTCTTGAGGTGGTGGCAGAACACAGGGTCGGGTCTACACTTGTGTATAAGATGCTTATGATGTGTGTTTGATTAAAAAATTGGAATATTCAATTTTCAAGGAAAGAAAAAACTGCTTCAAATTAACCAATTTAATCCCGGCAGTTCACACATTTCCATCAGCCCCATGAAATTACCAATTGACCATTGCCATTTACTTGTGATTTATATATATACAGAAAATATCCTATGCGGATTACTGTTCACGGATTTCCCATACGGATTGGACCATTTGGCATGCTTTCTGATGGATTTTTTTGATGAAATTTGGTGGGAATTTTCTTCATTGTGTGTAGAACATCTCCACCAAATTTCATCAAAAAATTCAACCAGGAAGTGGGTTAACTACATGATTGAAAAATATTGGTCCAGAAATAGATATATAAAATCTAATATTTTTCGATCATGTAGTTAACCCACTTTACGGTTGAATTGTTTGATGAAATTTGGTGGAGATGTTCTACACACGATGAAGAACATCCACACCAAATTTAATCAAAAAATTCCATCGGGAAGCGTGCCAAATGGCCCAATCTGTGAACAGTAATCCGTACCATAAATGGACTCATATATATCCAGAAGTCTCCATATATTGACTCGGATTATGTATATATTTCTCCCAATCATGCACAATTAGTGCATATACATTTGTCTCGAGTATCATAACTAGCTTTGTCCATTATTAATTATATGGCTATTGTGAGAGCCCAAGAAAAAGAAGCCTCCACTTGTGTATATATAAGACGCCTATGATGTTTTCCTGAACTTTAGAGGCCGGAAATTATCAAGTGAGAACCAATAGAAAAAGTTGACCGAAGTATAATCAAGAATTTCGGTATTGACATTGAATCGATCAAAAATCTTGAGGTGGATCATATGTGGCTGTCGAGTTTCTTGACGGATCGAATCCAGGTGCTCTCTCTCTCTCTCTGCGTCTCTCTGTCAAGTTTCACAAAATTTGGCCGTATTTCCTATTTTATCCTTGAATTTTTTGTATGTGGAAAATATAAATTTGTTGGAACTCGAACCCATGACAACTAAGATATGCAATACGACACTTCACCGCTGTGTTAATTAACAATTTGCTGCATATTTTCAATTTTAATTATATATCCCCATGCACGCATATAGCGTGTGCATAACTGTCTAGTGGCCGTAAATCTAAACTACTTTTATATGCTAAAACCTCAAAGCAAAAAATTATGTATCTATTCCATCGTAGACTGTAGAGGAGCCTTATTTCAGGTGACAATGGTGGTTTTCATTAATCATTGTAATTGTATTAAGGTCCTACTTTTGGTCAAGTAATTGTTTCATCTATCTCAAACTAATACTCTTTTGTAATTATGTTTGCTTATATAGAGACCAAACTCTTTTGTAATTATGTTTGCTTATATAGAGACCAAAAAAATAGGAGCAAGACTCTTATTTGAGACAATAAAAATAAAAAAGTTGAAACTTTTAATTTGAGACAGAGGGATTAGAACTCTAAACTTGGATCAAAAATATTGATTATACTCTTAATTTTGATGTTTATGGGTTTCATTCTCCTTCTGTATAATTTGTTGTATTCACAAGAGTATTCATAAGAAACAGAGAAAATGCATCCTAAATTTGAAAAGATGTGGGTAATTAATTCAGATCTTATGTTGAGCGCTAGAGTTAAATATATAAATGTTTATATTAATGTTAGTATCTATACAATTATCGACTAAGGTATTCTTCTTTTAATTATTATTCTTTTAAAATAATGCCGATTAGAATATATATATATACCTCTAAATCATTGTTGATGATTTTTTTTTTCGTGCTAGGCTGTACGAGTATACCGTATATAGTTTAATGTGGTGTTAGTTAGTATGTATTAAAATATGAAAGGAAAATTAATTGTCAAAGTAAATTACGGTATTTTTCACTTATAATGTTAATCAAGCACATTTTACATGTTTTATTATCAATAATTTTTGAAATTTTTTGAGTTTGCCCCCTATTATTAATACGAAACTCAACATACCCCCATATTTTACTAATCGTTTGACTTAGCTTCCCCCCCCCCCCCCCCAAGCTCTTAACAGATTGCTAACTCTGTCCAAAAAAACTACCGTCTAACCATTTTATCCCTGTGTAACTATTCATCTTCTTTAAAAAAAACAAAATCTTATTATTTCCTTTCTCTCTAAAACACCACACTCCTCCATTTCTTCACCTCCATCTTTCTTTCTCTATCTCGTCCATTTCTTCACCTCGATTTCTCTCTACGTGTTAAACTAATCCAAATCGAAGCTTCTAAATATTCGGTCGAAGAATTCGCCAGAAAAGCAAATCCAAATCGCAGGGGGAAGCAAACCTAAATCGCCGAAGAAGCAAACCTAAAGATTTGGGTTTGTATTTAGAGAGAGAAAATTATAAAATCATGGTTGAATTTCTTAGGAAGAAGTAGGTGAATAGTGAACTCATTTTTGGAAACGATTTTAGATTCATCTTAAAAAAGAAGATGAATAGTAAACGGATTTGGATTTGTAAATTGGGTATGAAAATGGGTTTACTAATAGAAACAATTTTGGATTTCAAAATTGGGTATAAAAATTGGTTTGTTGTTGAAAATGATTTTGGACTCATCTTTGAAGAAGACGATGAACAGTAAATCCATTTTTGTATTTCACCTTTGAAGAAAAAGATGAATAGCAAACGATTTTTGGATTTGTAAATTGGTTTACTAATATAAACAATTTTGGATTTTGAAATTAGGTTTATTGTTGGAAATTATTTTGGATTCATCCTTGAAGAAGAAGATGAATAATAAACCCATTTTTTTTATTTTACCTTTGAAGAAGAAGATGAATAGTAAACGATTTATAGATTTGTAAATTAGTTTACTAATAGAAACAATTTTGAATTTCGAAATTAGGTTTATTGTTAGAAATTATTTTGGATTTATCTTTGAAGAAGAAGATGAATCATAAACCATGTTTGTATTTCACCTTTGAAGAAGATGATGAATAGTAGACAGAGGGGTAGAATGGTCCAAGAAATTAAGAAATGGACGGAGTTAACATTATGTGAAAAGGCAGGAGGTAAGTCAAACGATTAGTAAAATAGAAAGGTATGTTTAGTTTTGTATTAATAATAGGGGGCAAACTCAAAAAATCCCATAATTTTTTATTTATTTTTAACTATACCAAATCCCACAAATATACCCTAATTCAAAATATGAAAAATATATAGTGCAAATACAAAATATCTTCTTAATTTGAAGCAACATATGACTAATCTGTCTGGTGAACTTTGACTATTACATAGAATAAAATAATATGGATCCAGAATTGGTGGGCCCCTATAAATTAAAATTGGAAAAAAAAAGGAAGACTTTCACTGACTCCCTTAAAAATTTAACACCACTTACTCTCCTAGATCTCCTCTACAACACATTGTGTCCTAATTATATTTCTAATTAACATCATGAAGATTACTGAATAGGAAGGAAAGGAAGCAAATCTTCAAATGCCTGTTAACGTGAGACCCCAAGAAGCCGCCGCCGCTGCCTCCTCATCATCCACTTTTACTCACGACGTATTTTTGAGTTTTAGGGGGAGGACACTCGGACAAACTTCACTGACCACCTATATATGCTTTGGTGGATAAAGGTATTTGCATGTTTAGAGACGATGATGAAATCGAGAGGGGAAAAGTCTTAAGCCAGAGTTGGATAAGGCAATCAAAGAGTCCAAGGTTTTGGTCATTGTCTTGTCCAAAAACTACGCATCTTCCAGATGGTGCCTCAACGAACTTGAGATGATATTAGAATGCAGGAAATTTAACTCTAGGCATGTAGTTTTGATCGTCTTATATGATGTGAGCTCGTCTGAAGTTCGGAAACAAACGGGGAGGACAGGAGAAGCATTTGAAAAGTATAAAGAGGACTCGGAATTAATGGAAAAGGTCAAAGGGTGGAAGGCAGCACTTAAAGAAGTCGCAGATTTTGCTGGGATGGAATTAAAAAACCAAGTTAATAGGTATGTCTTTTTTAAAAATTAATATATCTTATGCTTAATTGAGTTTGGTGTTTTCTCTGAACTCTCTACTTAGTACGAGTTCGAGCCTACAATTTCACTGCCTTGGAGCCTTATCGGAAGACTTGATTCCGCAACTGATAAATACCCAATATTTTATTATTAAAACCCATTTTTGTTAGTTTTGAGCCCGTAACCTCTGGTATCTTTGGCTTCTATGAGGTTGGGGTTGGCATGCTTTTCCTTTTCTTGCGTTCTCTATTTACAAAATATAGGAGTGTTTTCATTGAAGATAGCATCTAGTGCAAACAATCTTAAATCTCTTATGGAAAAATGGGTTTTTGCTATCTTGTGTATTTAACAATTTCAAATAAGAAGGGACCAAAAAAAGAATGTAGAAAAAACTAAGAAGGCAATCAATGGTGTACATGTACAAAAAAAAATTAAGAAAAATACACAACTGTTAGATTTCTGCTTTGTTTTCTTGTTCGAATCTGATTTTGTTCGCATCCTCTTAATATATATGTGTTAAGAGAGCATTAACTGTAATTCCAATGGCATATTTAGTGTACATGCTTGTTTGATTATCCATTTCTCTTGCAATTTGTAGGCATGAAGCATAGTTTATCAAGGAAATTATAAAAGTAATTAGAGCTAAATGTTGGATCCTTAATCCAACATTGGGCTTATATGTGAAACAATTATGTGTTGTGGACTGTCGAATGGTTAAGCCCACTTTAAAAGTGATCAAATAAGGTTTAAGTTATTTGGGCTTAAATCTATCTAATAGGGTGTGGACCTCTAATGCGTAGATACTTAAGAGTAATTCTATTTTTATGATGGACTAAAATAGAAATACTAAGTAGATAGTAGGGTTTACTATCTATATATATTGTGTTTATGGTCCCCAGATCATACGTACGTATCTTATCCCTGTTGAGCCCCCATCATCATAGAGAGCATAGAGAAGGCATAAAGGATTCTCTAAAGAAATACGTGTTGATCTGGAAAGCTAACCACTCTGCTACAAATACACGCTATGGATTCAAGTACGCTTCCGCATATTAATCTTTGATTCTTGATGATACGACATGATCAATCCTAAGGTTTATGATTATTTAGAACCAACAAGATCTAACAAGTAGTATTAGAGGGATCTTCATGTTAAATTATTGATAATTAATTTTTTATTAAGATTTATTGATTAATATATATATTCGGTCAAATCAGTTGTTTGGATTCAAATATATGAACTGTTATTTTATTTTTATTTTTGGCGCACATATATATATATATATCTTATATGTAATTAGATGTATATTCATACTAGTTGTTTGATGTTGCTGCAATCGTACACACACACACACATATATATATATATAGACAGGTTACATCAATATATACATATATAAAGTCAAATCGATATATTGTATATACGATTAGTCAGTACATGTATATATATATTATTAGTCATATGTCAAATCAACATGGTTATTTTTTATTTTTTTTTCTTTCTGATTTGTTGCTGCCGAGTGGGATTATTACAGTTATTATTATTTTATTTGTTTGTTCTTTTCGGCAGTACTATCAGGCAAACTTAATACATATATATGTATTTTAAATTAAAATTTTATGTGTTTTACTGGTATGTGCGATATATATATATGAAAGGAGGTACTGCACATACATCGGTTTGATTAAAGCATAATTTCTTGTTCATACATTGGTTTGAGTAAAGCATAATTTCTTGTTTTCTTTTCTTTATATATGGCTGGCAAATCAATCATATATATATTGGTTGTTTTAAGGTAAGCTTTTCAATTATGTATTTGCATTCTGCCATGGTTGATTATATATATATATATATTATAAGGACATATGGATGTATGCGTAAGGTTTTATATATAAAGATTCGGCAGTGGAATATAAAGATTATATATACATATAAGAATTATGAGCAAGGATGTTTATATATATATGGTTCTGATTTTATATATAAACTAGTTTAAGTAAAGCTTGACTTTTAGTAAATCTGCCTATTGTATATATATATATTTATATAATAAAGAATTTTAATTGCGCCCATCAAGATAACCACGTGCGTACTAATATTTATTTATATTAAATTTTACTTGTACGCACTAGGCCATAAATTTTAAAGTACTTTGCATACTAGAATGAGTTTTGCATGTTATACCGGTACGCGTGGACAAGTAAATTTTAAGGCTTAAGTTTTGGGTGAATGAATTAAGTTATATGGGTCAAGATATGGATATGGGTATATAACCCAATGATCTTTGACCCAATCAGATTAAATTCAAATATTGGTATAATTAAGTATATATATTTAGAGACAAATTAATTGACACGACATGTCGCCAAAGTGACCTCTCTTGTGGAGATTAATTTATTTTAATTTATAAATAGTTGTGTGCTTGTAACTTATGTAAATTTTGATCGGCCCAAAGGAAGGTTGACTTTTAACAGAATTGCATGTACACTTATGGTAATAAACATGTGATAATTATTCAGTTTTTCATGTGAACAATAAATCGGCCCAAAGGAAGATTTATTATTCGACATACCCTTATTATCAGTGTTTGATTACTACAACAAGATATCAATTGGAAGTTAGTATTTTTTATCCAAAGATAAAATATTAATGGAGTACCCGGTATCCTGATATGGGACTTACATTTATTTGAATTTATTATATTTATTTTAGTATTTATGTGAGCTTGTTATGTTTGTTTATTGTTGTTTTCTGTGAATTCAGCTATGAATACTTCTGCTAATATTACTGCTAGCATCAACTCTATTCCTATGTTAAATGGCACAAATTTCAAATCATGGCAAGAGAACCTTCAGATAGTTCTAGGAGTCATGGATCTTGACCTTGCGTTAAGGACTGATTCTCCCCCACCTCTTACGGATAAAAGTACTCATGAAGAGATAAAAGATCTAGAGAAGTGGGATAGATCGAATCGCATGTGTGTCATGATTATGAAAAAAGCCATTTCGAAAGCATTCAGAGGCACAATATCTGAAAAGATAACTACAGCTAAGGAGTTCCTTACAGACATTGAAAAAAGGTTTATCAAGAACGAAAAGGCTGAAATAGGTACGCTCTTGACAAACCTACTTTCAATGAGATATAAGGGTAAGGGCAATATAAGAGAGTATATCATGGAGATGTCTCATCTTGCTTCAAAATTAAGAGCACTTAAGCTAGAACTCTCTGAGGACTTGTTAGTGCATTTAGTTTTAATATCTCTTCCAACACAGTTTAGCCAGTTCAAGGTGAGCTACAATTGTCAGAAAGAGACTTGGTCTTTGAATGAGCTTATCTCATACTGTGTTCAAGAAGAAGAAAGGCTAAAGCAAGATAAGGTAGAAAGTGCTCATATTGCCTCAACCTCTAAAAGTAAGGACAATGGGAAGAAAAGAAAGAAGAATAAAGAAGCTGCAGATGTGGCACCACAAAAGAAACAAGAAAAGAAACCTGGCGAACCAAAAAGTACTAGATGTTACTTTTGTGGAGCTGAAGGGCACATAAAGAAGCATTGCGCCAACTTTCACGCATGGCGTGCTAAAAAGGGTATGTTTCTTAATTTGGTTTGTTCTGAGGTTAATTTAACTTCGGTACCTAAACACACGTGGTGGATAAATTCTGGTGCAACAACTCACATCAGTGTGTCTATGCAGGTTCCCCTCCATTGCCGAAAGACAAATGATGGTGAAAGATACATCTACGTAGGTGACGGCAAGATGGTTCAAGTTGAAGCAATAAGAAAATTTAGATTATTATTAAAGACTGGATTTTATTTGGATTTAAATGAAACATTTATTGTGACGCCCTACGAGTGATGAGTACTCCTTTGGGGGGAGGAAGTGTAGCTCAAAAAGAGGGCATCCCACATCGGAAAGTGGGGGATTCCTTGAGATCCATATAAGTAAGAGTTGGTACCTAATTAAGTACGAGGCCCCTGGGGTAGTTGGAGCTACTAACCAGGACAAAACCCTGAGGGAAAGGGCTGCTCGGTTGGAGCTGAGTGGAGACGCCTGGACGGGACAATATCGCCGCTGCGTACTCTGATACCAGGACGAGGCCTTTTGGGGGCTCACTGGCTTCGGATCCCATCAGAACTCCAAAGTTAAGCGAGTACGCGGCCAGAGCAATCCCAAGATGGGTGACCCCCTGGGAAGCTGATCTTGAGCTCCCAGAAACAAAGCCGTGAGGGTAGATGTTCCGGGACTGAGGCCTGGCTGGACACTACCCAGAGCGAACAATATCGTACTGAGGTGGGACCAGGTCGTTACAAATGGTATCAGAGCGAACCCCACCGAGTACGATGTGTCGACGAGGACGTCGATTCCCTTGGAAGAAAGGATGTGACGCCCTGCGAGTGATGAGTACTCCCTTGAGTGGAGGAAGTGTAGCTCAAAACGGGGGGGCATCCCACATCGGAAAGTGGGGAATTCCTTGAGATCCATATAAGTAAGAGTTGGTACCTAATTAAGTACGAGGCTCCTGGGGTAGTTGGAGCTACTAACCAGGACAAAACCCTGAGGGAAAGGGATGCTTGGTTGGAGCCGAGTGGAGCCGCCTGGACGGGACAATATCGCCGCTGCGTACTCTGATACCAGGACGAGGCCTTTTGGGGACTCACTGGCTTCGGATCCCATCAAAACTCCGAAGTTAAGCAAGAAGGCGGCCAGAGCAATCCCAGGATGGGTGACCCCCTGGGAAGCTGGTCGTGAGGTCCCAGAAACAAAGCCGTGAGGGTAGATGTTCCGGGACTGAGGCCTCGCTGAACGCTACCCAGAGCGGACAATATCGTACTGAGGTGGGACTGGGTCGTTACATTTATTGTACCGTCTTTTAGAAGGAATTTAATTTCTATTTTCGCTTTGGATAAATCTGGATATTCTTGTTCATTCAGTGATGAAAAATTTAATTTGTTTTATAAGTCAAAAATGGTTGGTTCCATTTTTTTTTAGGTTACAATAATAATCATTATTTAGTTGATACAATTGCTTCATTTAATAAATCTCTGCGATTAAGTGCATAAAGTGTAAAGAGAAAATTAAACAGTGAGAATTCAGCAGCACTATGGCACAAGATAGTGCTATATTGTTGGATACTCTGAAAGATCCATGGGGTAGAAGTTTTATAATCCCACAACTAAGTCAATTTTTGAATCAGGAAATGCCCAGTTCTTTAAGGAAGTAGAGTTTGTGGGGGGAGATACAGCCATAGATTTTGTCTTTGAAGATGAATATATTGATATTCCCACAGGTGTCATTGGCATTGATCAGGTTTTCATTCCTGACTTTGTTCAAGACTGATAAGCGCACTATATTGAATATGAGAATACGCTTTTATAAGTATTATAGTGCTCTTATATGGCTAAATACACTAATTAAATCTCAAATTACGACTTGTTGGTTCATAGCAAATTAATTTGCTAACAAATTATTGCAAGCCATTTTTTTTGTCGTTGAAAGGGATCATTCAAAGGTTCAAAGAAGAATGGCAAGGATTACGCGGATAAGGCTACGTGGGCTTAAACCAATTGGAATAATTTGGAAGCATTATTTTATGTAGTTTTAATTAGAAGAATTAATTTTTATTTTGTTTTAAAATTAGTATTTTTGACTAGTACTTGATGATGTCATTGCTTACATCATGTATTGATGATGTCATTGCTTACATCATGCATCGATGAAGTCATTGCTTACATAATTCTTTAGTGATGTCATGGCTTACATCACTTATATTATGTGAGAACAAATGTTAGCCCTTAGATTGTGGTTGGTGGGACTGAATGTAGACCATTGGATGTATTTTGTAACAACTATATATACATCCCCACCCCATTCCATTAAGGACACATGAAGAGAATTGGAGAGTGAGAAATCTTCTTGTAATAAAGAGAGAAAAATAGAGTGAAATATTCTTCTTCTTATATTCTCAATCACTTGTAATAGACTAATTTCATATCTATTAATACAAGTGTTTTGTTGATTCTCCTTCATTATTATTATGTATTCATCTATGGAGGGGTAAATCACCTAGCTAAGGCTAGGGGGTGAGTTTGTTTTAAAAGGAAAACATGGTCAAGTTTTCAATTCTTTAAAAGCTTTGTGCCTAGTATTGTTAAATAATTATGCTTCTCATCTATTAATAATAGTCCATAATATTTGATGGCTTAAAACACCATAAATATTATGGAACCTCCATTTTAATCTCTTTTGCCTCCTTATGCCATATATATGGAGTTCTTTGGTGATTAATAGACATGTTTAGTACATAAATGATACATAGACTATTCATGCCATGTATGATTATTACTAGTTAAATCATTTATATACAAACAAAGTACTTCAAGTAAGCATGTATTATTTTACAATCACCATTATAAATGGATGGCTATGCTTTTTATATAAAATTATAGAGTTTTATTTCAAATATGGTCACATTTTGTGGTTAAGTGTAAAGTAAGGTTTTATTTTCCCTTGTCACCTACAACACTTAAACATACTTTGTGCCTATATTTGAAGACTCTCTAATTGCTTATTTGTCCCCTTAAATGTGGTGTTTATCTTCCCTCATAAGGTATCCTAGTAAAGTTGGATTGGTTGTATTTCCTCGAAATCTTTTACAGCCAACATCTAGACTTCTAAATGAGAAGTACAATATGCAACACAGTAAGGAGAATGAATGAGCCGAATTGGATTTATAAACCATGGTTCCCAATAAATAACAAATAAACCCCCAAAGCCTTCGCTTTCCTTTAAAACAAGAATATTCTCATAACTTTAAATTTTGTTTTACACATTTCTCCACAAAGTAATTCACAACAATTTTAATCAATCAATAATTACTTTGCAAACACGTGATCTACAAAAGCTTTAGTCCCCTCCCTATGGTTCGACACTCGGACTTCCATAAGTCTGTATTACAACTTGACCGCCTACACTTGGGTGTATACGATTGCAATATTTCACGCGCGTCAAAGACACAAATCAAGACAGTGTAAGAGAACCTCCCATTCAAGAAATTATTCTAGAAGAACAAACTCTACCACCTTAAGAACATATGCCATTAAGGAGATCCACTAGAGAAAGGAGAAATGCGGTGGCAGACGAATATATTGTATTTCTCCAAGAACATAAGGTTGACATTGGAATGATGGAAAATGATCTGATCAACTTTCATCAAACATGGAATGTTATGATTCTTAGAAGTGGATTGATGCCATAAATAAAGAGATTTAGCCCATGAAGAAACAATGACGTAACTTATATTATATCATTGCCAAAAGGTGCAAAACCCATTGATTATAAATGGATATTTAAGACCAAGAGGGATTCGAAAGGCGATGTAGAGAGGTACAAAGCTTGTCTTGTCGTAAAGGGCTTTATATAAAAGGAAGGCATCAACTATAAAGAAATTTACTATCTAGTTTCTTTAAAAGATTATTTTAAGACTATAATGGCATTGGTGGAGCATTTCAATCTTGAGTCACATCAGATGGATATACAGACGATGTTTCTTAATGGTAACATTATTGAAACAATCCATATGGTGCAATCAGAAAACTTTGTGGTGGGAGACCCAAAGAATATGATTTGCAAACTCAAGAAAATTCATCTATGAGTTCAAGCAAGCCTTTCAGCAATGGTATTCTAAATTTCATCAAGTGATCATCTCATTTGGTTTTGAGATGAATTTGGTCGATGATTGCGTATACCATAAGTTCTGTGGGAGCAAGTATATTTTTTGATTTTATATATCGATGATATTTTACTTGCTAGCAACGATGTATGCATATTGCACGAAATCAAGAGATTTCTTATAAGAATTTGAGATGAAAGATCTTGGTGACGTCTCTTTTGTGTTAAGCATACAGATACACCGAGATCGCTCTCAGGATATTTTAGGATAATCACAAAAGGGCTATATCGAAAAGGTTCTCAAGAGATATGGCATGCAGGATTGTAAATCAGGTGATACCCTTATGGTTAAGAGAGATAAGGTTAATCTCATTCAGTGCCCTACGAATGATTTTGAGAAAATAAAATGCAAAAGATTCCTTATGCATTAGCAGTATGGAGTCTGATGTATGCTCAGGTATGTATGCGTCCGGATTTTGCGTACATTATTGGGATGCTAAGAAGATATTTAAGTAATTTAGGAGTAGACCATTGAAAGCAACAAAACAAGTCTTGTGTTACTTATGAAAAATAAAAGGACTACATGCTCACATATCGGAGGTCAGATCTGCTTAAGATCGTTGGGTATACTGACTCTGATTTTGCTGGGTGAAAAGATAGAATTAAATCTATCTTGTATTCCACTAACAACAAGGGCTTGATGAAGTCTAAATATATAGACATTAAGTTTCTAGTTGTTAAGGAAAGAATTTAAAGTGAACAAGTGTCTATAGAACACATCGGTACAAACTCCATGACTACGGATCCGCTTAATAAGGGATTGCCACCCAAAGTGCTTCATAAGCACATTAATTGTATGGGTGTCAATTATTTTCAGAAAAAATTCAGTTTTAGTGGGAGTTTGTAATTTTTAATGTTTCTATGATATAGACATATTTCGGTGGTTTCGATTTACGGATATTTAAAGTTATTTTTTGCAGAAATAAACTTTGGTTTATTTACACTCTGATTTTGGATATGGTTTGGTCTCACTAAGGTTTCAGGAGGACTAGTTGAAAATAGGCATGTTAAGATCACATTACATGTAATTTTCATGCTACACGTCCACATTATGATCCATGTCATTCAGTGAGATCGACGTGTGTGACCATTGATGGGTTGAGTTACGTCAAGTGTAATAAAGGCCGCTTTGATCCTATGTTGATATGGTTGATGGACCGGATTGGATACAGATACATTTCAGTAATGACAGCAAATATGAGCTCAATTTACAATACATAATTATAAGGTTGCACATACAGCCCAAGTGGGAGATTGTTGGATCTTTAATCCAACATGGGGCTTATATGTGAAACAATTATGTGTTGTGGACTGTCGAATGGTTAAGCCCACTTTAAAAGTGATCAAATAAGGTTTAAGTTATTTGGGCTTAAATGTAATTAATAGGGTGTGTGCCTCTAATGCGTAGATACTTAAAAGTAATTCTATTTTTATGATGGGCTAAAATAGAAATACTTAATAGATAGTATGGTTTACTATCTATATATATTGTGGTTATGGTCCCCAGATCATACGTACGTATCTTATCCCTGTTGAGCCCCCATCATCACAGAGAGCATAGAGAAGGCATAAAGGATTCTCTAAATAAATACGTGTTGATCTGGAAGGCCAACCACTCGACTACAAACACACGCTATGGATTCAGGTATGCTTCCGCATATTAATCTTTGATTCTTGATGATACGACATAATCGATCCTCAGGTTTATGGTTATTTAGAACCAATAAGATCTAACACTAAATTGAGGCGTACAAGCTTGTTTGTTGCTCCAATCTTAATTGGGATGCATTCTCGAGCCGAAAATAAATGCTTGCAAGATGGCACGTTTGAAGTTAACTTACTTGGAATTTGTGGGATGGGCGGCATTGGGAAGACAACCGTGGCCAAATTTATCTATAATAAGAACCATGAAAGTTTTTATTATAGTTACTTCCTCGCAAATCTGAGAGAAATGTCAAAAAAACCTAGCAGTTTAGCTAGTTTACAATGACAGCTTCTTTCGAGTATCTTGAATCAAAAGAACGAAAAGATATACAATATCGATGAAGGTATCAATAAAATCAAGAAAGTTGTTTCATGCAAAAGGGTTCTTCTAGTTCTTGAAGATGTGGATCACATCAACCAATTAAATGCATTACGTGGCATTCAAAATTGGTTTTATCAAGGGATTAAAATCATCATAACTACCATAAATGAGAGCTTGCTAAAGCCTCATGATCTAGTTTTTAAGGTTGAGGAACAAGGCCATGATTAGTCAATTAAGCTCTTTAGCTTCTGTGCAGTTGGAAACGACCGTCCTATCGAAAGTTACGCAGCACACACAGAAAGTGTAGTACAAATTTGCGGAGGCCTTCCATTGGCTCTTTAAATTTTAGGTGCTTCTTTATCCGAAAGGACTGTACCTTAATGGGCAAGTGAATTGAAGAAATTGCAAGCAATTCCACACAGTGAAATCCTCAATAAACTTATGATTGTTTAGAAGAATACCATAACAAAATATTATTCCTTGATATTGCTTGTTTCTTTGTTGGAAAAAACAAGGATTACATGATCAAAGTACTAGATAGTACTACTGATACTCATGCAGATGTTAGAATTCAGAATCTCATTGATCGCTCTCTCTTGACAATCGATTCTCGTAATAAGTTGATAATGCATTAATTAATTAGAGACATAGGAAGAAACATCGTTCACCAAGAATCAAATGAGGAACCTGGGGAGCGGAGTCGATTGTGGCATTAAAAGGATTCACATGATGTACTGAGATACAAGAAGGTAAAAAACATATATACTTCTCATGTTTAACTATTATGTATCTATTTTGCATATATGCTAATTATTAATCAAAGTTTTATGTTCTTTCTTGTGTTATTAGGGCACAAGAACAATTGAAGGCCTCGCCCTTGACATGAGCATGTTGTTGAAAGATGATAAAATTGCAAGAGAACGCAAATATTACGAATCTCTTGATAACTCCTCACCCTTAACAGGCATAAGTTCTTTCTTTCATCATTCTAGTTTCCATAGCTTCCTTTTAGGTCAACAAATAAGATCTGATTTAGGAAATCAAAGTTTAAGCTTAAGAACCAACACATTTGAAAAGATGGAAAGGCTGAGAATATTAAAGCTCAATTATACACAACTATACGGTCGCTATGACAATTTTCCTAAAAATTTGATATGGTTGTGTTGGCATGGATTTCCTCTAAAATATATATGCTCGATGAGTTATCTTTGGAGAATTTGGTTGCTCTTGACTTGCGTCATAGAAAATTGGAAGAAGTTTGGGTAGGCTGCAAGGTATGAAATTTATTTATTTATTTTTCTTTATTTATAGCCAGGTTCTTAATTAGTGCTGGGTGGATCTTACTAAATATATCTATTCCTTTTTAATAGTTTCTTGGAACACTAAAGATTCTTAATCTGAGTTATTCTGAAAGGCTTGCAAAAACTATAAAGTTTTTAGGAGTTCCAAGTCTTGAGAGACTAATTCTTAAAGGTTGTGTAAGTTTGATTGAGATTTGTGAATCCATTGAATTCCTTGAGGAGCTCAATTTGCTTGATCTAAAAGATTGCAAAAATCTAATGATGCTCCCAAGGAACATGAACAAGCTAGGACAGATGGTTGATTACTTCACTTTTAATTCCATGGGTGCCACAACCAAGAAGAGGTCCAGAAATTTTATGTTCTTCTTTACCACGCACATTAACAGGTTTAAGTCTTTCAAACTGCAATCTATCCAACGATTCCTTGCCACGTGAGTTCGGTAATATATCGTTGATTAAATATTTGAATTTAAGCATAAATTCGTTTCATAGCTTGCCCGATTGCGTTACAAGCCTTAGTATCCTTCAATTGCTCTCCTTATCTTCTTGTCGGTCTCTCGATTCAATTTATGATTTGCCAAGTAATTTACAGACATTGGAAGTGAATATGTGCTTGTTGTTAAGAAAAATAACATTCCAATCAACTTAGCATCAATTAGAAAAAACCTATGATTTCGGTTGCAATAAATTAGTTGAAATAGAAGGCATTTTCAAGAGAGAACCAATAGGAAAAGTTAATGGAAGGATAATTAAGAATTTGGGTATTGACATTGAACTGATAAAAATCTTGAGTTATACTATTTGGGGATGTTGGATTTGAAGAGGGTTCGAATCCAGGTGCCCTTTCTGCCTCTTTCGATTATGCTCTGTTATATTTGATATTTTAATTATAACCGATTAAGATTAACATTTTGATTATATCAATGCAGGGATTTTATAAGTATGGTATATTCAGCACATATATCCTGGGGGCAGAGATCCCAAATATTTTCAGTGAGAGGAAAAAGGGGTCGGTAAATTCTCTAATTGTGCCTTCGCGTCCTAATTTTAGGATTCAATACTTGAACATTTTCTTAGTGTATGCAATGATTGATTTTGAGGAGGGGAATTTTCACAATATTGACATTAGAATCAATAATAAGACAAGGGATATCACGTGGATGTACAGCCCTTTGGTCCTTGGCTTTCTAGAAAAAGACGAAGACATGACATGGTTAAGCCAGTGGAATTTCGGGAATCAGCTAGAAAGTGGGGATGAAATTGTCATTTCATTTTTAATGTATGGTATATTTGAGGTGAAAGAGTGTGGTATCAAGATCATATATGAAGAAGATAACGGAGTAGTCTCGGATGATAACAATAAGACATATTTTATCCCGAAAGAAGTCAGTGCCGGGGAATTGTTAGAGTTGAGAATATGGCTGAGGATGTCCTTTGTCTGTCTAGAAAGATGTATACATATGCATTAATGCAGGGAATTAACCTACTTGAGGATTGATTTCATAATTTAGAGAAATTTGATGGAGTGAATGTCCTGACTTTTATTCAACACGGAAAAAACTAATGTAACAATTGTCAACTAAATGTGACTTGTTTTAATTCTTTAAGTTATAACTATAAATATAATGTGTATAAGCAACTGGATTTAAACTTGCATTGTCAAGTAAGACTCTTAATCGCTTTGCCATTTACAATTTCTCGAACCTATTTTTTAAATTACTTATATCCAAATAACACGCGTGATATGTGTAGATCAAATTCTAGTGTGTGTATATATATAGTATCTATAGACTATGGTGTATGATTGATCAACTTACCTCATACTACATCGAACATAAGATTTCACATGGGATCAGTTTCCCAAAGTCTATCAAAGATGTTCGCTCATTCTTGGGGCATGCTGGATTCTAATGACATTTCATTCAGAATTTTAGCGCCATCGCTAAACCTATGTGCAACTTTCTCTTGAAAGACGCCCCATTTAAATGAACCAAAGCATGCAAATAAACCTTTTTTAAGCTCAAGCACATGCTCATTACTGCACCAATCATGCAAACTTTGAATTAAAGTCTCCCCTTTGTGCTTATGTGCAATGCGAGTGATAATGACGCAAGGGCCGTCCTTGGCCAACACAAAGATAAGGAGTGATTTATTATCAAAGCGAACTCTCAATGAGGCTAAATGAATTATACCACCACCGAAAAGAAACTTTTGGCCATTGTCTTCGCCCTCAACAAGTTTCAATCCTACCTCATGGGATCTCCAATCGTCGTCTCTACTAACAATACGGCTCTTAAATACCTTTTCACAAAGAAAGATGTAAAACCAAGTCTTCTAAGATGGATTATTCTTTCTAAAATAATTCAATCTTTTCATAAAGGACAAGAAGGGTGTTAAAAATGTGGTAGCGGATCATCTATCCCGCCTTTTCTTCATTAACTACATTAAAAAGTGTGTTATTAAAGACTCTTTTTCGGATGAGCAACTATTTGCAATATCTACTTTGCCATGGTATGCCGATATCGTGAACTATCTCATTACTGAAAAAATGCCAAGTTTTTGGAATGCCTAAAACCAAAGGAAATTCCTATTTAAGGCCAACCACTTTTATTGAGTTGACCCGTACTTGTTCAAGTATGGGGCAGATCAATTCATTCGATAATGCATTTGCAATGATGAGTTCGAAAGAGTTCTAAACTTTTGCCACTATAAAGCTTGTGGTGGGCATTTTTCGATCAAGAAAATAATTGATCCTACAATGTGGCCTTTATTAGCTAACGATGTTCAAAAATGACTACACCTTTTGCAAAGTTTTCCCTAGATGCCGAATGCTAGGAGGTATCACAAGGAAGAGCATGAAGCCTCTCAACTCAATTCTTGTGGTTGAAATTTTTTATTGTTAGGGCATTGATTTCATGAGACCATTCCCATCCACTTTTGATAATCTCTATATCCTTATGGATGTTGTGTCTAAATGGGTGGAAGCCATAACTTACAAAACAAATGATCATACAATTGTGATCCGATTTTTAAAAGACAACATTCTTACAAGGTCTGGCACCCCCAAAGTAATTATAAGTGATGGAGACACACATTTTTGCAACAAACCTTTTGAATCTTTAATGCAAAATTATGGTGTAAACCATAAGGTATCCCTAGCCTATCACCCTCCAACAAACGGGCAAGTCGAGCTTCCAAACCGAGAGATAAAACAAATTTTAAAAAAAATGATAAATTCGAGTCATAAAGGTTGGTCATTGCGACTAAACGATTCGCTTTGGGCTTACCAAACTGTTTTTAAAAGAACTCTCGGGATGTCTTCATATTGGATTATGTATGAAAAGCCTTGTCACTTGCCCGTTAAATTAGAACACAAATCATTTTGGGGCAATCAAGTTGGTAAATGGTGATTTTGAGAAAGTCGGGAAAAACCAAATGTTGCAAATAGAAGAATTATAGGAATTATGGAAATATGCATATCAAAATGCGAAAGTAAACAAGAAAAGGGCAAAAAGATTTCATGATAAATCGATCTTGTGAAAGAATTGAGCTAATACTAGAAAACTGATTGTACTAAGATTAGCAAAAAGTGGATTAATTGTGTCATTAAATTTTAGACTGGGCTAGGGACCCTGATAGGCAGAAGCACGTGAAAGAGGAAAAAAAGGGAAATTGAGATCCGATCTCTAAGTATGAACATTCGGTTCATAATGTTTTTTAAATGATGCAGTCCCTGGCACATACTATCTAATCTAAGACAAATATAGATACTATAAAATATAGTCCTGTCCTAAGGCAGATATAATATTGGGTGAGAGACACATATTGTGAACAATATATTGACAGGTGCACATCCTTTAAAATCTCCGTGTCATGACGGGGACCTAGAATCCTAAAAAATGAATGAAAAAGGAAATTATTTAAATTTTTTAGAAAAAATGGAGATGCTTATCCTTCCTAGAATCTTATTTATGCTTCTACGAGTATAATTAATTACTTCCCAAGTAAAAAAAAAGTAATCATACTATAATTTGAAATCTTACTTTCACTTTACATCTACATTAACTATATATAGAGAGGACGAGTTTTTAAAATAACATATTACAATCTCCGACCATCCAATAATGCCGAAGGGCTTCATTTTCTTTGCAAAGGATGCAAGTATCCTCTGCAACGGCGCGTCAATTACTAAATGCGATAACCTCACCTTTTTTGTTCACGATAAAGAACCATAGAATTATCAAGAAAGTACTATTAATCTGACCTAGTGGCTGTACCAGTGAACACTTATTGTCATTGATGAGTACTTAATGGGCAAAAACGCATAATAATTGGGATGGGACTCGATTGGTTTAGTCAATATAATTCCAGTGTTTTTGGTTGGGTAATTTTGACCAGCTTTTCAGATCTTGGATGCACCAGAACTAAAACTAACCCAAACAAAATTGGTAACTTTGCATTTTGCTGTCATTATTTTTGATATTTAGTACATCATTAAAACTATTTCTTCAAGAAAAATTGGTTATTGTTCGATTAAAAAACGTAATGGCCGAAAAAATTACGAGTGCCAGAAATAGTTGGAGTATACCTTCTTAGCTCGCCCTTTGGTAGTCTGGAATTGCTGCCAAAGCATTCTGCCTCTTATTATAGGTCAAGTTTCTCCTTCCGCATCATCGACTTAAAAAAATGTATTTGTTAAGGCGGTGAAAAATGGTCAAAAGTGGCTACAACTTCTTACATCGTGTATCGATGATGTCATCGCCTACATCATGCATTGATGATGTCATTGCTTACATCAGTTTTTAGTGATGTCATGGCTTACGTCACTTATAATAGGTGAGAATAAATTGAGCCCTTAGATCGTAGTTGGTGGGATTGAATGTAAACCATTGGATGTATTTTGTAACTACTATATAAGCCTGCCTATCACATTCCATTTGTATATGTGCCAAGAGTGTAGAAAGCTTGGTAAAGAGAGGTCCAAGTAAAAGAGAAATAATTGTTTCTCCTAAATTAAGAGAGAGTGTAATTGTTCTCTCCTTATATTTAGAGAGAAGGTGGTGTATCCCATTTTATCAAGTGAAGTCCTCCGTTATTTGTCCGTAATTTTTCCTTCAATTTATTTAGGTTTTTCACGTAAATTCTATGTGTTTAATTTTCTCCATCTTCTCAATTTTACCTTAGTTGTGTGTGAGCTTCCATCCACCAATAGCACAACAGTATTTTTTTCGTTTGGTGGTTTTCTGTAATTAATATATTAAACAAGAATAATCATGATTAAATATACATATATATATATATAAGATATATCACATCCAGCAAATCCAACTTTTATTACGTAAATCTAACAAAAAAATATAAGTAGGACATAAAGAGTAAACAGATAGGAAACAAACAATGGAAGTTGAACCGTTTATTTTGGAAAACAGTTCGTTTGATTATAAAAAAAAGGTGACAGTTTGTAAAGAAAATCAGAGTCGCCAGTTTGTTTTACTAAACAAACAAAACCATTTTATTCGAAGATTTAAGGATTAAGTTACGAATTAGGAAAGTGTTAGGCATCCAAATCGCCCTTTCAGTCTCTAACTAGTATATACGTGGAATTATAATCGAACATTTGCATGCTTATTAATGTTATCGCGTATCGGTCCATAATATTAAGAAAACAGGATTTTGGGATGGGGATGGAAACCATGTGCTTCGTATCTCGCCCTTCGATGTGACGCCCTGCGAGCGAGGAGTACTCCCTTGGGAGGAGGAATTATAGCTTAAAGTGGGCATCCCACATCGGAAGATGGGGGATCCTTGGAGACCCATATAAGTAAAAAATGGTCGCTAATTAAGTACGAGGCCTTTTGAGGGCTCACTTGTTTCGGATCCCATAAGAACTCCGAAGTTAAGCGAGTAGTGGACCAGAGCAAATCCCAGGATGGGTGACCCCCTGGGAAGCTGGTCGTGAGCTCCTAAAAACAAAGCCGTGAGGGTAGATGTTCCAGGGCTGAGGCCTGGCTGGACGCTACCCAAAGCGGACAATATCGTACTGAGGTGAGACCGAGTCGTTACAAATGGTATCAGAGTGGACCCCATAGAATACAATGTGTCGACGAGGACGTCGATTCCCTTGGGGGGAAGGATGTGACGCCCTGCGAGCGAGGAGTACTCCCTTGGGAGGAGGAATTGTAGCTCAAAGGGGGCATCCCACATCGGAAGATGAGGGATCCTTGGAGACCCATATAAGTGAGAAATGGTCGCTAATTAAGTACGAGGCCTTTTGGGTGACCCCCTGGACATAAGAACTCCGAAGTTAAGTGAGTAGATGGCCAGAGCAATCCCAGGATGGGTGACCCCCTGGGAAGCTGGTCGTGAGCTCCCAGAAACAAAGCCGTGAGTGTAGATGTTCTAGGGCTGAGGCCTGGCTGGACACTGCCCAGAGCGGACAATATCGTACTGAGGTGGGACCGGGTCGTTACATTCGATTTTAGAATTCAGTGTGTGTGTGATTTGATAAATGATTTTGATAATGATAGATAACAAAACATGAGTTTTTGGTAAAGATCATGACTTTTTGAAAGCTAGTTCGATTTGGAATCGAATATCCAACAATTCTCGAGATTCGTTCGTCAGTAGTGTACCACAGTTTAATAATTTAAACAGGCATTGATGAATTTTGAACTCTCATATTGGATATTTAGGAGCACCACAATTTATAGATTAAACCAGATACAAGCGTGTATTGATTCCTTCGTAGACCAAGACTGATAAAATTGAGATTTTATAAAATTAACTGATAAAATAAGTTGAAAAAAATGGTTCAAGCTCGTTCAACGCCTTTGGTTTTGAAAACGGGGTTTAAATATGAAATTTGAATTGATTTTGAGATAAACATCAATTTCTATGTGCGATTGATTAATTATAACTGATAAAATAAAGACAGATAAAAAATTTAAGCTGGACTGAGATAAAAAAATACCTGAGAGCCTTAAAAATAGTATAATACAATTTTAGAGCATTGTTCTCGAAGTCCTAGAGCTGACTGATGCTTCAAATGCAGTCTATGCAGGTGTATGTATATTTATAGAATAGTTAATGGGTTAGATCTAGAATTGTTTGTCCGCGGACAAACATCTAGGGAAGACAAACATTTTGTGTGTCTTATCAAATGTTTGTCACGAAATTTGTCTACGAACAACATCCTGAGATGTTTGTCTGCAGACAAACGCCAGTAGTGATGCATATCTCTTATTTGATGTTTGTTTAAAAATCTCTTCTTTAGTTTATTTATCTATTTAGTATAGTGTTTGTTTTCGGTAAACGGTCGCCCGTAGCGACGCCTATCTCTTATATGGTATCAGAGGCAGTTATGTATTCTCGTGAGCAATCGTCTCACAGAGTTCTAAACCAAGGTTTAGACTTGTTCCTCTAGTTCTTAAATGTTTAGTCCACTATTTAAGTGATTGATAGTTATACAAAGGGTTAGTATGATAATCTAGCTTTTTAAGAAGTATGATATGTTTCTGCCACTTTGCAATCAAAGCTCTTTGATTAGTATGCTCTGTGACTACCACTTAGGTGGATCTCTCACATCAAAAAATTAAGAAATTAAATTGTGTGGATCTCTCACATCAGAAACCTAAGAAGCTAAATTGATCAGAAAATAGGTATAACTTTTAAGAAATATTTAGAAGTGTTATTCATACGCAGTCGAGTCCCTTGTAGCTTTGTTGAAGGCCAGGGTGTGCCGTGTTGTGTTAGCTCAAGAAAGTACTGGTATGCTTAACAAGGTTAAATATTTTTTAAATTTGTCAAAAGGAACTGAGTGGATTATTGAGAAGAACAAAAAAATAATACGTTTGAATACCTTTGGGAAAGAACACTGGTTTTTATAAAATATTTTTTATGGCTCATTTTTTAAATCGTCCTGCTAATCGTTCTCAGACTATAACTAATAATAAATTAGATCGCTTTGCTTCTTCTAATGAAGTTTCATATCTCCATGTAATCAAAAAATTTGCGAAACTGATTTGCCTATGGCAAACCCTTATAATGTTTTCTCAAAACCTTCGTCATCATCTTTTGCTCGAAGCATCAAACAACTTGTAGGCTCAAAATCTTCTAAACTCCATGTTATATAGTATGTTCAGGCCTCCAAATTTGATGATATAATTGTCCCTGCTGGATCTAAAGAACACTTATTTATGATCCTTTTACCTCAAGATCTTTCTCGAATAGCAATCACTCAAGGGCACACTCACTTCCACTTTGGTGCAGTACGCCTTGCTGTTACGTTTCATGGCGAAAAAGGAATCTCAGTAGTTTCAAGAATTGCTTTGTTGGATAGTCAGTGTAAAGAATATTAGCAAACGTTCCTAGGTACTGTTCAGGCAACCTTGAATGCTGGTACAGTGTTTGTTACCCTATACCCAAACTTTAATATTCCTCTTTCAGATCCCTTTCTTGTTGAAACCTTAAAATCTAGATCCAGATTACCGAAGCCCCTGTGGTTAAAGGTGTTGGTAATTAGGGCATCAAACATGCATCACATACAATAATTTGTGCGCTAATCATTAAACCCTATGATCTATGCTGTTCAATAAAATCGACAGAAGACATACCTTATATGAGATTCGATGTTAATGAAACGAACAGGATCGATCGGATCCTTCTGTTGTTGTCGTCCTTAGCGTAAAAAATACGACGCCTCTACGGTATGCACACACGAACGAGATCAGATCCTTGCTTGGTGTACTAGCGCCTTCTAGGGTTCTCTCAATTATTTCGACTCTCTAGCCTCTCTAAGTTTCCTTGACGGCCAAGAAGAATAAAGGTTCCCTTTTAAAGGGGAACCCTAGTGAGAACCCTAAGCAACAAACGAACTAGGCCCAAGTCCAACTTGGCCAGTTTTAATTCGTTTTGATCTAACTCGTTTTTTGGTGTGCGACCCTGTAGGTTTTATACTCTTTGGCAGTATAATTAAAAGCCCGTTTTATTATACGAATAGTAAGCGGTCTCTAGTAAAACATTACTACTACCCAAAAGGTATAAAGGTCAAAACGACACAACCTTAAATTGATATTCCACATATTAATTCCTTTTGTCAACCGATATCTAGATTGAACACAAGACTAGGCAAGTGTCATTCTTGTATAGTTCAATCTTTATTTCTTGATCTCTAAGTATAATTAATCTAATACAAATGACATCTCATTTGCGCATGGCCATGCAAATATTAATTATACTTATCAAGGGGCCCAAAGATATCTCTCTCATAATATGAGAGTGACAAATCCCATCTTGATCAACCACATACCTCTACATAGTTCATAGTATGCTTGATCATCATCTTTATAATTACTCGGTCAAGAGCAACGTTTGATAATGCCTAACATGCTAATCCCTATGTTGGTAACCATGACGATCTCAGGTCTGAGGATAATACGATATCACAAATGGGGAACATTACTGATGACATTAAGTAACACTCCTCGCAGTGTCCCCAAAGCGGGTCGGTCCAATACTTTGTTCCCTAACAAGTATCAGTGTGTTCAGCTCGATATCTCCATATCCATGACTTGTGGAACATAGTCATCAGCTGATCGATACTCTAATCATTATGTCAATGTGATCCTAGGTTATTGACACATGATTAGGGACATCTAAATAATATTATTATAGCATTACTAGCATCCCACAATCAAGTCACGTACTTGATGAACTAGTATTAATATATATTATTTACAAGAGAATATAAAGTAAAAATGAAATAAACTTTATTGATGACAATAAGCATAAAATATCCAAGTACAAATCATAATCTATGAATAGTCTTAGGACATATCTCTTTCAGTCTCCCATTTATACTAGGACCATTCATTCATAAAACGAATGCCTAGTGCACTAAAATGACGATCATGTTTAGATTGAGAAAGTGGCTTAGTCAAAGGATCAGCTACATTCTCATCTGTGGGAACTTTGCATATCTTTACATCACCATTACTGATAAACTCACGAATGAGGTGATAACGTCTCTGAATATGTTTGGACTTTTGGTGCGACCTTGGCTCTTTAGCCTGAGCAATAGCTCCATTGTTGTCACAATACAAATCCACTGGATTGGTGCTACTAGGAATGACACCAAGTTTAGTGATAAACTTCTTTATCCATACTGCTTCCTTTGCTGCTTCTGAAGCAGCAACATATTCAGCCTCTGTTGTAGAATCAGCAACTGTGACTTGCTTAGAACTCTTCCAACTCACAGCTCCACCATTGAGACAAAACACAAAACCGGATTGTGATCTGAAATCATCCTTATCTGATTGAAAACCAGAATCCGTGTACCCACTTACAACCAATTCTTCTTCCCCACCATAAATCAAGAATATATCCCTAGTTCTTCTTAAGTACTTGAGGATATTCTTGACAGCGGTCCAGTGACTCTCACCTGGATCTGACTGGTATCTGTTAGTCACGCTCAATGCGCATGCTACATCGGGACGAGTACACAACATAGAGTACATGATAGAACCTATAGCCGAAGCATACGGGATTCTACTCATGCGATCTCGCTCATCTTGTGTCTGAGGACACTGAGTCTTGCTGAGTGTTGTACTATGTGTCATTGGCAAGAACCCTCTTTTAGAGTCTTGCATGTTGAACCTACGTAAAACTTTGTCAATGTAATTACTTTGACTTAGTCCTATTAGTTTTCTTGATCTATCTCTATAGATCTTGATCCCTAATATGTAAGCTGCCTCGCCCAAATCTTTCATTGAGAAACATTTTTCCAGCCAGGTCTTAACAGATTCAAGCATAGGAATATCATTCCTAATGAGTAGTATGTCATCTACATACAATACCAGAAAGACTATCGCTCTCCCACTAGTTTTCTTGTATACACAAGGTTCCTCTTCGTTCTTTCTAAAATCAAACTCTTTGATAGTTTCATCGAAACGAAGATTCCAGCTCCGAGATGCTTGCTTAAGACCATATATGGATCTCTTAAGCTTGCATACTTTGTTAGCATTTCTTGGATCGACAAAACCTTCAGGTTGTGTCATGTACACATCCTCTTCAAGGTATCCATTGAGGAAAGCAGTTTTGACATCCATTTGCCATATTTCATAGTCATAATATGCGGCAATGCTTAAAAGGATCCGGATTGATTTAAACATGGCAACTGGCGAAAAGGATTCATCATAGTCAATACCATGGATTTGTCGATATCCTTTTGCAACCAATCGAGCTTTATAGACATCGATCTTGCCATCTTTATCAATCTTAATTTTGAAAACCCATTTGCAACCTATGGCTCTACAGCCATTTGGCATGTCAACCAAGTCCCATACTTGATTGTCATGCATGGATTTCATTTCGGATTTCATAGCTTCTAGCCATTTCTCGGAACTACAACTCTCCATTGCTTCTTTGAAAGTCAAGGGCTCATTATTGTCTAACAACACTATGTCTTGCTCATCTGAGACGAAAAGTGATAATCTCTCAGGTTCGCGACGTGGCCTATTTGACCTTCGTAAGACTGTAACTTCTTCAGGAGTTTCTGGAACTATTTACATACTTTGTTGAGGCTCTTCATTAAGATTACTATCATCTCGAATTTCTTCAAGATGTATCGTGCTCCCACTATTTTCTTTGGAAAGAAATTCTCTTTCTAAGAAAACTCCATTCCAAGCTATAAACACTTTGTTCTCGATTGGATTATAGAAATAATATCCTTTAGTTTCCTTAGGATATCCTACGAAGAAGCATTTATCAGATTTGGGTTCCAATTTAGTTGTGATTAGTCGTCTGACAAAAACGTCACAACCCCAAATCTTTAGAAAAGATAGACTTGGAACCTTTCCAGCCCATAACTCGTAAGGTGTCTTTTCTACAGCCTTAGATGGAGATCTGTTTAGTGTGAACGCTGCGGTTTCAAGAGCGTATCCCCAAAATGATATTGGAAGAGATGTCTGACTCATCATTGATCGAACCATGTCTAACAGTGTTCGATTTCTCCTTTCAGATACACCATTCCATTGTGGTGTTCCTGGTGGAGTAAGTTGTGAAACAATTCCACAACTCTTAAGATGATCATTAAATTCTTGGCTTAAGTATTCTCCTCCTCGATCTGATCGAAGAGCTTTAATAGTCTTGCCAAGTTGATTTTGTACCTCATTTTGAAATTCTTTGAACTTTTTAAAAGATTCCAATTTATGTTTTATCAAGTAAACATAACCATATCTACTGAAATCATCAGTAAATGTGATGAAGTACTGATATCCTCCTCTGGCAGTTGTGTTTAGTGGTCCACATACATCAGTATGAACGAGGGCCAAAAGATCACTTGCCCTATCATTGTTACCATTGAAAGGGCTCTTAGTCATCTTTCCCAACAAACAAGATTCACATCGTTCAAAAGACTGGAAATCAAATGAATTTAGAAGACCATCTTTATGGAGCTTCAACATGCGTTTCTCATTTATATGGCCTAAACGACAATGCCATAAATAAGTAGGATTCGAATCATCAGACTTGATTCTCTTGTTATTTACGTTATAAACAGGTATTTCAAGATTTAGAATATAAAGACCATCCAATAATTGTCCAATACCATATTGCATATTATTCAAAGAAAATGAACAACGTTTGTCCTTAAAATTGAATTCAAAACCTTCTTCGTCTAACAAAGAAATAGAAATAATGTTTCTGCTAAAAGCAGGCACATAGTAACAATTATTTAATTCTAAAATCAATCCTGAAGGCAAAGGAATCTCAAATGTTCCTACAGCTAGAGCGGCAACTTTTGCTCGATTTTCAACGCGTAGGTCCACTTCTCCTTTAGCCAGCTTCCTACTCCTTTTGAGTCCCTGTACATTTGCACAAATGTGAGATGCACTACCAGTATCTAATACCCAAGAAGTAGAAGAAGCTGAAGTAACATTTACTTCTATAACGTAAGTACCTGAAGACGAAGGGGCTAGTCCCTTCTTTTGTCGTCAAGGTATTTCTTGCAGTTTCTCTTCCAATGACCCTTTTCATTGCAGTGAAAACATATCATTTCAGCTTGTGGATTAAGCTTGGGCTCAGAATTTTTCTTCTTGTTGTTCCAGTTCTTAACTTGAGCTTTTCCCTTGCCTTTGGCATTGGACTTTCCTTTGCCATTTCCACCTTTCTTGAAACCCTTTCCGTTTTGAACCATCAGAACATTATTCTTTCCTTTCTTAACAATGTTCTGCTCAGCTGTTTTCAGCATCCCATGCAGCTCAGTTAATGTCCTTTCCAGGCTGTGCATATTGAAGTTCATAATGAAACCATCATATGACTCAGGTAGCGACTGGAGAATGACATCAGTGGCCAACTCTTGGCAAATGGTTGTCCCCAACCTTTCTAAGTGATCAATGTACCCAATCATTTTGAGTACATGAGGACTAACTGAGCCTCCCTCAGGAAGCTTGCACGAAAACAAAGACTTAGTAGTCTCGAAGCGTTCGACTCGAGCTTGTTCCTGAAACAAACTCTTCAGTTCCTTAACCATGTCGAATGCATTCATATTTTCAAACTGCTTCTGCAGATCAGCATTCATGCTAGCAAGCATGAGACATGAAACATCTAAATCATCATTTAGATGCTTTTGATGTGCATCTTTCTGTGCACGAGGAGCATTAGCTGCCGGTTCTTCAGGAATAGCATTTTCAAGGACATAATCTTTCCTATCCTGCTTAAGAACAATTCTCAGATTCCTAAACCAGTCTAGGAAGTTGGTTGTATTTAGTTTTTCCTTCTCAAGGACAGATCGCAACGAAAAAGCGGTTGTGTTATTGTTCGTCATCTATCTACAGCAAAATAACATATGCAAACATTTAATATGCTTATTTTAAAAAAAAAATCCTACTATGTCTTACATGCAAACGTCCCAATAGGACATAGTAGGTCCAAGATCCATATTATACAAGGTATTAAGAAAGCTTTGGCTTTTCACTTAAAACTTTGTTAATTAGGTAAGCCACATTTGTTAATTACATTCTATGCAAATCTTGGTTTGTTGAGTTTTACATCTTATGTTTCGGCTTCTCAACACTTTGCCTCAAGGCCCAAAACTGTTTTGATGGCCTCGTGAAATCAAACCAACACTTTGTTGATTTATGGATGTCCGACTTCCATACTATTAATTTATGATGATCTAAGATAACCCCGCTTTGGCAGGCGTCTTCTATAATAATCATAAAATTAATAATTATCAGTGTTGGAAAGGCACAAATAATTTCTTTTGTTCTAGGGACATAAATATGCAGTCTCACAATAACACAACAGAATATTTTGAAGAAGCATAAATCAATAACTATGTGATATAGCATGGCCAAAGATATAAAGCTACTAATTAACTTTGCTCTCCATCCTTTATAGCTTTGGACACTCCAAAGTTCTTAGCTATCTTCTCTTGTGATAAGGGATCCTCCATCTTCTATGCGAGGTAATATACAAAATTGTACATCCTAATACAAGAGACTAGTAATATAAAATTACATTGCAAAACACAAAACGACACGCAGGCTGTATTTATATATTACAATAAAAACAAGACGACACGCATGTCGTATATAGTTTGGCCATATTATATCACTATAAATAATAATCCTGCAAGTTAGTATTATCCCATAACACAACACATTGCATACACATAAATGCGAAAATTAAATTTAATCAATTATTAAATATTTTTTGCGTGGAATTTCTAGTTCCTATCCCATAATTTGTCCTATGGTTGTAACAAAATTTAACAAAAGAAGGTGGTTATATTGTCAAAACAATGTTCACCATGCTAAAAAATGTGTTATATGCAAAGCATGAAGTATACAAAATCACACGATGCATAATTTACTTTGGCAGAGACTTGTAGAACTTTAGCACCATCTTTCTAACTAAATTTAAAAACAATAACAAAGCTAGCGTGTCCCCAGAGGGGGCACATGCCCCTCCTCACTTTCTTCTCTTAGTCTATATATGTTTGCGTTAATACATTCAAAGTTTGAAAAATAATTAAAATGCCCCTCTCAATTTGTCAAGTTTTATTATTTGATACTCATTTTCACTTTGAGTTTGCATTATATTTGGGGAAGTTAAAAATACAGTACTTTTATGGGTCTCAAATTAAGAGTCTAATTTATTCTTTCATAACATTGTGTATAAGACTTTATTTTTACTTTTACGGTAGTCGATGTACCATATTCTATGGTACTACATAAATTTTAATCAATTAATTACATTAATTGCTTGACTACAAATATTATTATTTTATAATATTAGGAATGCCCTTCCACACAAAATTTTCTGACTCCATCTCTGTTTAAAAGCTAACTTGATAAATTCTAAGGCCGAAAAAAAACATAAAAAAGAAACAAAACAAATCAAAGAGTATTAACTCCTTAGGGAAAATTAATATTTATCATTATATTATTATTTTGATTCTTCTAAACATGATATACATATATAATTGTTTTCCACAAGTCAATATCTTTTAGAAAAATAATTTAATTTGCATTTACAATTTTAATTTTTTATTTATATATAATTATTGTTAATTTAATTTATATATTTACTGGTCATCACTATATATATACATGTGCGCATACACACAAAGAGAAAGAGAAATACCTTGGCCAAGTCCTCTTCTATATCAACCAATTTATAGCAATCTGCTACGTAGAGACAAGCAATGCTTAAAGATGTAATTTTTTCCAGTGAACTACAGTGTATCGCGTCCATATCAAAAAAAATTTTGGGAGATAATTAAAGTCAAGTGTTTGGAGTCTATAGCATATAGATATATCAAGGTACAACAAACTACTAAGATCCTTGAAGCAATTTGGTAGTTTCCGAAATGGATTTTCTTTTAGGTCCAAGATGCTTAATGACTGTAGGTTACCGAAATTCTCGGGGAATGAATCACCAAATAGATTGCACCCACACAAACTTAATTCTTTCAAAGAGAATGGTAAAGAAGCCCGTGAAGTCTCTAGTCCTTTCCTCGGTGTTGACACCATTGACCAAACAATTGGTTGCCACCATTTAACATCCCCACTGCTACTTTCTAATGGGTTTATGACAATCCCATCTGCATTAAGCACTTTTAATGACTTCATGTTTCTCATTTCAATTGGCAACTCACCGATATGGCAACCTGAGATTACTAGAGTCTTTAGAGATCCTAGCTTGCCAATGATTCTCAGAAGCCTCGTAAGAGTTTTACAATCTTCTAGATCAAGTAAATCAAGCATCTCTAAGTCTCCGATAGATTCACAAATCTCAACCAAACTTACACAACCTTTAAGGATCAATCTTCCAAGGTTGGGGAGTCCTAAGAAGTTGAGGGTTCTTGCAAGCCATTCAGAATAACTTAAATCCAAGATCTTCAATGATTTAATAAACTGTAGGGAAAAGGGGAATATTATTAATTATATAGACATGCATATGCCATCACCAAAAATTGAGGAAAGAAGAAAAATAGATGAATATCATACCGGGGTTTCCTTCCATACTTGTTTCAATATACTATAACTCAAGTGAAAAGCAACCAAGTTCTCCATTGGAAATTCAACTGGGATAGATTTTAAAGGAAATCCATACCAAGACAACCATGCTAAACTTTTAGGGAAATTAGCGTAGCTTCCTACAAGTTTTAGATAATTGAGCTTGAGTAGCCTTAGCTTTGTCATACTTTTAAATGTATCGGTTGTCAAATATATATCATTTGGACTTCTTAAAGCTGTGCTTACTGATTGTCCAGAGATAATGCTAAGACAACGTCGCTTTAATGAAGTAACATGCTCCGAAATTATTGATTTGTCATAAGAGTCCTCATAGTGGCGCTTTTTTGCATTATTGCTATCTTCCTTCAACATACGCATGTCAAGGGTAAGGCCTTCAACTTTATTTTTACCCTATTAAAATAAAATAAAAATAAGAAAAGGATTAGTCATTACAATACATGCATAGTAATAAAAATATAGATGCATGAGATGTTTTTTACCGTTTCATTTTTCAATACCCGATAAGCATCCTCATGATGCCATAGTCTACTACGCTCTCCAGCTTCGCATGATTCTTGATGAACAATTTCTCGTTCCATGTCTTGAATTAATTTGTGAATTCTCAATAAATTACCATTTTCAATTGTCAAAAGACATCGATCAATTAGATTTTGAACTCCAATTTTTGCGTGAAGATCACATTTCTCTAGTATTGTGATTGTATAATCTTTATCAACTCCAACAAAGAAGCTAGCGATATAAAGGAACAATCTTTTGTCGTAGTCATCTTGTAAAGAGACATAGCTGGTTTGAAGTTTCTTGAGAATTTCATTGTGAGGTATTACTTCCAATCTTTATCTTCACCTTTCTCAAACAAAGAAGAACCTACAACTTTAAGAGCTAATGGAGGTCCTTCACAAATTTGTACAGCCCTTTCTATGTTCTTTTTGTAACTTTCAATAGGACAATCTTCTCTAAAGGCATGCAAATTGAAGAGCTTAATTGATTCATCTTGATCCAACGGCTTCACCTTATAAATCTAATGAGGCTTCAGCAACCTCACATGCCTAGTAGTTATGATGACTTTACTTCCTCGAAAAAGCCAATCTTGCATTCCCAGTATGGCATATATATGATCCACTTGTTCCACATCATCAAGAACGTGAAGCACCTTCTTATGACAAACAACATTTTGGATCTTTGCGAGTCCTTCATCAAGATTATATATCTTTCCTTGTTTCCTCCTAGATATATCTGATAGAAGTTGTCTTTGTAAACAAAGTAAACCATTGGGTCGTTTTGACACTTCAGTGATGTTTGCGAGAAAACTACTACCATCAAAACTATGAGAGTTTTGATTATAAACAAATTTTGCGATGGTTGACTTTCCAATTCCACCCATCCCAAAAATAGCATGTATGCTAACATCATTTGACCCATCTTGTATCCATATATTTATATATTTATATATTCTGATCGAGAATCTATTCCAATTTCGTATGGAGCAACATCCAAGGTTGCATGCCTCAATTTATCTCCAATCTATAATTTTTTGGATAAACTTGGATTCATGCCTACAAATTCAATTCAATTGGATAAGAAAGGTAGATAATTAGATACATCTAGACTCTATAAAAAAACATAAAATCTTGTAGAAACAATAAACAAACATAAAAACAACAACAACAATAAAAGATAAGTTATATTTTTTTTAATTTGATAAGCAGGTGGATAATTAGATACGTCATGTTTTTTTTTAGTTATATTTTTTCTATTGATTACGTTGACATGTAACATTTTCTTTTAATCTATAAAAGTCAAATAGGAAGGACCGAACTGTAAAGGAACGCAATCTTGCGGAACCTTAACTATAAGAGACTTTCTCCTTGGTTCACAAATTCAACTTTGAGTTTGTGCTTATTATATATAGAAAAACAAAGTAGGAACTAAGGGTCTATTTGTTTCATTGTTTGAATCTCAATGCTAAATTTGAAGACTAAACACTCGTTTTGAAATCCGAAAATTGAATATAAAAAATTTGTTTGTTTTGTTTCTGATTGTCATATTTGAATATGTGTTACTTGTTTATACATATCACATTTGAGTGCTGAATACATGTTTTTTTTGACAAATTTGCCATATCCTCTTATTTTAATACTACATCTTACAGGATAAGGGCAAAAGATATATTTTACCATTTTAAAAATTAAGACTCCAGCCTCTTATTTTCAAGAGGTAAAATAAGTGTACAAATTAAAAAAATTTAAACTAACCAAACAAAATCAAATCCTCTTAATTTTAAATGGATCACCCTTCAGACTTAATTAAGAGGTAAAGTCAAATAGGCACTTCAACTGTTTGCAACTGAGTTAGTATGAATGGGGGAGCAAGTTTGTTGAAAGGCTTTGGCTCTGTGGAACTAGTCCACACCCTATATAGAGGGGCTTTTGCGCGTGGAGAGACAAACCAAAGTGCACATGTAATTTTTTTATCTTACTAACACAAACGGGGGAAATAATGCAAACTCGAGGACTCGAACTAGTGATTGTAGATAACTAGACCTCTAACACCACGTTAGGAACAATCTTTCCTCAAAAATTAAAATTTTAGGTAGTGTGTCAACAATGCATATCATATATGCACTCTAGCAAGTAGTACTATAGCGAGAATACATGGATATTATGTTGTAAGTTTCATATTAGATTACTTAATTAACCTGAAAAACACCCAACTGGATGAACAATTGACCTCTATAAACTAATTAAAAGGTTTGGTTATCGATAGTAATTAAGTTACTAAAATATGAGATACTTTATCTTAATTTAGAAAAATAAGGTAGCAACTAGCGAGTAAGGGGAAATTTTGCCTATTGTTTTGGAATTTGGATCTTGGAAAAGGGAAAAATAGGACAACAACAAATATTGCAAGCATATATGAGAAGAACAATGAGGAGCTTATGTACCCATCAACATGGTTTCGCAAGTCCAACCCAATCAAATCAGTAACTTCTGTAAGTGCTGATCTCCACCTTTTTACCTTTTCCATCAATTTTATTTTCCCTTCGAAATCTGTTTTTGCCTCAAATTGCTCCTCGTATCTAGTAAATGCTTCTGCTGTCCTACCTGTTTGCTTCCGAACTTGGGATGGATCCACATGGTAGAAGACCGGTAAAACTACATGCCCAGAGTTCCTCCTTTCTTCAAGGATCATCACAAGTTCATCAAGGCACCATGTGGAAGAGGCGTAATCTTTGGATATGACAATGATTGAAATCTTTGATTGGCGGATCGCTTTTTCTAATTCCGACTTGAGATTTTCACCCCTCTCAACCTCATCGTCGTCTCTAAATGTATGAAATCCTTGTTGTACTAAAGCTGCATAAAGGTGATCCGTAAAAGTTTTACGGGTGTCTTCTCCTCTAAAGCTCAAAAACACATCATAATGACGTGAAGAAGAGGCTTTGTGGGATCTTATGGTGGCCATTATATTTGGACAAAGCTAGTTTTTCGTAAGGAATTTTCGAACACCTAAGCGTAAGCTAAAGCAATTATATTGCAGAGGATGTAACAAATATGGAGACTGAATGTGAATAAGCTAGATTGAAAAGAGATTGAGATAATTGAAGAGAGACAAGAAAGTGGAGAAAAAAGTTACGAACTTTCGTCTATGCTCTAGCAGCATCATTTCATTGAATTTATTCTGTGGAGAAAAAGATAAAGAGGACAGAGCATCTCTCAAATATGAAAGTGGAGAAAAAAAGCAGGTATATGAATATTAGTACTATTGTTAATTAACAAATGAAAAATCAAATTAAACGAGATATAACATAGAGATTTTCAAATCCCCAATTTCAAAATTTTATGATTTATTAATTTACGTGATTTAAAAAATTTTAGAAAACAATACAATCTAAATATTTTTTAATAACATGTGATTGTGTTTTGGTAATTCAATAGTCCCCAAAAACCTTTTGAGCCCAAAAGCTTATTCTTCTACTTGTAAATATATTTATGGTATCACCTCTATACATCTTTCATGCAAGCAAGATTTTGCACATTAAGAAGCAATTTGCTTAAGACAGTTGGGCACATACTACCCGGAAAGAATATATGCCTCTAGTTTTTCTTCTTTTGTCTATGTTAAAGGAAAGAAAAAAATTTCTTAGTGCTAGTACAACGAACTTACCCATAAACATAGCTTTTACATATGTTATACTCAGTTGAGGAACTATTGGGAGTCTTGATCAGGCTGTAGGGCGGATCCAACCTCTACTGACCTTAGTGGTACTAATTAGTCCACATCATAATTTAACCCATTATCATTTATCAGCATTCTAGTTATTAATTAGTTCACACCATTGATATTCTAGCAGCCTTGCCCATTATCAATTATAGTCATTGTGCTTTTCATAGTATGGGAATATGGTATTGTCTCACTTTAAAAATGTATATCTAAATATATTTTATTTTTAGGGGGTGGTGCAACTATTAAAAATCTTTTTTCTTTTTTTTCTTTTTACTTAATTTATAACTCAAGTGATAAACACTTTCTTCAATATGGCAGAGATCTTTGGTTTGATTATATAACATTAGGTTTATATATGTAAATAACCCTATGTATAAAAAATCATAACGCATTTTTTATTTTGTACTATAAATGAGTAAAGAGGGTGGCACTTGCAGACCCGTCAAGGGAGCATTGAGTATGTTACGTAATACAATGCATTTAATTTGGATGTCACAAAAATGGGAAATGATCACTCTTACGGCATGGATTGCTGAAATAATATTTTTGGATTTTGCATAGGATCATTAATTTTTTTTAATTATAGTGTAATCTTGATTTCATCATCATATATTGTATAGTCTGAGTCATTAGCAATTTTTTACTCCGCCACTGGTTATACTACCCGCGCGTCTCAAATTAATAATAATAGTTTAATTTTAATATTCTCTAAGACTGCAAATTGATTAATGGTCAAGTATACTTATTTTGAGATAACCATTAGCTGGAAAATAACTATAGTTTGTTAGCCATTTGGTACAATTTTCCTTTTGCAAAGAACTTGTATCAACAATGTATTTTTGTATGCTCTTTAGGTAACTAGTAATTTTGAGCCGTAAAATCCAATTTAAAGAGTTGGCTAATATTATAATTGAACAAAACTAATTTTACAGGTGTTTTCGCCTCTAAAGCTCAAAAACACATTATAACAAGTGGGAGAAAAAGTTTCGCGGGCTCTTACAATAGCCATTATATTTGGGCAAAACTACTGCTTAGTAATGAATTTTGCTGCACACAAGCGTAAGTTAAAAGCAATTATCTTGCCGAGGATGTGAATCAGATTGAGAATAGATTGGGATAAGGCACGCGGTGGAGAAAAAGTTATGGACTTTATTCCATGCTGCTGATAAAGATTTAGGGTGCATCCCCTCCCTTCTTTTTTATTGGATTATAAAAAGAGAAAATAGACTAGACTGCAAGATGGCAATTGGGCATAAGGGCCCATTCCAATAACAACATAATTACAAAGGGCTATTATAAATTAGCATTGTAAATTAAGGATATCATAAGAAAAAGACATTATACCCCTTCCTTATTTAAACTAATGCACCAATGCTATATATTAATTTGAATTGTTTGATTGAGTCTAAAGATTGAATTCTTCTAAAATTGTAGAATTAATAAATCCAAATAAAACCGTATATATCCCGCGTGAGGCAGATGTTATGGGAAAATCGGATGAAATTACCAAAGTATGGACAATTGGAACACATTTGCATTCTTACCAGGAAAGAGTTTGTTTAACAAGTCAATATGTTGTAAAGAAACTGGCTTTAAATGATTACATTTCTTACGTTGTTTTGCAGGAAAATCGAAAGGAAAATCTCAGAAAGTTTTTTAAAAAATTGTATTAAAATAATTCAAATAAATTTAATACCAGTTTAAGAGTAGAAAAGAATGATAAATGATAGTGATTGATTAACTAAACTGAAGGTGCTAAACAATTTTAGCACCCCAACCAATTCTACACATCAAGGTGCTAAAACAAATTTAGCACTATTTTTGTCCAAATTGACCAATCACATGGTGCTAAAATAGTTTTAGCACCAATTGTCCAACACTATAATGGTGCTACAAATATTTTAGCACCACATGTGAATAAATATAACTAAACTGAATGTGCTAAACAGTTTTAGCACCCCATCAAATTTTACATATCAAGGTACTAAAACAGATTTAGCACCATTTTTATCCAAAATAACTAATCACATGGCGTTAAAACAGTTTTAGCATCAATTGTCCAACACTAGAATGGTGCTAAAAAGGTTTTATCAACACAGGTGAATAAATATAGCTAAATTGAAGGTGCTACACAGTTTTAGCACCCCAACCAATTCCAAACATCAAGGTGCTAAAAAAAATTTAGCAACATTTTTGTCCAAAGTAACTAATCACATGGTGCTAAAATAGTTTAGCACCAATTGTCCAACACTAGAATGGTGCTAAAAATATTTTAGCACCCCTGGTGAACAAATATTACTAAACTGAATGTGCTAAACAGTTTCAGCACCCCAAACAATTCTACACATTAATGTACTAAAACAGATTTAACATATTTTTTGTCCAAAGTAACTAATCACATAGTGCTAAAACAGTTTTAGCACCAATTGTCCAACACTAGAATGGTGCTAAAAAGATTTTATCACCACATGTGAACACATATAACTAAACTGAAGGTGCTAAACAGTTTTAGCACCCCATCCAATTCTACACATCAAGTTGCTAAAACAGATTTACCACTATTTTTTGTCTAAAGTAACTAATCACAAGGTGCTAAAACAATTTTAGCACCAATTGTCCAATACTAGAATGGTGCTAAAACAGTTTTAGCATCACATGCGAACACATATAACTAAACTAAAGGTGCTAAACAATTTTAGCACCCCATCCAATTCTACACATCAAGGTGTTAAAACAGATTTAGCATCATTTTTGTCCAAAGTAACTAATCACATGGTGCTAAAATAGTTTTAGCACCAATTGTCTAACAGTAGAATGGTGCTAAAAAGGTTTTAGCACCACAGATGGACACATATAACTAAACTGAAGGTGCAAGACAATTTTAGCACCCCATCCAATTCTACACATCAAGGTGTTGAAACAGATTTAGTACCATTTTTGTTCAAAGTAACTAATCACATGATCCTAAAACAGTTGTAGCACTAATTATCCAACACTAGAATGGTGCTAAAAAGGTTTTAGCACTACAGGTGAACACATATAACTAAACTGAAGGTGCTAAACAATTTTAGCACCCCATCCAAATCTACACATCAAGGTGCTAAAACATATTTAACACAATTTTTGTCCAAAGTAACTAATCATATAGTGATAAAATTGTTTAGCACCAATTGTCCAACACTAGAATGGTGCTAAAAAGGTTTTAGCACCACATGTGAACACATATAACTAAATTGAAGGTGCTAAACAATTTTAGCATCTCATCCAATTCTATACATCAAGGTGCTAAAATATATTTACCACCATTTTTGTCCAAAGTAACTAATCACATGGTGCTAAAATAGTTTTAGTACCAATGTTTCAACACTAGAATGTGCCATATCTTTGATTTAGGGTTCATTAAAAAAAAATTGAGTTATGATCAGATTTTTTTTTTCAAATCCCGCTGGACTGTCGAAATTGGTCGATTTCGATAGCAAAAAGACCTCTGATCGTATTGATTTTTCGCGTATTTTTGTTAACTTTGTCTTCCGAACATCATATCCAAAAATCAGTTCGGTCAAAAGTTACATATCTTTAATTTAGGGTTCGTAAACAAAAACGAGTTGCAATCAGTTTTTTTTTTTTTTACAATTTCCGTTGGGCTGTAGAAATTGGTCGATTTTGATAGCAAAACGACTTCTGATCGCCTTGATTTTTCCCGCAATTATGGTATCTTTGTCTTCCGAACAACATATCCAAAAATCAGCTCAATCCAACGGTTCGATCAAAAGTTATATCCATTTTATGATTGCACCTGCTGAAAAGAAAAAAAAAAGAGATGATAACAGAGAGAGAGGGGTATTGTTTAGGATATTTTTGTCCATCAACATTTATCATTTTCCTTAAAATAAGTTAATATTTTGAAAAGTGTCCTTATTGTAAAACCAACTTATGAAATTAGTACTACTTTCATTAACTAAATATGAGTCCGTCCTTAGAGTTATGAAACATTACGGAGCGAGTCCTTATAACCCATTATCTCAAGATATTAATGGACTCTTATGTTTATATGACTCTTTTGAATTATTTATGCTTTGCCAGTGTCCATCGTAAAATGATCTTATTGCCTCTTTAGTCAAAAATTCAACTTGCTATTTGTTTCTTAAACGAAAAATAACACGTGTCACTTTGATCATCAAATCACATCAATTGCATTTGTTATTTTCCATCTAAGAAACAAATGGCACGTTAGATTTTGGACTAAGGTGACAACAAGGTCAAACATTAAAGATGGGATTGAGAAAAATAAAACTTTATGGATCAAATTTAAAATTCAATCAAACTTCCTAGGGGTAAAGTATAATCAACTCGATTATAAAACATGTAGATATAGTCAAAATCACGCATGATTAAAATTAGAAACTTAAATATCTAATTAGCTTATGTTAATTATCATCCGTCTCAAATTGATCTTTTTAAGAAAATACTAACGGACAATGGTACTATTAATTTGAAAAGAAATTGCAAAATCTGGACAAATTGATGTATATTACCATGAAAAAAAAAAAAGAAAAACCAAGCATGCGAATTTTTCCATATACTAGCACAAATTAGTAATACTTAGATTTGGACATCATTTAATACTTAGATTTAATCATACTTTGAATTGGAACAATAATTATATTATACATCTAGTAATCCATTCACACACACATATAGTATTTAGAAAAATCAGACTATTATTAATTGATATTAGTCAGATTTCCTTTTATATTTTGTTTTCTGTTTCTTATATCAAATCGATCACAATCACACAATGTCATGTGCTTTCATGCAGCAGAGGATGCAAGCAGTATTCTTTCCAAGGACAAATTGAAGCAAATCGATGATGTTGTTATCAAAATTCACGTTCAAGATATAGACATTCGCAACGAGGAAGATCTACTGTATGATGCCAGCCCACGGGTGACGAATAATTTCTCACCCGAAAGCCCCTAAGTTAGAAACCATTTCACCTAAAAGTTGAAGTTGTCTGGTAGTATGCCCAATTAATTTATGATGAACTAAGGAGGAATTAAGAGGTTTGGGTAGCTATCCTAATTGCACTATCACAAATATCCAAATCGGCAATTAGAAGTCATGTATCCATAAAATTAAGGATCAACAGTGAAAAATATGTAATATTTGTTAAGGCTAAATTGCTTTTGCAGACTTCATTGAAAATAGAAGCAAAAAAATGATATATTCAAATTTCAAGCTTCGTATTTGATTCCAGACTTAATTAAAATTGGATAAAAAAAATGGACCCTAATAATGGTTATGAATATATGATAATATGCGGATTGCTATATTAGCGACTAAATGAAAATTTTGCCTATTGTTGCAATTTGGATTTTAAAGAAAGGACAAAAACAAATATTGCAAACATCTATGAGAAGAACAAAGAGGAACTTACATACCCATCAACTTGGTTTCGCAAGTCCAGCCCAATCAAATCAGTTACTTATGTAAGTGCTAATCTCCACCTTGCCTTTTATCTTTTCCGTCAATTTTTTGTTTCCCTTTGCGATCATTTGCATCCTCAATTTGGTCCTAAAATCCAAGGCCAGCCTCCAGTAAGACAAGCTAGTTATCATACGAATGTGCGAGTTCAAATTTGTTGACTTTCTTTTAAGGAGGGTCACATTATTGTGCCCGCCGGCACTTGGGTCAGGCCCAGGGCACCAACCGGGCCCGCCGGTCTGCGCACATAGTAACGATATTGTCCCCAACTTAAACACCTTGGGTCACAGGTGTGGGTTTTTATCTTAAAAGGACTCGTTACTACTTACTATGTGGAGACTCTCCCCCACTTATATACCCATGTTGAGTTCTAGAATCTTTCCATGTGGGATCAATAGTGTTTGAGCGTTGCATTCTCAACAATCTCCACCTTGGATCAAACTAGTCCACCTTGGACTAACACCGGTCCATCTGACTCCACCTGAACCTATACCATAGTCCACCATGAATCCACCTTTGAACTATCCATGTAGATCACCACTCAACAATGTCCATCCGCAAGATCGTCCACCTTTTTTTTATCAATGCTACAATGTCCATCCGCAAGATCGTCCACCTTTTTTTTTATCAATGCACATCTCGAGGTACCTGCACAACCACCTTGACAGCAGCAACCTGGGTGTACATAGGCTGTAGCGACTCCACCCCCGGCTTCTCCGAGTCTAACTCCACCATAGGCTCCACCAAGTCCAGCTACCGGGACGCATTTTGTAGCGACTTATCACCTTAGGCTCAACCGAGTTCTTCCTGACTCCACCGAGTCTAACTACCAGTACTGCTTCACAAGTCTGTGGATCCACCATCACCTCTGATACCAATTGTTGTGCCCGCCGGCATTTGGGTCGGGCCCGGGGCACTAACCGGGCCTGCCGTGTGGGGTTTTATCTTAAAAGGCCTCGTTACTATGTGGAGACTCTCTCCCACTTATATACCCATGTTGAGTTCTATAATCTTTCCATGTGGGATCAGTGGTTTGAGTTATGCGATTGGTTAATATTGACACAGCATTAAATATCTCCATATTTTGAATTAAACTATTCCTATAGGTTCCCCTAATATTTTGTAATCATAGAAATTTTCTCCACCAACTAACACTACTTCCAAATATTGAAACTAGGTTACCGGGAAATAGGCTAGACAAATGTGGGTAACTTTACCAAATCGACTGTTCCTCGTACATATTTGAAATTGCCCCAATTTGTTCGAATTTGGTTCTTTGTCACCTTCGAGCCCTATACAGAGACTTGCTTTAACTCTGGATCCCTTGAGAAATATTCGTTTGATTCTATATCTTGGTTGCCCTTTCTGGAAACTTCTTTGCTTTCATTATGGATCCGCTAGCTCTTGACAAATAATAGTCATAATCTTCATCTTCATCTCCCTCAAGCCCCCCAAAGGCATGCATTTGAAATAAATTTTCATTAAAATTAACATTTTACAGGGCCACGCATGTTGGATTTTAATCAAATTAAGCAGTAAGAGTTAAAAAATAAACGCACAATATTACCTAATAATGATGAATATCTTTCCATCAATTAAGTATTAAGAGGAAAAAAACAAACACACCTAAGTCACATTCCTTGCATTTGGTTCCCTATATGTTTGTTAACGTCAATATACCTTGGTTTACAGTCTGCATTTAGGTGGGAGTGGCACACTATTAGACTGTTAAAGCATGATATTAATTCTTGGCTGATCGATAACAATTTCATACAAGGTTGAAAGACTAATAATATACTAGGAATACGTGTAAAACTATATGGAATACGTATATTATACTACTATGTGAGATTAATGCATAAACTATTTATGCAGAGCATTTATATTTATTTCAAATCTTGACATATCTGCGTGTTTGCTAATCCGTTAGCATTCATATTTTCTTGTAGCTTCCTCTTCTAGTTACAACTTAAAAGAGTTCTATGAGACGGTTTAATTCCGGTGTGCTATTATAAATTCCTGGTACTAATAGTACTAATTGAGTTGCATGCAGAGGCGTAAAGGTTTTTAGTCTCTATGCATATTTTGTTATGTGCCATATTAAATATACGAGTAATTTGACCATAATTCTAGAGGGACTCAAGATTAAGACTCAAAATAGGAATACGGTAATGCGTTTATCACTGTCTTGGTTAGTAAATGGATTGATAAAGTGTGATGGACCTCACCCACCGATTAATGCAGTGATGCCACAGCATCAGAGTCTTGGTTTTTAGTCTTAAACATCGAGGTTGGTTGTATATAAATGATCAATTCCCGGTACAGTAACAACTCTGTGGATGTCTCTGTATTTTTTTTCCTTTCGACAAATAATTAACATATTTAAAGAAATTGCCAGAGGGACTTCCGCCGCTACGTGCAATGCATAAGCTATGTCAAAAAATATAGGATATGATCACCAACTGAGCTAATAGATGATCACATATTTGCGAATAAACATCACTTTTGTTTCGTGTATTATCCAAACGTCTTAACTTTTTATTTTTTGCAGACTTGGAATTGAAGACAACAATCACTTGTTTTCGTAGATTAACTTTGGCACTACCATCTCGCTTAGATGGAATTTCCAGTTATAGTAACGGATGATGGTCTGACTTGATAGCTGCTGAGTGGACGGTACAGAAAGGCAAAATCTTGTTCTTTGTCTCTTTCTCTCTCCCTCATTACTACTCCCTTTGTGTCAAATTAATAATCCTCACTTTTTTTACTTTTAATAAACTACATAATTCAACCTAATCGATTGTCAATAATTCAACTTATTTTCCATTGTGAGATTTGGTACATTGATTTTGTTCCGAGTAGGAAATCGAAGTTTTGATTCGAGATATGCGGAAAGGGAAATTGGGGGGACTATATTTGAGATAGGGAGTACATACTCGCTATATTCTTTTTTGCACATTTACACCGAACTTTCGATTCAGTCGCACTCAAAGGTTTTTGATTCGCGATATGATTCAACACTATGCGTCTATGCTTCTAATCTTATTAAGATTAGATTCTTTTCCTTAAGAATTCAGTGAACAGTTGAATGTAATAGAAAACAACGCCCCCTTTGTCTAGGCAATGGAAATTAATCTTTTGTCCAAGAGCTTTAGCTCAATTGGCATTGGCCCATAACTCCCACTTGGGATGTTGTGGGTTTCCTTTCCCTCCCCGTAGAAAATCACACACAGGAAGGCCATCGAATCTGCTGGAGGCATTGGTATATATCTATTGACATACTTCAAAATTAATTAAAGATCACTAAGTTAAGTTAGCTTTCAGGAGCTGAAAAAAAGACATTGAACAACTTTGTCTGATAATTTTGTTTGCTGAGATGTATATATATGATGATTTTGTGAAAAAAAAAAATCAATTTAAGCTTTGGTCGTCTATTGCAATTACACCAATCAAGTTGTTAGTTTCCATTGAGGTAAGTCTTTAAAGTGTCACTAAATGCAGCTCTATGCATTTATACATATCTTGCCTTCTCTATACATTGCTCTATAATCTGCATCAAAATAGAACTGTGACTTAACTTGTCTTATTAACATGTCTTATTAACATGAGATTTGGTATATGGATTGTAGAAATGTGACTTAACTTGGCAAATTCCCGAAAAGGAAAGTGGTCTTTTAATTTGGGGAATGAGGAGGATGATGCAAGGAATATAAATAGGAGAGATTGATGAAACTTAATCAAAAAAGGGAAAAATCTGGGGACTAGGATTTTGCTTTATGCTTGCATTTTCCATGTTTATTACAATTGGCATGCAATTGCCAAATTTCAAACGAAAGAATGTATTTACATTGACATTTACAACGTTTCATTGGAAAAACTTAAATCACAGGACAAGGGCACCTTCTAAACTCTGTATATTGCTTTGTCTTTGCAACCTTCTGTCGTTCCTTTATCCTATACATTAAAATATAAGAAGATATTATTAGTTTAAATTCCAATTCAGTGAATAGAAAAAATAATAATTTTTTTTAATGTTGTCTCTGGCTCTCTGCCTCCACGTCACTAATCCTTTCTATTACATCCTAATACCAGATTGTTAATCAACTGATACCAGTTTCTAACAGTGCATTTTGATGCAGTATAAAAACGACAAAAACAAAACAATCCTAGAAAAACCACAAGGCACAAAACATGTGTGGACAGGTCAGACCTAACTCTATGTGGAAAAGTATCAGAGCTTGGACTGTGACGTGCAGACTGTAGGAATCCGATTTTCAAAGTTGAGGAGCCGAGCACGCAAATCTTCTAAGTGTGGAAGTGGTGGAAAATTCAGAATAGCTATCACAAGCATTGCTTAGTCGGGACCAAGACCACGTAGAAGACAAGATACCAAATCGGTATTAGAGACTGGTTCACTGATGGAGGCCAAAGAGTTAGACAAGGCCTTAGCATGCTACAAATATTTAGAGATAGACTGAGATACCAAACAATTGAAAGCCTATGTTTTGGGCATTCGTGGCATATTTTTGCGCATAATGGCGTTGAAGGGAATCCCAAGTCTCACGAGCAATGTCACAACCCACAACCAAAGCGAGTTTAAATCCAGTCAAACTAGACATAATAATACTGACAATGGCCTGGTCAATTCCATGCCAAAGAAGATATTCAGGATTTTTCTGTCACAGTTGAGTCTCTGTGGATGGCAAAAAAATTTATTGATATGGGTAAGAGCCATCGATAAAGCACCAAAAAATTTGTCCAACTAAATAAGGGCTTCATTTGTTTACAACAAAGGACATAATTGTTTTCATTCTATTTCAAAGTAACAAGGTCGGTGATGTTTAAGATAGACACTATTGGGGCAGTAGAGTTAGTAGAAGACACATAAGCAACCATGGTAGAATAAGAGCAAAAAAGTACCGAGGTATGGGAAATGGTTTCTACGATTAGATGAAGGGCTTCTACCGTTAGAACGAGGGTCTTATGATCAGAGCTAGGACTTCTATGATTAAAGTGAGAGCATCTATGATCGGAGTGAGGGCTTCTACGATCAAAGTAGATCAACAGAGAGGAAAAATGAAGGAGTTAGGTCATGAGACCCCTCTGATACCATGTAAGGATTTAAAGGATATAGGTAAAAGGTTTATATATTTTAGTGTATCTTCTTCTTTCAAGTAGGAACATATTTATACATATTACAAGAATTTGTCGACTGTACAAATAAGGAAATAATACAAACATAAACCTAAATCATTGCCTTGATCTAAGCAATCTATGCAAGCATAAGGCTTAATGTCAGCAATCTGCCATAGCATGTGGGGTAGTTGTTTTGATTGTCTAACAACTCCACAAGCAAAAAAATTGGATTCTTAGGCTCCGTTTGATAACATCATTGACTAAGAAACAAGCAAAGCCTAAACCTACTAGAAATTGAACTCATAATCTGTCAATTTATCAGTCGATAAATTTAGCAAGTAAAAAAAAAGAAGGAAAGATTATAGTGAAGTCACCTTGATCCACAAGAGACTTTTGGATTTCCTTTTTGCTCGTGACTCCATTACTCTTTTCACCACATTCAGTTTTCAGTTGTTATCTCTATATGAGGCTCAACTACAAAATGTTTAGGACAACAAAGTCTTTAGGCCAGAAGCTTTTTCATTCTATTCTAGGAAAAGAAGGTACATATTTTAGAGTGCATGTTACATACAGTATCATCATCAAAAGCAAAAATTGATGCTTGTTTCTGCAAGTGCAAAATCAATAGGAGGGTAAAAGATGCAAACTAGTGAAATCAGCATCACAAACGTTATCTTTTGGGGGCAAATAATCTTCATCAAGGCATTCCTCAAAAAATTTGCATAGGAAGTAAGCTCCTGAGCTAAACTGGAATGCGGGAAAATCATGATGTGGCTTCTCTATAGCTGTGGTTCTATTCTCGTCTTCTCCGTCACGATACAAAATATTGAAACCACACTCCTTTACCTTGTAATTTTCATAGTTGCAATCAAACGTAACGATAATTTCATCTCCGGCCTCCATCTGATTCCCGAACCTCCATTTGCTCAGCCATTCCATATCTTCATAATTTGGAATGTGAAAATTGTTTTAAAAAATGGGTATTAAAGTCATTTTTTTTGCCTTTTTGAGGGTAATTTTAAATGGGATTTCACACTTGGTTGTAAAAGGAATTATAGATTTGTGTTCTTCTCCGTGAGTACATCGAAATCGTATATTAGTTTACTCAAAACAGATATGGGGTGAATGAGAAATTGTCACCCACCCAAAGTGAGCTACTTGAGATGAAAAAATGGAATAAAAAGTGTCAAGTCCTACATTGGAATTTTGTGGGAAAAGTTATGAGGTTATAAAGAATAACCTTTTACTAGCTTATAAGCTTTTAAGAAAAACAAGACTCTTTCTCGCGCACCCAGGCACAAGGGGGATGCAAATCATGGACTGAATTTGGGTTAGCTTGTATGCGCTCGCACTTGTGGACATGTTTTGCACCCGGAACTTCTCCGTTTTCATTCAAATTCAAATTTTGAACCATTTAATTCATAAAACATCTTAATTATGGCTCATAATTAACCAAAACGGATTTTGGTTTAAATGCCCAAATTAATCCCCATGATCCCTCACTTGTGTATAAATTGGTCTCTCCTCTTCTTGCACAAGACACACAATTTTTCAAAATACACTGTATGTACACACTGCTAAGAATTCTTTCCGTCTCCTTGGTGATATTGTTCAAACACTGATTCGGTTTTGTTTTAAGGAAATTGTACCACCCAAGACTCGGGTTGATTTTCTTCTCGAATTTTTACATTTGCTGATTGTTAATTGTGTTAATACACGGAATTTTCTAACAAAAATTACATTTGCAAATATTTTCTGTGTGATCCTTGGTCTTATTCTCGATTTTAACAGCTATATTAAATTTGCATCTATTGACTTCTCTAATTCTTGCATGAAGAGCCACCACAGCAACATCATCATTTTCAGGACATTCATGGTACAGTACACAGTTTAGCACCGGATCCTTTGAGGAGAATGTGAAGGCACCATCAAATATATTGATGAATCCTTAATTTTTTCTTAGGAAAACATCGAAAATTTCCCAACCTTAAAATATGTGCTAAATATCCCAAACTCAAAAGTTCCCTGTTGCTGGGCCACATGAATCATGCTAATGTTAATTAAAACTGTACGCAATAAGGTAATATATAGTATGGGAAAAATTCATGTAAGGACCACTATATTTTGTTTGATCCGAAACCAAACGCTTTTATTAAACTTAAATAATCAAAGCGTTACAAAGATGAGTACATTATTGGTGAATCAGTAGTCCACCACTATTTAAGGACCATATTTATGGAGTGAACCATTTGGTTAACTACATGATTGAAAAATATTTGATTAGATATATAAAATCCCATATTTTTCAATCATGTAGTTAACCTGCTTCCCGGTTGAATTTTTTGATGAAATTTGGTGGAGATGTTCTACACATGATGAAGAACATCCCCACCAAATTTCATCAATTTTTTTTTATCAAAACGCGTGCCAAATGGCCCGGTCCGTAAATATGGTCCTTAAATAGTGGTCCTTACTTGAAATGCACCCTATATAGTATATCCATATCCATATATATCTAGACTAATTATAAAAGTATAAATGAAGTGTTGGATTGAATTTTTATCAATTGTTTAAGAATAAATCGTGCTTTGAGTTAAAATTATATATATATTATTTTATCTTTTGGGTAAGAATATCTGTTCTACCCAAAATTCTACCCTATTTGATTTTTGGTTATGATCGTACTTTAATTATTATTATTTTAATCAAAATCCTACTCTATTTGGTCTTTAGTTTATAAATATTTATTCTACTAAACAGTCCTACACTATTTATTCTTTTGGTTAGAAATTAATTATAAATCACATATACTTTTTTTTATTTAAAATCTTAGACAATAAATCCTATTCTATTTGGTTTTTAAGCAATCAAATAGTCTGTAATTAAGGTACGGGACAATTAAAAAAAAGGTCTTATTAGAGAAAGATTTTCACACTAAAGCCAATGAATAATTTTTTTTTATAAATAAATGGCCTATTTTTTATTTTATTAATAATATGACATGTGTTTTTTTTTTCATTATAAAATGACATCCCAACCCTTAAAATAAACTAAAAAAATACCAATATGCATTAAAATATGGATTGCAATATGAACTTTACAGTCTATATTTCACTGCAATATGAACTTTGCAGTCCATATTTTACTGCAATATGAACTTTGCAGTCCATATTTTTGGTGCAAAGTTCATATTGCAGTCCATATTTTACTGCAATGTGAACTTTGCGATCCATATTTCTAGTGCAAAGTTCATATTGCAGTCCATCTTTCACTGCAATATTCATATTTTTTGTGCAAATTTCATAAAGAGGGGCTAATTTAGGTAATATATAACATGTTTTTATTAATTAAATGATATTTAAATTTATTCAAATACCTTCATTTAAAATATAAAATAAAATAGGCCTCTTACACTAATTACCAATTAAAAATAGGCCCTTCATTCAAAAAAATATTATTCTTTGGAGTTTTGGTAAAAATCAATGTGTAGTAAGACCTTCTACCTAATTTCTAGTTAAGGTATTCCTAATTTTTATTTATTTTCATTAGGATTCTAATATAAAACACTATAAATTAACATATAAAATATTATATTTATTTTAGAATTCTTACAAAAGTCTCTGTTTTAAATTTTTTGTATACCCACTATAATTCTTCTACCAACAATTTATTATATTTGGACAGTAAAATACTAACGTATTTAATTACTATCATATCTATAACAAATATCCATTAGAGTTGTATTCTTATTAAACTTATAGTTACATTCTTTTATTTGGATTATATTTTAAGTTTAGAAGTATGATTGAATATGCTATCTTTTTTTTCTTTAACTATGTTTATTATATATTATATCAAAACTATGTTTGAATATGCCATCTTTTTTTCTTCTTTTGAAATTATAGTATCCATCTTTTATAGGAGTACTTATTTTTTTATCCATTTGAGGGCAAAAGACCAAAAAGAATAACTGCATCAAAAGCAGATGATCAATCTCTGGAGGAGGGCAATCAATTTTCTTTTCTACAACTAATTTTGTGTCAAAAGGGACTGACTAGGGCGTCGGTACCCATGGTGGGGAGGATGTAAAATCCCACATCAGAAAGTGGGGGAAACTTATAGGGTGCACCTAAGGGGTTTCCACTAGTGAGAGGCCCTTGGGGAACCGGGTGTGTGATCCTTGGTGAATCGAGACAAAACCCTAAGGGAGAGGGCTACCCAGTTGGTGCTGGAGTGGAGCCGCCCAGAGGGGAAAATATATTCGCTGCATACTCTGATACCGGGGAGAGGCCTTTTGGGGGTTGCCATGGGTGCACCTACCAAGAACAAAACCGTGCCGGAACGGGCTACCTAGTTGGAGCTAGAGTGGAGCCCCACCCAAAGCCGACAATATCTTGCCTGGGTCGTCACATTTATACATATATATATATATATATGTACATGCACGTAGAAAGAAAGGGAGATACGTACATTGGGCGAGGAGAAGTCCAGCTTTGCAATCAATTTATCGAATCCCAAATAGTTAGGAATTTTTGTGTCGTCAAATTTTCCCATAGATTCTTTCTTGAGATAATCTTCCATTTCAACCAGTTTATTGCAACCAACTACATTGAGAAAACCAATGCTGTTTAAAGACTTAATTTTTTCCAGTGAACTGCAATCTCCCGCATCCACACAAAAAATATTTTCTAGGAGGCAATTAAGGTCAACTATTTGGAGCCTATAACATTCAGTTATATCAAGTAAAAATAAACTACTAAGATCCTTGATGCAATTTGGTAGTCTCCGAAATGGATTTTTTCTTAAGTCCAACCAACCCAATGACTATAGGTTACTGAAATTCCTAAAGAATGAATCATCAAATAGATTGCACCCACGTAGACTTAATTCCTTCAAAGAGAATGGCAAAGAAGCCCATAAAGTCTCTGGTTATTTCCTCGGTGTTGACACTATTGAGCAGACAATTAATTGCCACCATTTGACTTCCCCACTGCTTCTATGTAATGGGTTTATGGTAATCCCATTAGCATTAAGCACTTATAATGACTGCATGTTTCTCATCTCACTTGGCAACTTACCGATCTTGCAACCTGAGATGACTAGATCAGTCTTCAGATATCCTAGCTTGCCAATGTTTCTTGGAAGCTTTGTCAAAGTTTTGCAGTCTTGTAAATCAAGTAAGTTAAGCATCTTTAAGTCTCCGGTAGATTCATAAATCTCAACCAAACGTACACAACCTTTAAAGATTAATTTCTCAAGGTTGAGGAGTCCTACAAAGTCAGGTGCTTTTTTAAGCCATTAAGAATAACTCAAATCTAAGATCTTCAATGATTTAAGAAACTATAGGGAAAAAAGAAGCTATTATTAATCCTATATATACATGCATATGCCATCACCAAAAACCGGGGTTTTCTTCCAAACTTGTTTCAACACACTATAACGCAAGTCAAGAGCAACCAACTTCTCCATTGGAAATTCAATCGGAATATATTTTAAAGAAAATCCATGCTAAGATAACCATGCTAAACTTTTAGGGAAATTCTTGTACCTTCCTATAAGTTTTACATAATTGAGCTTGAGTAGCCTTAGCTTTGTCATACTTTTAAATGCATCGGTTGTCAAGTATACATCATTTGGAATATGTCACTTTAATGAGGTAACATGCTTCGAAAGTATTAAGTTGTCACGAGAGTCCTCATAGCGGCGCTTTTTTGCATTATTACCAGCATCCTTCAACATAGGCATGTTAAGGATCAGGCCTTGCATAGTAATAAACATATATACACATGAGATGTTTTTTACCGTTTCATTTTTCAATGCCCAAAAGGCGTCCTCATGACACCATAGTCTACTACGCTCTCCAGCTTCATGTGATTCTTGGTGCACAATTTCTCATCCCATGTCTTGAATTAGTCTATGCATTTTCAAAACATTACCACTATCATTTGTTAAGAGACATCGATCAATTAGATTTTGAATTCCAATTTTTGCATGAAGATCACATTTCTCAAGTATTGTGATTATGTAATCTTTATCAACTCTAAGAAAGAAATAAGAAATATGAAGGATCAATCTTTTGTCGTAGTTAACTTGTAAAGAATCATAGCTGGTTTGAAGTTTCTTGAGAATTTGATTGTAAGGTATTGCTTCCAATTTTGCTAATTTGTTGATCCATTCATCTTCACTTTTCCCAAACAAAGAAGAACCTATAACTTTAAGAGCTAATGGAAGTCCTACACAAATTTCTATTGCCCTTTCTATGTGCTTTTTGTAAATTTCAACTGGACAATCTTTTCCAAATGCATGTGTGAGAATCCATAAATGCGACCCCAGGTTCTCAGCCTCTTGTTTGGGAGTCTGAAACATCGGAAAGGATTCCTTTGTTCCATTTGCTTCTATGTGTTGATAATTCATATCGGGTGTCCCTCTATCCTATTTCTAGATGCAAGAGGGTTCATTCAGAGTCGCCAGTATGTTTTACGAGAAAACGGACAAAACAGTTGTGTAAGAGAAAAGGCTACATATAAGCCTTTCTTTACACGTTTGTCTACGAAACCAGGATTCTATAGGGTTCGGAAACTATATTACGGTTTGGGAAGGTGTTAAGCACCCATTCCGCCCTTTCGGTCTCTAGTAGTCTTTTATATGTTTGTTTTATGTTGAAAAACTTGGATGCTTTTACTGACAATCTACTACTTCCCAAATGAAAAACCTTAATTTCTAGGGAAAGCGGGAAAAGGGATAAAAACCTTTGTGTTCCGAGATCCAATGTTTTATTTTGAAAGACATAAATATAAGTGACAAAAGTGGTTTTTCTTTAGAGAGGGCTTTCCGTCTTATTTCTCAGATAACGACGGTTTTCTTCGGGTTTGGATTTATTTTGGAGAAAGTTTGGATCTTGTATCGGAACTAATTCAATATGGAATTAGAACTCTTGAGGGGAGTTCTACCAGACATATATCACAATCTATGAAGGAGATAGGATATACCGAGTTTTTAATTCCTAAGTAAGTCTTATCGGTCCGGATTTTGAAAACAGGATTTTATCCGGATGATAATGTACTTACTCTTCTGGTTTTGCAAATGGTTTTATAAGGGTCTTTTGTTTTGAAAACGGTAGACTATTTGTAACTTGGCAATAAGTTTATTCAAATTAAACGTAGACAAAACAACAGAAATAAAACAAGTACACATATATCTAATGTTAAATACTATAAGAGACTTTCTTTACCTTCCCGACGAGAATAATAATAAGAAAGAAAATATAATACGGCAGAGAGATCTCCGACGATAATAATCTTTTCCTTCTTCAGATATTTTCGAGAATTCGATTCCAGAGACGGGACACGTCGAGTGTCGAGAATAGATTCGATAATTCTTCAGAAATAAGATAAGAATCGAGAATGTTTGATGAAAGACTAAAAAATCATATATAAGCCAATAATCCTTCAATCCTAAGTTGCTGTCCTGAACCCTTAGGGGGTGTTGGCCTATTTATAGTGCTCGGGGAAGAATGTCACGCGACACATCCCCAGAAAGGGCATCTGTCGCGCAACAATGTGTACCATGTCGCTCGACAAACGGCTGAAGTGATGTTTCTGACAGACTGATGTGTCAGCGAGTGGATGGTTTCGTGTCAGAGAGGTTTGTCGCACGACACATGGGAGATTGTCGCGCGACATACTCATTTGTCGTGCGACAATCCTCCTTAAAAACAGGTTTGTTGGGCCAACAAACCCTTTCGGGGCAGTTTTGGGTGCTCGGGTGGATCCCGGACTCCAAAAACAGTACTTATTGAAGGTCGTTAAGGTTATTAAGGGGGTCACGGATCGGGGTGTCTACAGACCCCCTTGACTCAAGCTCCTTGCTTGCAAGGAATTGAGGCGATTGGAAGAGACCGTGGTCCATGGCTCCCACAAGAACTCTAAGGAAGTGCGTGTTATGTAAACGTATTCGTGAAATGCCTCCGGAGAGGGCTTGTGTTACCTCATTGCCTCTTTCGAGGACTTTCATTTGCTCTATTTGCCTCAGATGGGAGGACTACCATTGCTCCACTCGCCTCAGATCGGAAGACTACCATTGCTTCACTGTGCCTCTCTAGGAGGGCTTTTGATCTTCCCGCCTCAGGTGGGAGGACTACCATTGCTCCACTGTGCCTCTTTGGGAGGGCTTTTGATCCTCTCGCCTCAATTGGGAGGACTACCATTGCTACACTGTGCCTCTCTGGGAGGGCTTTTGATCTTCTCGCCTCAGGTGGGAGGACTACCATTGCTACACTTTGCCTCACTGGGAGGGCTTTTGATCTTCTCGCCTCAGGTGGGAGGACTACCATTGCTACACTGTGCCTCTCTGGGAGGGCTTTTGATCTTCTCGCCTCAGGTGGGAGTACTACCATTGCTACACTGTGCCTCTCTGGGAGGGCTTTTGATCTTCTCGCCTCAGGTGGGAGGACTACCATTGCTCCACTGTGCCTCTCTAGGAGGGCTTTTGATCTTCTCGCCTCAGGTGGGAGGACTACCATTTGTTCCACTCGCCTCAGATGGGAGGACTACCACTGTTACACTTTGCCTCTCTGGGAGGGCTTTTGATCTTCTCGCCTCAGATGGGAAGACTACCATTTATTCCACTCGCCTCAGATGGGAGAACTACCACTGCTACACTTTGCCTCTCTGGGAGGGCTTTGTTCTTCTCGCCTCATGTGGGAGGACTACCTTTGCTACACTGTGCCTCTCTGGGAGGGCTTTTGATCTTCTCGCCTCAGGTGGGAGGACTACCATTGCTACATTGTGCCTCTCTGGGAGGACTTTTGATCTTCTCGCCTCAGGTGGGAGGACTACCATTGCTACACTGTGCCTCTCTGGGAGGGCTTTTGATCTTCTCGCCTCAGGTGGGAGGACTACCATTACTCCGCTGTGCCTCTTTGGGAGGGCTTTTGATATTCTCGCCTCAGGTGGGAAGACTACCATTGCTCCACTGTGCCTCTCTAGGAGGGCTTTTGATCTTCTCGCCTCTGGTCGGAGGACTACCATTCACTTTGCCTCTATGGGAGGGCTTTTGATCTTCTCGCCTCAGATGGGAGTACTACCATTTGTTCCACTCGCCTCAGATGGGAGGACTACCACTGCTACACTTAGCCTCTCTGGGAGGGCTTTGTTCTTCTTGCCTCATGTGGGAGGACTTCCATTGCAACACTGTGCCTCTCTGGGACGGCTTTGTTCTTCTCGCCTCATGTGGGAGGACTACCATTGCTACACTGTGCCTCTCTGGGAGGGCTTTTGATCTTCTCGCCTCAGGTGGGAGGACTACAATTGCTACACTGCGCCTCTCTGGGAGGGCTTTTAATCTTCTCGCCTCAGGTGGGAGGACTACCATTGCTCCACTGTGCCTCTTTGGGAGGGCTTTTGATCTTCTCGCCTCAGGTCGGAAGACTACCATTGATCCACTCTGCCTCTCTAGGAGGGCTTTTGATCTTCTCGCCTCAGGTGGGAGGACTACCATTTGTTCCACTCGCCTCAGATGGGAGGACTAGCACTGCTACACTTTGCCTCTCTGGGAGGGCTTTTGATCTTCTCGCCTCAGATGGGAGTACTACCATTTGTTCCACTCCCCTTAGATGGGAGGACTACCACTGCTACACTTAGCCTCTCTGGGAGGGCTTTGTTCTTCTCGCCTCATGTGGGAGGACTACCATTGCTACACTGTGCCTATCTGGGACGGATTTGTTCTTCTCGCCTCATGTGGGAGGAGTACCATTGCTACACTGTGCCTCTCTGAGAGAGCTTTTGATCTTCTCGCTTCAGGTGGGAGGACTACCATTGCTACATTGTACCACTCTGGGAGGGCTTTTTATCTTCTTGACTCAGGTGGGAGGACTACCATTGCTCCACTGTGCCTCTTTGGGAGGGCTTTTGATCTTCTCGCCTCAGGTGGGAGGACTACCATTGCTCTACTGTGCTTCTCTGGGAGGGTTTTTGATCTTCTCGCCTCAGGTGGGAGGACTACCATTGCTCCACTCTGCCTCTTTGGGAGGGCTTTTGATCTTCTCGCCTCAGGTGGGAGGACTACCATTGCTACACTGTGCCTCTTTGGGAGGGCTTTTGATCTTCTCGCCTCAGGTGGGAGGACTACCATTGCTACACTGTGCCTCTCTAGGAGGGCTTTTGATCTTCTCGCCTCACGTGGGAGGACTACCATTACTCCGCTGTGCCTCTTTGGGAGGGCTTTTGATCTTCTCGCCTCAGGTGGGAAGACTACCATTGTTCCACTGTGCCTCTCTAGGAGGGCTTTTGATCTTCTCGCCTCTAGTGGGAGGACTACCATTCACTTTGCCTCTCTGGGAGTGCTTTTGATCTTCTCGCCTCAGATGGAAGTACTACCATTTTTCCACTCGCCTCAGATGGGAGGACTACCACTGCTACACTTAGCCTCTCTGGGAGGGCTTTGTTCTTCTCGCCTCATGTGGGAGAACTTCCATTGCAACACTGTGCCTCTCTGGGACGGCTTTGTTCTTCTCGCCTCATGTGGGAGGACTACCATTGCTACACTGTGCCTCTCTGGGAGGGCTTTTGATCTTCTCGCCTCAGGTGGGAGGACTACCATTGCTACACTGTGCCTCTCTGGGAGGGCTTTTAATCTGCTCGCCTCAGGTGGGAGGACTACCATTGCTCCACTGTACCTCTTTGGGAGGGCTTTTGATCTTCTCGCCTCAGGTGGGAGGACTACCATTGCTCCACTGTGCCTCTCTGGGAGGGCTTTTGATCTTCTCGCCTCTGGTGGGAGGACTACCATTTGTTCCACTCGCCTTAGATGAGAGGACTACCACTACTACACTTTGCCTCTCTGGGAGGGCTTTTGATCTTCTCGCCTCAGATGGGAGTACTACCATTTGTTCCACTCCCCTTAGATGGGAGGACTACCACTGCTACACTTAGCCTCTCTGGGAGGGCTTTGTTCTTTTCGCCTCATGTGGGAGGATTACCATTGCTACACTGTACCTATCTGGGACGGATTTTTTCTTCTCGCCTCATGTGGGAGGACTACCTTTGCTACACTGTGCCTCTCTTAGAGGGCTTTTGATCTTTTCGCCTCAGGTGTGAGGACTACCATTGCTACATTGTGCCACTCTGGGAGGGCTTTTTATCTTCTCGCCTCAGGTTGGAGGACTACCATTGCTCCACTGTCCCTTTTTGGGAGGGCTTTTGATCTTCTCGCCTCAGGTGGGAGGACTACCATTGCTCCACCATGCCTCTTTGGGAGATCTTTTGATCTTCTCGACTAAAGTGGGAGGACGACCATTGCTCCACTGTGCCTCTCTGGGAGGGCTTTTGATCTTCTCGACTCAGGTGGGAGGACTACCATTGCTCCACCGTGCCTCTTTGGGAGATCTTTTGATCTTCTCGACTCAAGTGGGAGGACGACCATTGCTCCACAGTGCCTCTCTGGGAGGGCTTTTGATCTTCTCGCCTCAGGTGGGATGACTACCATTGCAACACTGTGCCTCTCTAGGAGGGCTTGTGATCTTCTCGCCTCAGGTGGGAGGACTGCCATTGCTCCACTGTGCCTCTTTGGGAGGGATTTTGATCTTCTCGCCTCAGGTGGCAAGACTACCATTACTCCACTGTGCCTCTCTAGGAGCGCTTTTTATCTTCTTGCCTCAGGTGGGAAGACTACCATTTGTTCCACTCGCCTCAGATGGGAGGACTACCACTGCTACACTTTGCCTCTTTGGGAGGGCTTTTGATCTTCTCGCCTTAGATGGGAGTACTACCATTTGTTCCACTCGCCTCAGATGGGAGGACTACCACTGCTACACTTAGCCTCTCTGGGAGGATTTTGTTCTTCTCGCCTCATGTGGGTGGACTACCATTGCTCTACTGTGCCTCTCTTGGAGGGCTTTTGATCTTCTCGCCTCAGGTGCGATGACTACCATTGCTACACTGTGCCTCTCTGGGAGGGCTTTTGATCTTCTGGCCTCAGGTGGGAGGACTACCATTGTTACACTGTGCCTCTCTGGGAGAGCTTTTAATCTTATCGCCTCAGGTGGGAGGACTACCATTGCTCCACTGTGCCTCTTTGGGAGGTCTTTTGATCTTCTAGCCTCAGGTGGGAGGACTACCATTGCTACACTGTGCCTCTATGGGAGGGCTTTTGATCTTCTTGCCTCAGGTGCGTGGACTACCATTGCTACACTGTGCCTCTCTGGGAGGGCTTTTGATCTTCTAGCCTTAGGTGGGAGGACTACCATTGCTACACTGTGCCTCTCTAGGAGGACTTTGAATCTTCTCGCCTCAGGTGGGAGGACTACCATTGTTCCACTGTGCCTCTTTAGGAGGTCTTTTGATCTTCTCGCCTCAGGTGGGAGGACTACCATTGCTTTACTATGCCTCTCTCTGAGGGCTTTTGATCTTCTCGCCTCAGGTGAGGGGACTACCATTGCTCCACTGTGCCTCTTTGGGAGGTCTTTTGATCTTCTCGCCTCAAGTAGGAGGACGACCATTGCTTTACTGTGCCTCTCTCGGAGGGCTTTTGATCTTCTCACCTCAGGTGGGAGGACTACCATTGCTCCACTGTGCCTCTTTGGGAGGTCTTTTGATCTTCTCACCTCAAGTTGGAGGACGACCATTGCTCCACTGTGCCTCTCTGGGAGGGCTTTTCATCTTCTCGCGTCCGGTGGGAGGACTACCATTGCTCCACTGTGCCTCTCTGGGAGGGCTTTTGATCTTCTCGCCTCAGGTGGGAGGACTACCATTGCTACACTCTGCCTCTCTGGGAGGGCTTTTGATCTTCTCGCCTCAGGTGGGAGGACTACCATTCCTACACTGTGCCTCTCTGGCAGGGCTTTTGATCTTCTCGCCTCAGGTGTGAGGACTACCATTGCTCTACTGTGCCTCTTTGGGAGGGCTTTTGATCTTCTTGCCTCAGGTGGGAAGACTACCATTACTCCACTGTGCCTCTCTAGGAGGGCTTTTGATCTTCTTGCCTCAGGTGGGAGGACTACCATTTGTTCCACTCGCCTCAGATGGGAGGACTATCACTGCTACACTTTGCTTCTCTGAGAGGGCTTTTGATCTTCTCGCCTCAGATGGGAGTACTACCATTTGTTCCACTCGCCTCAGATGGGAGGACTACCACTGCTATACTTAGCCTCTCTGGGAGGGTTTTGTTATTCTCGCCTCATGTGGGAGGACTACCATTGCTACACTGTGCCTCTCTGGGACGGCTTTGTTCTTCTCGCTTCATGTGGGAGGACTACCTTTGCTACACTGTGCCTCTCTGGGAGGGCTTTTGATCTTCTCGCCTCAGGTGGGAGGACTACCATTGTTACACTGTGCCTCTCTGGGAGGGCTTTGATCTTCTCGCCTTAGGTGGGAGGACTACCATTGTTCCACTGTGCCTCTCTGGGAGGGCTTTTGATCTTCTCGACTCAGGTGGGAGGACTACCATTGCTCCACTATGCCTCTTTGGGAGGGCTTTTGATCTTCTCGCCTCAATTGGGAGGACTACCATTGCTCCACTGTGCCTCTCTGGGAAGGCTTTTGATCTTCTCGCCTCAGGTGGGAGGACTACCATTGCTCCACTGTGCCTCTCTGGGAGGTCTTTTGATCTTCCCGCCTCAGGTGGGAGGACTACCATTGCTCCACTGTGCCTCTTTGGGAGGGCTTTTGATCTTCTCGCCTCAATTGGGAGGACTACCATTGCTACACTGTGCCTTTCTGGGAGGGTTTTTGATCTTCTCGCCTCAGGTGGGAGGACTACCATTGCTACACTTTGCCTCACTGGGAGGGCTTTTGATCTTCTCGCCTCAGGTGGGAGGACTACCATTGCTCCACTGTGCCTCTTTGGGAGGGCTTTTGATCTTCTCGCCTCAGGTGGGAGGACTACCATTACTCCACTGTGCCTCTTTAGGAGGGCTTTTGATCTTCTTGCCTCAGGTGGGAGGACTACCATTTGTTCCACTCGCCTCAGATGGGAGGACTACCACTGCTACACTCTGCCTCTCTGGGAGGGCTTTGTTCTTCGCGCCTCATGTCGGAGGACTACCATTGCTACACTGTGCCTCTCTGGGAGGGCTTTTGATCTTCTCGCCTCAGGTGTGAGGACTACCATTGCTACACTGTGCCTCTCTAGGAGGGCTTTTGATCTTCTGGCCTCAGGTGGGAGGACTACCATTGCTACACTGTGCCTCTCTGGGAGGGCTTTTAATCTTCTCGCCTCAGGTGGGACGACTACCATTGCTCCACTGTGCCTCTTTGGGAGGGCTTTTGATCTTTTCGCCTCTGGTGGGAGGATTACCATTGCTCCACTGTGCCTCTCTCGGAGGGCTTTTGATCTTCTCGCCTCAGGTGGGAGTACTACCATTGATCCACTGTGCCTCTTTGGGATGGCTTTTGATCTTCTCGTCTCAGGTGGGAGGACTACCATTACTCCACTGTGCCTCTCTGGGAGGGCTTGTGATCTTCTTGCCTCAGGTGGGAGGACTACCATTGCTACACTGTGCCTCTCTGGGAGGCTTTTGATCTTCTCGCCTCAGGTGGGAGGACTACGATTGCTCCACTGTGCCTCTTTGGGAGGGCTTTTGATCTTCTCGCCTCAGGTGGGAAGACTACCATTACTCCACTGTGCCTCTCTAGGAGGGCTTTTGATCTTTTTTGCCTCAGGTGGGAGGACTACCATTTGTTCCACTGGCCTCAGATGGGAGGACTACCACTGCTATACTTTGCCTCTCTGGGAGGGCTTTTGATCTTCTCGCCTCAGATGGGAGGACTACCATTTGTTTTACTCGCCTCAGATGGGAGGACTACCACTGCTACACTTTGCCTCTCTGGGAGGGCTTTGTTCTTCTCGCCTCATGTGGGAGGACTACCATTGCTACACTGTGCCTCCCTGGGAGGGTTTTGATCTTCTCGCCTCATGTGGGAGGACTACCATTGCTACACTGTGCCTCTCTAGGAGGGATTTTGATCTTCTCGCCTCAGGTGCGAGGACTACCATTGCTACACTGTGCCTCTCTGGGAGGGCTTTTGATCTTCTGGCCTTAGGTGGGAGGACTACCATTGCTACATTGTGCCTCTCTGGGAGGGCTTTTGATCTTCTCACCTCAGGTGGGAGGACTACCATTGCTCCACTGTGCCTCTTTGGGAGGGATTTTGATCTTCTCGCCTCAGGTGGGAGGATTACCATTGCTCTACTGTGCCTCTCTCGGAGGGCTTTTGATCTTCTCGCCTCAGGTGGGAGGACTACCATTGCTCCACTGTGCCTCTTTGGGAGGGCTTTTGGTCTTTTCGCCTCAGGTGGGAGGACTACCATTGCTATACTGTGCCTCTTTGGGAGGGTTTTTGATCTTCTCGCCTCAGGTGGGAGGACTACCATTGCTACATTTTGCCTCTCTGTGAGGGCTTTTGATCTGAAAAAAAGAAAGAAAATTGCCTCTGGGAGGGCTTTTTGTGAGTAATTTTGCATCTGGCGAAGGCTTGTGCTCGTGATTTGCCTCGAGAAGGTCTTATGTTGTACTCCGGTGAAAAGAGCTTCTCGGGGTTTAATCCATTATCTGGATGTCCGTTTTCCTGTATCTTTCTGAACTTTACCCTCATGTTTTCCTCGAGTGTAGATACTCCTCTCAGGAAGCAGTTTTTGGATTTCTTTTTGCTCTTCGCAGAGTGATGATTCGAGGTTTTTCAAACCATCTTTTCTGTATCGTGCTGAAAAGAAGATTTGTTTGAAAGTTCAATCTTTGACCTCTGTTCTCTTTTTTGTTTTCATTTTTTGTGGGCCCACATCGTATTCTGTTTTTTCGATGCTCTTGTTTCTCCCTCTCTTGGGAAAGACTTTTCCTGGCCTTCTCTATTTTTGACCAGGAGTCTTTTTATCCCTTTGTCGTGATCAGGAGCCTTACTCACCCAAAACGAAGCCCTGAGCTGGTTTTGGCCTAGCTGTCACTTTTGATGTGGCTCTCCCTGTCACTCCGCATTTATGTTTCTCTCGCTCGCTCTGGGCGCTCATGCGGGTTCTTTCTCTTTTCTACTTTTTCAATTTTTTTCATTCCCATCTTAATCGGATATTTTGCTTTTTCTTATTGATGGTCTTGGTCTTTTTTGGGATATCAGAGAATACTTTAACCGTTGTATTTTGTTCTCGCATTTTCGGAGAGATGATTTGGAAGTTTTTTCCTCGAATCTTCATCATGGGTGTGCGGTACTTAGAAAGTTTTTCAAAAACTGTTTCCCTGAAGCATTCCTGCAGGAGATAAAATGAGACAAAGGTCAAAAAATCAGGGGAGGGGTCCAAATGTCGCACGACAATTCGGTGGAGAGCTCTTTGTCGCGCGACAAACTGGCTTATTATATAAACCCCTTGTTAAGCTCATTCCACCTCATTTTCTCTTTTCTCTTTCTCTCTCTAGCTCTCTTTCTCTCTTCTTTCAAGCGCGGAAGCCCTGCCGCTTTTTCCATTTTTCCAACTTTCTCACTACTTTACTTATACATAGATGGACCCTGCACAGCCCGATAGACTGGAGGGTGACCAGGAGGAGGTTACTTTTACCAATGCTCAGGGCGTTCTCCGGTGCAGCCCTCATCATGATGACTGGGCGGACCTCGACTGGTCTGGCGAGGTTGGGGTGGACCGCGGTCGGGCGGTGGTCTACCGGGATGTGACCGGGGCTGCTCCAGTCCCGGACGTTCCTTGGCTCTTGATGGAGCCTGTGTCTCATGAGATCCGTCGACGGTCTCTGGTATGTCTTCTCTTCGTGTATTTATTTGTTCGATTATTTATGTCGTTTCCTGCATGTATTTTGAACAATGTTAGTATGCATGTCTACCTAGAAATATCATCCAATTTAGTGAACACATACTTTTACTTGTGATACTCTTTAGGTTTTTAGAAAACTACATAATTTACCCTCAAAATTCTATAACTCTCATAATTATACAAAAGTACCCTCAGCTTTGGAAAATTACATAATTTACCCCAGAACGCCATAACTCTCATAATTACACCAAAGTACCCTTAGGTTTTGGAAAATTACATATTTTACCCCCATAACTCTCATAATTACACCAAAGTACCCTCAGGTTTTGGAAAATTACATAATTTACCCCTATAACACCATAACTCTCATAATTACACCAAAGTACCCTCAGGTTTTGGAAAATTATATAATTTACCCCCATAACCCCATAACTCTCATAATTACACCAAGGTACCCTCAGGTTTTGGAAAATTATATATTTTACCCCTATAACCCCATAACTCTCATAATTATACCAATGTACCCTCAGGTTTTGAAAAATTACATAATTTACTCCCTTAACCCCATAACTCTCTTAATTACACCAAGGTACCCTCAGGTTTTGGAAAATTACATAATTTACCCCATAACGCCATAACTCTCATAATTACGCCAAAGTACCCTCAGGTTTTGGAAAATTACATATTTTACCACCATAACCCCATAACTCTCATAATTACACAAAAGTACCCTCAGGTTTTGGAAAATTACATAATTTACCCCTATAACCCCATAAGTCTCATAATTATACCAAAGTACCCTCAGGTTTTGAAAAATTACATAATTTACCCCCACAACCCCATAACTCTCTTAATTACACCAAGGTGCCCTTAGGTTTTAGAAAATTACATAATTTACCCCCATATACCCCATAACTCTCATAATTAGACCAAAGTACCCTCAGGTTTTGGAAAATTACATAATTTACTCCTATAATCCCGTAACTCTCATAATTATACCAAAGTACCCTCATGTTTTGGAAAATTACATAATTTACCCCCATAACCCCATAACTCTCATAATTACACCAAGGTACCCTCAAGTTTTGGAAAATTACATAATTTACCCCTATAACCCCATAACTCTCATAATTACACCAAGGTACCCTCAGGTTTTTTGGAAAATTATATAATTTACCCCCGTAACCCATAACTCTCATAATTACACCAAAGTACCCTCAAGTTTTGGAAAATTACATATTTTACCCCCATAACCCCATAACTCTCATAATTACACCAAGGTACCCTTAGGTTTTGGAAAATTACATATTTTACCCCCATAACCCCATATTTATATATAAATCACTATTTGTTGTCTGTAGTGGGTTGGCCACGGTTGGGGTTTTCCCAACACTATTTCTCTGAAGTGTCGATAGGAGTTGCTTCTTGCGACTCCTTTTGGTTCTCTCTTTGACGCCCTCTCGGAGCGGGTATCTAGGGCGGCGGTTTTGGTGTTGGCGCTGGCCTCCCATTGGTGGGATACTACTCATACCTTCCACTGGAGTTGGGGCGAGATGACGATGACCCCCCTGGATCTATTTGCTCTGATCGGGATTCCTTTAGGGGGGTCCCTATCCAGATTGATGTCCCTTTGTGTCTGACGGCAGAGGGCATCGTGGGCGCACTTGGGTGGTTTCATGAGCGACGGAGTTCGGGCGACACGATCCCTCGGGCGGTTTTGGTTACGCGCCTGGCTACAGAAAGAGCCCGGTTAGTTGCTTCCGGAGTGCCGATGACTCGCCAGGAGGCGCGTCAGTATGCCCTCATCCTTCTCTTGCTGACGCTCCATGATCTGTTCGAGGCCCGTGGGGGGGACACAGCCCATCTCTGGTGGCTGCCCTATCTTCGAGACTTTAGTATCATGTTCGACTATGACTGGGGGGGTTTTATCCTGGCTGTTTTATATGATACTATGGACCATGTTTCTCGCCATTTCACCCTGAACCTCAAGGGCTTATCTTTGCTGTAGGAGGTATATACTGCTGTTCCCTTATCTTTGTTCCAGTCATTTTACATATTATCTGTTGATTGTTGCTGACATTCCTTATTTTTCCTCTTCAGAGTTGGTTCGTGGCGTATACCCGTCTAGGTCGCGCCCAGGTGGATCTCCTCATTGAGAATGAGGATCAGTTTCCCCTTCTCCGTCGATTTATTGCAGGGAACTATAGGGCTCCCTACTTATACCGGACTCGGGAGACCGGAGCTGCTGCCGTCCACGACCTGTTGGAGGAGCAGGTAAATATCTTAGTATTCTTTTTTTATAAATAAATAGTGAATGGAATATAAATAATTGAAATAAAATTTTGTTCTTGTTCAGATTGAGTGGGCCCCCTGGGGTGATCTAGGTCTTCATTTTGGATATGGCCGCGCTCTGACCGCCTCGAGGACCAGGCGGCTGATTAGGGACGAGTATGGCCTCCATTTCTATTTGGGCGAGAGAGTTATCCGCCAGTACACACCGGCCCAGTGGCCCCAAGTTCCCTTATTTCCATCGGTTCTGATAAGGCGAACAGGCGAGATTGACCCGGTGACAGTGCAGGCCTTAGTTGACGAGCTCGGCTTTCAGACGTTCATCGAGGAGGGAAACTACACTACTTTTGCTTCCCGTTATTTGATGAGGGAGCCGAAGGGGACTCGGGGACGGGTTTTCTATGAGAGATACTGGGCATTGGGAGGTGATCCCAACTATATACGGGGACAGACTCATTTGTCCAGGACGGTCCTCGGTCATCTGCCACCTGTCCTTGATCAGAGGGACAACATTTTGGACTCTGACGATGATGACCCCGAGGGAGAGAGGGACGTTCCTGCCACTGCCAAGGGCGGGGATGATAGACCTGAGGGAGCTGAGGGAGGTGGGGTAGCGACTGTTCCAGAGCAGCCTCCTCAGACGACACCATGGAGGAGGAGCAGCGTGCTGAGGGTTTTGAGTTCCCTACTGATCCATCAGTATCTCTGGGAACTATTTTTGATGTTGCTGATGCTGCTGGGGCAGATTTTTCTGAGCGGTCTTGGGAGCCTGCAGACTTTGGGGTCGATTATGAGTAGTTTGGGCAGACCCCTCCTGCTTCCGCGACTACTCCTTCCAGCGGGGTCCCGCCTCTGAGAGCGACTACCATTGCTGATCCTCCGGGTGTTCGTACCTATGCCACGTTGACCCCTCTTCCATCTACTGCTATGGGCCCTCCGGCTCACTCTCCTGGACTTGGTGGTTCTTCTTCCCGGCCCCCTTGTTCCCGATTCGTGAGGAGGGTGGATCTACTTCTGCAGCGGTACCGGCGAGTCCATCCATTCCTCTGGTTGACATCCCATCCCTTCCTCGGAACATTACGTACGTTGGTGCCAGTCTTTGCCGCTACACCGTGCCTGAGTATCCTTTACCCGAGGATACTTTTGACTATCTGGGCAGCCGCGTGGGTGACGAGGTATGTCTCTTCTTCTCTGTCTTTTCCTATTCTTGTATATTTATTTGTCTTAAAAAAGTGTTAATTCCCTCTCTTATGTCTTTTTGCAGCGGGTGAGTGTTCGTGCAGCTGATCTGAGAGCTCTCCATGCCCAGTACCTCTACAACTGGAACCTCCTCCAGTTCGTTGGTCGGGACCCCACGGCGTACATGCGCGATTACCAGAGGGCGGTCGACGTATCTCTACGGGTGGATGATCCTCTGTCCTCTTCTCGTGCTCGGACCGAGTCTCGGAGGAGCAGTAGCTGGACCTCCAGGCGTTCACGGTCTTCAGTGATCTGCCCTACAGCTCCGGTCTAGTCGACGGGGCCTTCCCAGGCAGCAATTCCTTCTCATCCGGATGTCCCAGCGGTCGATCCTACCCCGGAGGAGGGTTCTGGTGATAGTGGTAGCATGTCGAAGTGCGCTAGGATAGATTAGTTTTCTTTTCCTGCATTTAGTTAGTTCAGACATATATGTAGTTTTTATTATTTTTTTAGACATGTAGACAGAATTTTAGTTTTTTTGTTTAAAAACTGTTCTTTTATTGGATTTATGAAAAATCTTTATTTGTGTCTGATGATATACTTTTATTCTCTATTTGTGAAAAATATATATTTATATGAATCAATAATTTTAAGAGCCATACCTTGTAATGCAGTGATACTTGGGGTCCCTGTAAAAGAACAAAGTGAGAACAAGAATGCTTCCAGAAGTGATTCTTTTGGCAAGAATGACTCTTATGTGTAAGAAAAGCAAAACAAGGTCCACCAAAAGGAGATTGTCGCGCGACAATCCCTCCTGGATATGGGTTTATCGCGCGACAAACAGGTACATGACCTTCTTTTTTGCTATAAATACACCTATCCTCCTTCCTTCATCCCCACACCTTTCCGAAATGTCTTTTTATTGTACAAATTCTGATTTCTCTTATGTTGAAGCCTGAGATACTCTGATATCTTCTGAGAATGGTTTGAACTTTGGTGCATTTAGTCCTTTAGCGGGTTGGTGCCATCGTCTTGTAGATTTTTCCTTTTTGCTAGGCGCTTTGTATTTCTGGAGCCCTGCTGATCATCTTTTCCGCTTCGGGTTAGATGAGCTCTGCCCCACTTATGAGGAGTTTTCATGGTTGTTGCGTTCTGATGTTCGTCTCCCGATGGCTGTTCCCATAGAAGAAATCGGTCCTCGAGATATGCTGATTGCTCTGTTAGCTATTCCCCAAGCGGCCTGTGATGGTTTTATTATCGACGGTCTTCTTGACCTCCATAAAATGGTGAGGTTCTTTCATCGTTACGAAGAGAGAGCCTCTTATGGCGTGGGGTGTACTGCGGCAGCCTAGATCTGTCTTCTTTCTGATATGTTACTGGTGACGGGCTCTTCCCGTGTTGATCCGACTATTCTGAGTTTGATTTACCATGCTAGGAATGGGGAGTCCATAATGCCCATCGTTCTTGCAGAAACTTTGAATGGCCTAGATGATCTTCAAAGGGGAGCTTCACCCTTCTTCCGGGGAAGCCCGCGTTTGCTATACATGTGGTTGTTGGAGCGTTTCCGATCGGTGGGTTTCAACGGGTTTCGGCTTCACAACCCGACGCACTTTTTTCGTCGTCCTCTCTTTGGTGCTTTGACCATGTCTTCCTCTGATTAGACGGTGTGGTTTTCGGAGAATTTTTGGGCTATCCGGTGGAACATTCCTTGGTTGAAACTGAGGGTGATGGTGCTTAGTACCGGGGGGTAGAATTACGTTCGGCTCCGTGGGCTCTGGTTCACCTCCTTTTATCTCCCAGGACGTCTTCTTCGGCAGTTCAATGTTCCTCAGGACATTCCCCTTGGCCTAAACAACTTTTCTTCAGAATCTAAGTTTGTGACCCCTCATGTTTCTTTATCAGTGGAGAAAATGTGGCGTACTCGACGGACTCGTCAGTTCAACTATACCCATTTTGGTTTTTCCAGGCCCCTCCGGGCTGACATCATCCGATCTCATTGGGGGTCTTTGGAAGGGGAGCTGATTGATGATCCCTTCAAAATGGAGTGGTTCTGGCTTATGGACTCTGAGCCCACAGAGGAGAGCATTGTCTTTGCATACCAGATCCTTGATGAGGCTCGAATTGACTTGGCTACTGGGGACCCTGCTTGGCCAACTCCTAAGGATTAGGTTTTTATGTATGTTGTATCTCCTTTGTAACTTTCGATGTTCTGAACTACTTTAATAATATACGAGGGACTATTTTATGGGAAATAAATTTCTTTACAAAGTTTAAACCGGGCCTGAAGTCACTTCTCAGGTTGCTTACGTTCCTCTTTTAGATTTTTCAAAAACACAAATTTGAGTCGGGGCTCAGGTTTACGTAGTTCTTATCTATACATGTTACATCTATTGGTAATACTTCTTCAGTCGATCCATGTTGACTGGTGAATACAGCAACTGTCCGTCTAAGTCAGCGAGTATAGCGGCACCCCCTGTATCGATCTCTTTGACGATGTACGGCCCCGTCCACTTCTGTCCGAACTTTCCCCTTGGGTCTCTGGCTGGCTCTCGAATTTCTTTCAACACGATGTCGTTCTCATTGATATCCCGAGTCTTAACTTTGTGGTTAAATGCTCTAGCAATTCTCTTTTGATACCCTTAATGGTGGTACGCGGCTTTCAATATCTTTTCATCCAGTAGGGCTAGCTCGTTATAACGTGCCTGGACCCACTCTAGTTCATTGACTTGATTTTCTAGCATTACTCTGAGAGAGGGGACCTCTAACTCAACAGGGAGGACTGCTTCCATCCCGTCTGTAAGTGAAAATGAGGTTGCCCCGGTAGAGGCCCTCTCAGTGGTGCGGTATCCCCACAATGCATATGGCAATTTCTCAGGCCAGTCTCGACAGGTGTCGGTCATCTTGCTTAGAATATTCTTCAAATTCTTGTTGGCGGCCTCAACTGCCCCATTGGTTTGTGGTCTATATGGCGAAGATCTGTGTCGGGTGATACTGTATTCCTCCATGACTGTATTAGCCTCTCCTTTGAAGTGAGTGCTGTTGTCCGAGATGATCTCGTGTGGGACCCTATATCGGCAGACACTACAAGAAAAAGGGCTTTTTGTGACGAACTTTTTGTAACAGTTGAAAAATCGTTACTAAAAGCATATATTTGTCATGGATTTTAGTCCCGTCACTAATAAATTTATTTGTCACGGCTAAATACGTTTCCGTGACAAATAGTTAATTATTTGTGACGGGTAAACAAAAAACCGCTACAATAAAATTATTTGTCGCGATTAGATATGTCTCCGTTACAAATAGTTAATTATTTGCGGTGGTTTAACGAGTTGTTACTAAAAGTACGTAATATCAAGCAACTACACGATATCATTTCATTTGAATTATATTAGACTCGGTAAAGTCGGGCATGGCACAAACGACAAAAATCAACCCAAAATTATAACTTAATTATGGGTGAAACTTTATTGGATTCAGATCGCTATCGGTTGGACACAATATATAGTAAACAATTTATAACGAGTAGTGTTATATAGTAGTACTTAAACCCGTTTGATATGTTAAGAAAAAAGATTCATTAAAGCCGTAAGAACGATTATGTGGACTTGTTAGGATCCGTTAAACCCGTTTAAAGCATATTTATATTGTTTCCGGGTTAATTGTATTGAATTATTGGTTTTACATAGGCTAACAAGTTAGCAAGGGTGAAATGTGACGTGTCGTGTTACTCGATAATTAAGGTAATTAACGAATGGTGTGCGTATAAGGGATGGCAATAAAATCTAACCCAGTGGGTTATTGACCCAACTAGACCTAAATGGGTGGGTTTGGGGCAGGTTTTTTTAACACCGGAGCGGGTTCAGGTTTTGAAATAAAAAACTCAGTGCGGGTTCAGGTCGGGTTCAGATTTGCACAAATATAACCTGTTTAACCCACCCTGCCCAACTATAGAATTTTCTTCCTTAAATACCCTTATAATATAGTAGAATTATCAGGCGGATCAAGACGGGTCTAGTTAGGTTTAGGTTTATGCACACACCACGTGGCGGCGGGTTAGGGTTTAGAAAATAAAACCCGCACTAGGTCAGGGCAAGTTTAGTTTGGACAGGTTTATAAAACCCGCACTAGGTCAGGGCAAGTTTAGTTTGGACAGGTTTATAAAACCCGCACTAGAAAATAAAACCCATGACCCGTTGCCATCGTTATACATATATGACCGTGTACGAGTTTAACAAATTTTTACCTAAACTAAATTAAACCCAGCACGACCCAATATCATTTGTAAATAATATTGACAAAAAAGAAAAGAAAAAAAAATAGCTCTTAATTTTTTCTCCTTTTATTTTAAAAAAGAAAAAGAAAAAGAAAAGGAATTAACTATTAGATTGATAAATCCCTAAAATAATTAATTTCATTCCTAAAATTTTGCCCGCTCAGACTCTTATCTCTCCCGCTCACTCGCTTAGACCATCTCCATCCACTTCGCAACCCTAGGCCACAATTTCCTCTCACCACACTTGTTCACCATAGTTGCTCAGCACCACCACGTCTACCAGCAAAACCCCAACGCTAATTGGAGAAATTGGAATGAGAATACACCAGTAAGTCCCCATCTTTCTCTCTCTACTGGCTTTTGTATGTTGGCTGTAATTTTATTTTTCTTAGTTCTTCTCACTTCTCCATTGGTATATTATATATATAAAATCATATCATCATCCCTATAAATATACATGTCTCTGTTCAAAACACTAAATTTTTTGATAAAAATAAAGATTTTGTCTTACACTATATGTATTAATACTCCAGCTCTCCTTTTAATTTGTTCTATATAACTTTTTTCTTCACTGGATATATATATATATGTGTGTGTGTATGTGAGATATGGAGCTTGGAATTAATGATGATGATATATATAGATAGAGTAATGTTGAAAGATGAGAAATTAAAGTTAAATAATTAGTATCATTTTGGTGGTGGCCGCTGATCGATTCTTGCTCATGATGATGATGATGATGATGATTATATATGTTTTTTCTTCTTAATTAGTTTTGTGTCTGCTGAAAGGAAGTACCGGCCTACTTAATTAAATGCACTTGAAGAAAGGCTTACTTAATTAACTTTGTCAAATTAACATCTACTAAAAGGATGTACTAATTATGTGCATTATATGTTATACATTAATTTTGGGAAAAGGTCTTACGAAGATGGTTATATATTGGCAGCTTTGGGTCCACCTAATTGTGTTCCAATTTCAACAAAAAGTATAATTACTAGATGGTTTAGGCCACAAATTGGTTTTGTTAAGCTCGACTCCGATGGTTGTTCAAAAGGCAATCCGGGTTTGAGTGGAGGTGGGCGTATTTTAAGAGATGATAGTGGGCGTTTGATTTGGGCTTATGCAGAATTCTAGGTATTTAAACTAATATGGTGACCGAGGCTACAGCTTTACTGTGTGATTTAAAATAGTGTGTGAATGAATGGAGGCATAAGTTGGAAATATATTTAGATTCTTTAGTTCTTGTACAAATTTTAAATAGCAAAGTGGCTATTCCATGGAGTATAGTATACGTTTGTAAGGAAATTATCTGATTGGTTGATCAGATCTGTCCATCAGTCACACATACAAGGAAAGCAACAAAGCAGCGTTTTTTTTTTGGCTAATTTGGGCTGTAAGGGACAGAAAAGTATGAATTTGGAGAAGTTTGATGATCTGCCTTGATTGCTAAAAGGAATTGTCAATTTAGATAAGTGTGGAGCTGCTAGCATTAGATATAGAGAATTTTGATTGTATATGTTATTTTATATCAGGATATTTTCATTAATAAACTTGGGGTATTTTTCTTCTTTGATTAAAATAAAATAAAATTTGTTTAATTAGTATTATTTTTTCCAAAAATAATGTATCATATGTAATGCACTTAATTAGTACATCCTTTTAGTATATGTTAATTTGACAAAGTTAAAAAGTGACCGTGTAAATAACCTTTTTTTTCCTTCTTACATTTTCTTTTTCTTTTCTAAACTAGTAGGAGGTTATGCATCAACCATTTTTCTTGGATGTATCTGAATTTACCAATTTAAGATTCTAGAAATACACAAACTCAAACAAAACAAGGCGTGAAGGTGAGATAATTAATTATTCAATAATAACATTTATTTTTGAAGGTTGGTAATCCGAAGCAGCTTCCTGTGATCGTTCTCTTTAACGTAGCCAGTAAATATTAGTATCAGTGCAGCATGTTTGAACGTTTACAAAGGGCTGGTCATCCTGTCATTATGCTTACAAAACAGGTATAGCCTTTTCCATCGTTTTGACTCCGAGTTTTACTAGTGTAGACTTTAAGCTTTGTGTCGGCAAGTCTTTAATTCTGACCTAGCTTATGAAAAAGCAAGGCATGGATTTCTTCCTGCAGTCAGGGCAATGCCCTAGAATTGTACTTTGCTGTAATGTTTGAAAAAACAAAGGCAGGTCTGAGGCATTTTGCCATAGCGAGGTGAGGTTTAAACCTCAAGGTGGGAATGAGACATACGCTTCAACTTTTTATTGTTCGACAATACTAATAAAATCGCAAAGATATTAGAATAAATTATGCAAAGGGCCCTTTAAGTATGACCTTTGCATCACTTAAGACCCTAAACAAAAATTGAATCAATTAACTCCCTTTTAAGTATGACCTTTTCGGTCAATACTTAGCCTAGTTAGTCGGCTACCTAGTTTTACAGAATAGCTATACAACAAAACTAACTGAGCTTATCACTCTTTTTTTTTCCTCATGTTTGAATTGTGAGAAATACTTGTTAAACAACTCTTAATGTCCTTTTTAAAAGTAAAGTTAGAGTTTTGTATTATTATACTTTTAAAATATAAATAAACAAATAATTGACTGCCAAGCACATGCTACAGAATCATGTGCATTTCGTAATTTCCATGCCAAACAAAACCCATGGTAATTTTCCAAGCCTAAGACTCTTCCCTCTCTCCTCTCCTCTTCTACTCTCTAACCTCTTTGCTTTTTCTCTGCTCAACTCACTCACTGCCTTTTTTTTTTTCCATTTAAAGTTGTACAAAGGCTTCAAGTAGACTTTCTTCATTTTTAAGCTCTTAAATTAAATTATACTCAAATAATGAGAAGCTGTGTAACCTTCCTAGACATAATACACCTCCAGTTCCTTGTCAATGACATTCATCTGTTAAATTTCTTTAGTTCTATCTGTCTCATAATTACTTAACAAAAGTAAGTGACTTTGGTTCAACTCAACTTGGAGATGAGTTTTGGATTTTGTCTGCATATAATATATGTGCATTTATATAGATATATGTATATAAACATAAAAGCAGAGAGAGAACTGGAAGTGGATTTGAGAAACTTATACATATTTCCTCTCAAGTATTAAATTTATATATTTCGTCTCTTAAACATAATTCAAGAACCTCTCTTATGTGGATATATGATCACACGTAGAGAAAGAAGAGAGGGACTGTGAAGTAGAGAGAGATTACAGTTAATACGTCACATTTTGGTTCGATAAATTATGTAAGTTGCACCCCCCCCCTTGAATTTTTCTATTAAATTGAAATAAAAAGCAAGCACTTAATCCATATTATCATTTAAATTGCATTTATTTTTGTAGTTGAGTGATTAAATTGATGCCATGTACGGGCTAATTGTGTAGCTTACTCAAACTATTATTTGAACACCAAATCTGCATTTATTAAAATCCCAGGTTAACAATGTCACTATGTCTGTATCATGTCGCACTTATGATTTGTGTTTCTGCTTCAGAGTCTGCAAGAGATACTGATGGTGTTTTAGGAATGGATAATGGGTAATATTGTGTACACAACTTAGACACAGTAGGATATTTGATGGGGGATGCTCTAATCCTGTTAACAATTATATTATATACATTTCTGATAAATTAAAAGGTAATGAAAACCTTAATAATGGATCAGAGGAAGGCATAAAGCTTAACACCTTACGACATACTATGAAGGATTATATAGCAATCAACATTTGTTGAAGTGTTCTTTTTAGCTGAACAAAGGAGCACGGACCTAGGGGTCCTATTCTTTTTGTTAAGAATATTTGTTTTTATATTTACTATAATTTATATTCAAAGTATTTATATTTAATGTAAGTTTTTGACAAACCAAATTGTATACACGTAGGTTCCTACTTCATTTAGTGTTCACCCCCCAGATCTTGACATAGATGAAAGCTTTTCTCACAAGGTTAGTGTATTTTCTAATTCAATTGGTACACTTGAAAATATATACATACATTTGAAATGTACTCTAACAAAAAGTCAAAGGGGGTACATATTACTTTAACCTATTTAATGGATTTTCTAATTTAACGTTGCAAATATTACTTTAATCTATTTAATTCTTGATATCTTGTTTCTTTTATGTTTTAGGATATGAATGAATGGGAATGAAGCTTCTGCAAGCTGGACTTACTACAATGGGCTTCTTTTTAGAAAAAAAAGTTTAGAAAATTTAGGCAATGGTTTTGTTTGCTTTAGAATTTGTTGCATGCACCATTTTATAATTTTGGATTGATATTGAACAACATGATATGTTCTTTAGTGGATAATACTTTTGGATATTGTATTTTGGTTTGGTTTAGTCTATGATAAACTATGTTGATGCATTGATGGAGATTTTTTACATGTCGTTATTCAGTTTTGTGTTATTTGTGTTTAATTGGTTTGATAAAATGGAAATTTTGATAATAATTGCCTACAAATATTAGTCAGACTAGGCAGCATTAATGTGACGTTATTGAACACTTTTTGTAACGGTTAATATGAGTTGTCATAAATAGGGTACATGTTTCTTTGTAACGAGAACAAACCGTCACAAATACAGGTATTTGTGATGAATAAAGTTACTTATTTGTGACGGCTGTTGTTGCTACAATAACAATATAAGTAACGCTTCAAGTCACTACAAATAGTCCGTGACAATAGATTGAAAAAAACGACAGTTTTTTTGTAACACCGAAAAAACCATCACAAATCCGTTACAAAAAGTATTTGTGACGGAATTTTGCCGTCACCGAGTTTTTGAGACCCACCTACCTTGGAACGCTTCGAAAACCGTCGCAAAACCGTCACAAATGTGTTATTGTAATGGATTTTAACCTTTTGGAACGATTTTTCACCCGTCACAAAAGGCCATTTTTCTTGTAGTGAGATGATATTCCGTCTGATGAATCGGGCAACCTTTCTGGCGTCAAGGGTTTGGAAAGACTCGGCTTCTACCCATTTGGTGAAGTAATTGATGGCCACCAGTATAAACTCATGGCCGTTGCTGGCTTTGGGCGAAATCTTCCCAATGACGTTGATTCCCCAGGTTGCGAAAGGCCAAGGAGCAGTCATGTTGTACAACTCTTTTGGAGGAAGCTTCTGGGATTTAGCGTAGATTTGGCACTTGTGACAATGGCGTACGTGGTTAACGCAGTTGTTCTGCAAGGTAGACCAGTAATAACCTTGTCTGATGATTTTACGGGCAAGTGTATGACCGCTCATATGGGGTCCACAATCCCCCCCATGTATCTGATCCATCATTTTGATAGATTCTTCTTCAGTGAGACATTGGAGATGAGCTCCGTCGTAATCCTTTTATATAGCCTCCCGGCGCAAAGTATGAATCTTGATGCTAATCTTCTGAGCGTAACCCGTGTTCTCTTGTCCACTTGCTCGGGATATTGGTGGTTTTTCAATAGGTTCCAGATGTCGTAAAACCAAGTGGTTGAGTCCCCATTCTTTTCATTCTCTACCTCAAGGGCCACGCAGTGTGCTGGTCCTGATCTTCTTTGTACCGTAAGAGTTATTTCCGGGACCAACCATGAGATCAAGCTTTAGAGAACCTAGGACGGCCCTTCTAGTGTTGTCATAGGCCCTGACGGTTACAGCTGACGGAAAAAGTTCTGAGTCTAAGATACCCAGACATCTGGCCGTCTTCAAAGGGCAGACATTTATGGTTAACCCATTGTCGATGAGGACCTGTGGCAAGATTTTTCCTCGGGTTCGGACAGTAATATGGAGGGCCAGACTATGTTTCCTTCCCAAAGGAGATAAGTCTTCATCTGAGAATGAAAGACTCCTTTGGACTGTAAGCGACCCAATCATGTTTGGCAGTTGTTCGGGCGTGGAGTCCGGCGATATAACGGCCACATCTAGTAGTTTGATGAAGGCAGTCCTGTGAGGTTTGGAGGCAACCAGGAGACCCCAAATGGTGATGTGTGCCTGGGTCTTCTTCAACTGTTCTAGTACTCGATCCTCTCCTACTTCCTTAGGAGGAGGTGATTTCTCGACGTCCATCGGTGGTGGCTGATATACCCTTCCTGAATGGATAATTTGTTGTATCCAAAGGGATGCTGGGTCTGATCCCTCTGAGATTTCTGATGATTCTGGATCCGTAGACCAACTGAAAGTTTTGGGGGAGGTCTCTGTCATACAGATTGTCTCCCTAGGAAGGCCTCGGGGCTTCCATGGTTGTTTCTTCTTATCCTGGGTCCATCCTATCCCAGATTTTCCGGGATTGGTTTTGATTGTAAGTGGTTGTGAGATCCCCTGATTTGCCTTTCCTAAACCCTGCCCGGGTAGGAAGTTCATTTTAGCCATCCATTGATCAATTATTGGATTGAGGCCTGGGGCCACTTAAGTTCTTTCTAGGGGTACAACGGGTGACTTGTAGGCTGGGTCGTCTCGAATGAGTCCCACGGGGTCAAACCCTTCTTCATCAGTGGTCAAGGCGTTAATTCCCGCAGGTGGAGCATGGTTAGGAAGGGGATTGTTGGTAACATTGGGTCCGCCGTTGCGGGAATAGTACCAGCCTCGATTAGGTCTTGAATACGATGGCGAAGAGCCAAACAGCATTTCGTGTCATGGCCTGCGGCTTGATGGTATGCACAATTCTCATTCATCCTCCAGGTGCTGGGAATAGGGTTTGGTGGGGGGCATGGGTTGAGTGGAGTGATTAGCCCGGCCTTTCGGAGTAGCTTCAGGCTTTTGACCAGAGTAGTGGGAAGGGTGCAGAAGTTCCTTCTTTTCTTACCCTCGGTGCTCGAAGAGTCTCCTTGTGCGGGCCAACTCATCGGAGGTGTTTGTTGTGGCTGCTGAAATGGGTTTTGTTGATATGGATATGAGCTTAGCTGGTTCACGACCGGAGTGGCCGTCTTTCTTCCAGTGTATGAGGCTTTCTTAGTATCTGTCTCTGCCTTCTTGGCCAGTTCTTCCTCTACTTGTGACCCCATGCTTAACAGGGCTCTGAAGTGTGGGAATACATACTTTTCCATACAACTCAATACAGCTGGAGTGAAATTCTTCTGTATGATCTCCAACTGCTCTTCTTCATGGGGTCGTTTGGACATTTGGGAGGCCATCTCTCTCTAGCGGGTGACAAAGTTGCTGAAGCTTTCCTTCTCGCCTTGCTTGGCTATTTCCAGGTGTTTGCGGGTAATTTCCAAATCCTCGTTGGACCCGTATTTGGTCATGAACTCCTTGACGATATCTCCCCAAGTTTTTGTGTGGTGCTTCTCCAAATCGAAAAACCATCTCAGGGCGGCCCCCGTGAGAGTCATGTGAAAAGCTTAAGCCAACTCCGGCTCTCCACAACCGGACACTTGCATGGATCTGATGTAGGATTGAAGATGGGTTTTAGGGGGCGTGGTTCCTGTGAATTTGGTAATGGAAGGAAGCTTGAATCCCTGGGGTAGTCTTGCTTCTGGGTAGAGGGAGAAGGCATTCATATCTGTGATCTCGTCTGCCCCTTTTATTAGGGATACTCCCTTCTACAGGACCCTCATCTGTTCCTTCAGCTTCTTGATTTCTTCACTCTCTCTTGACACCTCGTCGGGCTATTCCCAAGCTATAACAGATTCTGCATACACTGCCCGAAGTCGGTTGATGTCTCGGTACTCATTAGGAGGGGCTACTGGTGCCGGTGGTGGAATAGGTCTTGCGGGGACTTGTGACCATGGTTGGTATTGGGGATCAAGGCCTTGTTGGGGTTGGGGCCAGACGATAGGTAAGCCTGGCAATATTTGACACGACACGCTAACCTGACACGAACTCGACCCGGAGTTAACGGGTTTGGGTCAAGCATAAATGGGTTCGGGTCGATTTCGGGTTAAACACGCTTAACCCGCAAACTAAACGGGTCGTGTTCGGGTTAACCCGCTAACTCAAAATTGACCGCACTTAACACGATTATTTTTTTTTGCCATCTTGCTTAGATACTTATATTCTTATTTTAAGTATTGGTAGTATATGATAGTTATTATGTTTTTGATGATGGATAAACTACTAATTTTTTATATTTTTGCTTCGGTGATGGAATTTATTTTGACTCTAGATTATTATTCTCATATTATTTTGATTAAATATTGAATTTTGGTATTGAGTGATACTTATTAAAAATTTAAAATTATTATACACATAAGACTTAATTGTCATTATAATCTTAAAATGTTAATGCACGTCATGTCGAGTTGCAGGTTTAACACAATTTATTTATTAAACAGGTTAGTCGGGTCATGTCGTGTAACCTATAAAATAAACAGGTTGTGTTCGAGTTAATATAAATAACACGATTAGTTAAACGAGTCGTGTTCGGGTTGACACTAATACTGTAATACTTGTGTGTTGATACGACCCGAATACGACACGCGAACCCGAATTGCCAGCCCTAACGATAGGTGGCTCTTGTTGTTGATAAGTGGGGCCTGAATCCGGGGCCCATTGCTTCTGATTGTTGGGATCGGTTTGAACGGGACCGGCTATGATAGGGCCCGTTAGAGGTAGATTGGTTCCTTGGACTGGGGGAAGTACTTGTGATGACTGCCCTTGATTTTGTTCTCGATTTGGTGGTAGCCATTCAAACCCTGGTGGTGCAGTTCGTTCGACTGACAACTCTTCTATTCGGACTTGGGCACTCTGTTACTCGTTCGTGAGGTTTGCTAGATTCATGCTGACGGTCATTAGCAAACGATGCATCTCGGCTAAAGTTGGCTGAGCTGCAGACGCCTCGGCTAGGCTCTGATCTGTCTCTTGATTCTCGCATCCATCGGCCATTGCGGGTGTGCTTGGTCTTACTAATCTTCCAATATGATCTTGACCGGCCCAACCCTCCAGACTATCATTGTTTTACGGCTGTAGACGAAACCACGTGGCGAAGATGAAGGAAGACTATGATGAGACTCAATTTTTTACCAAAATAACCACTAAAAATTGCCGAGAAAAGACTCGGATTTTAAAAAGGTGTTGTAAAGTAAGCCGTAGGGTGGTATATCCCCTATGGCTGTTTTAACAAGTGTTTTAACTGACTCAATCTTATATGCAGCGCAGGTGTACGAACGGTTAAGGCTTCAGGCTCCCTCCTATTTGGCAAGACCTTGCGATATACCCCAAGGGAGGGTACGTGCAAGAGCCTTTTAATATACTTCCCAGGTACGTGATTGTTCTCGTCACTCGATATACCTCGGGGGCGTACTTGGCCAAGGAGAGTGGAAGTAAATGCTTTCGGTTTATGTTGGCCCAAGCAAGCCAACTCCCTACTCACTTATAATACTTCCGAGGGTTTGGGCTAAATTCATACTCGTAGAACCAATGCACGATTTGTGAAAGTGTGTGCAAAGTTCGAAAGGTCAGGTTTACAAATATCATTATCTTTATTACGTATTTTCAAAAAACTCCATCTTTTAGGAAAAAAGTTTCTTTTCAATCAATTAACATAAGTAGGGAAAGCAGTAAAAGAAAGTTTTCAATAAATAAAAAAAAGTCCACATATAAGAGTCTAGTTTTCTATGGTCCCCAGCAGAGTCGCCACTGTGAGAATTCGCAAATGCAACCCCAGGTTCTCAGCCTCTTGTTTGGGAGTCTAAAACATCGGAAATGATTCCTTTGTTCCATTTGCTTCTATGTGTTGATAATTCATATCGGGTGTCCCTCTATCCTATTTCTAGATGCAAGAGGGTTCATTCAGAGTCGCCAGTACGTTTTACGAGAAAATAGACAAAACAGTTGTGTAAGAGAAAATGCTACAGATAAGCCTTTCTTTACACGTTTGTCTACGAAACCATGATTCTATAGGGTTCGAAAACTATATTACGGTTTGGGAAGGTGTTAAGCACCCATTCCGCCCTTTCGGTCTCTAGTGGTCTTTTATATGTTTGTTTTATGTTGAAAAACTTGGATGCTTTTACTGACAATCTACTACTTCCCAAATGAAAAACCTTAATTTCTAGGGAAAGCGGGAAAATGGATAAAAACCTTTGTGTTCTGAGATCCAATGTTTTATTTTGAAAGACGTAAATATAAGTGACAAAAGTGGTTTTTCTTTAAAGAGGGCTTTCTGTCTTATTTCTCAGATAACGACGGTTTTCTTCGGGTTTGGATTTATTTTAGAGAAAGTTTGGATCTTGTATCGGAACTAATTCAATATGGAATTAGAACTCTTGAGGGGAGTTCTACCAGACATATCACAATCTATGAAGGAGATAGGATATACCGGGTTTTTAATTCCTAAGTAAGTCTTACCGGTCCGGGTTTTGAAAACAGGATTTTATCCAGATGATAATGTACTTACTCTTCTGGTTTTACAAATGGTTTTATCAGGGTCTTTTGTTTTGAAAATGGTAGACTTTTTGTAACTTGGCAATAAGTTTATTCAAATAAAACGTAGACAAAACAACAGAAATAAAACAAGTACACAGATATCTAATGTTAAATACTAGAAGAGACGTTCTTTACCTTCCTGACGAGAATAATAATAAGAAAGAAAATATAATACGGCAGAGAGATCTCCGGCAATAATAATCTTTTCCTTCTTCAAATATTTCTGAGAATTTGATTCCAGAGACGGGACACGTCTAGTATCGAGAATAGATTCGATAATTCTTCAGAAATAAGACGAGAATTGAGAATGCTTGATGAAAGACTAGAAAATCATATATAAGACAATAATCCTTCAATCCTAAGTTGCTGTCCTGAACCCTTGGGGGGTGTTGGCCTATTTATAATGCTCGGGGAAGAATGTCGCGCGACACATCCCTAGAAAGGGCATTTGTCGCGCGACAATGTGTACCATGTCGCGCGACAAACGGCCAAAACGATGTTTCTAACAGACTGATGTGTCAGAGAGTGGATGGTCACGCGACATACTCATTTGTTGTGCGACATACTCATTTGTCGTGTAACAATCCTCCTTAAAAACAGGTTCGTTGGGCCAACAAACCCTTTCGGGGCAGTTTCGGGTGCTCGGGTGGGTCCCAGACTCCCAAAATAGTACTTATTGAAAGTCGTTAGGGTTTTTACGGGGGTCACGGATCGGGGTGTCTACAGCATGCAAATTGAAAAACTTAACTGATTCATCTTCATCCAACTGTTTCACCTTATAAATTTTATGAGGCTTCAACAACCTCTTATGCCTAGTAGTTATGATGACTTTACTTCCTGGAAAAAGCCAATCTTGCATTCCGAGTATGGCATATATATGATCCACTTGTTCCACATCATCAAGAACGAGCAGGAACTTCTTGTGACAAACACCATTTCAAATCTTTGTAAGTCCTTCATCAACGTTATGTATTTTTCCTTGCTTCCTTCTAGATATATCTGATAGAAGTTGTCTTTGTAAACAATGTAAACCATTAGGTTGTTTTGACACTTCAATAATGTTTGCACAGTGTTTAGGCCAGAGGCTTTTTCATTATATTCAAAGAAAAGAAGGTAAATGTAGATTTTAGATAAAGTGCATGTTACATACAGTATCATCATAAAAAATAAAAATTGATGCTTGTTTCTACAAGTTCAGAATTAATAGGAGGGTAAAAGATGCAAACCCCTGAAATCAGTGACATATATTGTTATCTTTTGGGGGCATATAATCTTCGTCAAGCCATTCCTCAAACCTTCCACATAGAAAGTACGCTCCTGAGCTCAACTGGAATGCTGGAAAATCATGACATGACTTCTCTATAGTTGTGGTTCTGTTCTCATTTTCTTGGTCACGGTACACAATATTGAACCCACATTCCTTTACCTCAAATATATCTTTGCAATCAAACGTAACAATAATTTCATCTCCAGCTTCCATCTGATTCGCAAATCACCATTTGCTTAGCCATTCCATATCTTTAGTGTATGAAGTGGTATAAATCGCGGGGGTATATATCCACGTGTGATCCTTTGTCTTATTCTCAATTTTAACAGCTATACCAAATGTGCGTCTATTGACTTCTCTAATTCTTGCACGAGGAGCCACAATGGCGACATCATCATTTTCAGGACTTCCGTACGTACAGTAGACATTCAAGCACCAGTTCCTTTGAGGGGAAAGTGGAGGTACAATAAAATATATTGAAGAACCCTTAATTTTTTCTTGAGAAAACATCGAAAATCTCGCAACATCAAAACATGTGCTAAATATCCCAAACTCAAAAGTTCCTTGTCCCTGGGTCATATGAATCATACTAATGTTAATTAAAACTGTATGCACCAAACTAATATATATATGTGTCTATATTTAAGTTATTACCATTATTGCTTAACTACAAATAATATTATTTTATAATGTGAAGAATGCCCCTCCTACCACGTGATATGCGGATATTGTGGGTCTGGTCCGGTGGGAGATTGTAACGACCCAAAATACCACATCCACATTGGTAGTTTAATGGGAAGTTCCTTAGTATGTATGTTAATTAATATTAATGATAATATTATTATTTTGTTTCTTCTAAGCATGATATTCATATAGAATTGTTTTCCATTACAAGTCAATAACACAGAGAGAGAATGAGAGAAACGTATTGTGGTCCAGACCTGCTCTTCATTGAGTCCCAAATAGTTGCGAATTTCTGCGTCGTCAAATTTTCCCGTGGGTTCTTTCTTGAGATAATCTTTTATTTCAACCAGTTTATTGCAACCAGATATGTCGAGAACAAAAATGCTACATAAAGACGTTATTTTTTCTAGTGACCTACAACATTTCACAAACAATAAATGTAAGTTTTTCGGGAGACAAATAAAATCAATTGATTGGAGCCTATGACATTCAGTTATGTCAAGTGTCCATAAACTACTAAGATCCTTGAAGCAATTTGGTAGTCTCCGAAATGGATTTTTTCCTAAGCTCAACGAGAGCAATGACGATATGTTACCAAAATTCTCGGGAAATGAATCATCAAATAGATTGCACCCATCCAGACTTAAACGTTGCAAAGAGAATGGTAAAGAAGTCCATAAAGTCACTGGTCCTTTCCTCGGAGTTGACACCGTTGACCAGACAATCGGTTGCAACCATTTGACCTTCCCACTACTACTGTGTAATGGGTTTAAGCCAATCCCATCAGCATTAAGCACTTCTAATGACTTCATGTTTGTCATCTCACTTAGAAAATCACCGATATTGCAACCTGAGATTTTTAGTGTCTTCAGAGATCCTAGCTTGACAATGTTTCTTGGAAGCTTTGTTAGAGTTTTGCAATCTTCTAGATCAAGTAAATTAAGCATCTTTAAGTCTCCAATAGATTCATAAATCTCAACCAAACTTACACAACCTTTAAGCATCAATCTCTCAAGGTTTGGGAGTCCTAAGAAGTTGGGGGTTCTTGTAAGGCATTCGGAATAACTCAAATCAAGGATCTTCAATGATCCAAGAAACTGCAGGGAAAAAAGGACTATTAATTCCATACAAAAGTCAAGACCAAAACTTGAGGAAATAAGAAAAATAAACGAATATCATACTGGGGTGTCCTTCCAAACTTGTTCCAATATGCTATGATGCAAGTCAAGAGCAACTATATGCTCCAATGGAAATTCAATCAGAATATATTTTAAAGGAAATCCATGCCAAGACAACCATGCTAAACTCTTAGGGAAATTCTCGTAACTTCCCGTAAGTTCTACATAATTGAGCTTGAGTAGCCTTAGTTTTGACATATTTTTAAATGCATCCATTCTCAAGTATACGTCATTTGAACTTCTAAAAGTTCTGCTTATTGATTGCCCAAAGACGAAGCTAAAACATCTCTTTAAAGAGTTGACGTGCTTTGACAATATTGATTTGTCACAAAATTCTTCATAGCGATGCTTTTTTGCATTACTACGAGCTTCTTTTGATGTACGCATGTCAAGGGTAAGGCCTTCAACTGTTTTTGTACCCTAGTTAAAAAAAAAACTGGATTAGTTATTAGAATACATGCAAACTAAGAAACACATAAACATGAGATGTTTTTTACCGTTTCATTTTTCAATACATTGAAGGCATCCCCATTAGGCCATACTCTACTACGCTCTCCAGCCTCATGTGATTCTTTGTAAACAATTTGTCGTCCCATCTCTTGAATTAATCTATGCATTCTCAGCAATCCATGACTATCATTTTCTAAAAGACATTGATCAATTAGATTTTGAATTCCAATTTTTGCGTGAAGGTCACATTTCTCTAGTATTTCGATTGTATAATACTTATCGATTCCAACAAAGAAACAAGCAATGTGAAGGAATAATCTTTTGTCGTGGTCATCTTCTAAAGAGTCATAACTGAATTTAAGTTTCCGAAGGATTTGACTATGAGGTATTGCTTCCAGTTTTGCTAGTTGGTTGACCCATTCATCTTCATTTTTCCTAGACAAAGAAGAACCTACAATTTTAAGAGCTAAAGGAAGCCCTTCACAAATTTGCACTGCCCTTTTTGTGTGCTCTGTGTAACTTTTGATTGGACAATGGTCTCTAAAGGCATGCAAGCTGAAGAGTTTAATTGATTCATCATGACCCAATTTCTCAACCTTAAAAATCTGATGAGGCTCTAGCAACCTCTTATTCCTAGTAGTGATGATAACTTTACATCCTGGGAAAAGCCAATCTCGCATTCCGAGTACAACATATATGTGATTCTCTTGTTCCACATCATCAAGTATGAGAAGCACCCTTTTACCACATATGACATTTCTTATTTGAGCGAGTCCTTCATCAACATTATGTATCTTTCCTTGTTTCTTCCTTGAAATATCTGATATAAGTTGTCTTTGTAAATGAGTTAACCCATTAGGCTGTTCAGAGACATCCCTGATGTCTGCAAGAAAGCTACTACCGTCAAAACTACTAGAGTTTTGATTATAAACAAATTTTGTGATGGTTGACTTTCCAATGCCGCCCATCCCACAAATAGCTCGTATGCTATCAACATTTGACCCATCTTGCAGCCACGTATTTATTAATTTGGCTCGAGAATCTATTCCAACTTCGCTATATGGAGCAACATCCAAGGTAGTGAGCCTCAATTTATCTCGAGTCACTTTTATAATTTTTTTAATAAACTTGGCTTCATGCCTGCAAAATGTTATCAACTTGAAATAAATAAAAAACCTTGCTCAAAGATTAACGATAATAATTAAATGAAAGGATGTCTAGGGCAATAAAATGTTGTTAACAATAATGCATGTCTATTTAGTTATACTTTTCATATCATATTACTTAATTAACGTGAAAAACATCATGAAATGATATAAAAAGTCATGTACCCATCAAATTATGGATCAAATGTGAATAATTACAATTTTCGTGATGGCTAAATGGCTTGTTCATAGACTTCACTTAAATAATAAGCAAAAATGATATATTCAGATTTAAACTTAATATTTACACTACAAACATTATATTTAGATTATATTAATTTTGAAAATATGAGAGACCGGCTTTGTCTTAATTTTAAGAAATAAGGGATAGTTATTAATATAATATTTGGGATGCTGTTGTAGCGACTAAATGAGTATTTTGCCTATTGTTTTGGAATTTGGATCTAGGGGAAAAACATGACATTAACAAATAATATGGCAAGAATACATATGAGAAGAATAAATGAGGAACTCATGTACCCATCAACTTGGTTTTGCAAGTCAAATCCTATCACATCAGCAATCTCTGTAGGTGTTGATCTCCACCCTTTTATCTTTTCCATAACTTTTGCTTTCTTGTCCTTATCGGTTTATTCCTTGAATTTCTTTTTGTATCTAGCAAATGCTTCTGCTGTCCTCCCCGTTTGCTTCCAAACCTGGGATGGATCCACATCATAAAAAACCGGTAAAACTACAAGCCCAGAGTTCTTCCTTTCTTTGAGGATCATCACAAGTTCATCAAGGCACCATATGGATGATGCGTAATCCTTGGATGTGACAATGATTGAAATTTTTGACTGACGAATCGCCTTTTCCAATTCCAACTTGAGATTTTTGCCCCTCTCAACCTCATCGTCATCTCTAAGCATGTGAAATCCTTGTTGGACTAAAGCTGTATAGAGGTGATCCATAAACGTTTTACGGGTATCTTCACCTCTAAAGCTCAAAAGCACATCATAACAAGTGGAAGAAGAGGCATTGTGAGCTCTTACAGTAGCCATTATATTTGGACAAAGCTAGTTTTTGGTAATGAATTTTCAAGCACCCAAGGGTAAGCTTGAAAGAGATATGTCCTAGGACTATTCATAGATTATGATTTGTACTTGGATATTTTATGCTTATTGTTATTAATAAAGTTTATTTATTATACTTTATATTCTCTTGTAAATAATATATATTAATACTAGTTCATTAAGTACGTGACTTGATTGTGGGATGCTAGTAATGTTATAATAATATTATTTAGATGTCCCTAATCATGTGTCAATAACCTAGGATCACATTGATATAATAATTAGAGTTTGGGTCAGCTGATGATTATGTTCCACAAGTCATGGATATGGAAATATCAAGCTGAACATACTGATACTTGTTAGGGAACAAAGTATTGGACTGACCCGCTTTGGGGACACTGCGAGGAGTGTTGCATAATGTCATCAGTGATGTTCCCCATTTGTGATATCGTATTATCCTCAGACCTGAGATCGCCATGGTTACCAATATAGGGATTAGCATGTCAGGCATTATCAAACGTTGCTCTTGATCGAGTAATTATAAAGATGATGACCGAGCATACTATGAACTATGTAGAGGTATGTGGTTGATCAAGATGGGATTTGTCACTCTCATATATTGAGAGAGATATCGTTGGGCCCCTTGATAAGTGTAATTAATATTTGCATGGCCATGCACAAATGAGATGTCATTTGTTTTAGATTAATTATACTTAGAGATCAAGAAATAAAGATTGAACTATACAAGAATGACACTTGCCTAGTCTTATGTTCAATCTAGATATCGATTGCCAAAAGGAGTTAATATGTGGAATATCAATTTAAGGTTGTGTCGTTTTTGACCTTTATACCCTTTGGATAGTAGTAATGTTTTACTAGAGACCGCTTACTATTCGTATAATAAAACGGGCTTTTAATTATGCTGTCAAAGAGTGTAAAACCTACAGGGTCGCACACCAAAACGAGTTGGATCAAAACGAAACGGGCCAAGTTGGACTTGGGCCCAGTTCGTTTGTTGCTTAGGGTTCTCACTAGGGTTCCCTTATAAAAGGGAACCTTCATTCATCTTGGCCGTCAAGGAAACTCAGAGAGGCCAGAGAGTCGAAATAATTGAGAGAACCCTAGAAGGCGCTAGTACACCAAGCAAGGATCTCACCTCGTTCGCGTGTGCATACCGTAGAGGCGTCGTAGTTTCTACGCTAAGGACGACAACAACAGAAGGATCCGATCCACCCTGTTCGTTTCATTAACACCAAATCGCATAAAAGGTATGTCTTCTGTCGATTTTATTGAACAGCATAGATCCTAGGGTTTAAAGATTAGTGCGTAAATATGTGTATGCGATGCATGATTACTGCCCTAATTCCCAACAAAGCTAATTAAAGCAATAATGTTGCAGAGGATCTAACAAATATGAGGACTGATTGTGAATAAGTAGATTGAGAATAAATGGGGATAATCGAAGAGATAGACAAGAATGTGGAGAAAAAGTTATGAACTTTCCTCATCATTTCTCAAATATTATTTCATTGAATTTATTTTGTGGAAGGCATAAGTCATCTTCCTGAAATTAATTACTCTGAAAAGACTTGTGCATTCAGGGTCGACTATGGCTTATCTTAAGTTGCGGTTAACCTATTGGCACTACTTGAATATGAAGAGGACAAAGTATTTTTCAAATATGAAAGACGAGAAAAAAAAAGGTATATGAATATTTGTACTACTCTTACATCTCTTTTAATTTTTCATTTGTTAATTATTTATTACTTGTATCTATATAGATAAATTTCTCCATGTGATTGTAGCACGTACGTCATTAATAATTTATTATAATTTGGAGCACACGAATATTATATTTGATATTATTTAACATTTTAAAACATTTTAATAATATGCGATTGTGTTTGGTCAAGTACGTAGTAGTATTTCTTTCTAGTCAATCAATAAAAATGCCAATAGAGCTGCCAATTGGCTTGCGTGTCAATTAATGTAGGAAGATTGGGGTATTGTCTTTTGATTATAACTCTCTTCCGAGGAAGACTACTCCGCTTTTATAGTTGGTTTTGGTCCGCTCTAGTGACTTTTGAATGGAAATAAAAGTAAAAATTAAAATTAATGCTCTTTAGTTTGAATCCTTTAATTGTATTTTCTATATATTTTTTAGCATATGGGGTCATGGGTTTGAATTTAGATAAATGGGGTGTGACTCTAACCATGGGTATATATATATAATATGTTCTTTATCTCAAGAAGCCTCTTCTTCTCGTAAATATATTTTTGGTAGGTCCTTGAGCACAAATTTTACCTATCTCCTGTATATAACTTTTATGGAAACCGAATTTTGCACAATATATAAGAAGAAATTTGCTTAAGACAGTCCGACACCCATAAAGAAGAATATACCTCTAATTTTTACTTTTTATTTTTTATAAAAAAATAAATTAAAAAATCTTAGTAATTAATAGTACAATAAACTTACCCAGAAGCAAAACTTTTTGTATGTTTGATATACTGCCCTTCATAGTTCTAGTTTAATTTAATATTTTTAAGAGGACAACTTGATTAATGGTCAAGATTAATACTTATTTGCTAGTGTGAAAAATGCAACATAAATAATTTGAAACATCTTGTAAAGGAAAACAATATTTTAATTGGAGACAGAGGTAACAATTAAAATTTAATTGGTAACAATATTTTTCCTCTTAAATTGTATTACACAACTTAAGCCAAAACAAACTTTAGTATATGTTAACCATTAAGTACACTTTTCCTTTCAGAAATAACTTATGTAAATTACGTGTTTTTGTATATTCTTTAGTTACAACTTTTGTTTCATTGAATTTATTTTTGTGGAAGGTGTCAGTCATCTTCCTTAGATAATGACTTGTGCTTTCACGGTTGAGTGTGACTTTTCTCATAGTGTGGTCAAGCGGGCATTACTTTGAATATGAAGTGGGCAAAGCATTTTTCAAATATGAACAGGAGAAAAAAGCAGGTATGTGATGTTGAGAATGGTTGGCTCAAACCATTAATCCCACATGAAAAGATTATAGAACTCAACATGGATATATAAGTGAGGAAGAGTCTCCACATAGTAATGAGTCTTTTTAAGTGAAAACCCCACAGCTGTGACCTAAAGGTGTTTAAGTTGGGGACATTATCGTTACTATGTGCTAAGACTGGCGAGCCCGGGTGGCGAGCCCGGTTAGTGCCCCGGGCCTGACCCGAGTGCCGGCGGGCACAACATGCGATTATGAATATTTGTACTATTGTTACATCTTTCTTTCTTAATTTGATTTTTCCTTTGTTAATTATCTGTGACTTGTCTCTATGATAAATTTCTCCATGTAGTTGTTGCACATCATTAATAATTCACTACAATTTAGATCACATGCAATATGTATATTATAATATTATACTTAATATTATATAAATTCTTTAAAAGGATTTTAATAACATTTGATTGTCTTTGGTCAAATATAAAGGTCTTGAATTCAAATCCTTTAATTGAGTTTTTTTTTTTACTTAGCATATGGTGGTATTTTGTTAATTCAATAGAGGCACCAAAACCTCTTGAGCCCAAAATCTTCTTCTTCTACCTATAAATATGTTTATGGTATCACTTTTATACAGCTTTCATGCAAGCTTGATTTTGCACAATAAGAAGCGATACGCTTAAGACAGTCAGACGCGTACTAGCTACTTGGAAAAAATATATGCCTACAATTTTTCTTTTATTTTCTATGTTAAATGGAAAAAAAATGACCTAAAGGAACTAGTATTCCCGAGTCCTCCAGAGTGGATGGTTCGGGGTTTTTCATACTGGGGGTAACTTTGCCTCCTTTGGGCGAGGGCATGCTCCAGAACGTAAGGGATACATGAGCTAGTAAGGTGGCCAATGAGTTGGTTTTCACATGAGCCAGGTAAACACTATGTTCTTCCTCCTTTTTTTAATTTCTATTGAGGTCTTCTGACCATACTTCTTTTGTCTTCAGACCATTTCCATTTTCTATTCAACCCTCCATATAGCTTAGGGGATGGCCCACAATAACCTGAAGGAACTACGGTCTGATCATTAGGAGACCTTGGCCGAACCTGGAAGAGACGCACAGAGCAATAAAGCTTGAGCGTAAGGGGAGGGAAGAGGCCCAAAAGCTCATGGAGCTCGAGCATGAAAGTAGGGAGGAGGCTGGTCAGAGTATCAAGGAGCTCCAGGCCCAACTCGAGAGCAAGAAATATGAACTCTTTACTACCTTCCACTAAAACGAGGCCTCCAAGAATTAAGTCTTTGAGCTACAGAATGAAGCCAAAGACCTGAAGGACTCCATTCCTGCAATCGAGGTCCAAGCCGTGGAGAATTTCTGCGCATAAGAAGGTCACTTCGTGAAGGTTTGCAATGCCAATGTTATTGGCTTCTTCAAGGCTTGTGACATTGCCCTCGAAAAGCTAAACAATCTTGAAGGGATCGAGCTCTCCACAAAGATAAGCGTAACTCCAAAGCTCAAGGCCAAAATCTTGAAGAAAAAGGGCGATGTCTTCAGCATTTTTTAGTTGATCAGGGAGGTGGAGCCTGATTTGCTGGAAAAATGGGAAACTGATAATCCCTCACCCTTTAGAAATGATGATGGAGCTGATGGTGACAACGTTAGAGGAGCTCAGTTGTTGTAGGATTTCCCTTTTATTTTTTTCTTGTAATAGAAGCTTTAGAATCCTTGTAACAACTCTTTTTTTATGAATGAAAATTTTGTTTTGAAACTTATCTCATTTATACTTTCTATACTTTCTTCATTTTGTTTTAAGTTGTACTTGTGGGATGGAAATGCCTATACATATATAGGTATCCCTATGCCTCCAAACTTAAAAGAAAATAGAAGAGCTAAAAATATAGCCGTGTAAAAAGAATTGCCAAAGCTCTGACACTAATTGGATTAGCATAAAATCCATTAATTAGGAAGTTGGGCAAGCCCCCTATAGTTAGCCAAATTTTGGGAGACCTTGATGAAGACTACGTTTGTGAACCCCCAGGGCTCTTGCTTTAGGCTTAGCAAGGTAAGTAGCCATGTTGTCTTCCTTAGGCCTACTATGATGGCCTCATACTCTGATTCGTTGTTTAAGGATTTGAAGAGGAACCTTAGAGCTATCTCCAATGTGTTAGCCTCGCGAGTGATGAGCACTAAACCTGCTCCAAACCCTTGTAGGTTGGAGACTCCATTTGCGTGTAATATCCAGTTAGGGATTTTTGGTATTAAGTTCGTCAAGGTAATATGGCTTGAGGTGCAAGGGTCCGTCAGTGGTGGCAGCTTTAGCGACTCACAGACCAATTCTTTAGCGTAGGTGAACTCCGCTATGAAGTCAGTTTCAACATGTCCTTTGACTAAGATCCTAAATTTATAAGTGATGACAAATTGGCCGAGCTCTATAGCCCATATGGCTGGTCTGCACGACTATTTTGGTTTGTCCAGTATTCTTCTCAAGGGCTGGTCGGTGATTACCTCGATGGCATGAGCTTAGAAGTAAGGCCTCAGCTTCCTAGAGATTATGAGGAGGGCAAAGGCCAACTTTTCTAGCGTCAAATAATTGAGCTCTGTCTTCAGGAGAAACGAGCTGATTGCTGTGTAAGAAATAACCTAGTATGGAGATAAAATCTTCCCTTTCTTTAGTGAACAAAAGAGGGGAGGTGCTTCTAAGTATTGCTCGAGTTGCTGAAAAACGAGCTCGCACTCCTCTATTCATTTGAAAGCTTTCGTCAACATTTTGAAGAAGGGTGGGATTTGTCTATTGCTCTAGTGATGAACCTGTTAAGAGCCATAACCTTACCAGCTAGGCTTTGCACCTCCTTTGGTTTGGTAGTGGACTTTATGTTGATTGGAGCTTAAATCTTTTTTGGGTTTGCTTCGATACCCCTCTAGGTGACCATAAAGCCCATGACTTCCCTCTAGTGACCCTAAACGTACATTTGGCTACGTTGAAGGATATACCACTCTGTTAAAGGATAGTAAGGCCTCATTGAGATTTGCAATGTGGCTAGATGCCTTGAGGCTTTTAACTAACATGTTGTCGACATAGACCTCCATATTTTTTCCTAGCTGATCTTTGAACATAGAACTCATAACCCTTTGGTAGGTGGCTCCAGCATTTCTTAGGCCAAATGGTATAGGCTTATAGTAGTATGTTCGCTTGTTGTTCATGAATGAGGTATTTTCTTCATCTTCTAGAGTCATTCTAACCTGCTTGTTACAAGAATATGCATCCATGAAGCTTAACATTTCATGTTCGGTGGTGGCATCCAGGAGTTGGTCGATCTTAGGGAGTGAAAAACACTTTTTAAGATAAACCTTGTTGAGGTCTTTAAAGTTCATGTGCATTTTCCACTTCCCACAGTGCTTTTTCACCAGTACTACATTGGACAACCACTTCGGGTACAGGACCTTCCGGATAAACCTACCATAGAGGAGCTTCTGCACCTTTTCTTTGACAGCCAAATTTCTTTCCATAGAATTTTTTTTCTTCTTTTGCCTTACAGGCTTGAAGGCAGGGTCAGCATTGAGCCTATGCCCCATTACTTCAGGGTTTAGCCATTTCAAGTCATCATGGGACCATGCAAAGATATCAAGATTAACTCTTAGGCATCTAGCAAGCTCTTCTTTACACCTTGAGCTAAGCTAGTTACTGATCTTGAGCACCCTGTCTAACTGTAAGGGGGTCAGAAGCAAGTCTTCTAAATCTTCAGCTAGATTTTTTTTAGCTTCTTTTATTCATCACAAGGATCCAGGGTGACGATTTCTACCTTTTCAGAGCTGGCATGTTCATGTGTGGTAGCAAACCTTTGGGTAGCCGTTGCGTTGAGCTCTAATGCGATAACATTAGTGCACCTAACCTCTTTTAAAGCTCTAAAGTCGCAGTACCTAGCTTCCACTTAGTTTCCTCTTACCTCCCCAATGCCATGGGGGGGTTGGGAACTGTAGGTTAAGCTACATGTAGAGACAGCGGTTCTGATTTCATTATTAGTGCTCCTTTTTAAGATGGCATTGTAGTGGGTGGGGGGGGGGCTTTATTAAGGATCAAGAATTCTGCCATAATAGTCCCTAAGGATCTGGTATTCTATCTAGAAAAACCAATTAGTGTGAATGACGATATGGCTAGATGCTTGGCAATGAGGCCCATAGCTTTCAGAGTACTGTAATACATGAGGTTAGAGGTGGCTCCTGTGTCAATGAGAATTCGATAGACGTTGTGATTTTCGACCATGGTTGTAACCACTAACGGGTTATCATGAGGGTATTCCACCCCATTCATGTCTTCATCAGTAAAGGTGATTTCTATGGCCTCATGCTTTACCATCTTGGCAGGTCTAAATACTCTCGAGTTGGCAGACTGAGCTTACCTAATGTGAGCTTTCCTTGATGTATTGTTGTTTTTAGAGAAGAAGGAACGCCCCTCAATCATGAAAATTTCGTTGGCATGGTAATTTCCTTTGGCTTTTAAGGGAGTGTCTTTCTCTTTGTCAATGTACTGCCGGAGTTAACCTCTTTAAATGAGATTTTTGATTTCTTCCACGAGCTTCCAACAGTCATCTATCTCGTGAATATGATCCTTATGGTATCTGCAATATTTTGAACTATCCCTCTTTTTATCGGAGGACTTCATCTTCTTTGGTTTCTGGAGGTCAGTTCCAATATGGGTGCAAACCTCTCCTAAAGGGATGGTTAGATGAGTGAATGGCTTTTTAGGTTTATCCCCTAAAGGAGTTTTTCTGTCCATGTTTCTTTTGTTATTCTTGCCTTATCTCTTTTAAAGGAAGGCAGGAAAGCTGGGAGAGCAGAGACATTTATCCCCTGAAGGGCTTCCTCAAGAAGAGATGGGGGAGGTCACTCCCTACATGAACGCCACAACGGCCACCCCATCATTAAGGTTGTTGATCAAGAGGCTCTCTTGGTTGAATCTGCAGGCATAGTCTTTCAAACTTTCGTGGACCTCTGTTTAATTGTGAAAAGATGAGAAGATGGTTTGGATTGCTTTCTAGTACTAAGGAAATGAGCTATAAACTTTGTTCCGAGCTCTTAGAAGCTTTATATGGAACCTGGTGATAGGCTACTCCACCACATTTGGGCTGAGCCCTAAAGAGTAGTGACAAAAGCTCTACACATAAAGTCATTTGGAACATCCTCAAAGCTCATAATATTATTGTTCTATTGCTAATGATTTATCAGATCGGTGGTACCATCATAAGATTTCAAGGTGGGGAGCTTGAGCTTCTCCGAAATTGGATAAATCTAAATGTGTTGGGCAAAAAGAGATTATGAGCTTATCAACAAGGCCACGGCTAAGCTCCCTTCTTCGGCAGTATTGCCAACTTACTTAAAGAGCTCGATCATTTAGTTCTTCATTTCCAACCTGAGTTTTTTTTTTAACCTTCACAACGGAATCTTTGTGCGAGATCCTGCCAAAGACAGATGCCCGTGGTCCATTTATTTTATATGGGTGAAGGAGGGAGGTCCCTTACTCTATTTTGGATAGTGGCCACATAATGAGCAGCTCGAGCCACATTGTTTTGTGGGACTCTGGGAATGGGTGAGAGGACTGTCCTCCTCGACTCCCTTTCACCAAAGAGCTTATTGTGTTTGTCAGTTCTGCCACTAACGGTCCTCCTGGAATGGCTTCAGTTCACTTGTCATCTCCCTTATTTCTCTCTCAGTCTTTCCATGGCGGAAATGTGCTGACTCGGATTCGTTGGGGTAGAGGCAAAGGCTGACATTGACCTCCTTTTCGAGCTAGGAGGGGGTAGCTCGTTGAGCTACTAGACGATCAATTTGGACATGTAGAGCAGCTTGTTGTGCTACCAAAGCGATTATAAGTTATGATTGTGTTTGTTCAGTGTTAACTATACTGACTCATTTTAAAAATAGGATACTTGTCCTATTTTTGGAAAGTTAGAGATTTTACAAAAACATTGTGTTTCCCATAGATGGTGCTAAACCGTTGGTGTTAAAATCTAGAATAGATCTTTTTAACCAATTAGTCAAAGATTTTGTATTTTAAATGGTGAGAATCACAGAACTAAAGGACACGTGGCGATATCCAAATCAAAAACTTAAGTAGATAGTCCTCTGAAGAAATGAGCTTGGAGCTCGGTGATCTCTATATAAATGAGATGAATATAGAGAGCTGTGCTATGATTACAAGTGACCTACTCTTAGGTTAGTCTAACAAGCTATGTTTACACATAAGAAGAAACCTCAATCGTGAATTAAGATATTTCACTAAAAATGAGGGCTTGTAGACACCCCGATCCGTGACCCCCGCAAGAACCCTAACGAACTTCGAAAGTACTGTTTTTGAGTCCGGAACTCACCCGAACACCCGGAACTGCCCCGAGAGGGTTTGTTGGCCAAACAAACATGTTTTAAAGAGAAATGTCGCGCGACAGTCTAGTATGTCGCGCGACAACCCCCTTTCCAGGGACATGTCACGCGACAATCACCCCACCACTCCACTTTCTGACTCAGCAGTGAGTCAGAATCATCATTAAAGCAGTATGTCGAGCGACATTCTCCCCCTCCAGGGACATGTCGCGCGACAAACACCCCACCACACCACTTTTTGACTCAGCAGTGAGTCAGAATCATCATTAAAGTAGAATGTCGCGCGACAGTCAAGATTGTCGCGCGACATACACCCAAATGTCGCGCGACATATGCCGTTTCGACACTATAAATAGGCCAGCACCCCCATGGGTTCTAGACAGCAACATCAAAGCAAGATTAGAGCTGAAAACAGCAAGAAAAATCGCCAAAACAGTGCAAAAAATAGCAACAAGCATTTTCGATTATAGTCTTATTTCTGAAGAGTCGAATCTATTCTCGACACTCGACGTGTCTCGTTTCTGGAATCGAATTCTCGGAAATATCTGAAGAATGAGAAGATTATTATCGCCGGAGATCTCTCTGCCGTATTATATTCTCTTTCTTATTATTATTCTCGTCGGGAAGGTAACGAAAGTCTCTTCTAGTAGTTAAATAAGATATTTGTATATTAGTGTTATTGTAGACTGGTTTAAAACTCAAATTTTCTAACGGGGCGCTGCCCCGTCCTAGTAAGCGAAGTGGCAACATGGTTGTGTTAGATTTCTAACGCGCTCGAAAATCAGGTTTATCTGTGTACTTGTTTTATTTATGTTATTTTGTCCACTTTTATTTGAATAAACTCATTGCCAAGTTATAAATAGTCTACCTTATTCAAAACAAAAGACCTCGATAAAACCATTTGCAAAACTAGAAGAGTGAGAACGTTATCATCCAGATAAAATTCTGTTTTCAAAACCCGGATTGATAAAACTCATCTAGGAATTAAAATCAACATATCCTGTCTTCTCTATAGACTGTGACGTGTCTGATAACTCTTCTCAAAGAGTTCTAATTCCATATTAAATCAGTCCCGATATAAATCCGAACTTTTTACAAAAGTAATCACAACACGAGAAAACCGTCATTATCTGAGGAAATAATACGGGATACTCTTTCAAAATAAAAGGTTTTTGTCATTTGTATTTACATCCTTCAATAATAAAAACATCGGATCTCGGAACACAAAGGCTTTTCATACCCTTTCCCACTTACCCTAAAAATTAGGGTCTTTATTCAAAAAGTAGTAGACTGTCAGTAAAAGCATCCAAGTTTTTCAACATAGAATGAACATATAAGTCCATTAGAGACCGAAAGGGCGGAATGGGTGCTTAACACCTTCCCAAACCGTAATATAGTTCCCGAACCCTATAGAATCCTGGTTTCGCAGACAAATGTGTAAAGAAAGGCTTATCTGTAGCCTTTCCCCTTACACAACCCTTTTTGTCCGTTTTCTCGTAAAACGTACTGGCGACTCTGAATGAACCCTCTTGTACCTAGAAACAGGATAGAGGGACACCCGATATGAATTATCAAAACACTCCAAGCAAATGGAACGACGGAATCCGTCCCGACATTTCAGACGCCCAACAAACGGGGACGAGACCCGGGGGTCGCATTTGCGGATTCTCACAGGGCTCTAGTGCCTTTTCCTCACACGCATATCAGTAGATATGTGTGTAGATGAGATGTATTTGCCCTCAGAAGATACAATTCTTTTTCTCCTTTTTCTTCTCTCCAAAAACTCAGTTGGGATGAGGAGTAAATGCCTTATATATATATATATATATGATAAAGAAGGAAACGTATTGAAGAACTCTTAGAAATATGATACATAAGAAAAGTATTTAGGCCAGGGACTTCCCGAACTCGGTAGAAGAGCTCTGGGGCTTCAGCTTTGAAATTTGATACGTAAGAAAAGTATCTAGGCCGAATACATACATTATTAGGAGCTCTGGCCTTACGTGAAGTTTAAATCAAAACTCTTGGGTTTTCTTTACCATGGTGGACTTGACCGCTGACGTGGGAAACCACGTGTCTTTTTGTAAATGGTTGAATAATCAGATAATTAGTTTACTCTATCGATATGTTTGTTTTATTTCTGAATGTCATATCTGAATGTGTTATTTGTATGAACATATCAAATATGAGTGCTGACTAAATTTTATTCGGACAAATTTTCCCTTATCCTCTTATTTTATATAAAAAAATTACTATATCTTACAGGATAAGGGCAAAAGAGCAATTTTACCTCTTTAAAAATTGAGACTTTTGCCTTTTATTTTTTAAGAAGCAAAATAAGTGTTCAAAATTAAAATTTTAAACCAATCAGAGAAAATCAAAACTCTTAAGCCTAAATGGTCTAGCCCTTCAGACTTAAGAGGTAGAATGAAATAGCCCCTAATACAAATGGGGAAAAAAAATGCAAACTTGAGGACTCGAACTAATGATTGTAGATAACTAGAGCTCTAACTTCATGTTAGGAACCATCTTTCCCCAAAACATAAACAGTAGTAATATCATATATGCTAACCAAAAAGTACTATAGTGATAATACGTGGGTATTCCTTTATAAGTTTCATAATAGATTACTCAATTAACCCAAAAAAACCAAAACTGGATGAACAATTGATCTCTATAAACTAATTAAGAGGTTTGGTTATCGATAGTAATTTAAAGTCTTACGGTTAAATGGTTTCTTCATATGCTTCATTAAAAACAGAAGCAAAAGAGATAGATTAGAAAATTTGAAATTTAGGTATTAAAATATGAGATACTTTATCTTAATTTAGGAAAATAATGCAGCGACTAGCGAGTTAACAGAAATTTTTCATATTGTTTTGGAAAAATAAGAAAAAAACAGGACAGTAACAAATATTGCAAGCATATATGAGATCGAAGAAAAATAAGGAACTTATGTACCCATCAACATGGTCTCGCAAGTTCAACCCAATCAAATTAGCAACTTCTGTAAGTGCTGATCTCCACCCTTTTATCTTTTCCATAAATTTTATTTTCCCTTCGAAATCGTGTTTTGCCTCGAATTGCTTTTCGTACCCAGCAAATGCTTCTGCTATCCTCCCCGTTTGCATCCGAACTTGGGATGGATCCACATTGTAGAAGACAGGTAAAACTGCATGCCCAGAGCTCCTCCTTTTTTCGAGGATCATCACAAGTTCATCAAGGCACCACGTGGAAGACGTGTAATCCTTGGATATGACAATGATTGAAATCTTTGATTGACTGATCGCCTTTTCTAATTCCGACTTGAGATTTTCACCAATCTCAATCTCATCGTTGTCTCTAAATGTGCGAAATCCTTGTTGGATTAAAGCTGTATAGAGGTGATCCGTAAAAGTTTTTCGGGTGTCTTCACCTCTAAAGCTCAAAAACACATCATAACAAGTGGAAGAAGAGGCTTCGTGGGCTCTGACAGCGGCCATTATATTTGGACAAAGCTAGTTTTTGTAATGTTGTAGAGGATCTAACAAATATGAGGATTGATTGTGAATAACGTAGATTGAGAATAGATTGGGATAATCGAAGAGAGAGATAAGAAGGCAGAGAAAAAGTTTAAATTTATTAACTTTCTTTTAAGGAGTGCTATGTTAACATTATTATATGATTGATTAATACTGACATGTCACCAAATATCTTGAAATTTTCCTCATGGAAATTTATTTTTCAAATGTAATGACTTGACTTGACTTATCTCATATTGCGGTCAAGTTGGCCTTTTCCAAATATAAAGAGGAGAAAAAAGGTGTATGAATATTACTACTACTGTTCCAAATATAAAGGAAACCAAAACTAATTAAATAATTTAATTTTATATTTGAAAATATCCCAACATATCATACCTTGGAAAAATTTATAGATCTCAAAGTATGAAGTAACATAAACTGTATAGTACAATGAATTATAAATACTTATAAAACTAATAAAGGAAAAGGAAAATAAAAATATATTCTTTAATTTGTTTATTATAAGAAGGTTGTATGATTAACGAGAATCCTAATTGTTATGATAAATCTACAAAAGCAATACATCTCTAATACGAATATAGACTCTGTAACTAATATTTTAGTATTTTGTAATTATTTATATTTGTATAATAATTACAAATTTACTTAAGTTAAAGGGCATAGTTGTCCATACAAAAAAGGAAAAAACAATTAAGTTACTTACTTATTTCTATTTTTATATATAGTATAAATATAAATTATTATACAAATATTCGGGTTATTTATAGTTTTATACCTTAAGGTTTCGTTTGATAAGAAATTGGAAAATGATATTAAAAACAAATATTTTTTATGAGAAGGTGAAAAATGAGTTGTGTGATGTGGTGATAAATTTTCTATCTTATACTTATTTTATGTGTAGATACTTTCCATTCTTTGTTACTCTTTGTGATTTTTCTTTATCACCCAAAGAATATCTTTTCATGGAAAAACCGAGTAAAAAAAGAAAAAGAAAAAGAAAACATAACACTACATCACTCAATTCAATTTTTAACTTCTCACAAAATTAAATTGTTTTTATATATTATTATTATTATTTTCAAACGTGTTATCAATCAGAGCCTAAACCTAAAAATTTTATATTGAAACTACTTTTGTCATCCGCTATTTTAAAAGTTTGGTCCCCGATACCTATTATTAATACGTGTCTTTTACTCTGAAAAGACTTTCACTTTTGACTATGGCTCATATTGCCGTCAAGCTGTTACATTTCTTTTATTTTGATTTTACATTTGTTAATTATTTGTTTCCTGTCTCTGTGTATGATAAATTTTTCTCAGTAGTTGTAGCATGTCGTTAACAATTTACTAATATTTGAAAGACAAATATTATAGCCGATATTATTTAGATTCTTTAAAATATTTTAGTAATATACAATTGTGTTTGGTTAAATAGTAGGATTTCTTTATAGTCGATTAGTAGAAATAATGCCAATAGGGCTGCCGCTTAACTTGCGTATCAATGTAGGAAGATTGGAGTATTGTCTTTTGATAGTAACACTCTTCCGAGGAAGGTTATTCCTCTTTTGTAGTTGGTTTTGGTCCGGTTAGCGGCTTTTGAATAGAAAATAAATAAATAAAAATAATGCTATTTTAGTTTGAATCCTTTAATTTAGTTTTGTATATATTTTTAAACATACGGGATCATCTGTTCAAATTTAGATAAATGGGGTGTGAATCTAACCATGGTGATATATATATTTAGATAAATGGAGTGCGACTCTAATTATGGATGTGGGATATATATATATATATATGTATATTTGATATGTTATTGAGCCCAAGAAGCATCTTCTTCTACTCATAAATATATTTTTGGTGTGTGCTTGAGCACAAACTTTATCGATCACCTCTATACAACTTTTATGAAAGCCGAATTTTGCATAATATATAAGAAGCAATTTGTTTAAGACAGTTAGACCCTTGGAGAGGAGAATATGCCTCTAGTTTTTCTTTTCTTTTTTATAAAAGAAAAAAAAATCTTAGTAATTAGTTGTACAATAAACTTACGTACCCAAAAACATATATAACTTTTACATACATTATATATATTGCCCGTTATAATTTTAACTTAATTTTAATATTTTTTACATACATTATACATACAACTTGATTAATGGTCAAGAATACTTATTTTCTAGTGAGAATTAGGTAAGTTAATTGCACTTAGAAAATGTAACATAGATAATTTGAAACATCTCCTAAAGGAAAACAAGATGTCTCATAAGACATTGCATTATGTTATCAAAACACATGAGACATGGCAACCATAATTCCAAGTCAATGTTTGTTTTCTATGGCCCACAAAGAGTAGCAAAGGAATTCGTTGGAAGAATTATCGATGCCTAGAAAACAAGATATTGGCCCACAACTTCCAAGTTTTCTACGGTTTAGGAGAAACTTTAGTGTATAATTTTTATCCTAATTAATAGTTTATTATTTTTCAAATATACTAAATTAAGAGTTTGGTCACGTTTCTTTTTTTTGGATGTAGTCGGATAACTGCAATTGAAGGAATTTAAATCTTGCTCGTTCATGTGAGGAGTGGATGAGTTATTTAATCATGATCCAAAGAAAAGAAAAATAGTACAAATTATGAAGGGCAAGTCTGGAATTATTGTTGCCGTGTTATAACATGTGCTATGTTGATAGAGCCGCGTGGTACTAGGATATCTACAAAATTTGTGTCATAATCCTGTCTTAAAATAATAATAATATTATTTTTTAAAAAATAGTTTTATTTTTAAAAATATAATTATGTTATAAATTTCATAGTTGAAATTAAGTTGTATTATTGATCTTTAAATCAATAATTTTATTAAAATTAGTGTTTGCTTAAAAAATAGCAAAGTAGAAGTTAAACCATCATTTTAATACAAAGTGAATAAATTTTTGTACAAGTAGTGACTATTTACAAAAAGAATATATATATACACGTTCCTAATTTTCAAAATATATTTAGTATATATTGTCACTATGGCCTTCATAAAATTAATATAAAATTTTCAAATTCTTAATATATGTACGAATATAAAAGTCAATTAATGTGGATCGAAGTAGCATATTCTAATTTAATTATTTTCATTTGCCAAAAGGTGATGGATCCATACTCATGACATGAAAGCCTATTTCACAAGAAAATTTTCCACTCTCCATAAGCAAGACACACCGCATACAAAAATTTGAAATATATAATTATAATCTTGATTTACACTACCTACTCTAATGTCAAATCATTTAGAGCAAAAAAAAAACAAAACAAGTCATCAGAGATTTATATAGACAATATTATCTAAATAACACAATATTATTTTATTATAAATAGTAATAACCTTACAAAATTAAAGTAATTTTTATTATAAATATTATTTTGTAATAAAAAAACACTATTAAAACTCACAATATTATTTTAAATAATTATATATAACAGATAAGATACTATAAAATATGAAAAAATAAATATTGTAAATGTTTCATATGACGAAGAGCATAAGAGTCATTTTAACTTTAACGAAAACCTTAAATGTAAAATATCTTATCTCTACAGCTTTCTCCCACTTTTTCTTCTTATTTTTCAACATCTCTCCCTCCCTCCTCCGTTCCATCTTCTCCCTCACGTTCCTCCTCCTCTTTTTATTTTTTTCATCCTTTTATTTAAATTGGTAAAGCACTCAAGTAGGCGTAGCAAGAAGAAACAAAGAGAAATGAGTTTAGGCGGCACCTAGTGTGATTAGTTAAGTTTGTCATTTACAAATTGTTCCTTAAGTTTTGGCATCTTACAGTTATGCCCACTCAAATTTATTTTTGTAAACATAAGTCCTTAAAAAAAATTTATTTTTTTTAAAAAATTGCCCCAAACCATGGAGGGGCACGTGCCCCACAAAGCAAATTAAGGCCGGCCAAAGTTTTTGTGTTTGACATTGATTTCTCTATCCGTTTGTCGTCAACCCATCAAATTATTCTCCCTTATATATCATTTTTTTTTTATTTTTAATTTTTGTACTTCTCCTGCTATCGATAATTCCTTATGAAATTATTCTCCCCTAATACCTACAAAACAAGGCCAAAGACTTCTCAAGTACCGATTTTAATTTTTACTATTAAACTAAAGCGTGCAATTACATATAAGATGTTGACATAAATTATAACTCTTAATAGTATTAAAAAAATAACTACATATATATATATATAGATTATGTCTTACCATTATCAAATGTGCTATCAATTATTTAAAAAATATCATATAATTCAATCACACAATTCTTTACCTCTTAAACATTTTTAAGATTCAAAAGTCATAGGCACTACAAAATTTGTCATAATATGTAGTTGGAACAGTATTTTCTACACGATTTAGATGCATAATTATATTATTTACAATTTGCACAATTTACATGAGAGTAACCTCCCTGAGAGAATTACGTTAAATGATATGTGATCAAATATTTTGAATGAGTGAGTTATTCTACATAGTAAAAACGTCTACTTAAATTTGAGAGCTAAATTTAAACATCTTTTAATGTAGTAAAAAAAGTTATTGAGCCAATGGTTATCTTAGTGATAAAAGCGCCTAACTTATTTTAAGAGATCTTAAATTCAAATGTCACTTGAAATATAAAAAAGTTTTAAATTATTTTTAGTAAAAAAATAGAAAGATTTTTACATCACTTTCTTAAAAACAAAATTACTTATATTTGGCTATTTAGAAATAAGAAAACTCCCTAGAGAAGGACCGGTGATACTGGTACCATTATTTAATTTTATTTTCTCTGGGGATAATAATTTTATATCCACACGATTATATACCTCTTTACCGTATCATTACGGATTACGTGACCACTTCCAAAAGTCAACAATATATGTACAATACCATAATTCGAACAAGTTTGGAAGGACTTTATCGTAATTTTAACAAGTTACAGTTCGAAATTTTAAATTTTAAAACTGATTAATGCTATTGACAAACCATTTTTATCACCTTGTTAAACCAGTCCCGCTATGTCATATTGCACAACTTGCTTCAAATTGTTATACACTGCTCTGCCAAGAGCAAATCCAGCTCTAGCAATAGGAATCAAGAATTCAAAAGGAAGAAGAAGACACAAATATTCGGAAAAAAAATAAACCCCACTTCACATGGTGGGAGAGAGAGAAAGAACCGAACAAAGTCAGTCATGCACTAGCTAGGTCCTCCCTACTACTGCGCAATTAAAATAATACTGCAGGAGATGTACAAAAATTAATCATCGATCAGCAGCTATAGGTAGCTTGCAAATTCATGGTGAATTTCATAAGGAATCAATCTTGTCAAGTACTAATAATATTCATCATCATGATTCTTGATACTATTCAAAATTCTTTATGTGATGATGAACCCACAGACCTCATTGCCTCTTGTCTAACTCATCACAACATCGATACTTTCACCACCCTCTACTCCAACACCAACACAAATGATTCCTCCCTCTACTTTCAACTCTTCAATCTCTCCCTTCAAAACCTTCGATTCTCTGCTCCATCACTCCCCAAACCCATAGCTATTATTCTCCCAGAGACAAAAGAGCAGCTAGTCAACACTGTCCTCTGCTGCAGAAAACTCTCTCTTGAAATCAGAGTCCGATGTGGTGGACACAGCTACGAAGGGACATCCTCGGTTGCTGCCGGTGGAGCTCCATTTGCTGTCATCGACATGATGAACTTGGACCTAGTTAAAGTGGACTTGGAAACTGAATCTGCATGGGTCGAGGGTGGCGCCACACTTGGCCAAACTTACTATGCCATTGCCGAATCAAGCGACTGCCACGGATTCTCAGCAGGGTCTTGCCCCACTGTTGGCGTTGGTGGCCACGTCGCTGGAGGTGGGTTTGGGTTGTTATCCCGAAAATATGGACTTGCAGCTGATAATGTGGTGGATGCGCTTTTGGTAGATGCAGAGGGCCGGTTATTAGACCGCAAAGCCATGGGGGAAGATGTGTTTTGGGCCATTAGAGGAGGGGGTGGTGGTGTTTGGGGGATTGTTTATGCGTGGAAAATCAAATTGATTAAAGTACCAAAAACTGTAACTAGCTTCATTGTATCTAGACCAGGCACTAAAGAACAAGTGGCCGAGTTGGTACACAAGTGGCAATATGCTGCACCGATTCTTGATGACGAGTTTTACTTGTCGTGCTCTGTTGGCGCAGGATTGCCGGAAAGGAAAGGTAATATCGGACTTTTTGCCACTTTTAACGGGTTTTATTTGGGTTCAAGAAAAGAAGCCGCTGACATACTGAACAGGGTGTTTCCTGAACTTGGGATTGTTGCGGACCAAGATTGTGAAGAAATGAGTTGGATCAAGTCAGTCCACTATTTCGCTGGATTGGGAGAACGAAGCTCCATAGTAGACTTGAAAGACCGGTACTTCCACGGCAAAACCTATTTCAAGGCGAAATCAGACTATGTGAGAACCCCCATACCCAGTGGGGGAATAATGTTGGCTCTAGACATAATGGAGAAAGAACCAAAAGGGTATGTTATTTTAGACCCCAATGGTGGGATAATGGGGAGGATAAGCAGCGAAGCCATTGCTTTTCCGCACAGGAAGGGGAATCTGTTTACAATTCAGTATCTGGTAGAATGGAAAGGAGGAGAGAATGGCAAAAGCAGAGAGTACGCAGAGTGGATAAGAGGATTTTATAGTGCAATGGCACCCTATGTATCGAGTGGTCCAAGGGCGGCGTATATAAACTACATGGACTTGGATCTAGGAGTGATGGATGAGAATGAGGAGGATGGCGTGGAGGTGGCTAGGGAATGGGGGGAGAAGTATTTCTTGAAGAATTATGATAGATTGGTGAGGGCCAAGACTCTTATTGACCCATTCAATGTTTTCAGGCATCAACAAGGCATTCCTCCACTACCAAGTAGTAAAAGTACTGATCTCAGTAGTAAGCACTAGTAGTAGTGCAAATTCAGAATCACAATTGAGCGATAAGTGAGATCAATATAAATATATATACATATAGTGTCTATGTAAGATCGAATTAGAGTGTCTTGCTGAATGATGATTTTCTTGTTTTCTTTCTTAATTTGTGGATCAATATGTATATATAGTGTCTGTGCATGCATTTTGTATTGAATCAATCAGGCATGTCCTTGTACGCTGTATCTTGTAGAATATATTAGCGTAAATTGCTTTTCGGCTAGTAGCAATTTTAACCCCATTGAATAAAAAAAATTGCTACAATTCAATATTTCCAAATTAAATTAAAGAAAAAATAGAAAAAATATATATCGTACCCCACCGTGGCATGTAATTAGTTTGCGTGTAGGGATAAAAAAATACAACATATATGGACATTAAAGTTTCTGGAACTAAAACTGCCGTGATTGGTTAATTGGAGATGGCACATGAGTGGACGATAATGAAAACCCAGAGATTTTGTAATAATAACGCATGATTGGTTAATTGGAGATGACGCGTGTGGTAGTGTAATACTACCGCACAAAAATCCCTTTTATAATAATAACGCATGCAGAAAGAAGAAATGGCATCATATTGTGTAGGAAGAAATGGTATATATACATTCTCCTGAATTTTTCACCACCACCTCATTATTTTCATTCAATCAAAAACACCATAAACCATAAAATGGCCTAGCCACAAATTTAATACCAACCCACTAGCATTCATAATTCACTTAATTTGAGTAACATTAAAAAAAAAAATTAACATAAACAAATGCACAATTAATTAATACTAAATGATGTCTCTTCGTTTGAGAGGTAGTAAGTTCATGCCTTAACCACTTAATTGATTTTTATAGTTAGTAGCCCAACTTTTAGGATTTAGCCCAAATTCGAAAATAATTTTCTCTTTTATAATATTCTAGTTTTTATAAGACTAATTTAACTAAATTATCTTTATTGAATAATACAATTAATAATAAATATTTATCATCTCTGATAGTGTTTATCCTTAACTCTAACACAATTAGTAATATATATCTCTAATAAGATTCTTTTTTAAATTAGTTAAATAACAATAATATAAATAAATTAAAGGCTACATATCTCTCTACAAATTGTTATCCATTTATTTATGGAGATTTTGAAGATTGGCCCTTAATTCTGGTGACAAATACCTTCCATTACGAAGAGAAATGTAGCAGTACAAAAACACATATTTACGGTATCAATTATCAATGTTAAAGTCTAGTGTCCATCGCGAAATATGAGACCTACAAAAGGTCTAATGTATATTTATGTGTTGTTGCGACAATCCAATATACAATCCAAGGAACCACCAATAATCTTTTCTTTGGTGCACGAATAATAATTTGTTAGAATGTTCATTCTAAGGTTAGTAAATTCTTTCTTTTCACTATTTTGAAACCCTTTCTCTACATTTCTTTATATTTAACACTCTTGATCTTAATTATTTTAATATGTCTATATTTTTAATTTTACTTATATAATGTCTTTTCTAATATGACTAATTTTTTTTGTCTTATTTACATTTAATATTTACTACTAATATGACATCTAGATGTCTCAAGTTTTAATATGACTATATATGTTTATATTTTTACTTATTTAATCTCTTTTTTGCTATAATTGTATTGTTAGTTTTGCTTGTTTATAATATTTATGTCTAATATATCTTGTAGATGTCCCACGTTCAATGTTTGATATTTTCTATTTATTGCAAGTCAACTTCTTAATTTTTTTAGTATATATTTATCCAAAGGCAACTAACAATTACCGAAAGTTAAATTCGAAACTTAAAAATTTCGGTTATTGAAGAAGGTTGTTAGCTTTGATTATTAAAGAAAGTAGATTTGGTTATTGGTTAAAAGGTTGTTAATATTTAATTATACTATTATAATAGTATGTCCGATGGAATAATCAAACTGAATAATCAAAATGACTTTCGATTATCCATTTAGTAAGTTGTTAAAGTTAACAATGTAAGCATTTCCAATAGTTATTTTGTTTTTCAATAACCAAATTTGTGGGGTCCATTACATTGATTAGCCACAAATTAATCGATTTAAATTTTGTTTCAAAAAAAAAGGAGGGAAAGATGATTGAAATTTGATAAGATTATTTCTTACCCAATAAAATTAGTGGGTTCCTCATTTTGCTTATCGAAGAAGGTTGTTAACTTTGATTATAAAAGGAGTACATTTGGTTATTAGTTAAAAGGTTGCTAGCATTTGATTATACTATTGGGGTAGTATTTTTAGTCAGTATTGTTAAAATTGATTATAATTGTTATTTTGATTATACCATTGAAGATACTCTAAAGGGATGTAATTAAGAAGGCCCGAATGATCAAAAAGTACAACAAATTTTACACTTTTTTACAATTTGGGTAATATATTTTCTTTTTAACATTTTTGTCAATGAACTTTTACTTTGTTTTCATTTTGGCTATAAAATAACCAATAATTCACTGTCAAAAATGAAATTTTGTGAACAAAATGAAAACAAAACAAAAGTTCATTGTTAAAAATGTCGAAAAAAAAGTATGTTACCCAAATTATAAAAAAGTGTAAAGTTCGTTGTACTTTTTGTTCATTTAGCCAATTAAGAATGCTTTCAGATAAATAATATTTCATTGTTTCGTGGAATGTCATCGCTCTTTTGTCTTTTTCCTTCAAATTTTGTTTTCGCTAATGATATCCATTTTTTCATTGATTTTGGCAAATGATATCCAATTTTTCCTTGGATGCCCCACTTCTTTCGAGGATCAGCACAAGTTTATCAAAACTCCATTTATAGTTATAGTTCGATTTTGGCGAATGACAACTGTTGAAACAAGAACGAAATTACCAAACAACGAATGGAAAACACCGGGTTGAGTTGCGGACTAGGTCGCTCTCTTTAAGACGTTTCGTGGTTCTGTTCGGTGTTTGCACTAGCAGTTCAGAATGGCCACGCCGTCCCCAGGATACAATAGCCCAGATTTTCTTCTGTCTCAATTTCTTAAGCACCGAGGGAAATCGGAATTCTGAGTCCCTTTGTAATTCGGCCAGAATCGGTAAACTATTTCTACCGGAGGAAAAAAAAATTTAAGGAATTTTTAAGCTCGGGTTAAAGTCTATGTATCAATGAAGGATTTTTCTTGTTTTTTTAGATAATAGACGAAAAAAAATTTCCGTTGCGTTGAGGGATAGAAAAAAGGGATCGAGGAAGAGATTCCTCTATCCACAACAACGGAAGGGAAAGATTGAGTCTACAATATAATTTCGAAATTCAAAAATAAAAGAAAATAATTATATTTTTAATAAATAAAATTTTTCAAAAGTATTTTGTCCAAAAATATAGTATTTGGCCCAAGCCCGGGTCGGTTGGCTCACGTGGTAAGCCACACTCATCCAAGTTCTCACCCAATAGTACAATATTCTAATGCCAACAGGGCTCAAGCACTTAGGCAAATTTTTCCTTATAAAAACCCATGAAAGTTTTTATATCTCTCTTATGTGGGACTTAAGAAAACTCATTGTGTACACTTTTGCTTGCTTTGGTTTTGTCTCATTTTCTTCTTCTCCTATTTTTTCAAATACACACAAAATCTACAATAACAACAAATGAACGATGGATCGAAATCTTTGACTGGTGATGGGGATCGCTAGCTATTTTGTAACTCTGACTTGAGATTTCCGCCCCCTTCTCAATCTCTCCTTGTTGGACTAAAAGCTGTATATAAATATTTAGAGATGTAATATGTAAAAGTTTTCCCCTTCTTCCACTTCCAAATTTATGGTTATGATGTGTTTTAGAGGCAATTATATTACTTGCACAAACTTTATCCATCACCTTGATCAATAAAGCTATCAGAGCTGGATTTCGTTATGTTCGAATTTTTGTTTGTTTCTTTTTTGTTGGTTCCTGGTATCTTAAACTCAGGGAATTTATGATGGGAGCCTCTTATAGTTCAATGTCAAGAGGTTGAATCAGAAGTCATGATGCTCAAAATGAAATTATCATTTTGAAATCCTTGAACATATAAAAACTAGAATGAAATAAACAATAAACAAACAATGATGAGAGATATAAGAAAACTCGAAACTTGCAAGAACTACGGAGTCAATGACAAGTTAGAGAGGGGAGGAAGTCTTAAGCCAGAGTTAAAAAGCAATGAAAACAGTAGAGGAATTGAATAATTGTGTTTTCCAAACGCTACGCACACATGGTGCCTAGTCGCCTAGACAAACTTGTGATGGTCCTTGAATAGGGGACCTCGGGACATGTTTACCTGTCTTCTACGATGTCTATCCATTTGAAATTCGGAAGTGAAAGGGGAGAAGAAATACTACAAAAATTATTTACTTTGAGCAATTTGAGGTCCAAATTCATTATTATGGAAGGAAAATTAAGTTGATGGCCCGATAAGTTTATTTTGTTCGAAATTCCTACACACCATTATACTGTTCGAAATCCCTTTTTAGGTTATTTACAACTTGTTTGTCGTATTCCGGTTGATGTATGAATATTGAATCCCGAAAAAGAAAGTGAAACTATTAATTTGAGAAGTAATTGTCATATTCTTTTTTTTACATTTGCATTGAATCTTACGACTCGATTCGCAACACAATTCAAGATTCATAGGTTTTCTATTCACTATTTTACTCGTAATACGACATTACGCTTCTAATCATATTAAGATTAGAATCATTAGATTAATAGATTCTTATCCTTAAGAAGCCCATGAACAGTTGCCCAACGCTTCTAATCATATCAAGATAAGATGCTAGATTTAAATGAAAGAAGAAAACAAGATGTTCATGTTTGTGTATTTACATTGACATTTACAACTTTTCATTGGAAAAACTTTGTCACTGGACAAATGCGCCTTTTAAAATCTCTAGATATATAAGAAGATATTATAGTTAAAATTCCAATTCGATAAATACATATGAGATGTTATATTGGCAAATTGGGTAACGTGGAGCCCTATGGCCGTTGGGCCTGATACATGGGTGAATAACCCGATACTATATTAGAGTTTGAAGTATTCAACTCAAAACCAATTGGTAAGATCTTATATACTGCTTTCTGATGATTCGATTTCCCAATGTGGGATTTGTAATCTCGACACCTTCAAACTCCTTTTTATGGGTGTTCCATAGACCAAACAAGCCTTAAGGTACTAGGACTAAGAAAACAAGTAAGCCTAAACCTACTGGAAATTGACCACATAATTCAACATTTTTTTATGTTTTCATAAAATTAACAAGTGAAAAATGAAAGGGAAAGGTATACTGAAATCACCTTGATCTACAAGAGGTAAAAACAATAAGGGGTAAAAACAAACACCATCTAAGTCACATTCCTTGCATTTGCTTCCCTATGTGTTTGTTAACGTCAATATAACTTGGATTGCAGTCCGCATTTAAGTGGGAGTAGCACACTAGCAGACTGTTAAAGCATGATTTTAATTCTTGGCTGATTGATAACAATTTCACAGAAGGTTGAAAGACTAATTATATACTAGGAATATATGTAAAACCATCTGGAATGTGTATATTATACTAATATGTGAGATTAATTCGTAAACTATTTATGCAGAGCATTGATATTTATTTCGAATCGTGACATATCTGTCATGCTTGTTAATCTGTTACCATTCATATTGTCTTGTAGCTTCCACCTCTAGTTAACACTTAAAAAGAGTTCTACGAGACAATAAAATTCCAGTATTTCCTTTTACTTTTGAACTTTGTTAAATAAGTATCTCTGACGTAAAGTTTCTTGTTTGTCTGAATGGTTGTAGAGATAAGGCAACTGAAGGCACACTGGGCTGTTATAAATTCTTGGTACTAATAGTACTAATTGAGTTGCATGCAGAAGCGTTAAGGTTCTTGTTCTCTATGTCTATTTTTTTTTTGTGCCGTATTAAATATACGAGTAATTTAACCATAATTCTGGAGGGACTCAAGATTGAGACTCAAATTGGGATTACGGTAATGCGTTTATCACCGTCTTTGTTAGTAATGGGTTGTTAAAGTGTGACGGACCTCACCCACAGCATCAGAGTCATAGTTTTTAGTCTTAACATCAATTCCCCGGTACAGTAACAACAATGTGTATGTCTCTGTATTTTATTTTCCCTTTTGACAAATAATCTACAGATTTAAAGAACTTGCCAGAGGGACTTCTGCCACTATGTGCAATGCATAAGCTATGTTAAAAAATACAGGATATGATCACCAACTGATCCGGTAGATGATCACATATTTGTGAATAAACATCATTTTTGTTTCGTGTATTATCCAAATGTCGAACTTTTTATTGTTTGTAGACTAGGAATTAAAGACAACAATCACATGTTTTTGTATATTAACTTTGGCACTACCATCCTGCTTAGATGGAATTTTCAGCTATAATAACAGATGATGGTCTGACTTGATGGCTGCTGAGTGGAAGGAACAGATTGTCAAGAATACAATTTATTTTCCATTGTGAGATTTGTTGCATTGATTATGACCTAAGTAGGAAATCAAATTTTTGATTTGAGATATCTCGAAAAGAAAATTGGTGGGACTATTAACACTATATTCTTTTTTACCCATTTACACCGAACTTACGATTCAGTTGCAACTCATAGGTTTTCAATTTGCGATATGATTCCTAATACGACACTATGCTTCTAATGATATTAAGATTATATTGTTTTCCTTAAGAAGTCAATGAACAGTTGAATGTAATAGAAAAAAAATACAGCCCCTTTGTCCAGGAAACGGAGATTAATCTTTTGTCCAAGAGCTTTAGCTCAAGTGGCATTGGCCCGTAACTCCCACTTGGGATGTTGTGGGTTTACTTTCCCTCTCCGTAGAAAAACACACACAGGAAGGCCATCGAATCTTCCCGAGGTATTGGTTATATCTATTGACATACTTCAATATTAATTGAAGATCACTAAGTTAAGTTAGCATTTAGGGGCTAGAAAAAAAAACAATGAAAAACTTAATTTGTCTGATAATTTTGTTGCTGAGATGTACATATATGATGCTTTTGTGAAAAAAAATATATTCAATTTAAGCTTTGGACGTCTACTGCAATTGCACACAAAATATATATCGACTGTGACAAGTTCTCAATCTTTTGGTTGAACAAGTCGATAGTTTCTATCGAGGTAAACATGTAAAGCGCCACTAAGTGCAGCTCTAAAGCGCCACTAAGTTGTTAGTTTCCATCTAGGGTTTTTTTTTGAATATTATCGGTTTCGAGTTGTTGAAGAAGAGATAGATGTCGAAGAATTATTTTTCCGTTTCTATATATTCAAGAAAATATTAAAACGGTAGGATAATAATAAAAAATCCATTTCTGAGAAAAAAATGACGGAGACGTGGAGAGAAAAATGGGAGCCGTTTTTAGAAGTGGTTGACCACTTTTGAAATTTAAAAAATAAATTTTATTTAGCAAATAGAACAAAATTCTAAGTCCTCACCCAATAGAACAAAATTCTAATGCCCAAAGGGCTCAAGCCCTTAAGCAAATTTCCCCATATAAAAACCCATGAAAGGTTTTTTCTTTCTCCTATGTGGGACTTGGAAAAACACCAAACTTGTCTTGTCTAAGTTTTTTCTCAAATACACAATTGCTCCAACAGATTGTAAAAAGGCGACTCTTAATTTGGCAGGTTGTAGAAAAGGAAAGTGGAATTGAATTTGGGGAACAAGGAGGATGATGCAAGGAATATAAATAGGAAAGATTGATGGAACTTCATCTATCTTGAAATATAAGTCAAACAATACTCTAACACATTTTTTAATCAGAAAAGGGAAAAATCAGGGGAGTAGAATTTAGCTTTCTGCTTGCATTTTCCTTATTACGTTTGGCATACAATTGCCATATTTCAAACGAAAGAATGTATTTACAATTAAATTGACATTTACAACTTTTCGTTGGAAAAACTTAAATCGCAGGACATCAGCATCATCTAAAATCTGCAGATTGCTCTCTGCAATTGCAAGCGTCTATCATTACTTCGTCCTATACATTAATATAAGAACATATCATAGTTTAAATTCCAATCCGGTAAATAGAAAAAATAAGAATTTTTTTTAATGTTGTCTCTACCTCCACATCATTACTCCTTTCTATTACATCCTGATACCAAATTATTAATCATTAGACACAAGTTTCTAACAGTGCATTTTGACGCAGTATAAAAATGACAAAAATAGAACAATCCTAGACAAGGCACAAAAACATGTGTCGATAGGTCGGACCTAACTCTACCGGCAAAAGTATCAGAGCTTGGACTGTGACGTGGAGACTCTGTAGAAATATGATTTTCAAAGGTGAGGAGCTGAGCACGCAAATCTTCAAAGTGTGGAAGTAGTGGAAAATTCAGAATAGTTGTCACAAGCATTGAGTAGTCAGTACCAAGGCAACGTAGAAGACAAGATACCAAATCAGTATTAGAGACCGGTTCATTGATGGAGGCCAAAGAGTCAGACAAGGCCTTAGCATATTGGAAATATTCAGAGATAGACTGAGACCCTTTAGAGATGCCAAACAATTGAAAGCTTAAGTTTTGGGCATTTGTAGCACATTTTTGCGCATAATGGCATTGAAGGCAATTCCAAGTCTCACGAGCAGCGTCACAACCCACAACGATAGCGAGTATAGATTCAGTAAGAGTAACCATAGTACTACTGACAATGCCTGATCAATTCGATGCCAAAGAAGATATTCGGATTTTTCTGTCGCAGTTGATCGTTTATGTGGATGACAAAAAATTTGATTGATGCGGGTAAGAGCCAACGGTAAAACACCAAAAAAATTGTCTAACTAAATAAAGGCTTCATTTGTTTACAACAAATGAGGTAATTGTTTTCATTCATTTTCAGAGTAACAAGGTTGGTGATGTTTGGGACATACAATATTGGGGCAGTAGAGTTAGTAGAAGACACTGGAGCAGCCATGGTAGAATAATGAGCAAAAAGGTACCGAGGTATGGGAAACGGTTTCTACGATTAGATGAAGGGCTTCTATCGTTAGAGTGAGGGCTCGTATGATCAGAGCTAGGGCTTCTACGATTAAAGTGAGCAGAAGATGAAAAATGAAGGAGTTAGGTCACAAGACTCCTCTGATACCATGTAAGGATTTAAGGATATAGTTGAAAGGTTTATATATTTCAGTGTATCTTCTTCTATCAAGGTGGAACATATTTATACATATTACAAGAATATGTCAACTGTAAAAATAAGGAAATAATACAAACATAAGCCTAAACCATTGCCTTGATTTATGCAAGCACAAGGCCTACTATCAACAATCTGCTAGAGCATGTTGGGTAGTTGTTTTGATTGCCTTACAACTCCACAAGCAAAACAATTGGATTCTTATGCTCCATTTGTTAACATCATGGTCTAAGAAACAAGCTAGGCCTAAACCTACTAGATATTGAACACATAATTTGTCAATTTATTAGTCGATAAATTTAGCAAGTTAAAAAAAGGGGAAAGATTATAGTGAAGTCACCTTTATCTACAAGAGACTTTTGGATTCCCTTTTTGCTCGTGTCTCCATTACTCTTTGCACCACATTCAGTTTTCAGTTAGTTGTTATCTCTGAATGAGGCTCAATTGCAAAACATTTAGGATAACATAATCTTTAGGCGAGAGGCTTTTCATTCTATTCTAGGAAATGAGTATAGTAGGAAATGAATATAATTTAAGTATTCAACCTTTTGACATGAAACGAATATAGTAGGCTCTTTAAATTTATCAATTTAGAATTCCCGCCTTCAACTAAATCTTGAATTGACTGTTATGGCAATCTATGGTTTCGAGAATTGACTGGGATGACAGGCTTGAATACACCAAGCTGATGGATAATTTCTTTCAACTTCCCCATTTTTTCTCATTCCCTTTTTCACTATGGTATTGTTTATCAACATGCTTCACTGCTTCTTGTAATGACTGATAGTTATAACAAAGTTTGTGTGTTTTTACTTAAATCCGTAAAATGAATAAGCATATAAAACCAAACACAAGGAGAGCCAACATTTTGATAAACAGATCTGGATGACAATGGAGAATGGTTTTTGAATTTTACAGATAAAGATTTGAGGGTTAAGAAGATGCCTTTTATGGTTCATTTGGTTTGAGTTTTGGAATGAAAATGGTTGGGAATGGAATGAGTATTCTAGATTTCTAGAAAGTTTTTCTATTATCATCTTGATGTTTTGCTAATGTTTAGTTCGGACATTAATTCTTCTTTCTTGGAACGTTTAATTACCTCTTTATATTTAGTTCAAATGAGAATATGAATGAAATACTTGTGAAATACCAAAATGTTCTTCATTTTATAAAATTAGAAGACAAGTTCTAACAATTTTACAAAGTTAAAAATTCAAGTTTTCATTATTAAGGACTGCGAAAAAATGCTGTATGTATTTGATAATAAAAAGTAAATAATAATAATAATAAAATAAAATAAAAAGTTTAATAACAAATTTTTTTATTTTAAAAAAATATAAATGAAAAATAAAAGAAGAAGAAGTTGCCTCGTAAGTAAAAGGGATATTTTGGTATTTAGAGGAAATATTAGGAGAAAATTCAAAGAGAATACCTAGAGTAATCTATGATCTTATCTATTTATGAGGGATAATTTTGAAAAAAAACTCCATTCCTGAAATAATGCATTTCTTGGCCAAAACTCGAATCAAACATCAGAATCATTTTGGAATGGAATGTAACATTCTGGAAATGATTTAAAACGGGTGGTGTTATTTATACCCTCATATTTGTCACAAACACCCCCTTGTCGCAAACATTCCCTGAAAGTAAATTTATTATCACTAACACCCTCTTATGACTCGCCTAATGAGAGTTGAGTGCAGTCACATATACTCAGTCCACTTAGGGAGAGTTTTTTGGTAAGAACTTGACTAAAATCAGGCAATGGAGAGCTAAAGTGTTTTTCAAATAAGGTCCGCCTAATGAAAGGCGAGTACACTCACATGGCTCAAATGAGGAGAGTGTGTTGCTAAGCACTCGCCTAACATCAGGCGAGTTCACAAAACTTTTGCTGGTGTTTGTTCCCTTGAACTTAAAACTTTCTTTTGTTTTGCATCTGTAGAAATTCTTGCTTTATTGCTAAGTTCTTCACAAAGGCTCATTTCAGGGGCAGGGCGAAATGGGCCTCAGTTAATTTCTGAAATATGCTTAATTTTACTAGTGTCCTTGTAAAAAATAAATTTAGAGTGAAATTATTTTGCCCCCACCCCTATCACCAAATCCTGGCTCACTGTGTTGGTTCACGCAAATTATTTGGAACATAAAGAGTGAAAATTCAAGAAAATGCCTCGAGTATTAGCGAGGTTACATATAGGTTGCAAAAGTCTAGGTTGAGTGCCTTTTGCATTTTAGAAACCGATCAGCAAACTACTAACTTAGGTCAACATAAATCTTTATCCTACCCATGGATAACATAACTTGAAAAAAGCTGTCATCTTTTTAATTTTTTCAGAAACAACAGACAGAGTAAAAAGGCTGGATTTGCTAAATTAGAGGGAGAAGTACACAATGGCAGAGAGAGAGTTGGAGAGGTTTTTGTGTCAGTTTTGGTTACTTTAGATAGGAAGAATCATTTAAATCCCTCGTAGCGCAATTGATTTTTTCATTATTGGGTGGAAGAACACTCGCACTATCATCTTTATATCATTGGATATTTATCAGTTTGGCAAGAATGAAGTCAAACAGCAGAACGAAATCAACACACACCGGCAATTCTAGTCAAACTGATGAATACCCATGATAGTGCAAGTGAACAGTTGTCATGATCAGTTTAACCGATAAAAATTATAATGAACAGTTTAACACAATCAAAATCAACACCAGCCGCTCCAATTTTGGCTGGAAAGCTCTATATCAAGTTACTTTTAGGAGCTGAGAAAACATGGTACAACTTTGTTGGATATTTTTGTTACAGAGATGTACATATATTATGGTATTTTGATGTAATAATGATATGATTTTGTTAATTTTTTGATATGGACTTCGGCTGACTCCTGCAGTTACTCCAATATTGACTGCGACAAGTTCTCAATTTTCTATATGAGCAAGCTGTTAGTTCCATTGAGGTAAATCTACAAAGCACCACTTAATACAGCTCTATAAATTATTACACACCTTGCCTGCTCCATTCATTGCTCTGCTGAAGATTTATTCTGTCTGCCAAATTAAGAGTTACTATTTTGCGAATACTCTGATTTTAGTGTTATCAATGAATGAATGAACTTGCTAGTTATCAGGAGATTTGGTACATAGATTTTAGAAAGGAGACTCTTAATCTAGAATGTTCTAGAAATCAAAGTGCACTCTTAGTTTGAGGAAGGGTAGGATGACGCTAGGTTGCAAGGAATAAAATTAGGAGTGATTCATGAAACTTGTTCTATCTTGAAATATAATTTAAACAATACACCAACACCTTTGTTAACCTAGAGAAGAAAAAAACAGATGATTAGGATGAGAGAAGGAACACCTGTTTCATACACTTGGCATACAGTTGCCAATTCAAAAATAAATGTTTGAGTATTTACATTAACATTTACAACTTCTCATTCGTTGTCAAAACTTAAAAAGAACAATTCTTATCACAGGACAGAAGCACCTTCTTAAAACTGTAGATTGCTCAATGCTCTCTGTCTTTGCAACCTTTTATGTCATTCCTTCGTCCTATACATTAAAACAAGATGTCTTAGTTTAAATTCCAAATGGTTAAATAGGATAAATAAGCAAAAATTTTGAGTGTTGTCTCTTCCTCCATGTCCTTCCTTTCTATTATGCCCTGATACCAGATTATTACCATTTGATACTAGTTTCTTACGATGCCTTCTGACCGTAGTATAAAAATGACAACAGTCCAAGAAAAAATCACGATTACAAAGAATAAAGACCGTAGTATAAAAACGACAAGAATAAAACAATCCAAGAAAAATCACCATTACGAGGCACAAAATGTTCGGACCTAACTCTACGGGAAAGAACCCAAAAAGCCAAACAAATGGACTAATTGTATTGGTTGACATGGAGCCATGTGACTTGCGGGCATGACACTTAGGTGAATAATCCACCCACTGATAGCATATTACGGTTTGAAGCATTCAACCCAAACTAATTAACTAGATCTTATATATTGCTTTCCAAGAATACAATTTCCCAAAGTGGTATTTGTAGTCTCAACCCCTTCAACTCCTTTATATGGGTGTTCCATAGACCAAACAAGCCTTAAGGTACTAGGACTAAGAAATAAGCAAGCCAAAAATTAGGAATTGAACCCATAATTCAACACTTCCTCATATTTTAAAAAATTTAGCAAGCAAGAAGAAAGGTAAAGAGTATACTTAAATCACCTTGATCTACAACAGACTTTTGGATTCCCTTTTAGCTCATGTCTCCATTACTCTTTGCACCACCTTCAATTGTCATCGCTTTCTTAGGCTCTCCCATTCTAACCTCAACTGCAAAAATTTTAGGATAATAAAATCTGAGGTTTTTTCAACCTATTTTAGGGAAGAATATGTAAAATGTAGATTTTAGTGTGTTACATTCAATATATAGCATCATCAAAATTAAGAGTTGATGCTTGTTTTTCTGCAAGTGCAAAATCAAATAGGAGGGTATCAGATGCAAACCACTAGAATAAGCTATGATCGTTGTAAGCTTTCACGGGCAAATAATCTTTATGAAGATATTTCTTAATTGTGCATAGGAAGTATGCTCCTGAGCTCAATTGGAATGCTAGAAAATCATGATGTGACTTTTCTATAGTTGTGGTTCCGTTCTTGTCTTCTTGGTCACGGTACACAATATTGAAACCACACTCCTTTATCTCATATTTATCCTTGCAATCAAACGTAACAATAATTTCATCTCCAGCCTCCATCTGATTCCCAAACCTCCATTTGCTCAGCCATTCCATATCTTCAATAGATGGAACGTGAAAAAGTTGTGGGATGTATATCCATGTTTGATCCTTCGTCTTATTCTCGATTTTAACAGCCATAGAAATTTTGCGTATATTGACTTCTCCAATTCTTGCACGAGGAGACACTACAGCAACATCATCATTTTCAGGATATCCATATGTACAGTACACATTCAAGCACTGGATCCTTTGAGGAGAATGTAAAGGAACAGTAAAATATATTGATGAACCCTTAATTTTTTCTAGGGAAAACATCGGAAATTTCCCAACCGGAGAATATGTGCTAAATATCCCAAACTCAAAAGTTCCAACTCCCTGGGCCACATGAATCATACTAATGTTAATTAAAACAGTATGCCCAAAGCTAATATATATATATATATATATCTGTGTCTATATATATATTATAAAAGTGTGAATGTAAAAGTCTGATTTGATCTTTTGGGTAGCAATACCTATGCTACTCAAAATTCTACTCTATTTGATTTTGGTTATGAACTAAAATCGTAATTTTATTATTATTATTTTAGTCAAAATCCTACTTTATTTTGTCTTTAGTTTATAAATATTTATTCTACTCTAAAATCCTACTATATTTATTCTTTTGGTTTGGAATTAATTATAAATTAAATATTTATAGTTACATTCTATAACAAATATTCATTAGAGTTGTATTCTTACTAAGTTTGTAGTTACATTCTTCTATATGGATTATATTTTAAGTTTAGAAGTATAATTGTTTCTAATTTACTAGTAATTAACGTAATTTGAGTAAGATTAGAATTGGTGTACTATAAATAGGGTACATGTTTGTGCTTTTGATGTTTAGTAAATATTTTTCAATTATTCTACAAGCTATTTTGATTTTATCTGATGTACATATAATTTGTCTACTGAATTATGTTATTTATTAAAATACAAACTTTTATTAATAGTTTAAAAGTTCTTTTACTATGTATACTACATAAAATATCAAAACTATGTTTCTAAACATGATATTCGTATATAATTGTTTACCACTACAAGTCGATATCTTTTAGAAAAATAATTTAATTTTCATTTATAATTTTAATTTTTTATTTATACATAATTATTGTTAATATAATTCATATATTTATTGGCCATCACTATATATATATATATATGTGCGCACACATAGAGAAAGAGAAATACCTTGGCCCAATCCTCTTCTATATCAACCAATTTATAGCAATCAGCTATGTAGAGACAAGCAATGCTTAAAGACGTAATATTTTCCAGTGACCTACAGTGTATCGCGTCCACATCAAAAACTTTTTTTGGGAGATAATTAAAATCAAGTGTTTGAAGCCTGTAACATCTAGATATATCAAGGTACGACAAACTACTAAGATCCTTGAAGCAATTTGGTAGTCCCTGAATTGGATTTTCTTGTAAGTCCAAGATGCTTAATGACCGTAGGTTACCGAAATTCTCAGGGAATGAATAATCAAATAAATTGCACCCACGCAGACTTAATTCTTTCAAAGAGAATGGTAAAGAAACCCATGAAGTGTTTGGTCCTCTCCTCGGTGTTGACACCATTGACCAGACAATCTGTTGCCACCATTTGACTCCTCCATTACCATTTTGTAATGGGTTTATGGCAATCCCATCAGCATTAAGCACTTCTAATGACTTCATGTTTCTCATTTCACTTGGCAACTCACCGATATTGCAACCTGAGATTACTAGAGTCTTCAGAGATCCTAACTTGCCAATGTTTCTTGGAAGCCTCGTTAGAGTTTTGCAATCTTCTAAATCAAGTAAATCAAGCATGTCTAAGTCACCGATAGATTCACAAATCTCAACCAAACTTACACAACCTTTAAGGATCAATCTCTCAAGGTTGGGGAGTCCTAAGAAGTTAGGGGTTCTTGTAAGCCATTCAGAATAACTCAAATCCAAGATCTTCAATGATTCAAGAAACTGTAGAGAAAAATGGGAGTATTATTAATTATATATAAACATGCACATGCCCTCACCAAAAACTGAGGAAAGAAGAAAAATAAATGAATATCATACCGGGGTTTCGTTCCATACTTGTTTTAGCATACTATAACGCAAGTCAAGAGCAACCAAGTTCTCCATTGGAAATTCAACCGGGATAGATTTTAAAGGAAATCCATGCCAAGACAACCATGCTAAACTTTTAGGGAAATTATCGTAGCTTCCTATAAGTTTTAGATAATTGAGCTTAAGTAGTCTTAGCTTTGTCATACTTTTAAATGCATCGGTTGTCAAGTATATATCATTTGGACTTCTTAAAGTTGTGCTTACTGAATGTCCAGAGATAATGCTAAGACAACGTCGCTTTAATGAGGTAACATGCTTCGAAAATATCGATTTGTCACAAGAGTCATCATAGCGGCGCTTTTTTGCATTATTGCAAGATTCCTTCAACATACGCATGTCAAGGGTAAGGCCTTCAACTTTATTTGTACCCTATTAAAATAGCAAGAAAAAAAGGATTAGTCATTGCAATACAAACTTAGTAATAAACACATACACGGATGAGATGTTTTTTACCGTTTCATTTTTCAATACTCGAAAGGCATCCTCGTGATGCCATAGTCTACTACGCTCTCCAGCTTCATGTGATTCTTGGTGAACAATTTCTCGTCCCATGTCTTGAATTAATCTGTGCATTCTTAACAAATTACCATTTTCAATTGTTAAAAGACATCGATCAATTAGATTTTGAACTCCAATTTTTGCGTGAAGATCACATTTCTCTAGTATTGTGATTGTGTAATCTTTATCAACTCCAACAAAAAAGCAAGCAATATGAAGGAACAATCTTTTGTCGTAGTCATCTTCTAAAGAGTCATAGCTAGTTTGAAGTTTTTTTAGAATTTGAGTGTGAGGTATTGCTTCCAATTTTGCTAATTCGTTAACCCATCCATCTTCAGTTTTCCTAGACAAAGAAGAACCTACAACTTTAAGAGCTAATGGAAGTCCTTCACAAATTTGTACTGCCCTTTCTATGTGCTTTTTGTAACTTTCAATAGGACAATATTCTCCAAAGGCATGCAAACTAAAGAGCTTAACTGATTCATCTTGATCCAACGGCTTCACCTTATAAATCTGATCAGGCTTCAACAACCTCTCATGCCTAGTAGTTATGATGACTTTACTCCCTGGAAAAATCCAATCTTGCATTCCGAGTATGGCATATATATGATCCACTTGTTCCACATCATCAAGAACTAGAAGCACCTTCTTATGACAAACAACATTTCGTATCTTTGTGAGTCCTTCATCAACGTTATGTATCTTTCCTTTTTTCATCCTAGATATATCTGATAGAAGTTGTCTTTGTAAACAAAGTAAACCATTTGGTCGTTTTGACACTTCACTGATATTTGCGAGAAAGCTACTACCATCAAAACTATGATAGTTTTGATTATAAACAAATTTTGCGATGGTTGACTTTCCAATTCCGCCCATCCCACAAATAGCAAGTATGCTAACATCATTTGACCCGTCTTGTAGCCATACATTTATATATTTCGATCGAGAGTCTATTCCAATTTCGTATGGCGCAACATCCAAGGTTGCGTGCCTCAATTTCTCTCCAATCGTGTTTATAATTTTTTGGATAAACTTTGATTCATGCCTACAAATTTGATTCAGTTGGATAAGAAAGGTAGATAATTAAAGACATCTAGACTTTATAAAAAACATAAAAACAACAACAACAATAAGAGATTAGTTATATTTTTTTAACTGGATAAAAAAGGTAGATAGTTAGATACATCAGGTTTTTTTTAGCTATATTTTTTGTATTGATCAGGTTGAGATACAACATTTTCTTTTAAACTATAAAAGTCAAACATGAATTATTGAACTGTAAAGGAACGCAATCATGCGGAACCTTAACTATAAAAGACTTCCTCCATGGTTCACAAATTCTCCTTTGAGTTTCTACTTATTATATATAGAAAAACAAAGTAGGAACTAAGGGTTTGTTTGTTTCGTTGTTTAAATCTTAGTGCTAAATTCGAAGACTAACACTCATTTTGAAATCTAAAAATTGCATCTAGAAAATTTGTTTGTTTTGCTTCTGAATGTCTTATCTGAATATGTGTTACGTGTTTGAACATATCACATTTGTGTGCTGAATACAATTTTTTTTTTGACAAATTTGCCCTTATCCTCTTATTTTAATACAATATCATATAGAGTAAGGGCAAAAGAGTTATTTTAGCACTTTAAAAATTAAGACTTCAGCCACTTATATTTCAAGAGGTAAAATAAATTTTTAAACTAACCAAACAAAATCAAATCCTCCTAATTCTAAATGGATCACCCTTCAGACTTAAGAAGTAAAACAAAAGGCACTTCAACTATTATGCAACTAAGTTAGTAATGAATGGGGAGCAAGTTTGTTGAAAAGCTTTGGCTCTATGGAACTAGTCCACACCCTATATATGGGGGCTTTCACATGTAGGGGTGTTCAAAATCCAATCCAAACCGAGAAACCGATCCAATCCAATCCAATCTATTTTTCCTGGATTTTATGGATGATTGGATTGGATCGGATGCAAAATTTGAAAACCGAAAAAATTGGATCGGTTTCGGTTTTACGTGCTTTAGAAACCGATCCAATCCGATCCAATCCATTATTAGAGTTGTAACTTAAAATATAATTTATCACAATTTGATACATTTCTCTCTCTATATATTTATTTTCTTCATTATAATCGCTTTTTCTTTTATATATATATAATTAAAAATATAATTTTTATTTAGAAGGTTATGTTCAAACTTCTTGATAATAAATTATTCTTGTTCTTCATACTTGATGGCATAATTGAAAGTAATCTAATAACTGAAGTCTCAGAGCAGTCAGTGGCTTCTTAAATTAAAATCAAGCTCCAAAAAGTAATATCAGAGAAAGTAATCTAATAACTAGATGTCTACAAGTCTAGAAGGTAGCATTTTCAATTAAAAAATTATTATTAAATTTTTGTATCATTTTATATTTCATATCACGTACATAATGATTTATAGGTGGTTTAATTATATATTTTTGGTTAGGTAGTAGACTTTTTAACTTAGCTATTTGGTTAGCTGTTCGGTTGAAAACTTGAACTTTTTTTGTAATGAATTATATTTACTTGTTTTACATTAGAATTGAAAATTTCAAGAATATAATATATTTTATTTTAAACTTCTAATCGGATTGGATCGAAATCGATCCAATCCAACATTTAATTGGATTAGATCGGTAAAGTATGTTGGATTGGATTGGATGCTAAAACCTAAAACAGACATCGGATCGGATTGGATGCGAATGGTTTAAAATGACCAGATCGGATCGGATGGACACCCCTATTCACATGTGGAGAGACAAAACCAAAATGCACATGTAATTTTTTTATCTTACTAATACAAAAAGGGAAAATAATGCATACTCGAGGACTCGAACTAGTGATTGTAGATAACTAGACCTCTAACACCACATTAGGAACAATCTTTCCCCAAAACTTAAAATGTTAGGTAGTGTGTCAACAATGCATATCATATATGCACTTCAATAAGTAGCACTATAACGAGAATACAGGGATATTCTGTTGTAAGTTTCATATTAGATTACTTAATTAACTTGAAAAACACCCATCTGAATGAACAATTGACCTCTATAAACTAATTAAAAGGTTTGGTTATTGATAGTAATTAAGTTATTAAAATATGAGATACTTTATCTTAATTTAGAAAAATAAGGTAGCAACTAGCGAGTAAATGAAAATTTTACCTATTGTTTTGGAATTTGGATCTTGGAAAAAGTAAAAGTAGGACAACAACAAATATTGCAAGCATATATGAGAAGAACAATAAGGAACTTATGTACCCATCAACATGGTTTCGCAAGTCCAACCCAATCAAATTAGCAACTTCTGTAAGTGCCGATCTCCACCTTTTTATCTTTTCCATCAATTTTATTTTCTCTTCAGAATCCATTTTTGTCTCAAATTGCTCCTCGTATCTAGCAAATGCTTTTGCTGTCCTACCTGTTTGCTTCCGAACTTGGGATGGATCCACATCGTAGAAGACCGGTAAAACTACATGCCCATAGTTCCTCCTTTCTTCAAGGATCATCACAAGTTCATCAAGGCACCATGTGGAAGACGCATAATCTTTGGATATAACAATGATTGAGATCTTTGATTGACTGATCGCTTTTTCTAATTCCGACTTGAGATTTTCACCTCTCTCAAACTCATCGTCGTCTCTAAATGTGCGAAATCCTTGTTGGACTAAAGCTGCATAAAGGTGATCCGTAAAATTTTTACGGGTGTCCTTGCCTCTAAAGCTCAAAAATACATCATAACAATATGAAGAAGAGCCTTTGTGTGATTTTATGGTGGCCATTATATTTGAACAAATCTAGTTTTTTCGTAACGAATTTCGAACATCTAAGCATGAGCTAAAGCAACAATGTTGCCGAAGATGTAACAAATATGGGGACTGATTGTGAATAAGCTAGATTGAAAAGAGATTGAGATAATTGAAGAGAGAGACAAGAAAGTGGAGAATAAAGTTATGAACTTTCGTCCATGCCCCAGCAGCATCATTTCATTGAATTATTTATTTTGTGGAGAAAAAGATATATAATAAGATTGTGCAGTCAAGCTGGCATTACCTAGCTTGAATATAAAGAGGAAAAAACATTTCTCAAATGCGAAGAGGAGAAAAAAGTAGGTATATGAATATTAGTACTACTCTTACATCTCTTTTAATTTGATTTTTCATTTGTTAATTATTTGTTAATTGTCTTTATGATAAATTTGTCGCTGCAGCTAGTACGTCATTAACAATTTTTGTTAATTATTTGTTTTTGACTACATATTTTTGTATTTTCTTTAGGTATGCTAGTAATTTTGAACCGTAAAATTCGATTTAAAGAGTTGGTCCTTATAATTAAACAATGTTAATTTATCGGTGTTTTCGCCTCTAAAACTTAAAAACACATCATGAATTTTCCTGCAATTATGCTACAGAAGATGTGAATGAGATTGAGGATAGATTGGGAGAATCAAAGTCAATGAGTCTCTTAGAATAATTAGACAAAAAAGAAAAAGAGACAGCAAGGTGCGCGAGTGGAGAAAAATTAAGTTATGGACTTTATTCCATTCTAGCATCTTTACTTTTTAATTATTTCTCATATATTAAAAATGTTATGAACTTTCCTCATCATTTCTCATATATTATTTCATATTGCGGTCAAGCTGGCATTACATGAATATGAAAGGGACAAAACATTTTTCAAATATGAAAGAGGAGAAAAAAGCAGGTATATATGATTGTTAGTACTGCTGTTACATATTTTTTTATTTTGATTTTTCATTTATTAATTATTTGTTACTCGTCTTTATATTTGATAAATTTCTCTCGGTGGTTGTAGCGTGTTATTAACAATTTAATAATATTTAAAGCATACAAATATTATTATATTTGATATTATATATATAGACTCTTTTAAATATTTTAATAATATGTAATTCTGTTCGGTAAACTAGTAAAAAAAATTTTGAGTCGATTAGTAGAAATAATGTTTGGCGGCATTTGAATAGCAAAAAAATAAATAAAAATAATGTAATTTTAATTCAAATCTTTTAATTAAATTTTCTATATATTTTTTAACATACGAGATCATGGATTCAAAATTAGATAAATGGGGTGCGACTCTAACCATAAGTACGCGTATATATATTTAAATAGTGTGATTCAAACCTTGGATATATTATATATATATATATTTCATATTGCGGTGAAGCCGGCATTGCTTTATTTACTCTAAAACAGACTTGCTCTTTTGAATGTGGCTATTCTCATATAGTGGTCAAGCAGTAAACATCTCTTTTATTTTGATTTTACATTTTACATTTGTTATTTGTCTCTGTATATGATAATTTTTTCTCAGAAGTTGTATCACGTCATTAACAATTTACTAATATTTGAAGCACGCAAAATATTATGCCTGATATTATATAGATTGTTTAAAATATTTCAGTAACATGCGACTGTGTTTGGTTAAATAGTAAGAATTCTTTCAAGTCAATTAATAGAAATAATGCTAATAAGGTTGCCGAGATCTGCTTCTTCTGCTTGTAAATATATTTATGATATCACTTCTATTTAACTTTTAAACAAGCTAGAATTTCCACAATAAGAAGTAATATTCTTAAAACAATCAAACACGCACTACGTAGAAAGAATATATGCCACCACTTTTTCTTTTGTTTTCTATGTTAAAAAAAGAAAAATAAAAAAAAGACCTTAGTAATAGTACAACAAACATACCCATAAACATAACTATTACGTATGTTTTACTCGCTAAACTATTAGGGGGTAGATCAAGTTATTGCCCGAGTCCATCCTCTGCTTACCTTAAGGCCTCGTTTGATTCAGATATTAAAAAGTGGGATAGGATTATTAATACCACTTTTTTTATAATACCTTATTTGGTTCGCACAAATGTGTTGGGATTATTAATACCGGGACTAATTTAATCCCACTCTTTGTGTATAATTTAATACGAGGGGGAGGTGGTATTGTTTATCCAGAATTAAAAAAAATGAACTATATATTTTCAAAAATGCCATTGCTACTATAATATTTTCAAAAATGCCACCACCACCACCCCCCTCCCCCCAACCTCCATGCCCCCACCCCACCCCCACCACCACTCCCCACCCCACCCCACCCCCACCACCATCCCAACCCCTCACCCCCCACCCCCCCCCCCCACCACCCCACCCCCACCACCATCCCAACCCCTCACCCCCCACCCCCCCACCACCACCCCCACCACCATCCCAACCCCTCACCCCCCACCACCACCCCACCCCCACCACCATCCCAACCCCTCACCCCCCACCCCCACCCCACTACTACTACTACTACTACTACTACTACTACTACTACTACTACTACTACTACTACTACTACTACTACTACTACTATTAGTTATAATAATAATAATAATAATAATATTTTGTTATTTCAAAATATAATCTCGTATACGAGTTACAGAACCAAACATGATATTAACATCAGCATGGGATATCCCACTATTAATATTGCATGAATCAAACATGGTATTAGTATTAAATTAATACCAAGATTAATAATCTAGTACTATTAATACTGGTATTATTAATCCTACTAATCCTAATACCGGAATCAAACGAGGCCTAATAGTATTAATCAATCTGCATCAGCATTTCAACTCATTGATATCCTAGCAGCATGGGCTCATGTCATTGTTGATCGTCTTCGTAGCGGGGGAATATAGTCTTGTCTCACTTTAAAAATTTATATATATATTATTTTGAGGGAACGGTGCAACAATTAATAATCTTAATTTTTTTTTTCACTCAATTTGTAGCTCAATTGATATTCACTTTATTCATTAAGGCGGAGATTATTGGTTTTGATTATATAACATTAGGTTTATATTTGTAAATAACTCTACGTACAAAAAATCATAAAACATTTTTTATTTTGTAAAGTAAATGATATAGTGGGTGTCACCTTCAGTCCGTCAATTAGGAGCATTGAGCATGTTATGTAATACATTGGATGTCACAAAAAGGAGAAGAATCATTATCACTGCATGGATTGCTCAAATAATATTCTTGGATTTCGCATATGATCATTAATTTTTTTAATTATAATTATAATCCTAATTTTTTCATCATTGTGACCAGGTCCACTGGTTATACTGTCCGTGCATGTCAAATTAATAGTTATAGTTATAGTTTAATTTTAATATTATTTTCTAGTGTGGAATTTGGTAAATTATTTCTATATGATAAAAAATTATACTGTTTCTTTTGAGAAATAAAATATTGACAATATGAAAATATTTGTATTGAATTAGAATTACTGAAGCAATATCGCTCAAACTAACCAAACACTTTAAATTAGGATTCTCGGTAATCTATATGATAGGTATCTCATTACTGGGAATGAAAAAATTATTATCATTCCTGATTACTGTTATCCAAATGGCTTAGAAAAGGCAACATAAATAATATGAAATATCCCTTAAAAAGATGACTTTTTAATTTCAGACAAGATGTAATAATTTGGAACATTGACTTCTTCTTTTTCCTCTCAAATTGTATCAGATAACCAATTAGTCAGAAAACAAGAAAACAATTTTAGTTTGTTAACCATTTGATACACTTTCCCTTTTGCAAAGAACTCGTATCTATTACGCGTTGTTGTATGCTCTTTATGTGTATTAGTAATTTTAAGTTGTAAATTCGATTTAACAAATTAACCATTATAATTGAACAAAGATAGTTTTACGGGTGTCTTTACTTCTAAAGCTCAAAAACACATTATAAAAATTGAAAGAAGAGGCCTCGTGAGCTTGTAGCATGGCTGTTATAATTGAAAAAAGCTAATTTTCCGTAGTGAATTTTTGAACACCCAAGCATAAGTTAAAGCAATTATGTTCCAGAGCATGTAACAAATTTTGAGGACTGATGGTGAATGAGATTGGGATAACTCAAAGTCAACGAGTCTTCCGTATATAATTAGTCCAAAGAGAGAGAGAGAGAGAGAGAGAGAGAGAGAGAGAGAGAGGAGAAGGTGTAGAAAAAGTTATAAACTTTCCTCGTCATTTCTCAAATATTATTTGATTGAATGTATTTTTGTGGAAGGTATGAATCATTTTCCTAAGATAATTAATCTTTTAAAAATCTTTTTTGAAAGATTTTTAGTAACATGTGATTGTGTTTTCAGGGATTTTGGTAATTCAATAGTCACCAAAAACCTCTTGAACCTAAAAGCTGCTTCTTCTTCTACTTATAAATATATTTATAATATCACATCTATATAGTTTTTATGCAAATCGGATTTAAGATCATCTAAAGTTACCGAAAAGTTGTGAATTCAAATTTTGGCATCTCTATATGTATATTTTTAACATTAAAGTCAATAGGGGCAAAATAAAAAAATTATCAAAAATTAATGTCATAACTGAAGCAGTGTGGTTCTTGTTTATATATTCATAGAGAGGGTTTCTTTTTAGGAAAAAAATTAAAGCTATCGTTAATTTTTTTTTTTAATTATAGTGTAATCTTAATTTCATCATCATTGTATAGCCCGGGTCGTTAGCAATTCTTCCCTCCGCCACTAGTTATACTCCCAGCGCGTCACAAATTAATAGTTATAGTTTAATTTTAATATGCTTTAAGACTGCTGACGCCGCTAGAAAAGCGCGTTGCGATAGAGCCCAAGTGCAGGCACGTCAAGTTGTAATATAGTCTCGGAAGTCCGAGTGTCGAACCACATGGATAAGTGAAAAGGAATGGAATGGATTACGGATTTTACGGTTTTCAGATTTTGTGTGAGTTGGATTTGCTGTAGAACAACGTAAATGTAAAACAGTTGTGAAAATTAATAAGAAAGCACTAAGGTAGGTGGAGGTTAGTTACGATTTAAGAGACGGTGATCACTAGCTCATACAAAGATTTCAACACAAGGTTTCTCGAGATATGGGGAATGTTGGTGTATCTCTCAATAGCAACGGGTGCGACGCTAGGCGACTCATTCCCGGATTGAAGCTATATCAAGAAAGAGACAAACGACATTCCACCAAAGACGAGGTTATCATTCCTACCTCTTAGTTACGGGTGTGAAGCAAGGCAACCCATTCCCGATGAAGCTAATCCGAGGTAGATATGACAAACTCATCATAAAAAGATTTAACCTAAAGCAAGTGTATGATATCTCATGACTTAAAGAATGAAAATTAGAAAGTGAATCCTAACAATGAAACGGAATGAGGTTTAAGGGATAAATTTGTCATCTCATCATTTATCACTCATGGTAGAAAATAAAGAGTCTAAGTATCACATATAGTGTAAGAAGCACTCAATATATCAATAAATGAATCAAAGATAAGCTAACAAATTTATAATCCATCTATGGAGTTTTATGAACTATTTATAATTCTTACAAAAAGGTCAAAAACTCCATGAATGGGGGAAAAAGACTACAAGCTTTCTAGAACCATATAAATATGTTGTATGATCAATAACAACCAAGAACTAAATATACAAGGCATATAAAGTCTTAACTTATAATGAAAATACCTAGAAAGCTTGAAAGAATGGATGATATGATGAAGAAGAAGAAGATTCACAAATATTTATCAAACTTTAAATATGGATTGAGCCATTAATCACCAAAAATCATCTCGCAATCAACCTCCGTAACCTTAGTAATAGACTACTCCATAATAGATGCAAAAACAAATATTATAGAAGAAGAAATCATTCTTACAAATCAAAACACTTACAAGAAAAAATGAAGAACAATACAACTTTAGCTCTCCCTTCTCTCTAGAACTTGCAAGTGTGTCTAACTAGCTCATGATCTATATCCAATCCCCTAGACTAAAACAATAGCTAAAGGAGTACAAAAACTAATAAATTAAACAAGGAAAAATATCTAGGAACCAAAACCCCCGAAATAAGGCTAAAAGCAGGAGTTGGTGGCTGTCCCCGCCAGGCCATGATCGATCATGGCCAACCCATGATCGATCATGGGGTTCTCTGCCTGAAGGCCAATTTGCACCATGATCGATCATGGGTTACCCATGATCGATCATGCTTCTGGGAAATTCCTCAGATCAGCATTTTGCGAGCTTTTCACTAGTGCTTGATCAATTCTTCGAAGGCCATTGCATCCTATGCCTATAAACACATAGAAACACAACAAAAGCACACCTAGCAGGACGATGTTAGATACAAAACTCGCTAAGACACTAATCTTGAGATAAGAGGATAATTAGGCAAAACAGAAGCGACAAACGCGTCAAGCGACTCCCTAAAGAGCTTATTCATGACAATATTGTGCGTTTATCAACTCCCCTCAACTTATCTCTTGCTAGTCCCTTAGCAAGACAAAAATACATAATTACAAAAAATTAATATGCTATACAAAAATATGTTAACTTCTAAGTTCCCAAAGAAGACGAGTTGCATTTCGTGAAGGTTTTCAGAAATGATACCTACAAACATTAGAAGTTTGATCATGATGAATGATGAGAATGAAGATTCAAGTTTCAATTGCAAAGCAAGAGGCATTACTATCAATTTTTCAGAACGACGGACTTTTGAATGATCATCTAATTCGCCTATCTCCTTTAGAACCCAACCCATATTCTCTAATGCTCACATCCTAGATTTCGATTCAAGCAATTCAATACAAACACAAAGAGTCATAATCATTCGAGAAGGAAGAGAGAACTTTTTCAAAAACAAAAGCTCCAAGATTTATCGATTCTAAGCACTTTCTTTATCTTTTCTTGGAAATTTTTGCTAAATTAGATCAGGGCGGTTTTCATCTCTATGGGGGCAGCGGTCTCACTTATGAAATTTTCTCAAAATACTGCTCATTCATTGGAGCTCGAAGGAAGCTATTCACCCTTTCCCATATGGTAACCTTTACCCATCCGTAATATTAGACAAAGAGACTTAAAATTTAGTCAAGTGAAGCTTTAAGTCAATATTAGGATAAAAGTCATCCAAGTTATCAAAGTGCTAAGCTTTTGTCCTCTTATTGGAGGATCTTTTTGAAAGAGCTTCCATCATTTTTGGACAAAAATTTCTCTTCTCTCAATGAAAATAAATCTAAGTGTTACAACCGAATTAGGAATAACCAAATCAATCTAGCATGCGGAACAGGCAAATATGACGGGACATAAGACTAATTGGAGCAAGGCAATTTAGATTATCATTCAAATTCCTATCTAAATCAAAGAATTCAAGCCAAAAGCTAATGAAACAATAGTCTTCATCGAACAAAATATCAATCAATCATTCATCAATTTTCAAACTTCTCAAAAAAAAAATTGAACACATCTCTTCTACTCATGGAAATAAACAATAGCAAGCCAAAACAAAATAAACACAAAATAACGTACCCCCCTCAACTTGAAAGAAACATTGTCCTCAATGGAAAGAGAACAACAAAAATGCACGGAAGGGCTACTTTGGCTTTACTTTCCATGAGACAAAAATAAGAGATAAACAACAACTATACACAAAACGGGTTAGAATTAGAATCTAATAGCAAAAACCATAACATTCAACTATTAAAACCAAGTTCTAAAGTTAACATCATGTCTGAAATCTAATACAACCCAAAAGAAATAATATAAAACCAAGCATAAATATAAGAGTCTCCAGGATTAGCAAGTATCATCACATGTCAGGAGGTGGGGGTGGGGGAAAACGACCATACAACGCCTCGAACTGCTGGCGTATGAACTCCTGCTGGGTCGCCATCTGAGCTGCAACTCGTGCCTCGACCTGAGCTGCAATATCTGCCTCCAAACGGTCCTGATGCAATACCATAATCTCAACCCTCTCATTGATGCTAGCAAACCTAGTCTGCATCAAAGCAGTCATCTGCTCAAACTGTTCTCTCATGAATTCTCTAGTGTCATTTACCGGCCCAGAGCTTGTCCGTCTTCTCCGCCTTGAGGGGCCCGGGAGATCTGCTCCTGCTTCTTCTGCCCCCTCTTCTTCAGACTCAACTTGAGGAGGTGCGATTGAAGAACTTGGCCGGTTCCTCAATTGACCAGCGGCTCGAGTTTGGGTCGATCGGTTAAGTGGTGCTCGAGGAATTTTCTTCACATCCTCATCTTTCTCAGTTACCCCCGCTCGCAAACATACCTTAGTAATCAAAGACCCAAATTTGATTGTTTCGTTGTGGGCGACCAAGTCTATGATTCTAGCAATTCACCCAATGATGTGACGAAGCAAACAAATCCGCTTGTTTGTTGCAATAGCGTATAGCACATACGCTTGAGAAGGGAACAGGTGTTGGGTATGTGAAGTCGGGTCCAAAGCGTTGGCAACTACTAGCCACAACGTCCTAAGGCTATCATGTAAATTGCTCCTATCAAATTGAGTTCCAATCCATTCCATTGGTCTACCGGCTATATATGTAGCTAGATCGTTAGCTCTTGGCTCTTCATATGGGGTACCATCCGAAAAAGGGAGGTCATGAGCATTGGGTGGTAAGGCCGGGATTCCCGTAATCTCACTCAACACCTCGAGGTTAAAATGAACCGTTTTGCCTCGAACATGAGCAACATATGTATATGATGTATTTGGAACTTGAATTAAACTTGCGACAAATTCACGACAAATGGTGAGATTACATTGAGTACCTTGTTCACGCAAGTAGTTAATCCACTCCGGATAGCGCTCAAACGTTGATCGTTGAGGGAAATCGTCCAGCGAATCGATGTAGACCGGCCTCTCAATCACTACCGTCCTTGTCTTGAATGCATAATTCCACCATTCGAATTCTTGGCGGCTTCGAAATCCGCGGTAGCCACCCCTTGCGGCTTGAATTTCAAGTGGCTTAGTGGGAGGGTTAGAGGAAGCCATAAAAGAGTAATGTGATGCTTTAGAGGAGGGAGAGATGAGAAATTTTGAGATTTGATTTGGTAGGGCTCGAAATTGGTGAGGAGAGATAGAAAGGGGGATTTTTGGGATGGGTTTGATAATTGGGGTTCGAAAATTAGAAGATTTGATGGTTGATTCTAGGTGGGGAAGGTTGGAAATGGTGTTTGGGGAAGGTTTGGGATCAATGGGGGAAGAGGGGCTAGGGTTTGGAGAGGATTTGGGAGAAGGAGAAGTGAGAAATGAGGGTTTAGAAACGGCTCCCCTTTTTTATTATGGGACCATGATCGATCATGGTATACCCATGATCGATCATGGGTCATTCTGCCCAACTGATTTTTTGTACAATGATCGATCATGGTATACCCATGATCGATCATGCTGCCTTCTGCCCAAATGCTCTTCCCCCATGATCGATCATGGAATCCCATGATCGATCCCATGATCGATCATGCTTCTGATTGGCTGAGAATTTTTTTTTCTTTGCCCTCTTTGCACCAAAACACCTTATAGCTCCCCTCAACTCGAGCCGTTCAGACTTAATGACACTCGAATCTCCGATGACGATTCCTGAAACTTAAAAATACTAACAAAAAACATTATTTACAAAATCGACCCATGCCTTTTAGGCATAAGTCGGGTCTTCGAGAGGGGTGGACTCCTCTCGAGGTGGGAATTCCAAAAACGGCTTAAGGCGTTGTCCATTCACCTTGAAAATGTAGCCGATTTTGGGATCCTCAACATTCACAGCCCCAAAAAGAAATACATGACGGACAATGTAGGGACCGGTCCAACGAGACTTTAACTTTCTCGGAAAGAGATGCAGACGAGTATCATAAACAAGAACTTTGTGCCCAAGTTTGAATTCTTTTCTCAAAATAGATTTATCATGAAAAATTTTGGCACGTTCCTTGCTTATCTTTGCATTGTCATAAGCATCTCTTCTTAATTCCTCAATTTCATCCACTTGCAACTTACGGTCAAGCCCGGCTTTTTTCAAATCACAGTTAACCATCTTAGTTGCCCAATATTATTTGTGTTCCAACTCTACTGGCAAATGACATGGTTTTTCGTACACAATGCGATAAGGAGACATATCTAGAGTTGTTTTATACGCAGTACGGTAAGCCCAAAATGCATCGGTCAGTCTTAACGACCAATCCTTGCGATTCGGGTTTACCGTTTTCTCTAGAATCTGTTTGATCTCCCTATTTGCCAACTCGGCTTGACCATTAGTTTGAGGATGATAAGCGAGCGATACTTTGTGGTTTACACCATACTTTTGCATTAATTATTGAAATGGTCTGTTGCAAAAGTGAGTACCGCCATCGCTTATTATTGCCTTGGGAGTGCCAAAACGTGCAAGAATGTGTTCTTTCATAAATCGGATCACCACTTTGTGATCATTTTTCTTGCGCGCTTGGGCTTCCACCCATTTTGAAACATAATCTACGGCAACTAAAATGTAAAGGTTACCGTAGGAGGATGGGAACGGTCCCATGAAGTCGATGCCCCAACAATCGAAGATTTTAATCATCAGGATGGGATTGAGTGGCATCATGTTCCTCTTAGAGATCCCTCCAAGCATCTGGCATCTTGGACATGCCTTGCAAAAACGTTGTGCGTCCTTAAAGAGCAACGGCCAATACAATCCACTTTGCAAAATCTTCGCGGTGGTTTTATTTGCTGAGAAGTGTCCTCCGCAAGCCTCAGAATGACAGAAGGATAGAGCTCTCTCCACTTCTTCCTCTGGGATGCACTGCCGGATAATCTGATCCGCACAATACTTAAGCAGGTACGGTTCATCCCAATAGAAACGACCCACTTCGCTCAAAAACCTTTTTTTGTCTTGTGCGCCCCATGACTTTGGTATCTTGTCAGTTACAAGATAATTTACAATGTCTGCATACCATGGGAGCGTCGAGATTGCCAATAATTGCTCATCTGGAAATGAATCTTGGATCGGACTTTCTTCAATGTTGTTCGTAAAAGTGAGTCGAGACAGATGATCGGCCACCACATTATCGACTCCCTTTTTGTCCTTGATGCTTAAATGGAATTCTTGCAATAAGAGTACCCACCTCAAAAGCCGCGGCTTGGCATCTTTCTTTGTGAATAGGTACTTCAACGCCGCGTGATCTGTGAAAATCACAATTGGCGATCCTATCAAATAGGATCGAAACTTGTCTAGGGCGAAGACAATTGCTAGAAGCTCTTTCTCTGTCGTGGTGTATTTCATTTGCGCATCATTCAAAGTCCTACTTGCATAATAAATCACACCCGGTTTCTTGTCTTTCCGTTGACCAAGAACCGCTCCCACCGCATAGTCACTTGTGTCGCACATGAGCTCGAATGGCAAGCTCCAATCCGGTGTCTGCATAATCGGCGCAGTGGTGAGCATATGCTTCAGAGAGACGAAGGCTTCCTCGCACTTGGCATCCCACTCAAAGGGTGCATCCTTGAGAAGTAGATTACACATCGGCTTGGAAATGGAACTGAAGTTCTTGATAAACCTCCTATAAAACCCGGCATGTCCTAAAAAGGATCGGACAACTTTGACATTTTTGGGTGTAGGAAGTTTGGCAATCAATTCAATTTTGGCTTTATCCACCTCGATTCCTTCTAAAGAAATGATGTGCCCCAAAACAATTCCCTTGGTAACCATAAAATGGCACTTCTCCCAATTCAATACCAATTATTTTTCCACGCACCTTCCCAAGACCTGTTCTAGGTTAGCTAATCAATTGTCGAATGACTTACCATAGACGGTAAAGTCATCCATAAAAACTTCCAAAGTCCTTTCCACCATATCGCTAAAAATACTTAGCATACACCGTTGGAAAGTGGCCGGTGCATTACATAGACCAAAGGGCATTCTTCGATAAGCGAAGGTGCCAAAAGGACATGTAAAGGTGGTTTTTTCTTGATCATCTAGGTTAATCTCAATTTGATTGTACCCGAAAAAACCATCGAGGAAAGAGTAATATTCATGGCCTGCTACCCTCTCTAGAGTTTGATCCAAAAAGGGGAGGGAGAAATGATCTTTACGAGTTGCCTTATTGAGTTTACGGTAGTCAATACACATTCGCCACCCGGTGGTGACTCTTTGCGGAATCAACTCGTTTGATTTGTTCTTGACTACCGTAAGATCCAATTTTTTTGGTACCACTTGAGTTGGACTAACCCATTTACTATCCGAGATTGGATAGATGATCTTTGCATCCAACAATTTCAACACCTCGTTCCTAACCACTTCTTGCATGTTAGGATTCAACCGGCGTTGAAATTGCCTTGATGTTTTTGCCCCATCCTCCAAGTGAATGTTATGTGTACAAATCAAAGGGCTTATTCCTTGGAGGTCGGCAAGAGTTCAACCAAAAGCTTTTTTATATTTACCAAGCAAATGAACTAACCTCCCTTCTTGGTCATCCGAAAGTTCGGACGAGATGATAACGGGGAAAGTATCTGAAGTTCCCAAAAAGGCATACTTCAAATTGCTAGGCAATAGCTTGAGATCCATTTTTCCTTGAAGCTTTTTGGTGGGAGATTGTGTGTTTTCCTCTTTCTTCGAGAATCCAACCTTTTTGTCAGACAAAAAAAACACTTGCATACAATCCTCGGGTTCATCGAAAGTGGTTAGATAACCTTCTGTTGACTCCGATTCGAAATTTGCCACAAAGTGATCTTGGATACATAACTCTATCATGTTCACGTGTTCATTCTCCTCATTATCATCGTCATCTCTTTGATTGCTCAAAGAGAACACGTTTAGCTCTAGAGTCATGTTTCCAAATGCTAACTTCACAATTCCATTCTTGCAATTTATTATAGCGTTAGAAGTAGCAAGAAATGGTCGTCCAAGGATAACCGGAATCTCCTTAGCGGGATTCGACACGGGTTGCATGTCGAGGATGATAAAATCAACCGGAAAATAAAACTTGTCAATTTGAATAAGCACATCCTCGACTATCCCTCTTGGGATCTTAACGGATCGGTCCGCTAATTGAATCGTGACTCTTGTGAGTTTTAACTCACCCAGCCCCAACTGTTGATAAACCGAATATGGGAGCACATTAACACTTGCTCCCAAATCTAACAACGCACTTTTGATCCTACAATTTCCTATGACACAGGAAATTGTGGGACAACCAGGGTCTTTGAACTTGGGGGCTCTCTTGCCTTGCATGATGGAGCTCACTTGCTCCGCCATAAAGGTCTTTTTCTTGACATTCAACCTTCGTTTGGTAGTACATAAGTCCTTGAGGAACTTAGCATACGAAGGTATTTGCTTGACCGTGTCAAGCAATGGAATGGTGATTTTCACTTGCCTAAAAACATCCAAAATCTCGGTATTAGATTTGGACGGTTGGTTCAATCTCTCCGGAAATGGAACTTTTATCCCATTTTTGATTTTTTCGAGATCCTCTTTTCCTTGTTTCTCTTCCTCTCTCTTCTTCTCTTCACTCACAACTTTCTCAACATTCGTGGGCTCAACTATGTCCGCCACCTTGGGGGTTTTAGGAACAATAGTTTTATCTACCTCCTTCCCACTCCTCAGGATTGTGATAGATTTGAGTTCTTCTATCTTGGTGCTAGACTCTCCTCCCTCTATGACTTGAACTTGACCTCTAAGATTAACTAAAGGTTGAGAGGGGAATTTTCCCTTCTCTTGGGTAGCTAAGGCGGTGGTGAGTTTAGACATTTGAGTTTTTAATTCACCCACATCATGATCCGTTTTGTCCACAAATGATCTCAACAAAGCTTCCAAGTTTTGGTTGGGATTTTGATTCTGAGGTGGAACAAAAGAGTTTTGAGGTTGTTGTTGCCTTTAGTTCTGATGATATTGGTTTTGGTTATGACTTTGATTTCCTCCCCAACTGAAATTGGGGTGATTCTTCCATCCCTCATTGTACCTTTGAGAATAAGGATCGTTTTGGGTTCAGTTTTGGTTGTACTGGTGTAAAGCATTGACTTGGGCGAAATTTTTGAGGACTTCCCGAAAAGCGGGAATGGTAGGACAATCCTCGGTAGTGTGTCCTGAATTTTCACAAATAACACACAACTGACTCGAGGATACTACGTTGACCTCCTTAAGCTTACTTGCTTCCATTGCCTCTACTTTCTTAGACAATTGGAATAACCTCGCACCCATGTCATCCTCATTGGACACTTGGTACAACCCACCCCTCCCTTGAGTTTTGGCTTTGGGTTCTTCGGAATATGTGTTCCAATTTTGAGCACCTTCCGCTAATTCATCAAAATACAATAAAGCCTCATCGGGATTCTTACTCAAGAATTGACCATTACACATGGTCTCAACAAATGTACGCATATCGAGGGTGAGAGATTCGTAGAAAAAACTAACAAGGCTTCACGTTTTGTGACCATGGTGAGGGCATGCGTTTAGAAGTTCCTTGTATCTTTCCCAACACTTATAAAAGCTTTCATGTTCTTTTGGTGAAAAATTTGATATCGCCCTTCTTAAAGCGTTGGTCCTATGAACGGGAAAGAATTTTTTTAGAAATTTCGCTTGAAGCTCTTGCCAAGACCGAATTGATTGCGGTCTTTGAGCATTTAGCCAAATTTTTCCTTTGTCTTTTAGGGAGAAAGGGAAGAGTTTTAAACGCATGACATCCTCGTTAACATTTGCCTCACGAAATGTGGAGCAGACTTCTTCAAAGTCTTTCAAATGCAAGTATGGGTTTTCCGACTCCATACCATGAAAAGAAGGGATATGTTGAAGCATATACCCGGTTTGAAAGAGAACGCTCTGGCTTGGCTAGCGGGAAGCACAATGCACGAATTCGAAGTTGCCCAAGGCGGTTGAAGGTAGTCCCTCATGGTCCTAACAGGGGGAACATTGTTGGCACCTTCCCCTTCATTATCGCTCTCGTGATCCGCTGCTCTTTCTTGGTTTGCCATTCTTGGAGATGTGGGGGGGCTAATTCGAATATCCACGAACAATCGCCCTTGCATGGGCTTGGAAAATGATTTGAAAACCTCCTTGGGAAATCTACAAAATCAAACAAAAATAAGGGAGAAAAATAAATTAATTAAATGGAGAGATACTCACAGAGAATGGTTTTATACAAAACCCGAGATCCGTCTTTTGCCTTTCTTCCCGGCAACGGCGCCAAAAACTTGACGCCGCTAGAAAAGCGCGTTGCGATAGAGCCCAAGTGCAGGCACGTCAAGTTGTAATATAGTCTCGGAAGTCCGAGTGTCGAACCACAGGGATAAATGAAAAGGAATGGAATGGATTACGGATTTTACGGTTTTCAGATTTTGTGTGAGTTGGATTTGTTATAGAACAACGTAAATGTAAAATAGTTGTGAAAATTAATAAGAAAGCACTAAGGTAGGTGGAGGTTAGTTACGATTTAAGAGACGGTGATCACTAGCTCATACAAAGATTTCAACACAAGGTTTCTCGAGATATGGGGAATGTTGGTGTATCTCTCAATAGCAAAGGGTGCGACGCTAGGCGACTCATTCCCAGATTGAAGCTATATCAAGAAAGAGACAAACGACATTCCACCAAAGACGAGGTTATCATTCCTACCTCTTAGTTACGGGTGTGAAGCAAGGCAACCCATTCCCGATGAAGCTAATCCGAGGTAGATATGACAAACTCATCATAAAAAGATTTAACCTAAAGCAAGTGTATGATATCTCATGACTTAAAGAATGAAAATTAGAAAGTGAATCCTAACAATGAAACAGAATGAGGTTTAAGGGATAAATTTGTCATCTCATCATTTATCACTCATGGTAGAAAATAAAGAGTCTAAGTATCACATATAGTGTAAGAAGCACTCAATATATCAATAAATGAATCAAAGATAAGCTAACAAATTTATAATCCATCTATGGAGTTTTATGAACTATTTATAATTCTTACAAAAAGGTCAAAAACTCCATGAATGGGGGAAAAAGACTACAAGCTTTCTAGAACCATATAAATATGTTGTATGATCATTAACAACCAAGAACTAAATATACAAGGCATATAAAGTCTTAACTTATAATGAAAATACCTAGAAAGCTTGAAAGAATGGATGATATGATGAAGAAGAAGAAGATTCACAAATATTTATCAAATTTTAAATATGGATTGAGCCATTAATCACCAAAAATCATATCGCAATCAACCTCCGTAACCTTAGTAATAGACTACTCCATAATAGATGCAAAAACAAATATTATAGAAGAAGAAATCATTCTTACAAATCAAAACACTTACAAGGAAAAATGAAGAACAATACAACTTTAGCTCTCCCTTCTCTCTAGAACTTGCAAGTGTGTCTAACTAGCTCATGATCTATATCTAATCCCCTAGACTAAAACAATAGCTAAAGGAGTACAAAAACTAATAAATTAAACAAGGAAAAATATCTAGGAACCAAAACCCCCGAAATAAGGCTAAAAGCAGGAGTTGGTGGCTGTTCTCGCCAGGCCATGATCGATCATGGCCAACCCATGATCGATCATGGGGTTCTCTGCCTGAAGGCCAATTTGCACCATGATTGATCATGCTTCTGGGAAATTCCTCAGATCAGCATTTTGCGAGCTTTTCACTAGCGCTTGATCAATTCTTCGAAGGCCATTGCATCCTATGCCTATAAACACATAGAAACACAACAAAAGCACACCTAGCGGGACGATGTTTGATACAAAACTCGCTAAGACACTAATCTTGAGATAAGAGGATAATTAGGCAAAACAAAAGCGACAAACGCGTCAAGCGACTCCCTAAAGAGCTTATTCATGACAATATTGTGCGTTTATCAACTGCAAATTGATCAATGGTCAATAATACTTCTTGTGAGATAACCAATTAGCCAGAAAATAACTATAGTTTGTTTGCCATTTTGTACACTTTTCCTTTAGCAAAGAAATTGTATTGACAACGTATTTTTTTGTATACTCTTTAGGTAACTAGCAATTTTGAGCTGTAAAATCCGATTTAAAGAATCGGCTATTATAATTGAACAAAAGTAATTTTACAGGTGTTTTCGTCTTTAAATCTCAAAAACACATCATAACAAGTGAGATAAAAAGTTTTGTGGGCTCTAAGAGTAGCCATTATATTTTCTTGCACCCAAGCGTAAGTTAAAAGCAATTATCTTCCAGAGGATGTGAATGAGATTGAGAATAGATTGAGAATAAAGTTATGGACTTTATTCCATGCTGCTGATAAAGATTTAAAGTTATCTAATACAATGCATTTAATTTGGAAACAAAAATGGGAAATGATCACTCTTACTGCATAAATTGCTGAAATAATATTTTTGGATTTTGCATACGATCATTAATTTTTTTTAATTATAGTGTAATCTTAATTTCATCATCATTGTATAGCCTTGGTCATTAGCAATTTTTTACTCCGCCACTAGTTATACTGCCCACACATCACAAATTAATAATTCTAGTTATAGTTTAATTTGAATATTCTTTAAGACTGCAAATTGATTAATGGTCAAGAATAGTTATTGTGAGATAACCAATTATCCGGAAAATAACTATAGTTTGTTAGCCATTTGATACACTTTTCATTTTGCAAAGAACTTGTATTGACAATGCATTTTTGTACGCTCTTTAGGTAACTAGCAATTTTGAGTTGTAAAATCCGATTTAAAGAGTTGACTATTATAATTAAACAAAACTAATTTTACAGGTATTTTCGCCTCTAAAACTCAAAAACACATCATTACAAGTAACATAAAAAGTTTTGTAGGCTCTTACAATAACCATTATAATTGGACAAAACTAATGTTTGGTAATGAATTTTCCTGCACCCAAGCGTAAGTTAAAAGCAGTTATCTTGCTTAGGATGTGAATGAGACTAAGAATAGATTGGGATAAGGTACGCAATGGAGAAAAAGTTATGGACTTTATTCGATGCTGCTGATAAAGATTGGGTGCATCCCCTCCCTTCTTTGTTATTAGATTATAAAAAGAAAATTGACTAGACTGAAAGAATTGATGGACTCTTTTATGTTTATATGATTCTTTTGAATTATTTACGCTTGGCCCATATGAAGTTTGACCAAATTTTGACTTTGATCTATGAAGTTTTATTTTTGCCGGTGTCCTCCGTAAAGTGATTTCATTGTCTCTTTAGTTTAAAATTCAACTTGCCATTTATTTCTTGAACGAAAAATAACACGTGTCACTTTGATCATCAAATCACATCAACTGCATTTGTCATTTTCCGTCTAAGAAACTAATGGCATGATAGATTTTGGACTAAGGTGACAATAAGATCAAACCTTAAAGATGGGATTGAGGAAAATAAAACTTTGTGGATCAAGTTTAAAATTGAATCAAACTTCCTAGGGGTAAAGTATAATCAACTCGATTATTTTTGTTTCATGGACAAATAAAACAAGTGGATATAGTCAAAATTACCCATGATTAACATTAGAAACTTAAATATCTAATTAGCTTATTTTATTGGACGATGGTAGTATTAATTTGAAACGAACAAAATATGGACAAATTGATGTATATATTACAATGAAAAAGAAAAGAAAAACCGAGCATGTGAATTTTGCCATGTACTAGCACAAATTAATTAGTAATACTTAGATTTGGACATGATTTAATACTTAGATTTAATCATACTCTGAATTGGAAGCATAATTATATTATACATCTACTAATCCACTCACGCGCACACACATATATAAGTATTTAGAAAAATCAAACTATTATTAATTGATATTAGTCAGATTTTCTTTTATATTTTATATTATGTTTTCTTATATCAAATCGATCACAATTACACATCTCATGTACTTTCGTGCAGCAGATCGACGATGCAAGTTCCAAGGACAAATTGAAGCAACGCGATGATGTTATTTATCAAAATTCACGTTCGAGATATAGAAATTTGCAACGAGGAAGATCTACCGTATGATGCCGCAGCCCGCGGGTGATGAATAATTTCTCACCTGAAATCCCCTAAGTTAGAAACTATTTCACTTAAAAGTTTAAGTTGTCAAAGTAGTATGCCAACAATCGCTAGAGGAGGGTATGTAGGCCACTTGAATTTTTTTATTTTTTTTCACAGGTATAATAATACAAAAATTTTTGTGTAAAAATTTAAAATTTGAGGTTGGATATGTAAGGTCTCAAAACGCTGCTGATGAAACCATAATAAAAAAATTAAATTAAAAGACAAGAGAGGCATACGCCCCCAAAATATATTTCATATCAAATAAAAATCATAGGAATTAAAAGTCAATCCCAACTAAGTTAAAATCCTGCCTCCACCACTGCCAACAATGTATATCATGCTCTTCAATTCAATAGGCTTCCTTCACTAATTTAAATAAAATAAACAAAATATTTCATATTCTAATTCTCTATTCCAATTAAACGAGACAGTAAAACAAGAAACAATCATACGAAAAATATTTATTGCACACAATGAGACTTGTACGTCCGTAAAACAAGCGGAGCAACATATGGCAAAATCTACATAAAAAAGACTCTTAATTAAATCTCTTTTGAAACTTCTTGTCAATCTTTCTTAAACTTGTGTTTTGGCTCTCCTAAATTCGAAATCTTGGATCCATCGCTATGTCCGAGCAACTTTTGAATAAGTCGACACGTCAAATAAAAAAATTGGGCAATTTCTCCTCCAAATTGATCATTCAATTTTCTCCAACTCTTCCATGGAAGATTTACTTTCAGGCACATGCATAGACAAATCCTCCTAAAAAATAAACATATGGTTCGCCAAAATCGGCCGAATGGTGGTATCTCGAGATTCAAATACTTGGGGAGAAACTGCTTTTGTATATATTACGTTGGTATATTCAGAAATCCTCCAGGATGGGATGTTCAAAGGAGCAAGAACATTTGATATGTTTGTTTTGTTCAAGATTAATTTGCTTGCGAGGGTGTTGAAGAGTATACATTATTGGCCAACTACTTAACCATTTAACTTCTTAGTAAGATATTTTTAACTCGATATCAGAGTTCAGGTTTCACAAGATTCTGGGTTCGAATCCTCCCGTTTAAATATATTTCTCCCTTTGTATTTGTGCACAAAGTGTTCCGAGTGAAGGGGAGTGTTGAAGAGCATAATTTACTTTGCCCAATAGATCCATTTTATGTTGGATCTTAAAAAATATGTGTTCTAATTTAATATGTTGGTGTACTTACAAACATGTAAGGTCTGAATTTGGTATGGACTAATATTTTAAGAATGAATTCTCATTGCCAAAGTTTGAAGTTGTTTTCAGCGGCAGGTCATCGAATCTTCAGGATGCATTGGTTATATCTATTGACATACTCCAGAATTGGTTGAAGATCACTAAATTAAGTTAGCTTTTAGGAGCTGAAAAAACATTGCACTACTTTGTCAAATATATATGGTGCTATTTGATCTAATAATGATTTTGTTAAAAAAGTAAAATAAATCCAATTTAAGCTTTGGTTATCTTCTGCGACTACACCAATATTGACTGTGACAAGTTATCAATCTTTTGGTTGATTAAGTTGTTAATTTCCATTGAGATAAATCTATAAAGCACCACTTAGTGCAGCTCTATCCATTTATACTTATCTCACCTCCTCTATATATGGCTGATCTGCATCAAATTGGAACGTAATCAATGAATAAACTTGTTTTGTTATCACAAGATTTGATATATTGACTGTAGAAAAATGACTCTTAATTTGGCAGGTTCTAAAAAAAGAAAGTAGATTTAATTTGGGGAACAGGGAGGATAATGCAACGAATATATATAATTAGGAGAAATTCATGAAACTTCATCTATCTTGATCAAAATATAAGTTAATCAATTACGCTACCACCTTTTTAATCAGAAAAGGGAAAAATCGGGGGTAGGATTTTCCCTGTTTCTTATGTTTGGCATACAACAATCGCCAATTTAATACGAAACAAAGAAAACAAAAATGTTCATGTTTGTGTATTTTACATTGACATTTACGACTTTGCATTGGAAAAATTAACTTTATCACTTGACAACAGCAACTACTAAAATCTGTAGATTGCTCTCTGCCTTTGCAACCTTCTGTCATTCCATGGTCCTGTACATTAATACAAGAAGATATCATACTTTAAATTCCAAATTGACTAAATAAAAATAAGGAAATATTTAAATTTTGCCTCTGCTTGCCTCCAGGCCATTCCTTTCTGTTTTGCCTTGATACCAGATTGTTATCATTCTATAGCAATTTCTTACGGTGCCTTTTGACCATAGTATAAAATCGACAAGAATAATGCAATCCTAGAAAAAGCACAATCGTACAAAATATAATCAAGTGGGTATGTTTAAGTCATGTCCTACATTACTTCATCGGCAAAAATAGTTGTTTCTTAAACTGTGTATCTCTAAAGAGTCTATTACAATTATGATCCTTTCAACTCCTTTTAGGTGTTCCTTAGACTAAACAAGCCTAAATCTACAAGGACTAAGTAACAAGCAAAGCCTAAACCTACTAGGAATTCAACACATAATCTGTCAATTTCACGGTCAAAAAATTTAGCCAGTAAAAAAGAAAGGGAAAGATTTTAATGACATCACCTTGATCTAAAAGAGACTTTTGGATTCCCTTTTTGCTCATGTCTCAATTTCTCTTTGCACCACATTAAATTGTCATCTCTGCCTGCGGCTCTCATTGCTTTCATTGTAAACTCAACTGCAAAATGTTTAGGACAACAAAATCTTTAGGCCAGAGGCTTTTTACACCTATTTTAGGGGGAAAATGTAAAATGTAGATTTTGGAATGATACATACAATATCATCATCAAAATAATAATAATAATAATAATTGATGCTTGTTTCTGCAAGTGCAAAATCAATTAGGAGGGTAAAAGATGCAAACCACTGAATCTATAAAGCGTCACTTAGTGATGCTATATGCATTTATAAATATCTTACCTCCTCTATACATTGCTGATCAGTGATAAATTAAAATGTAATCAATGAATAAACTGGTTCTATTATCGTGAGATTTGGTATATTGTTTGCAGAAAGGTGCCTCTTTATTTGGCACATTCTAGAAAATGATAGTTGACTTTTAATTTGGGAAACAAGGAGGATGATGCGAGGAACATAATTAGGATAGATTCATGAAACTTCAACTATCTTGAAATATACGTTAAACTATACACTAACACCTTTTTTAATCAGAAAAGGAAAAAAAAGGGGAGTGGGATTGAACTTCTTGCTGCTTGCATTTTCCCTGTTTATTATGTTTGGCATACAATTGCCAAATTTCAAACAAAAGAAAGAAAACAAAAATGTTCAAGTTTGTGTATTTACATTTACATTGACATTTACAACTTTTCATTATAAAAACTTAATTGCATGACAACAGTACCCTCTAAAATATGCAGACTGCTCTCTGCAATTGCAACCGTCAGTCATTCCTTCGTCCTATTCATTAATCTAAGAAGATATCATAGTTTAAATTCCAATTCGGTAAATAAAAATAAGAATTTTTTTAGAATGTTGTCTCTGCCTCCGCGTCATTAATCCTTTCTATTACATCCTGGCTCCAGATTGTTAATCGTCTAATACTAGTTTCTAGCGGTGCATTTTGACGTAGTATAAAAATGACAAGAATAGAACAATCCTAGAAAAACCATAAGGCACAAAACATACGTGGATAGGTCAGACCTAGCTCTACGGGCAGAGGTATTAGAGTTTGGATTGTGTGACTGTTGGGCCTGACACAAGGGTGAATAACCCACTCTATGATACCATATTATGGTTCGAAGCATCCAACCCAAACCAATTGGCTAAATATTAAACATTGCTTTCCAAGGATACAACTTCCAGATATGGGATTTATAGTCTCAACACCTTCAACTCCTTTTTATGGGTGTACATTTCATAGACCAAACAAGCCATAGAGTACTGGGATGAAGAAACAAGCAAGCCTAAACCTACTGGGAATTGAACACATAATTCAACACTTTCACATATTTTCATAAATTTAGCAAGTAAAAAAGAGAAAGGAAGATTATACTGAGATCACCATCATCTACAGGAGACTTTTTTGGATTCCCTTTTTTCTCAAGTCTCCGTTACTCTTTGCACCACTGGCAATTGTCATCGCTGTCTTTGGCTTTCTTATTGTAACCTGAACTGCAAAATGTTTAGGGCAACAAAATCTTTAGGACAGTGGATTTTTCCACCTATTTTAGGGGAAACAATGTAAAAAGTAGATTTAGTGTGTTACATTCAATATATATCATCATCACAATAAAAAGTGATGCTTGTTTCTATAGTGCAAAATCAAATAGGAGAGGATGAGCAGTAAACCACCGAATCAGTGAAGTTCATTGTAAGCTTTTGAGGTCAAAAAATCTTGTGGTGGGTGGCACCAGTATCGGGGTACCAAATTGGATCAAAGGCTTGCTGTGGTTGATAGCCTTGGTTGGAGAGTTGAAGACCAGGAAAGGCATTGGGGAGATGGTCGGGTACAGCTGAAGTCAATGGCGATGCATAGCTATAATCAACTGAGGGGCCCAAAGAAGAAGGGAGGGGTGAGCTGTGGAGGCACATATCGATGGGAGTAAGTCACAGCTGAATTACCAGGTTGAATGCAAAGCTGACAAACAGGGCTAGGGGATTGGTTATTTATTCAAGTCGTTGAATTGGTGATTTCGGTTGTTTCAGTTATGGTTACCTTGATTTCTGTTGTCAGGATTAGGAGAAGCACGGTTAGATTTCCTATTTCGATGGATTCTGTTGGTATGAGGTCCTGAATGAAATCCATTGGATTGTTGAGCTAGAGACGAACATAGCCCATAGGACTGAGTGGCCAAAAGGGCAGTTCGAGTGGGCTTTGACGGTGTAGAAATATGATTTTCAAAGGTGAGGAGCCAAGCACGCAAATCTTCGAAGTGTGGAAGTGGTGGAAAATTAAGAATAGCTGACACAAGCATTGCGCAGTCATGACCAAGGCCATGAAGAAGACAACATACCAAATTGGTATTAGAGACTAGTTTGTTGATGGAGGCCAATGAGTCAGACAAGGCCTTAGCATGCTGCAAATATTCAGAGATAGACTGAGATCCTTAAGAGATGCCAAAAAAATTGAAAGCAAAAATTTGTACATATTATACAATCAATCTACGCAAGCACAAGGCTTAATATCAGCAATCTGCCAAAGCATGTGGGGTAGTTGTTTTGATTGCCTAACTACTCCACAAGCAAAAACAAAAAAAAAAGGTGGATTCGATCTTAGGCTCCATTTGATAACATCATGGACTAAGAAACAAGCAAAGCCTAAACCTATTAGAAATTGAACACAAAATCTGTCAATTTATAAGTCGATAAATTTAGCAAGTAAAAAAGGAGGGAAAGATTATAGTAGTCACCTTGATCTACAAGAGACTTTTGGATTCCCTTTGCACGACATTCAGTTTTCCGTTGTTATCTCTGTATGAGGCTCAATTGCAAAACACATACAGTATTATTTTATTCTGTTCCAGGAAAAGAAGGTAAATGTAGATTTTAGAGTGCATGTTACACACAATATCATCATCAAAAGCAAAAATTGATGCTTGTTTCTGCAAGTGCAAAATCAATAGGAGGGTAAAAGATGCAAACCACTGAAATTAGCAACGTATATTGTTATCTTTTGGGGGCAGATAATCCTGGTCAAGGAAGTCCTCAAACATTTGGCATAGGAAATATGCTCCTGAGCTCAACTGGAATGCTGGAAAATCATGATGTGACTTCTCTATAGTTGTGATTCCGTTCTCGTCTTCTTGGTCACCGTACAAAATATTGACACCACACTCCTTTATCTCATATTTATCATAGCAATCAAACGTAACAATAATTTCATCTCCAACCTCCATCTGATTCCCAAAACTCCATTTGCTCAGCCATTCCCAATCATGAATACTTGGAAACTGAAAAATCCAGGGGACATGTATCCATGTGTGATCCTTCGTCTTATTCTCGATTTTAACAGCTATACGAAAAAAGCGTCTATTGACTTCTCTAATTCTTGCACGAGGAGCCACTACAGCAACATCATCATTTTTAGGCCATCCGTACGTACAGTACACATTCAAGCATCGAATCCTTTGAGGAGAATGTGAAGGCACCGTAAAATATATTGAAGATCCCTTAATTTTTTCTCTGGAAAACATCGAAAATCTCCCTACCGGAAAATATGTGCTAAATATCCCAAACTCAAAAGCTCCCTCCTCCTCTTCCTGGGCCACATGAATCACATTAATGTTAATTAAAACGAAGCTAATATATGTCTGTATCCATATATATCTATAATTATTATAAAAATCGTAATCTATTTTTTAGAGTTAAAATTATATATACTCTATTTTATCTTTTGTGTAGGAATATCTATTCTACTCAAAATTTACCCTATTTGATTTTTGATTACGAACTAAAATGGTAATTTAATTATTATTATTTTAGTCAAAATCCTACTCTATTTGGTCTTTAGTTTATAAATACTTATTTTATTCAAAAATCCTACTCTATTTATTCTTTTGGTTAGGAATTAATTATAAAACAAGCATACTTTTTTTAGTTAAAATCTTAGACATTAAATCCTATTTTATATTTGGTTTTTAAGCAATCAAGTAGTCTTTAATTAAAGAATTCCTAATTTTCTATTTTATTTTCATTAGGATTTTAATATAAAACACTTTAAATTAACATATAAAATATTATATTTATATTAAGATTCCTACAAAAGTCCTTTTTTTTGTTGTAAGCCACTATAATTCTTCTACCAATAATTTATTATATTTGGACAGTAAAATATTAACTTTTTTAATTATAAATTTATAGTTACATACTTACATTCTTTTATTTGGATTAAATTTTAAGTTTAGAAGTTTGACTATTTCAGATTTACTAGGATTTAACGTAATTTGAGTAAGATTAGACTTGGTGTACAATAAATAGGGTACATGTTTGTGCTTTTGATGTTAGTAAATATTTTTTGATTACTCTACAAGCTGTTTTGTTTCTATCCGCCATACATATAATTCACCTACTAAATTATGTTATTTATTAAAATACCAATTTTTGTTAATAGTTCAAAAGTTCTTTAACTATGTATATTAAATATAATATCAAAATTATGTTTGTATATGCTATCTTTTTTTCCTCTTTTGAAATTATAGTATCCATCTTTTACCTCAAAAGCAGATGATCAACCTCGGGAGGACGGCAATCAATTTCTTTTATACATCTAATTTTGTGTCACATAGGATAAATACACTTGTATGTTAAATAATTTGTAGTTATGTCTCCATTACACCAGAAATGCCAAACAGGTACGGTTCAAACCGTGCCAAAAATAATCTGGAACGGCACGGAGCCGTGCCCAAAAGTGGCATGGTATTTTTTGGAACAGTCCTAAACCGTGCCAGATTCATTATAAACCGTGTAAGATCCATTTCTTTTTCCACCAATTTATAAGTCATTTGCCACGTGTATTTTTTTATTTGTAAACGAGTCATTTAAATTAAATTTTTTATTTTTGTCCCTGATTTGGAACGGGGTTTATCCGTGCCAAAATCGTGCTAGTTTGAAAATCCAAATTTCATATATTAACTTTTTATTCCAGCCACTATTTTGGCTTTTTTCAACCTGTTCTTTTTCACGTTTCGACTAAATTTTATGTGCAACAAATCGATCAAATTGAAAAAAATAAAAAGTTCAATTAAAAATTGATCATTATTCTACATCCAAATCAAAATACTCTTTTATAAATAGAATACTAAGTCGCCAACATACAAAGTTTAATTGTCTAAGATCTTATACAACTAATGTTTGTTAAGAAAGCCTGAAAATACTATTATTCATGTAAAGTGTTCTTTTACTTTATAAATTATGTAATCCTCTAATATTTAATGTAAGCTTAAAGATAATAGACATTACTGAACTACAAATACAACAAAGATTAATCTAAAAAAAATAAAAATTATAAATATGCGATTAACCATATCTAAATTGTGCGGTATTTAAATAAAATGATCTATATATAGAAGTTTTCATATTCTTTTGAAGAACAAATAATTTTTGCATAGAATTTCAAGTTCCTATGCCATAATTTGTCCTATGGATGTAACAAAAATTAACAAAGGAAGGTAGTTATATTGTCAAAACAATGTTCACCATACTAAAAAAATGTGTTATAAGTAAAGCAACAAGTATACAGGATCACACAATGCATAATTTACTTTGGCGAGGCTTGAAGAGTTTTAGCACCATTTGAATATAGTTATTTTTAATTTAGTTTATATATTTATTGGTCATCACTATATATATATGCGCGCACACACAGAGAAAGAGAGAGACATACCGAGGTCCAACCCTGCTCCTGCGTTTCCATAAATTTATTGAGTCGTAAATAGTTGCGAATTTCTGTGTTGTCAAATTTCCCCGAGAGATCGTCCTTGAGATAGTCTTCTATATAAACTAGTTTATCGCAACCAGCTACGTTTAGATCAGGAATGCTATATAAAGACGTAATTTTTTCTAGTGACCTACAACATTTCGCATTCACAGTAACTATGTTTTTTCGGAGACAACTAAAATCAAGTGTTTGGAGCCTATGACATTCATTTATATTGAGGTGCCATAACTTTTTAAGATCCCTGAAGCTATTTGGTAGTCTATGAAATGGATTTTCTCCTAAGTTCAATTTGCCCAATGACTGTAGGTTACTAAAATTCTCGGGGAATGAATCATCAAATAAATTACACCCACGCAGACTTAATTCTTTCAAAGAGAATGGTAAAGAAGCCCATGAAGTCTCTGGTCCTTTCCTCGGTGTTGACACCATTGACCAAACAATCGGTTGCCACCATTTGACCTCCCCATTGCTACTTTGTAATGGGTTTATGGCAATCCCATCAGCATTAAGCACTTCCAATGACTTCATGTTTCTCATTTCACTTGGCAACTCACCGATATTGCAACCTGAGATTACTAAAGTCTTCAGAGATCCAAGCTTGCCGATGTTTCTCGGAAGCCTCGTCAGAGTTTTGCAATCTTCTAGATTAAGTAAATTAAGCATCTTTAAGTCTCCGATAGATCCACAAATCTTAACCAAACTTACACAACCTTTAAGGACCAATCTCTCAAGGTTGGGGAGTCCTAAGAAATTGGGTGTTCTTTCAAGCCATTCGGAATAACTCAAATCCAAGATCTTCAATGATTCAACAAACTATCGGGAAAAACAGGACTATTATTAATTATATATAGACATGTATATGCCATCACCAAAAATCGAGGAAAGAAGACAAATAAATGAATATCATACCGGGGTTTCCTTCCAGACTTGTTTCAACATACTATAACGCAAGTCAAGAGCAACCAAGTTCTCCATTGGAAATTCAACCGGGATAGATTTTAAAGGAAATCCATGCCAAGACAACCATGCTAAACTTTTAGGAAAATTATCGTAGCTTCCTATAAGTTTTAGATAATTAAGCTTGAGTAGCCTTAGCTTTGTCATACTTTTAAATGCATCGGTTGTCAAATATATATCATTTGGACTTCTTAAAGTTGTGCTTACTGGTTGTCCAGAGATAATGCTAAGACAACGTCGCTTTAATGAGGTAATATGCTTCGAAAATATCGATTTGTCACAAGTGTCCTCATAGCGGCGCTTTTTTGCATTATTGCTAGCTTCCTTCAACAAACGCATGTCAAGGGTAAGGCCTTCAACTTTATTTGTACCCTATTAAAATAACAAGAAAAAAAAAGGATCAGTCATTATAATACATGTATAGTAATAAACACATACACGCATGAGAATTTTTTACCGTTTCAGTTTTCAATACCCGATAGGCATCCTCATGATGCCATAGTCTACTACGCTCTCCAGCTTCATGTGATTCTTGGCGAACAATTTCTCGTCCCATGTCTTGAATTAATTTGTGCATTCTCAATAAATTACAATTTTCAATTGTTAAAAGACATCGATCAATTAGATTTTGAACTCTAATTTTTGTGTGAAGATCACATTTCTCTAGAATTGTGATTGTGTAATCTTTATCAACTCCAACAAAGAAACAAGCAATATGAAGAAACACTCTTTTGTCATAGTCATCTTGTAAATAGTCGTAGCTGGTTTGAAGTTTTTTGAGAATTTGATTGTGAGGTATTGCTTCCAATTTTGCTAATTCCTTGACCCATTCATCTTCACTTTTCCCGGACAAAGAAGAACCTATAACTTTAAGAGCTAATGGAAGTCCTTCACAAATTTGCACAGCCCTTTCTATGTGATTTTTGTAACTTTTAATAGGACAATCTTCTCCAAAGGCATGCAAACTGAAGAGCTTAACTGATTCGTCTTGATCCAACGGCTTCACTTTATAAATCTGATGAGGCTTCAACAACCTCTCATGCCTAGTAGTTACAATGACTTTACTTCCTGGAAAAAACCAATCTTGCATTCCGAGTATGGCATATATATGATCCACTTGTTCCACATCATCAAGAACGAGAAGCACCTTCTTATGACAAACAAAATTTCGGATCTTTACGAGTCCTTCATCAATGTTATGTATCTTTCCTTGTTTCCTCCTAGATATATCTAATAGAAGTTGTCTTTGTAAACAAAGTAAACCATTGGGTCGTTTTGATACTTCAGTGATGTTTGCGAGAAAGATACTACCATCAAAACTATCAGAGTTTTGATTATAAACAAATTTTGCGATGGTTGTCTTTCCAATTCCGCCCATCCCACAAATAGCACATATGCTAATAACATTTGACTCGTCTTGTAGCCACATATTTATATATTTGGCTCGAGAATCTATTCCAATTCGTATAGAGCAACATCCAAGGTTGTGCGCCTCAATTTATCTCCAATTGTTTTTATTATTTTTTGGATAAACTTGGATTCATGCCTACAAATTTGATTCAATTGGATAAGAAAAAAGTTGATAGTTAGATACATCGAGACATTATAAGAAAACATAAAATCTTATAAAAATAACAAACACAAAATAACAACATTAATAATAATATAACGGTGTTATCCCGAATTAAGGGTCAGTTTTTTTGGTCATATTTTTGTCTGTTGATTAGGTTGACATATAGTATTATTTTTTAATTTGTAAAAGTCAAACATGAAGGATTAAACCATAAAGGAACGCAATCCTAAGGAACCTCAACTAAAGAAACTTCCCCCATGGTTCACAAATTCTCCTTTGGGTTTCTACTTACTATTAGAAAAACATAACAGGAACTCAGGGTCCGTTTATTTTGTTGTTTGAATATGAATGACGAGTCTGAGACTGAACAATGGTTCTAAGGTTCGTAAACTTAATCGAAAAAATCTGTTTGTTTTGTTTTTGACTGAATTTGTTATTTGTTTGAACATATCACATTTGAGTGCTGAACAAATGTTATTCGGACAAATTCGCCTTATCCTCTTATTTTATAAAAAGTTAATATATCTTACAGGATAACGGCAAAAGAGCTATTTTACCTCTTTCAAAACTAAGACTTTAGCCTCTTATTTTTTAAGAGGCAAAATAAGAGTTCAAAATTAAATTTTTAAACCAATCCGACAAAATCAAAACCTCTTAATTCTAAATGGTCCAGCCCTTCAGACTGAAGAGGTAGAATAAAACAGTCCCTAATAAAAATGGGGAAAAAAAAATGCAAACTCGAGGACTATAATCGAACTAGTGATTGTAGATAACTAGACCACTAACACCATGTTAGGAACCATCTTTCCCCAAAACATAAACTGTAGTAATATCATATATGCTCACCAACAAGTAGTGTAGTGATAATACAGAGGTATTCAGTTATAAGTTTCATACCAGATTACTTAATTAACCTAAAAAACACCAAAATGGATGAACAATTAACCTCTATAAACTAATTAAGAGGTTTGGTTATCGATAGTAATTGAAAGTCTTACGGTTAAATGGATTCTTCAGAGGCTTCATTAAAAACAAAAGCAAAAGAGATAGATTAGAAATTTTGAAATTTAGTTAGTAAAATATGAGATACTTTATCTTAATTTAGAAAAATAATGTAGCGACTAGCGAGTAAATAAAAATTTTGCCTATTTTTTGGAAAAATAAGAAAAAACAGGACATCAGCAAATATTGCAAGGATATATTATAAGAACAATGAGGAACTTATGTACCCATCAACATGGTTTCGCAAGTCCAAACCAATCAAATTAGCAACTTCTGTAAGTGCTGATCTCCACCCTTTTATCTTTTCCATAAATTTTATTTTCCCTTCGGAATCCAGTTTTTCCTTGAATTGGTTTTCGTACCTAGCAAATGCTTTTGCTATCCTCCCTGTTTGCTTTCGAACATGGGATGGATCCACATCGTAGAAGACAGGTAAAACTACATGCTGAGAGTTCCTCCTTTTTTCGAGGATCATCACAAGTTCATCAAGGCACCACGTGGAAGACGCGTAATCCTTGGATATGACAAGGATATAAATTTTTGACTGACATATTGCCTTTTCCAATTCTGACTTGAGATTTTCGCCCCTCTCAACCTCATCGTCGTCTCTAAACGTGCGAAATCCTTGTTGGACTAAAGCTGTATAGAGGTGATCCGTAAAAGTTTTTCGGGTGTCTTTGCCTCTAAAGCTCAAAAACACATCATAACAATTGGAAGAAGAGGCTTTGTGGGGTCTTACAGTAGCCATTATATTTGGACAAAGCTAGTTTTTCGTACTGAATTTTCGAACACTTAAGCGTAAGTTAAAGCAATTATATTGCAGAGGGTCTGACAAATATGAGGACTGATTGTGAATAAGCTAGATTGAGAATAGATAGGGATAATCGAAGAGATTGACAAGAAGATGGAGAAAATGTTATGAACTTTCCTCATCACTTCGAGAAGGTGGAGAAAAGTCACAAGCTTTCCTCATCATTTCTCAAATATTATTTCATTGAAGGTACCAATCATCTTCCTTAGATAATGACTTGCGCTTTCAAGGTTGACTCTGACTTTTCTCATATTGCGGTCAAGCTGGCACTTCTTTGAATATGAAGAGGACAAAACATTTCTCAAATATTAAGGGGAGAAAAAAAGCAGGTATATGAATATTAGTACTACTGTTACATCTCTTTTAATTAGATTTTTTCCTTTGTTAATTGTTATTATGATAAATTTCTCCATTCAGCACGTCATTAACAATTTACTATAATTTAATTACACGCAAATTATGTATTACAATATTATACATGTAGCAGAAGATGTGAATGAGATTGAGGATATATTGGAATAATCAAAGTCAATCAGTCTTTCATAATAATTAGACAAAAAAGAAAAAGAGACAGCAAGTTACGTACGCGGTGGAGAAAAATTAAGTTATGGACTTTATGCCATGCTAGCATCATTACTTTTTAATTATTAATGCATTGAATTACCCCAAAAGAGAGAGACGTGATAAGGTGGAGAAAATGTTATGAACTTTCCTCATCATTTCTCATATATTATTTCACTAGCACTACCTCCAAAGGGCTCTTAGGCGACGTAAGTTGTACGTCGCCTAAGTATGTATATACGTCGCCCGTATCTTAAGCGACGTAGTCTACGTCACCTAAGCTACGTCACTTAAGCTATGTCGCCCAAGCTAATGGGCGACGTAAACAAATAAGTACGTCGCCTAAGAAATATCCAAGGCGACGTACGCATTTGGTATGTCACCTATGTGGTCAGAGCAAGTTGACTTTGACTGGAACTTAGGCGACGTAGTTACATAATTACGTCGCTCAAGTAAGAAACCTAGGCGACGTAATATAGTGACCTACGTCGCCTAAAGTCAAGTCAAAGTCAACTCTGTTCTGACATGAGGCGACGTAGGTAACTATTTATGTCGCCTAGGTTTCTTAAATGGGCGACGTAATTATTTAACTACGTCGCCTAAGTAAATTAAAATAATAATAGAAATTGCCGAGCTCATAAAAATTTTCGAGCTCATATTCGCATAAAAAAATTCCTAAAAATTTTCGAGCTCATATTTGCATAAAAAATTCCCGAAAATTTCCGAGCTTATATACACTAAAAAAATCTCCGAATATTTCCGTGCTCATAAGAATGCTTTGTTAGCCGAGCATAATATTTTTCCTGAGCAAGGTTTTCCGAGGACATCTGATTATTAAATTTTACCAAGATTTGTATTTTCCGACCATATTTTCCGAGCTTGCCGAGGTGAAAAACTGATTATAAACAAGACTTAGATCCAATCAATATTGTCAGACCATATTTTCCGAGCTTGCCGAGATGGAAAAACTGATTATAAACAAGACTTGGATCCAATCAATCAACAAATTTGTATTGTCCGACCATATTTTCCGAGCTTGCCGAGCTGGAAAAACAGATTATAAACAGGATACTCTTAGATCCAATCAATCAACAAATTCAAATTTATATGAATTATTTCATAACATCAAATACGCAGCAATGATTCACAAATTAAACACATGTTTCAAGAAGTTTATTCACAAATCTTGCAATCAAATAACAAGGGAAATTTTAGAAGGATAGTTCCGAATTTAAGAGGAGAAGAATCTGCAAAACAGATCTGAAACAAATGCACACTGAACCGAGTTAACACACAGCAGAAATCCGCAGTACACGGCTGTTTTGAATGGACACACAGCAGGTCCTTAACCCCGGCACATAAATCTGGAACTACACCTCCTAACCGAGTGTAAACAACCTTCATAGCAAGCAGATTCAGAACAAAACAATTAGTATATTCTCACAGCCAAAACAGATCCAAAACAGAGCATCACTAAATGTATAACACCATAGTAGATTTTCGAGTAACACAGTCAAAATGCCGAGTATAAACACAAAACAGATCTGATCTTGATTCCAAAAAATCCCCAAATTTTGAATATACAAACTAATCAAAACCTTCTCTCAAGTACGTTTTCCCCCTTTTGTATAGTTTGTTAGCCAACTACTTATTTTGCTTTTGATGGTTATCTTTTAAGTTACAAGAGAGAAAGAGTTACGGTGGCTGCTCTGCTTTATTGAGAGTTAATGGAGAGAGAAGAAAATCTGAATGTATATGGCGGTGGGTCTTACCTCAAGCGGAAGAGGAGCCTGGAGGAGGGCGTTGTCCGGCGGAGGACGGGAGGAGGACGCTATCCGGCGGTGGGTGAGAGGCCGGGAGACTAGGAGATGAAAGACAAAGTGAGACCGTGAGAGGCGAAGGTGGGCCGGTAGCGGTGGCTGAGAGGGGGACGGTGGTGGGGGTGAGAGGTGGGCAGCGGCTGAGAGAGTGAGAATGAGAGAGCTGCTTTTAGTTTATAGGGATTGAATGAGAGAGCTGCTTTTAGTTTATAGGCGACAAATTCAAATTTTGCCTCCTTTTTTTTCGGACAATTTTTTTTGGCTCTTTTTTTTTGGCGGAAAATTCAAATTTTTTGTTAAAATCTTAGGAGGCATACTAATTTACATATGTCGCTTAAGAGTAACACTTAGGAGACATACATATATTAATATGTCGCCTAAGAGTTTTCAGTTTTTAAAATAAATTTTTTCTTTTTTATATTTATATAAAATAATTAATTGTTTTAGTCATTTATTTTTTATTTTTTACTTTTTACTTTTTTTATAGAAAAAGAATTTTCGGTAATAAAAAAGAATTATTTCATTGAAGTTAAGCATGTGTTTACCGCTTATTTTTTTATAGTGAGTTCTGAGTTGATTATATATATATTTAACATGTGTGAACAAACACTGATTTTAATGTTGAATGAACTTCTATCAAATACTAAAAGGTAAAAAGTAAAAAATACTTTAATTTACCACTTTTCATTTAGAAATAAGAAGTAAAAGTAAACATTACATACATGTCATCTCATATTTTGAGTAAATGACACTAAAAGCTTTAAACTAAAAAATAAACTAAAAAAAAATTATAAATTTAATCATTTCACTTAATTAATAACGTTTTCAACAATTAATTCACTTAATTAATAATGTTTACAACAATAGCCATGTTTGTCTCTAATCCTTTGCCCAAGCCTGCATTGTTGAAGGCTAAGAAACCTGCCCCCTTGTGGACTGTATTACAACTGTTACAGACTTGTCTACCATCAGCCGTTGACTGTTACGGTGAGTGACACTCGATTTCCAACAGTCAAGTGTTGAAAATCGATTTTAATCGAGATGTAATGCCGTCGATTATCAGTGACATAGTTATTTCTATTTTCTTTGGGAAGGGCCCAATGAGGTTCTGAGCTTCTTCAGTTCTGTACAACCGATACTTATGGAGAAAAAAGGTTATTCTGAAGGTTTTAGTGTTGGTTTGAAAGATTTTTTTATCGCCAAGGAACTCCAAGAGAATATTCAGATGAGTATTCAAGATGTGTTCCCCCCTGCTGCATCACTTAAGGTCCTCCTACAACGAGTTGGTGGAGTTGCAGCTGGAGAATCACCTAAACCTTGTTAAAATGCCCGCCACAAATTTCATTATGAAGTCATCTTCAATGAGTGATCTAATCGATTCTAAAAGCGTTTCAGCCATTAATAGGGTGTTTCAGCAAATAGGGTTCTTGAGTGTTCAAATGTCAGATAAGGGGAAACTCTATTCAAGCAGTACCTACCGCACTGCGGAATTCAGTTTTGTAAGGAGTTGTCTATTTCATGGGCTGGACCCGTACCAAGAGATGGTCCACTCATTTAATAGTAGAGAAGTGATGGTCCGTTCCTCTAGAGGGATAACTAAACCCGAAACCTTGTTTAAGAACTTGATTAATATAAAATAATCAACTATTTTATAAGAGATAGAGTACCTAAAGATCAAACAGGCATTTAATGAGGAAAATAATGTTTAATTGCCAAAATCAAGATGACATGTTCTTAGGCGACGTAGGTATATACCTACGTCGCCCCAGAGTACCTTAGGCGACGTAGGTATACCTACGTCGCCTCAGAACATATGTGGGCGACGTACAATATACCTACGTCGCCTAAGAACATATGGTGGCGACGTACGATATACCTACGTCGCCTAAGATTATATGGGGCGACGTACGATATACCTACGTCGCCTAAGAACATATGGGGGCGACGTACAATATACCTACGTCGCCCCAACATATGGGGGCGACGTACAATATACCTACGTCGCCTAAGATTACATGGGGGCGACGTACGATATACCTACGTCGCCTAAGATTATATGGGGCGACGTACGATATACCTATGTCGCCTAAGATTATATGGGGTGACGTACAATATACCTACGTCGCCTAAGATTATATGGGGCGACGTAGGTATATCCTACGTCGCCTAAGATATTCTTGGGCGACATAATATTAGTACGTTGCCTAGGTGTTTCTTAGGCGACGTATGCTATTGCTTACGTCGCCCAAGGGCCATACTGGTGTAGTGTAGTTTTCTACAAATTTTGTTTTTTTGGATTCTATGTACTTCAATGATCAAATTATTTTATACATAAATATTTTACTAATTTTTGTTTTCCTTGTAAATATAATTGGGTTTCATTTATTATCTGTGAATATTGTATTTTACTTTATAATGTTAAATATATATATCCTGTCATAGTTTCAAGAGAAAATAGTAAAATTATATATAATTAAGTTTGTCCGGATGGCTAGAAAAGGAAATGGATTTAAATCGCATTATTGAAATTCTAAAAATTAATATTTCGGGAGAAAAAAGAGTGACTTGTGTAATAAAAAAACTTAATACCCAATGTAATTAGACATAAGCATATAATAATCTTTCTTATTCTTCTTCTTCCTCTTCTTCTTTTTTTGCGATAATATTGATAGCCACAATATTTTTAGTCTTTCCATTACAAAGAACAAAAGCTCCGATCTTGCCGTGAATTATAAGAGTGAGGTTTCAAGTTCGAACCACGGCACCCTTGTACAATCCGGTCGCATCACCTCATGGTTCAAACCCCAAATGTATCCATGTATTGCTTATGTATATGAAGAAAAAAATAATAATAATAAAAGCCCCAAATACAAAAGCTTACACCCTCCCAAACAGTAAAGAGATAGTCCCCAATAGAAAAATAAAACATAATCAAACAAAAGAAACAATAAAACTCATAGTACAAAATATTTAAAAAATAAAATAAAAATATTTATATATATTACCAAAAACACACACACAAGGAGCATGGATATCAACTAATTAAATGCATCATTAAGAAAACATTTCTCAAATATTGCTGTCAAGCTGGCACTTGCTTGAATATGAAGATGACAAAACATTTCTCAAATATGAAGGGGAGAAAAAAAAAACGCAGGTATATGAATATTAGTACTACTGTTACATCTCTTTTAATTTGATTTTTCCTTTGTTGATTATTTGTTAATTGTTATTATGATAAATTTCTCCGTTCAGCACGTCATTAACAATTTAATATAATTTAATTACACCCAATGTATGTATTACAATATTATACATGTAGCAGAAGATGTGAATGAGATTGAGGATAGATTGGAATAATCAAAGTCAATGAGTCTTTCATAATAATTAGACCAACAAAAAAAAAGAGAGACCGCAAGGTACGCGGTGGAGAAAAATTAAGTTATGGACTTTATTCCATGCTAGCATCTTTACTTTTTAATTATTATGAAAGGGAAAAAACATTTTTCAAATATGAAAGAGGAGAAAAAAGCACGTATATGATTATTAGTCTACTGTTAAATCTCTTTTATTTTGATTTTTTATTTGTTATTTATTCGTTACTTGTCTCTATATATGATAAATTTCTCTCGGTGGTAGTTGTAGCACGTTATTAACAATTTACTAATATTTAAAGCATACGAATATTATTATATTTGATATTATATAGATTATTAAAATATTTTAATAATATGTAATTGTATTCGATCAAGTAGTAAGATTTCTTTCAAGTCAATTACTAGAAATAATGTTTGGCAGCATTTGAATAGCAAATAAATAAATAAAAATAATGGTATTTGAATTCCAATCTTTTAATTAAATTTTCTATATATTTTTTAACATACCGGATCATGGGTTCAAAATTAGATAAATGGGGTGTTACTCTAACCACAAGTACGTGTATATATATTTAGATAGTGCGATTCAAACCTGCTTGGATATATTATATATATATATATATATATTTCATATCGCGGTCATGCTGGCATTGCTTTATTTATTCTGAAAAAACTTGCTCTTTTGACTGTGGCTATTCTCATATTGCGGTCAAGCAGTAACATCTCTTTTATTTTGATTTTACATTTGTTAGTTTGTTACTTGTCTCTGTATATGATAATTTTTTCTCAGAAGTTGTATCACATCATTAACAATTTACAAATATTTGAAGCACACGAAATATTATGCCTGATATCATATAGATTTTTAAAAATATTTTAGTAACATACAACTCTGTTCATTTAAGTAGTAGGATTTCTTTCGAGTCAATTAATAAAAATAACTCTAATAAGGTTGTCGAGATATGCTTCTGCTTATAAATATATTTATGATATCACTTCTATACAACTTTCATACAAGTCAAATTTTGCACAATAAGAAGTAATATGCTTAACACAGTCAGACACGCACTACGTACGTACCAGGAAATAATATATGCCACTAGTTTTTCTTTTGTTTTCTAAGTTCTAAAAAAAAGTTAGTAACAGTACAACGAACTTACCCATAAACGATAACTATTACGTATATTATACTGACGTGCTAAACTATTAGGGGGCTAGATCAAGCTATAGCCTGGGTCCATCCTCTGCTTACCTTAGGGGTGTATTTGACACGCCGGATTAAAGAGTCGGATATAATTATTTAATTCCATCTGAACATGATAAAACAATCCCACCTCTTACGTGGGATTCATTAATCGCCCTCTCGATGGGATAAAAATTAAACTTTAGTGGGATAAACAATCCGCCCAGATATCCAATCGTGATGAACATTAAATATGGGATAGGATAAAGTTATTATATCCCACTCTCTTATCATACGCGTCAAATGCAACCTAATAGTAATCAGCACGCATCAGTATTTCAACCCGTTGATATCCTAGCAGCATGGGATCATGTCATTGTCGTTTTCATAGCGTGGGAATATAGTCTTGCCCCACTTTAAAAATTTATATATATTATTTTGAGGGAATGGTGCAACAATTAAAAATCTTAATTTTTTTTTTTCACTCAATTTGTAGTTCAATTGATAATCACTTTATTCATTAAGACCGAGATATTTGGTTTTGGTTATATAACATTAGGTTTATATTTGTAAATAACCCTACGTATAAAAAATCATAAAACATTTTTTATTTTGTAAAATAAATGCGTAAATAGGGTGGCACCTTCATACCCGTTAAGGAGCATTGAGCATGTTATATAATACATTGGATATCACAAAAAGGGAAAGAATCATTATTACTGCATGGATTGCTAAAATAATATTCTTGGATTTCGCATATGATCATTAATTTTTCTAATTATAATTGTAATCCTAATTTTATCATCATTGGGACCAGGTCATTAGCAAATTTTGGCTTTACCGCATGTCAAATTAATAGTTATTATTTTCTAGTATGGAATTTGGTAAATTACTCTTATATGATAAAAATTATACTGTTTCTTTTAAAAAATAAAATATTGACAATATGAAAATATCTGTATTGAATTAGAATTACTGAAGCAATATCTCTCAAACTAACCAAACACTCTAAATTAGCATTCCTGGTAATGTATATGATGGGTATCTATTACTGGGAATGAAAAAACTATTATCATTCTTGATTATCATTATCCAAACGAGGGCTTAGAAAAGGCAACATAAATAATATGAAACATTCCGTAAAAAAATGACTTTTTAATTTTAAGACAAGAGGTAATAATTTGGAACATTGACTTCTTTTTCCTCTCAAATTGTATCAGATGACCAATTAGTCAGAAAACAACTTTAGTTTGTTAACCATTTGATATACTTTCCCTTTTGCAAAGAACTTGTATTGATTACGTGTTTTTGTATGCTCTTTTAGTGTACTAGTAATTTTGAGTTGTAAAATCTGATTTAAAAAGTTGGCCATTATAAGTGAACAAAGCTAGTTTTATAGGTTTCTTTACCTCTAAAAACTAAAAAACACATTATAAAAAATGAAAGAAGAGGCCTCGTGAGCTCTTACCGTGGCTGTTATAACAGAAAAAAAGTTAATTTTCCGTAGTAAATTTTTGAACACCCAATCATAAGTTAAGGCAATTATCTTGCAGCTAGAGGATGTAACAAAATTTGAGGAAGGATTTTGAATGAGATTGGGATAATCAAAGTCAATGAGTCTTCCACATATAATTAGTCAAGAGAGACAGAGAGAGGGGAAGAGAGAGAAGGTGGAGAAAAAGTTATGAAATTTCCTCATCATTTCTCAAATATTATTTGATTTAATTTATTTTTGAGGAAGGTATCAGTCATCTTCCTTAGATAATTAATCTTTTAAAAATCTTTCTTTGAAAGATTTTTAATAACATGCGATTGTATTTTGGAGTATGTTGGTAATTCAATAGTCACCAAAAACCTCTTGAGCCCAAAAGCTGCTTCTTCCTTTTCTTTTTCTTCTTCTACTTCTAAATATATTTATGGTATCACTTTTGTATAGTTTTCATGCAAGCTGGATTTAAGATCATCTTAAGTTACCGAAAACCTCTTAAGCCCAAAAGCCGCTTTTAAATATATTTATTGTATCACCTCTATACAGTTTTCATGCAAGCCGGATTTAAGATCATCTTAAGTTACCGAAAATTTGTGATTTCAAATTTTGGCATCTACATACTTTTATTTTTTTAACAATAATGTCAATAGGAGTAAAAAAAAAAACCAAAAATTAATGTCATAATCGCAGTGTGCTTCTTGTTTATATATAAATAGAAAGGGTTTATTTTTGGGTTAAAAAGTAAAGCTAAAGAATATATATCAATTTTGTTGGTGCTAAAAACTGGACGGTTATTTTAGACCACACAGTCAGATGACCGGATCAAATGATTAATATAATAAATGCAACAAATCAAAAGAGTCAAAGGCGTATAGAGGAGGTTAGCCTCGTATGAAGATATGGGTTAGTCTTCCTCTGTGACATAGAGTTAGGAGCTCGGTTTGTTTTGTATTGGTGATAAACAAACATGTATTACAAACTCACGAAAGCTTCTCTAACTATTCTATCCTCACAATAATACAATAAGAGTATGCTCGAGCTGCACGAGTTCTGGCTTCCCTATTTTAGGAGCTCTACCAGGTGATCTGAGCTTCTATTTCTCTCTTATATTCTTACTATTGAATGCCGAATTCTCTGTTCTTAAGTTTGTCTTGTTGTTGTTCGGTTCGTGAAAGAAGTAAATGCTTTTTGTATATATATGATTGAGAGGAAACGTGTGGCCGGAGCTCCCCGAGCAGGTCTGGAGCTATGCTTCAATCATCACCAATTCTAACCTTGCTTTTTCATGAATTTCGGTGCATTAAATGCAGTTGGTGTACATTTAATAGAGGTAAGAGGAGTTCTACGCGTCACTGGAGTTGCTAGCAGTCTCCTATGCTGCCCATACTTTCTCTGACACGGTAGTTGGCCAAGGAGCTTTAGAGCTCATCAGAAGAACTCTGACGTTCGAGCTCCGTAGTTTAGAGAATAAAAATAAATCTTTAGGTCGGATGCCTATACTCTCGCCTTCAGGTGGCCTTCAAGTGGAGCTTCCGAGCTCCTTTCTTCAGACTGTTTGGGTTGCCAACATGGATTGCCAAGTGCCCCCTTGTGATTGGCCTAACCACATTGGACCGTCGTGAGCCCGCCTGGCCCAAAAGGTGACGACTCTAGAATTGCATGAGTCCTGCCTAATTTGACTCGGAACGGCCCAGATAATTCAATTCATGGCCTTTGGTGGTGATGCACGTCATTTTTGAACCAAATTCCTTAGTTTAGGCCTCCGAATTTGCGTTTTTATTATTTAAGGCGGGTAAAATATTGCGCAATATTTTACCCCATCAAATTTAGTATACAATTCTTAAAGCTAAAGAGTAACATCAATTTAGTGTACATTACCTTAATTAACGAGTGATCCGACACGATTTGTTATAATATGACAAACCAACAAACAAATTTTGGTCTTTATGGTTAACCCAATAATGCACATTACTAATTCATTATATAAACTATTAGTTCACTATGATTCTTCCCACTTGTATTCTGGTTTTGTAAGTTGGATTTGTTGTGAGACAACGAAAAATGTAAATTGGTTTGAAAATTAATAAGAAAGCACTAAGGTAGGTGGAGGTTAGCCACGATACGATAGTCAGTAATTGTAATCTCAAACATAAATTTCACACAAAGTTGCCATGAATGGGGGACGTCGTGATAACTCTCAATAGCAAAGGGTGCGAAGCTAGGCAACTCATTCCCGAGTCAAAGCTATATGAAGAGAGAATATCACAAAATCCCACCAAATATAAATCTATCATATCTATCTCTTAGCCAAGGGTGCGAAGCTAGGCAACTCATTCCCATTGAGGCTAATCCGAGAGAGAGATGGTAAACTCATTGAAACAAGATTTTATAATAAGCATGTATGTGAAATCTCATGGTTTAAAAGAATGAAAATTATGCAGCGAATCATCACAATGACACGGAATGAAGTTTATGGAATAAAATCATCAACTAGCCAATTATTACTTTAAAAAGACGATAATGAGTCGAGATAGCACGTAAAGTGTACAAAGCACTCAAAATATCATTATGCAATGCAAAAACTAGATTAACAATTTTATAAGTCATCTATGGAATTTAAGAACTCTTCGTAATCTCTGCAACAAGGAACAAAAGTCCATAGATGGGGAAATGAGCTACTAGCTTCGTAGAACCATATAAATATGCTGTATTTTCATTAATCAACAAGCACTAAGCATACAATGCATGAAAAGTCTAATCATACAATGAAAATACCTAGAAAGCTTGTAGAATGAAGGATTTCGAAAGGAAGATGATTCACAAATATTTAACAAACTGTAAACATGGATTGAGAAATTAATTACCGAAAATTATATCGCGATCAACCTCCGTAACCTTAGTAAAAGACTACTAAATGCAAGAACAAATATTATAGAAGAAGAAATCATCCTTACAACAAAGACTTACAAGAGGAGAAAATGAAGAACAATAATACACTTAGTTCTCCCTTCTCTCTAGAACTCTTTTTGGTGTAGAATAATTCATTCCTCTCCCTCTCCTTTCATCCCCTAGACTAGAACAAAAGCTAAGAGAGTACTTTTATTAATTAATTAATTAAGGAAAAATATCTAGGAACAATAATCCCCAAAATAAGGCAAAAAGTAGGAGTTAGTGGCTGTCCCCGCCAGGCCATGATCGATCATGGCCAACCCAAGATCAATCATGGGGTCCTCTGCCTGAAGATTAATTTGCACCATGATCGATCATGCTTCTGGAGTTTCTTCAAATCAACATTCTTGTGAGCTTTTGGCTAGCACTTGATCAATTCCTTCAAGGCCATTGCATCCTATGCTTATAAACACATAGAAACGCAACAAAAGCACACTTAGCGAGACGATATTAGATACAAAACTCACTAAGACACTAATATCAAGATAAGCGGGTAATTAGGAAGAATTAATGCAACAAACGCGTCAAGCGACTCCAAGAGAGAGCTTATGCATGACAATATTATGCGTTTATCAACTCCCCTCAACTTATCTCTTGCTAGTCCCTTAACAAGACAAAAATATATAATTACAAAAAAATAATATGCTATGCAAAAAATTGTTAACTTCTAAGTTCCCAAAGAAGACGAGTTGCATCTCGTGAAGGCTTTCAGAAATGATACCTCCAAACATTAGAAGTTTGATCATGATGAACGACGAGAATGAAGATTCAAGTTTCAATTTGTAAAGCAAGGGACATTACTATCAAATTTCCAGAATGACGGACTTTTGAATGATCATCTAATTCGCCTATCTCCTTTAGAACACACTCCCATATTCTCCAATGCTCATATACTAGACTTCGATTCAAACAATTCAATGTAAACACAAAGAGTTCTAATCATTCGAGAAGGAAGAGAGGACTTTTTCAAAAACAAAAGCTCCAAGATTTGTCGATTCTAAGCACTTTCTTTATCTTTTACTTGTAAATTTCTCTAAATTAGATCAGGGTGGTTTTCATCTCTATGGGGGGCAGCGGTCTCACTTATGAAATTTTCTCAAAATACTGCTCATTCATTGGAGCTCAAAAGAAGCTATTCACTCTTTCCCATATGGTAACTTATACCCATCCATAATATTAGACAAGGGGACTTAAGATTTAGTCAAGTGAAGCTTTAAGTCAATATTAGGATAAAAGTCATCCAAGTTACCAAAGTGCTATGCTTTTGTCCTCTCATTGGAGGATCTTTTCGAAAGAGCTTCCATCATTTTTGGACAAAAATTCCTCTTCTCTCAATAAAAATCAATCTAGGTGTTATTACCGAATTGGAAACAACCAAAGCAATCTAGCATGTGGAACAGGAGAATATAACGGGATATGAGACTAAGTGGAGCAAGGCAATTTAGATTATCATTCAAATTCCTATTTAGATCAAAGCATTCATGCCAAAAGCTAATGAAACAACAGTCTTCATTTGAACAAAAACTCAATCAATCATCAATTTTCAAACTTCTCAAAAAAAATAAAATTGAAACACATCTCTTCTACTCATGGAAATAGACAATAGCAAGCCAAAACAAAATAATCACAAAATAGCGTACCCCCCTCAACTTGAAAGAAACATTGTCCTCAATGGAAAGAGAACAATAAAATGCATGGAAGGGCTACTTTGGCTTTGCTTTCCATGAGACAAAAATAAGAGATAAACAACAACTATACAAAAAATGGGTTAGAATTATAATTTAATAGCAAAAACCATAACATTCAACCATTAAAACCAAGTTCTAAAGTTAATATCATGTCTAAATTCTATTACAACCCAAAAGAAATAAAATAAAACTAAGCGTAAATATAACTAATTAAAGAGTTTCCAGGATTAGCAAAAATCATCACATGTCGGGAGGTGGGGGTGGGGGAAAACGACCATACAACGCCTCGAACTGCTGGCATATGAACTCCTGCTTGGTCGCCATCTGTGCCTGAACTCTAGCCTCAACTTGGGTTGCTATGTCTGCCTCCAAACGATCCTGCCGCAGCACCATGATCTCAACTCTCTCATTTATGCTAGCAAACCCAGTCTGCATCAAAGCAGTCATCTGCTCGAACTTCTCTCTCATGAACTCTCTACTGTCATCTACTGGCCTAGAGCTTGCTCTACTTCTACGCCTCGAGGGACCCAGGAGATCTGCTCCTGCTTCCTTTGCCCCTTCTTCTTCGTCATCACCCGGTGGTGGTGCAGCTATGGAAGAACTCGAACAGTTCCTCAATTGACCAGCGGCTCAAGTTTGGGTAGACCTATTAAGTAGTGCTCGAGGCATTTTCTTCACATCCTTATCTCTTTCAGTTACCCCCGCCCGCAAACATACCCGAGTGATTAAAGACCCGAATTTGATTATTTCATTGTGGGCGACTAAATCTATGATTCTCGCAATTCGTCCAATGATGTGCCGCAACAAGCAACAGCACTTGTTCGTTGATATAGCGTAAAGTACATACGCTTGAGACGGGTAAATGTGCTTGGTATGTGAGGTCGGGTCCAAAGCGTTGGCGATTAAAAGCCAAAGTGTCCTAAAGCCCTCGAGTATGTTATTCCTATCCAATTGGTTCCCAATCCATTCCCTGGGTTCACCGACTAGAAATGTGGCTAAATCGTTAGCCGACGGCTCTACATAGGGGGTACCATCTGAATAGGGGAGGTCATGAGCATTGGGTGGCAAAGCCGGGATTCCCGTAATCTCACTCAACACATCGAGGTTAAAATGGACCATTTTCCCTCGAACATGAGCAACATATGTGTACAATGTATTTGGAACTTGAATTAAACTTGCAACAAATTCACGACAAATGGTGAGATTACATTGAGTACCTTGTTCACGCAAGTAGGTAATCCATTTCGGATATCGCTCAAACGTTGCTCGTTGGGGGAAATCGTCCAGCGTACCGATGTAGACCGGCCTCTCTATCACTACCGTCCTCGTCTTGAAGGCATAGTTTCACCATTCAAACTCTTGGTGACTCCAAAATCCGCGATAGCTGCCCCTTGCGGCTTGAATGACTACCTACTTAGTGGGAGGGTTAAAGGAAGCCATAGAGGAGTATTGAGATGCTTTAGAGGAGGTAGAGATGAGAAATTTTGAGATTTGGGTTACTAGGGCTCGAAATTGGTGAGAAGAAAGGGAAAAGTGGATTTTGAGATGGGTTTGATGATTGGGGTTCAAAATTGAGAGATTTAATGTGTGATTGTTGGTGGGGAAGGATGGAAATGGTGTTTGGGGAGGATTTAGGAAGAATGGGGGAGAAGAGGCTAGGGCTTAGAGAGGATTTGGGAGAAGGAGAAGTGAGAAATGAGTGTTATTTTACGGATCCCCTATTTTAAGTCGAAACCATGATCGATCATGGCCAACCCATGATCGATCATGGGTTAAACTGCCCAGCCAAATTTTTGTACAATGATCGATCATGGTTGGACCATGATCGATCATGCTGCCCTCTGCCCAGCTCTAAGTCTTCCATGATCGATCATGCCTCTAACTGCTTGCAAAATAATTTCACCCATGATCGATCATGGGTAGGGCATGATCGATCTTGGACCAATCTGCCAGGAAAAAAATTTCTTGCCCAACACCTTATGGCTCCCCCTCAACTTGGTTCGTTCATTCCCAATGACATCCGAATCTCCGATAAACAATCCTGAAACTCAAAAATACTAACAAAAAACAGTTAATTTCTTTTGACTTGTCTCTATATACTTATTTTCTAGTGTGAGATTTGGGTAGATTAATTACACTTAGAAAAGGTAACATAAATAATTTGAAACATTCCATAAAAAAAACAAGATATGTAATCATTCGGAACACTAACTCTTTCTTTTTCCTCTCAAATTGTATCAGAAAACCATGTCAGACAACATTAACCATTTGGTACACTTTTCCTTTTGCAAAGAACTTATATCGATTACGTGTTTTTGTATTTTCTTCAGGTAAAATTTTAGGTGTATTAGTAATTTTGAGTCGACTGTTTTCTCCAAGTTGAAGATGAGAGCCAATGCTAATTGAACAATAACTTCTTTATATATTAGTTTTTATAGTTTAAAAGACAAAAATTGTCTATTTCATAAAAATATAATTTCCTTCATATACTCATAGTTTAATTTTTAGAAATATATTATTTTCTGATTTACCGAGTCAACCAAGGCCCGTAAAATCCGAGGCCAGCCTATAGTAAGACAAGTTATTGTATAAATGTGCGAGTTCAAATTTGTTCACTTCCTTTTAAGAACATTACTATGTGATTGGTTAACACTTCTGATACTAAGAAAAAAATGAAACTAAGTTATTAGGAAATGGGTTACATGAATGTGGGCAATCCTACGAAATTGATTGTTCCTCGTACGTATTTGAAACTGCCCCAATTTGTTCAAATTTGCTTCTTTGTCACCTTCAAGTCCTATATGGAGACTTGCTATCACTTTGGACCCACTAGCTCTTGAGAAATATTCCTTTGAATCTGTATCTTTGTCGCCTTCTCTGAAAACTTGCTTGTTTTCATTATGGATCTAATAGCTCTTGACAAATGATAGTCAAAATCTTCATTTCCGTCTCCCTAAAGTCCCCCCCCCCAAAGACTTGCATTTGAAATAAATTTTCATTAAAATTAACATTTTGCAGGGGCCCTGCATGTTGGATTTTAATCAAATTAAGCAGTAAGTGTGAAAAAATAAATGCACAATATTACCTGATGAATCTCTTTATATTCAACATTAAGAGGTAAAACAAACACCACCTGAGTCGCATTCCTTGCATTTGGTTCCCTATGTGTTTGTTAACGTCAATATACCATGGTTTACGGCCTGCATTTTGGTGGGAGTTGCAGCACACTAGCATACTGTTAAAGAATTATGTTAGTTCTTGGCTGATTGATAACAATTTCACACAAGGTTGAAAGACTAATTATATACCAGATATACATGTATAACATTCTGGAATGTGTAAATTATACTACTATGTGAGATTAATTCGTAAGCTATTTATGCAGAACATTGATACTTAGGTTATTTCAAATTGTGACATATCTGTCGTGCTTGCTAATCCGTTAGCATTCATATTGTCTTGCATGTAGCTTCCACTTCTAGTTACCACTGAAAAGAGTTATATGAAAGTCTAATTCCAATATTTAATTCCTTTTCCTTTTCAACTTTATTAAACAAGTATCTAATTCCGGTGTGTTGTTATAAATTCCTGGAACTAATTGTACTAATTGAGTTGCATGCCGAGGTGTTACGGTTCTTGTTCTCAATGCATATTTTGTTCTGTGCCATATTAAATATACGAGTAATTTAACCATAATTCTGGAGGGACTTAAGATTGAAACTCAAAATCATACTATGGTAATGCGTTTATCACTGTCTTGGTTAGTAAATGGATTATTAAATTGTGATGGACCTCTCCCACTGATTAATGCATTGATGCCATAGCATCAAAGTCTTAGTTTTTAGTCTTAACATCGAGTCCATTTATATCTTCATAGGCTGGTAGTACATAAATGATCAATTCCCAGTACGGTAACAACAGTGTGTATGCTTCCATATTTTATTTTTCCTTTCGACAAATAATCAACATATTTAAAGAACATGCCAGAGGGACTTCCGCCGCTACGAGCAATAGGATTTTCACGTTGTGTTAGCCCAAGTGCAGGCACGTCAAGTAGTAATATAGTTTCGGAAGTCCGAGTGTCGAACCACAGGGATAGTCGAAAAGGAATAGAATGGATTACAGATTAAATGGCTGGTTTTTCAGGTTTTGTAAGTTGGATTTGTTGTGAAACAACGGAAATGAAAATTGGTTTGAAAATTAATAAGAAAATACTAAGGTATCAGGAAGTTAAGTGCGATGTAAGAAACGGTATTTACTAACTCATACAAAGACTTCAACTCAAGGTTTCTCGAGACATGGGGAATGTTGGTGTATCTCTTAATAGCAAGGGGTGCGACACTAGGCGACTCATTCCCGGATCAAAGCTATATCAAGAAAGAGACAAACAACATTCCACCAAAGACGAAGTCAACATTCTTACCTCTTAGCTATGGATGTGAAGCAAGGCAACTCATTTTCGACGAAACTAATCCGAGATAGAAATGACACATTCATCGTAAAAAGATTTAACATAAAGCAAGTGTATGAAATATCATGATTTAAAGAATAAAAATTAGAAAGTGAATCCTAACAATGAAATGGAACAAAGTTTATGAGCTAAATCCGTCAACTCATCGTTTATCATTTGAGAAAGAAAATAGAGAGTCTAAATATCACATAAGGTGTAAGAAGCACTCAATATATTAACAAATGAATCAAAGATAAGCCAAACAAATTTACAATCCATCCATGGGGTTTTAAGAACTATTTATAATCTCTAAAAAAAGTAAAAGCTCCATGGATGGGGTGTTAGAGTGATATAATAAAAGCCATAAATTTTTTGTTGGTTTGGATATATGTTATAAACTCGGTTTTGCTATTTTAATGAGAATCTTTATGGGCAATGGTTGCATTATATTATTTATTTAAATATTGTGCATGTGTGTGTCTTTAATTCCATATAGTAAATGATTTGGTGTGTAGAGTATAGCTTACACACAAAAGAACATATCATCGGTTCTTGTGAAATATAAGTTTAATGGTTCACAGTCTTAGATGGAATTGGACACCCATCGGTAGGATTGTAGCACAAGTTTTAGTAGTTTATCTTGATTACAGAAAACGGTATAGTTTTAACTTGTTGTGCTAGTACACTTTGTGTGTATTGAATAGGACAGTTTGGGTTAATTGTTTTTATACTGACTATATAAAACAATTTAAAATTCTATAGTTATTATGATTACTTATGCTCTTAATCTTGAAATAATTAATAGACATATATATGTAGTGTTTGTTGTTTTGACTCATTAAGAGTGAGATTCATTTATGGATCAATAGTCTTCGTGAATTGGATGACGACACTATATGTATGATGAATATTAATTATTGATGGAATCCACGTCACGGTATAGGGATTGATGATAGCCCCTTGAGAAATTTATAAGTTTTGATCATGTCAAACCCTGCAGGTGGATTATGGTAATCCGACAGGTCAAATAAGTTAAGTGATAGGCTCAAGGATTAAGAAGTCATTTAAATATAATTGTCAGTAATTTAATTTAAATGACGGTTATCTGTAATCTTAACGTGGGGAGAATAATAAGTATTTAATAATAAGGAGCTCGAAATATAATTTTGAGATAAGGACGGGAGTGTAATTATCATTCTTTAGTAGTGCAAATTATAATTTATGGAAGGAACTAATTCTTAGTGGAATTAGGATTCCAAGTTTCCATAGGAAGCCCAAACACTTATTTCTCCTTAAGGTCCCTATCGTAGCCTTATATATACGCCGGCCTTGTCTCTTCTCATTATAACAATAAATCTCATGAGTTAGGGTTTGTTCAATTGAGAGAGGAGAAAATCTAGGTGATACCGTAGCCCACACTCGGTGCAAGATTTGATGGTGGAAGGAATACGATAGAAGATCATTAGGTTTTCAGCACAGCAGTCGTAAATCAATCGTAACTTTTGATCGCACTGTTGGATCGGGCTGATTTTTGGATATGTCGTTCGGAATGCAAAGTTACAAAAATAACGCAAAAAATCAGGACGATCAGAAGTCGTTTCAGTGGTGAAAACAATCGATTTTTGCAGCCCAGCGATAATTAAAAAAATCTGACCAAATCGCAATCTGAGGATCCTCTACATGATCCATAAAAGTAAAATCCCTTTATTCTTATAGGGTTTTAGCAAAAGTTTTTTTTTTGTTCAATCTATACCCAATATCAAACGATCCTTTATTTATGTGATAAACGCTTAATATTGTCATTCATACGCTCATTTTCGGAGTTATTTGACGCATTTATTTCTCTAAAACTACTCGGTTTGCCAACTTATTTCGCGATTAGTCTCGTAGCACTTTTGTATTTAACAATGCTTGGAAAGGCACATTTTTCTGTTTATTTTGGTGTCTCTAGATTTCAAGAAATATTGTATTTAATACAATGGTGGAATTTTTCATGAGACAAAAAGAATCAAAGAAAGTGGAAGTCTCCATGTCCATGTGATTAAAGAGCTTCCAATAAAGTAGAAGTTTCCATGTGATTAAAGAGCATCCAAGAAAGTATAAGTCTCCATGTGATTAAAGGAAGAAAGTGGAAATCTCCATGTAATGGTGTCTTTAGATTTCAAGAAATATTGTATTTAATACAATGGTGGAATTTTCCATGGGACAAAAGGAATCAAAGAGGGTGGAAGTCTCCATGTCCATGTAATTAAAGAAAAAAAGTGGAATTCTCCATGTGATTAAAGAGCATCCAAGATGGTGGATTTATCCACCAAAAATAAAATAAGCATTGTTTATTTTTTAGCATCCAACACAACTCTCCTATTTATAGTCTTCATTGTTGCTTTGGAGAGTAGTACTTTTATTACTTCTCATTTCTCAATTTATAGAGAGCTTGTAATAGTTTTATTTTCTAGAGAGAGAAATGGAGTTCACTTTTATAATTCTTGTCTCTACATTTATTATGGAGTAAATTTCTTTGCTAAGGCTAAAAGATGAAGTTTGCAATGCATTAATTATGTAAGTTCAATTCTCATTCCATTGTTAGTATTGTTAAATACTTTTTGAATCCTTCATCTTCTCCATTTTTTCAACCATTCATAAGCTAGTAAGATAATTTTCATATGATGATTTGACTTTGTATGCCTTGTATACATAGATCTCAAGCATTAATGAGAAAATGATACACTTGTGTATTTCTTACTAGCCTATGTTCATTCTTTCTTTGAATGAGATACTTTTCATTGCCAAGCATGATTAGTCTTTGAATATTCATAGAAACACCATAAATTTGAGATTTTAATCTTTTAATACTTTAATGATATGTTGAGTGCTTTCTACACTTTATGTGATTTTAAGACTCATCATCTTCTTAGTTAAAGTATTGTCAAAGAGGATCTTTTAAATTTATGTCATAAACAACTTCATTAATCATTTTAAGGATTCAATTTGTATTTATCAAATAAGTCTATATAGTACGATTTGACCTCCACCTAGACCTCCCAATCTTAGACAAATGAAATGTTATGATTTATCGAGCTAAACTCCTTGTAGTTGGCCATTTTCATAATCAAGTCATTTGCCTAGGGGAAACTAACAATGAGTTCTTAAATGCCTAGTTTAAATTTATGCATTTTCTTTTTGTGTATTTTAAGTTTGAATCTTGGTTGATATTATATGGGAATGGGTTGCACTTGTTTCACACCCTTTGTCACAAGATAAAAATGAGAGATACACTTGTGTTGATATTTGCTTACACCCTTTCTTTATATGGCATTTATATGGGAATGGGTTGCTATTGCTTCACACCCTTTTGCTTAGAAATGGGTAAAATATTCAACACTTAGGAATTGCATTGAGAACTTTGAATGAGGTTGATTTTACTTAACTTTGCAAAACAAGTGAATTATATAATGCCTTAGCCTTTTCTCATCTATTGTTATATCATTTTAATTTTTATTGCAAGACTTAAAATCAACCAATTAAATTCTCTTAACAAAACTTTGGACTCATAATCACCACATCGTCTTTCCGACTATCCTTGTGGTTCGACACTTGGACTTACCAAGTATTATAACTTGACAACCTGCACTTGGGTACCTAAGCACGGAAGTATTTCCGGCGCGTCATTATGTCTCCATCATGGGGGAGGGAGAATACAAGCTTTCTAGAACCATATGAGTATGTAGTATATTCATTAACAACCAAGAACTAAATATACAATGCATATACAGTCTTGACTTAATATGACCATACCTAGAAAGCTTGTAAAATGATGATATTGAAAATGAATAGGATTCACAAATATTTAACAACTTTAAACATGGATTGAGTTAATAATCACTGAAAATAATATCGCAATCAACCTCCTTAACCCTAGTAAGAGACTACTCCATAATAAATGCAAGAAAAAATATTATATATGAACAAATCATTCTTACAAATCAAGAACTTACAAGAGAAATATGAAGAAAATATACACTTTTGCTCTCCCTTCTCTCTAGAACTCTCTTGTGTCCAAGATCAAGAATAATCATTTCTTCTTGATCCCCTAGACTAAACACTAGCTAAATATGTACTTTAATTAATTAACAAAGCAAGGAAAAATATCTAGAAACATTAATTCCCAAAAAAGGGCTAAAAGTAGAAGTTGGTGGCTGTCCCCGCCAGGCCATGATCGATCATGGGTCATTCTGCCTGATAATGATTTGCACCCTGATCGATCATGGAATTCCATGATCGATCATGCTTCTTGAAATTCTCCAAATCAGCACTTTTGCGAGCTTTTGACTAGCGCTTGATCACTTCTTTGATGGCCATTAAATCCTATGCCTATGAACACATAAAAACACACCTAGCGGGGCGATATTAGAAACAAACTCACTAAGACACTAATCTCGAGATAAGTGGATAATTAGGCAGAATTAATGCAAATAAACGCGTCAAGCCACTCCGTAAAGGAATGAACGAATGACAATATTATGCGCTTATCAACTCCACTTAAATTATCTCTTGCTAGTCCCTTAGCAAGACAAAAATATATATAATTACAAAAATAATAAACTATACAAAAAGTTGTTAACTTCTAAGTTCCCAAAGAAGACGACTTGCATCTCGTGAAGGTTTTCAGAAATGATACCTACAAACATTAGAAGTTTGATCATGATGAACGACGGGAATAAAGATTTTAAGTTTCAATTTGCAAAGCAAGAGGCATTACTATCAACTTTCCAGAATGACGGACTTTTAAATGATCATCTAATTCGCCTATCTCCTTTAAAACACAATCCTATATTCCCCATATCTCACATGCTAGGCTTTGGATCAATCAATTCCATATAAACACAAGGAGTTATAATCATTCAAGAAGAAAGAGAGAACTCTTTTCAAAAACAAAAGCTCCAAGATTTGTCGATTCTAAGTACTCTCTTTATCTTTTTGTTGAAAATTTATGCTAAATTAGATCAGGGCATTTTTCATCTCTATGGGGGGCAGCGGTCTCACTTATGAAATTTACATAACTTGCTCATTCATTGGAGCTCAAAGGAAGCTATTCACCCTTTCCCATATGGTAATCTTAACCTATCCATAATATTAGACAAAGAGACTTAAAATTTAGTCAAGTGAAGCTTTAAGTCAATATTAGGATAAAAGTCATCCAAGTTATCAAAGTGCTATGCATTTGTCCTCTCATTAGAGGATCTTTTCGAAAGAGCTTCCATCGTCTCTGGACAAAAATTTCTCTTCTCTCAATGAAAATAAATCTTATTACCGAATTAGAAACACCCAAAGCAATCTAGCATATGGAACAGTGAATATAACCGGATATGAGACTAAGTGAAGCAAGGCAATTTAGATTATCATTCAAATTCCTATCTAGATCAAAGAAATTCATGCCAAAAGCTAATGAAACAATCATCTTCATTAAACAAAATATCAATCATTCATCAATTTTCAAATTTCCCAAAAAAAATTGAACAGGCCTCAATATTCATGGAAATAAACAAAAGAAAGCCAAACGCAAAAATAATGGAATGCATACCCCCCAACTTGAAAGAAACATTGTCCTCAATGGAAAGAGAACATAAAATGCTGGTGGGGATTTCTTTGGCTATACTTTCCATGAGACAACAATAAAAACTATATAAAAACGGGTTAGAATTAGCGCTAGCAAAAACCATAATATTAAACCATTAAAACAAAGTTCTAACGTTAACGTCATGTCTAAATTATAATATAACCCAAAATAAAATAAATTAAAACTAAGCATAAATATCATTAATAAAGAGTTCTCAGGTTCAGCAATATCATCACATGTCGGGAGGTGGGGGTGGGAGAAAACGACCATACAACGCCTCAAATTGCTGGCGTATAAACTCTTGCTAAGCCGCCATCTGTGCTGCCATCCGTGCTTCAACTCGAGTCTCGACCTAAGCTGCTATGTCCGCCTCCAAACGATCCTGACGCAACACCATAATCTCAACCCTCTCATTTATGCTAGTGAACCCAGTTTGCATCAAAACATTCATCTGCTCGAACTGCTCTCTCATGAACTCCCTATTGTCATCCACCGACCCCGAGCTTGCTCTTCGACGACGCCTCGAAGGACCCAGAACATCCGCTCCTACTTCTTCTGCCCCCTATTTTTCATCATCACCCGGTGGTGGTGCAGCTGTGGAAGAACTCGGTCGGTTCCTCAATTGACCAGCAACTCGAGTTTGGGTAGACCTGTTAAGTGGCGCTCGAGGCATTTTCTTCTCATCCTCATCCCTCTCATTTACTCCCGCTTGCAAACATATCCGAGTAATCAAAGACCCAAATTTAATTTTTCTCATTGTGGGCAACCAAGTCTATAATTCTCGCAATTCGCCCAATGATATGCCATAACAAGCAATAGCGCTTGTTCGTTGCTATAGCGTATAATATGTACGCTTGAGACGGGTAAAGGTGCTGGATATGGGAGGTCGGGTCCAAAGCATTGGCAAGCAATTCGATCTTTGCTTTGTCAACTTCAATTCCTTCAGACGAAATGATGTGCCCCAATACGATACCCTTGGTAACCATAAAGTGGCACTTCTCCCAATTTAACACCAATTGTTTTTTCACGCATCGTTCCAAAACCTGTTTCAGGTTAGTCAAGCAATTGTCGAATGACTTACCATAGACGGTAAAGTCATCCATAAAAACTTCCAAACTTCTTTCCACCATATCGCTAAATATACTTAGCATACACCGTTGAAAAGTGGCCGGTGCATTATATAGACCAAAAGGCATTCTTTGATAAGTGAAGGTGCCAAAAGGACATGTAAAGGCGGTCTTTTCTTGATCATCTAGGTCAATCTTAATTTGATTGTACCCGAAAAAACCATCGAGGAAGGAATAATATTCATGGCCCGCTACCCTTTCTAGAGTTTGATCCAAGAAGGGGAGTAGGAAATGATCTTTACGAGTTGCCTCATTGAGTTTACGGTAGTCAATGCACATTTGCCACCCGGTGGTGATTCTTTGTGGAATCAACTCGTTTGATTCGTTCTTGACTACCGTAAGACCCGAGTACCACTTGAGTTGGACTAACCCATTTACTATTCGAGATTGGATAGATGATCTTTGCATCTAATAATTTCAACACCTCGTTCCTAACCACTTCTTGCATGTTAGGATTCAACCGGCGTTGAAATTGTCTCGATATTTTTGCCCCGTCCTCCAAGTGAATTTTATGTGTACATATTAACGGGCTTATTCCTTGGAGGTCAGCGAGAGTCCAACCAAAAGCTTTTTTGTATTTACTAAGAAAATGAATTAACCTTACCTCTTGGTTATCCGAGAGTTCGGACGAGATGATGACGAGGTGTCTGAAGCTCCCAAGAAGGCATACTTCAAGTTGCTAGGCAATAGATTGAGATCCATTTTTCCTTCAAGCTTTTTGGTAGAAGATGGTGTGTTTTTCTCTTTCTCCGAGAATTCAACATGTTTGATAGACAAAGAAAACAGTTGCATACAATCCTCGGGTTCATCGGAAGTGGTTAGATAACCTTCCGTTGACTCCGATTTAAAATTTGCCACAAAGTGGTCTTAGATACATGAATCTATCATGTTCACGTGTTCACTTTCCTCTTCATCACCATCATCTCTTTGATTGCTCAAAGAGAACACATTTAGCTCCAGAGTCATGTTTCCAAAAGCTAACTTTACTATTCCGTTCTTGCAATTTATTATAGCATTAGAAGTAGCAAGAAATGGTCGTCCAAGGATAACTGGAATCTCGTTAGCGGGATTCGACACGGGTTGCATGTCGAGGATGATAAAATCAATCGAAAAATAAAACTTGTCGATTTGGACAAGCACATCCTCTCGACATCCCTCTTGGGATCTTAACAGATCGGTCCGCTAATTGGATCGTAACCCAACCCCAATTGTTGATATACCGAATATGGGAGCACATTAACACTTGCACCCAAATCTAGCAAAGCATTTTTTATCCTACAATTTCCTATGACACACGAAATTGTGGTTCAACCAGGGTCCTTAAACTTAGGGGCTCTCATGCCTTGCATGATGGAGCTCACTTGCTCTACCATGAAGGCCTTCTTCTTGACATTCAACCTTCGTTTTATCGTACATAAGTCCTTGAGGAACTTAGCATATGAAGGTATTTGCTTGACCGCATCAAGCAAAGGAATGTTGATTTTCACTTGCCTAAAGACATCCAAAATCTTGGTATTAGATTTAGATGGTTGGTTCAATCTCTCTGGGAATGGGACCTTTATCCCATTCTTGATTTTCTCAAGATCCTCCTTTCCTTGTTTCTCTTCCTCTCTCTTCTTCTCTTCACTCACAACCTTCTCATCCTCCGTTTCCTCAACACTCGTAGGCTTAACCATGTCTACCACCTTGAGGGTTTAAAGAATAATAGTTTTGTCTACCTCTTTCCCACTCCGGAGGATTGTGATGGATTTGAGTTCTTCTAACTTGGTGCTAAACTATCCTCCCTCTATGACTTGAACTTGGCCTCTAGGATTAACTAAAGGTTGAGATGGGAATTTTCCCTTCTCTTGGGTAGCTAGGGCGGTGGTGAGCTTAGACATTTGAGTTTTTAACTCGCCCACATCAAGATACGTCTTGTCCACAAATGATCTCAACAAAGCTTCTAGATTTTGATTGGGATTTTGATTCTGAGGTGGAGCAAAAGAGTTTTGAGGTTATTGTTGCCTTTGGTTTTGATGATATTGGTTGTGATTCTGACTTTGATTTCCTCCCCAACTGAAATTGGGGTGATTCTTCCATCCCTCGTTGTACTTTTGAGAATAACGGTCGTTTTGGTTTCGATTTTGGTTGTACTGATTCAATGCATTGACTTGGGCGGGATTTTTGAGGACTTCCCTGAAAGCGAGAATGGTAGGGCAATCCTCCGTAGTGTGTCCCGAGTTTTCACAAATGACACATAACTGACTCGAGGATACTACATTGACCTCTCTAAGCTTACTTGCCTCCATTGCCTTTACTTTCTTAGACAATTGGAACAATCTCGCACCCATGTCATCCTCGTTGGAGATTTGGTACAACCCATCCTTTCCCGGAGGTTTGGCTTTAGGTTCTTCGGTATAGGTGTTCTAATTTTGGGCACCTTTCGCTAGTTCATCAAAATATAACAAAGCCTCATCGGGATTCTTGCTCAAGAATTGACCATTACACATGCTTTCAACAAAAGTACGCATATCAGGAGTGAGGGATTCATAGAAAAAACTAACAAGGCTCTAAGTTTCGTGACCATGGTGAGAGCATGCATTCCCAACACTTATAAAAAGTTTCATTATCTTTCGGCGAAAAATTGGATATCGCCCTTCTTAAAGCATTGGTTCTATGAACGGGAAAGAATTTTTTTAGAAACTCCGCTTGAAGCTCTTGCCAAGACCGAATCGATTGCGGTCTTTGAGCTTTTAGCCAAATTTTTCCTTTATCTTTTAGGGAGAAAGGAAAGAGTTTTAATCACACGACATCCTCATCAATGTTTGCCTCACGAAATGTGGAGCAGACTTCTTCAAACTCTTTCAAATGCAAGTATGGGTTTTTCGATTCCATACCATAAAACGAAGGGATATGTTGAAGCATACCCGGTTTGAAAGAGAAAGCGCCTGCTTGACCGATGGGAAGCACGATGCATGAGTTGGAAGTCGCCCAAGGAGGTTGAAAATAATCCATCATGATCCTAACCGGAGGAACATTATTGGCACCTTCCCCTTCATTATCTCTCTCGTGATCCACCGCTCTACCTTGATTTGCCATTCTTGGTGACGGGGGAGGACTAATTCGAATTTCCACGAAACAATTGCCCTTGCATAGGCTTGAAAAATTGTTCGAATAGCTCCTCGAAAACTCTACAAAATAAAACAAGAATAAGAGAGAAAAATAAATTAAATAAATAGAGAAATACTTACAAAGAATGGTTTTTATACAAAACCCGGAATCCGCCTTTTGCCTTATCCCCGGCAACGACGCCAAAAACTTGATGCCGAAGGATTTTCGCATTGTGTTAGCCCAAGTGCAGGCACGCCAAGTAGTAATATAGTCTCGAAAGTCCGAGTGTCGAACCATAGGGATAGTCGGAAAGGAATGGAATGGATTACAGATTAAATGATTTTTCAGGTTTTGTAAGTTGGATTTATTGCGAAACAACGGAAATGAAAATTGGTTTGAAAATTAATAAGAAAACACTAAGGTATCAAGAAGCTAAGTGCAATTTAAGAAACAGTATTTACTAACTCATACAAAGACTTCAACTCAAGGTTTCTCGAGACATGGGGAATGTTGGTGTATCTCTCAATAGCAAGGGGTCCGACGCTAGGCGAGTCATTCCCGAATCGAAGCTATATCAAGAAAGAGACAAACAACATTCCACCAAAGACGAAGCCATCATTCCTACCTCATAGCTATAGGTGTGAAGCAAGGCAACTCATTTCCGACGAAGCTAATCTGAGATAGAAATGACACATTCATCGTAAAAAGATTTAACATAAAGCAAGTGTATGAAATCTCATGATTTAAAGAATAAAAATTAGAAAGTGAATCCTAACAATGAAACGGAACAAAGTTTATGGGCTAAATTCGTCAACTCATCGTTTATCATTTGAGAAAAAAAATAGAGAGTCTAAATATCACATAAGGTGTAAGAAGCACTCAAAATATCAACAAATGAATCAAAGATAAGCCAGACAAATTTACAACCCATCCATGGGGTTTTAAGAACTATTCATAATCTCTACAAAAAGTAAAAGCTCCATGGATGGGGGAGGGAGAATACAAGCTTTCTAGAACCATACGAGTATGTAGTATATTCATTAACAACCAAGAACTAAATATACAATGCATATCAAGTCTTGACTTAATATGAACATACCTAGAAAGCTTGTAAAATGATAATATTGAAGAAGAATTGGATTTACAAATATTTAACAACTTTAAACATGGATTGAGTTAATAATCACCGAAAATAATATCGCAATCAACCTCCTTAACCCTAGTAAGAGACTACTCCATAATAAATGCAAGAAAAAATATTATATATGAAGAAATCATTCTTACAAATCAAGAACTTATAAGAGAAATATGAAGAAAATATACACTTTTGCTCTCCCTTCTCTCTAGAACTCTTTTGTGTCCAAGATCAAGAATAATCATTTCTTCTTGATACCCTAGACTAAACACTAGCTAAATATGTACTTTAATTAATTAACAAAGCAAGGAAAAATATCTAGAAACATTAATCCCCAAAAAAGGGCTAAAAGTAGAAGTTGGTGGCTGTCCCCGCCAGGCCATGATCGATCATGGCCAACCCATGATCGATCATGGGTCATTCTGCCTGCTGATGATTTGCACCATGATCGATCATGGAATTCCATGATCGATCATGCTTCTTGAAATTCTCTAAATCAGCACTTTTGCGAGCTTTTGACTAGCGCTTGATCACTTCTTTGATGGCCATTAAATCCTATGCCTATGAACACATAAAAACACACCTAGCGGGGCAATATTAAAAACAAACTCACTAAGACACTAATCTCGAGATAAGCGGATAATTAGGCAGAATTAATGCAAATAAACCTGTCAAGCCACTCCGTAAAGGAATGAACGAATAACAATATTATGCGCTTATCAAAGCTATGTTAAAAAATACACGATACAATCACCAACCGATCCAGTAGATGATCACATATTTGAGAATAAACATCATTTTTGTTTTGTGTATTATCCAAATGTCTAACTTTTGGCACAACCATCCTGCTCAGATGGAATTTCCTGCTATAGTTACATTTGATGGTCTGACTTGATGGCTGCTGAGTGAAAGTTACAAAAAGGAAAAAACTCATTCTAAGAAACTATATGATTTACCCTAATCGATTGTCAAAAATACAACTTATTTTCCATTGTGATATTTGGTACATTGATTATGTCCCAAGTAGGAAATTGGACTTTTGATTTGAGATATAAGGAAAAGGAAATTGGTGGGACTATTAATCGGAGACGAAAGGAGTACTTGCTATTTTCTTTTTTGCACATTTGCTCTTTATCTTATGATTCAATTCGCAATTCATAGGTTTTCGATTCACAATATGATTTGTAATACGATGCTATGCTTCTAATCATATAAAGATTAGATTATTTTCCGTAAGAAGTCCATGAATAGTTGAACATAATATAAAACAACACACCTCCTTTGTCCAGGCAACATAAATTAATATTTTGGCGAAGAGCTTTAGCTTAAGTGGCATTGGCCCTTAACTCCCACTTGGGATGTTGTGGATTCCATTTCCCTCCCTATAGAAAATAACACACCGGTAGGCCATCGAATCTTTTGGAGGCATTGGTTATATCTATTGACATACTCCAACAATAATTGAAGATCACTAAATTAATTTGGATTTTAAGGGCTGATTAAAAAAAATAAAAATCAATTTAAGCTTTGGCTGTCTACTGCAAATACACCAACATTGACTGTTACAACTTCTCAATCTTTTGGTTGATCAAATTGTTAGTTTCCATTGAGGTAAATCTGTAAAGCACCATTTAGTGAAGTTCTATGCATTTATATGTGTTGGTCGGATAATGACCCTAGAAGGGGGGTGAATAGGGTTTAAAAACTTTAATGCGGAATTCAAAACTTTTTCAAAATATTTAAGTAAAATAATTTAGCTAAATAAGTTTATCAAGGAAAACAATCAATCAAACAATCAATCCCAAGAATAAGTAACAATATAAGCAACTTCAATCAATGAATATAACAAATAAATAAAGAGATTGAGTAAGAAAGATTGAACCAGTTTGAAGTCCAAGGCTTTTTGTCCACACGGTTTTGGTTTACCAAACCATAGTCCGCGCTCGGTTAGTTCCCCGAGAATTTCCACTATTCAATCTTCTTCGAGTGAAGATCAAACCTCAATACAAATGTTGTTATGCACACAACACTTACAATGTAGCTATACCCACTACACTTCTCACAAGATATACTCTCTTGCTCTACAAATAAACAAACTCTCTTTTGAAATGAAGAATGAATTATTTGTGGTGATACACACCAATACAATAACTCTCAAGTGTATTTGAAGATTAAAAATGAAGCTCACACTAGAGTTATCAAGATTGATCAAAAATATATAGCTCAAAAGATGAAAGATTGATCAAAATGTGTTCTTGAATCTTTGTATATTTGAATAATAAAGTATTAGAATGATTCAAGGTGTGTTAAAACATGTCTAGGACCTCATATATATAGCTTGCAAAACCATATGGCCATTGGAGATGATTAAGAAAGGTTTTAGGTCAAAGTTATACATTTTCAAACTTTCCAACAGCTAGTTTTAACAAAAAATTCAAATTTGTTTTGATAATTTCTCCCAATTAGACCGTTGGATCATGCTCAAATTTTAGTAAAAAGTGCCAAGAGATGTTGTCTAATGATAAACGCATAATATTGTCATGTATAAGCTCTTTAGGGAGTCGCTTGACGCGTTTGTCGCTTTTGTTTTGCCTAATTATCCTCTTATCTCAAGATTAGTATCTTAGCAAGTTTTGTATCTAACATCGTCCCGCTAGGTGTGCTTTTGTTGTGTTTCTATGTGTATATAGGCATAGGATGCAATAGCCTTTGAAGAATTGATCACGCGCTAGTAAAAGCTCGCAAAATGCTGATCTGAGGAATTTCCCAGGAGCATGATCGATCATGGATATACCATGATCGATCATGGTACAAACTGGCCTTCAGGCAGAATGACCCATGATCGATCATGGGTATACCATGATCGATCATGGCCTGGCGGGGACAGCCACTAACTCCTGCTTTTAGCCTTATTTCGGGGGTTTTGGCTCCTAGATATTTTTCCTTGTTTATTTTATTAGTTTTTGTACTCCTTTAGCTATTGTTTTAATATAGGGAGATGGAAAATAGATGTTTATCTAGTTTTTACACATTAAGGGTTTTAGAGAGAAGGTAGAGCTAGTTCTTCATTGTTCTTCATTTTCCCTTGTAAGTATTTTGATTTGTAAGAATGATTTCTTCATCTATAATATTTGTTCTTACATCTATTATGGAGTAGTCTATTACTAAGGTTACGGAGGTTGATTGCGATATGATTTTTGGTGATTAATGGCTCAATCCTTGTTTAAAGTTTGATAAATGTTTATGAATCCTTTGTTTCTTCATATCATCCATCCTTTCTAGCTTTCTAGGTATTTTCATGATAAGTTAAGACTTTATGTGCCTTGTATATTTAGTCCTTGATTGTTAATGATAATACAACATATTTTCATGGTTCTAGAAAGCTTGTAGTCTTTTTCCCCCATCTATGGAATTTTTTATCATAGTTCATAAAACTCCATAGATGGATTATAAATTTGTTACCTTATTTTTGATTCATTTATTGATATATTGAGTGCTTCCTACACTACATGTGATACTTAGACTCTTTATTGTCTACCATAATTGATAAATGATGAGATGACGAATTTATCCCATAAACTTCATTCCGTTTCATTGTTAGGATTCACTTTACAATTTTCATTCTTTAAATCATGAGATTTTATACACTTGCTTTATGTTAAATCTTTTTATGATGAGTTTGTCATATCTATCTCGGATTAGCTTCATCGGGAATGGGTTGCCTTGCTTCACACCCGTAGCTAAGAGATAGGAACGATAACCTCGTCTTTGGTGGAATGTTGTTTGTTTCTCTCTTGATATAGCTTCAATCCGGGAATGAGGCGCCTAGCGTCGCACCCTTTGCTATTGAGAGATACACCATCATTCCCCTTATCTTGAGAAACCTTGTGTTGAGATCTTTGTATGAGCTATCGATTATCGTCTCTTAAATCGTAACTAACCTCCACCTACCTTAGTGCTTTCTTATTAATTTTCGCAACTGTTTTACATTTACGTTGTTCTACAACAAATCCAACTCACACAAAATCTGAAAACCACTTAATCCGTAATCCATTCCATTCCTTTTCACTTATCCCTGTGGTTCGACACTCGGACTTCCGAGACTATACTATAACTTGACGTGCCTGCACTTGGGCTCTTTCGAAGCGCGTTATTTAAGTTGCGTCAAGTTTTTGGCGCCGTTGCCGGGGATAAGGCAAAAGGCGAATTTCGGGTTTTGTACAAAACCATTCTGTAAGTATTTCTCTCCATTTAATTAATTTATTTTTCTCCCTTATTTTTGTTTGATTTTGTAGAATTCCCGAGGAGCGATTCGAATCGTTGTCCAAGCCCATGCAAGGGCGATTGTTCATGGATATTCGAATTAGCCCTCCCACATCTCCAAGAATGGCAAACCAAGGTAGAGCCGAGGATCACGAGAGCGATAATGAAGGGGAAGGGGCCAACAATGTTCCTCCTGTTAGGACCATGAGAGACTACCTTCAACCGCCTCGGGCAACTTCGAATTCGTGCATCGTGCTTCCTGCTGGCCAAGCCGGAGCGTTCTCTTTCAAACCGGGTATGCTTCAACATATCCCTTCTTTTCATGGTATGGAGTCGAAAAACCCATACTTGCATTTGAAAGACTTTGAAGAAGTCTGCTCCACATTTCGTGAGGCAAATGTTAATGAGGATGTCATGCGTTTAAAACTCTTTCCTTTCTCCCTAAAAGATAAAGGAAAAATTTGGCTAAATGCTCAAAGACCACAATCAATTCGGTCTTGGCAAGAGCTTCAAGCATAATTTCTAAAAAAATTCTTTCCCGTACATAGGACCAACGCTTTAAGAAGGGCGATATCAAATTTTTCGCCAAAAGAAAATGAAAGTTTTTATAAGTGTTGGGAAAGATACAAGGAACTTCTAAACGCATGCCCTCACCATGGTCACGAAACGTGGAGTCTTGTTAGCTTTTTCTACGAATCTCTCACCCCCGATATGCGTACATTTGTTGAGACCATGTGTAATGGTCAATTCTTGAGTAAAAATCCCGATGAGGCTCTATTGTATTTTGATGAGTTAGCGAAAGGTGCTCAAAATTGGAACACCTATTCCGAGGAACCCAAAGCCAAAACTCAAGGAAGGGGTGGGTTATACCAGGTGTCCAATGAGGATGACATGGGTGCGAGGTTATTCCAATTGTCTAAGAAAGTAGAGGCAATGGAAGCAAGTAAGCTTAAGGAGGTCAACGTAGTATCCTTGAGTCAGTTGTGTGTCATTTGTGAAAATTCAGGACACACTACCAAGGATTGCCCTACCATTCTCGCTTTTCGGGAAGTCCTCAAAAATCCCGCCCAAGTCAATGCTTTACACCAGTACAACCAAAACCGAAACCAAAACGATCCCTATTCTCAAAGGTATAATGAGGGATGGAAGAATCACCCTAATTTCAGTTGGGGAGGAAATCAAAGTCAGAATCACAACCAATATCATCAGAACCAAAGGCAACCACAACAACCTCAAAACTCTTTTGTTCCACCTCAGAATCAAAATCCCAACCAAAACTTGGAAGCTTTGTTGAGATCATTTGTGGACAAAACGGATCGTGATGTGGGTGAGTTAAAAACTCAAATGTCTAAACTCACCACCGCCCTAACTACCCAAGAGAAGGGAAAATTCCCCTCTCAACCTTTAGTTAATCCTAGAGGTCAAGTTCAAGTTATAGAGGGAGGAGAGTCTAGCACCAAGATAGAAGAACTCAAATCTATCACAATCCTGAGGAGTGGGAAGGAGGTAGATAAAACTATTGTTCCTAAAACCCCCAAGGTGGCGGACATAGTTGAACCCACGATTGTTGAGGAGTCGGAGGTTGAAAAAGTTGTGAGTGAAGAGAAGAAGAGAGAGGAAGAGAAACAAGGAAAAGAGGATCTTGAGAAAATCAAGAATGGAATCAAGGTCCCTTTCCCGGAGAGATTGAACCAACCATCCAAATCTAATACCGAGATCTTGGATGTTTTTAGGCAAGTAAAAATCAACATTCCATTGCTTGACGCGGTCAAGCAAATACCTTCGTACGCTAAGTTCCTCAAGGACTTATGTACTACCAAACGAAGGTTGAATGTCAAGAAAAAGGCCTTTATGGCGGAGCAAGTGAGCTCCCTCATGCAAGGCACAAGAGCCCCCAAGTTCAAAGACCCCGGGTGTCCCACAATTTCATGTGTCATAGGAAATTGTAGGATCAAAAATGCATTGTTAGATTTGGGAGCAAGTGTGAATGTGCTCCCATACTCGGTATATCAACAATTGGGGTTAGGCGAGTTGAAACCCACGAGGGTTACTATTCAATTAGCAGACCGATCCGTTAAAATCCCAAGAGGGATAGTCGAGGATGTGATTGTCCAAGTCGACAAGTTTTATTTTTCGGTTGATTTCATCATTCTCGACATGCAACCTGTGTCAAATCCCGCCAACGAGATTCCGGTCATCCTCGGACGACCATTTCTTGCTACTTCTAATGCCATAATAAATTGCAAGAATGGAATCGTGAAGTTAACATTTGGAAACATGACTCTAGAGCTAAACGTGTTCTCTTTGAGCAATCAAAGAGATGACGATGATAATGAGGAAAATGAACACGTGAACATGATAGAGTCATGTATCCAAGACCACTTTGTGGCTAACTTCGAATCGGAGTCAACGAAAGGTTATCTAACCACTTCCGATGAACCCGAGGATTGTATGCAAGTGTTTTCCTTGTGTGACAAACAGGTTGAATTTTTGGAGAAAGAGGAAAACACACAATCTCCCACCAAAAAGCTTGAAGGAAAAATGGATCTTAAGTTATTGCCGAGCAATTTGAAGTATGCCTTTTTGGGAGCTTCAGATACTTTCCCTGTTATCATCTCGTCCGAACTTTCGGATGACCAAGAAGGAAGGTTAGTTCATTTGCTTGGTAAATATAAAAAAGCTTTTGGTTGGACTCTTGCCGACCTCCAAGGAATAAGCCCTTTAATTTGTACACATAAAATTCACTTGGAGGATGGGGCAAAAACATCGAGACAATTTCAACGCCGGTTGAATCCTAACATGCAAGAGGTGGTTAGGAACGAGGTGTTGAAATTGTTGGATGCAAAGATCATCTATCCAATCTCGGATAGTAAATGGGTTAGTCCAACTCAAGTGGTACCCAAAAAATCGGGTCTTACGGTAGTCAAGAACGAATCAAACGAGTTGATTCCACAAAGAGTCACCACCGGGTGGCGAATGTGTATTGACTACCGTAAACTCAATGAGGCAACTCGTAAAGATCATTTCCCACTCCCCTTTTTGGATCAAACTCTAGAGAGGGTAGCGGGCCATGAATATTACTCGTTCCTCGATGGTTTTTCCGGGTATAATCAAATTGAGATTGACCTAGATGATCAAGAAAAAACCACCTTTACATGTCTTTTTGGCACCTTCGTTTATCGGAGAATGCCCTTTGGTCTATGTAATGCACCGGCCACTTTCCAACGGTGTATGCTAAGTATTTTTAGCGATATGGTAGAAAGGACTTTGGAAGTTTTTATGGATGACTTTACCGTCTATGGTAAGTCATTCGACAATTGCTTGACTAACTTGGAACAGGTCTTAGGAAGATGCGTGGAAAAACAATTGGTATTAAATTGGGAGAAGTGCCATTTTATGGTTACCAAGGGAATTGTTTTGGGGCACATCATTTCGTCTGAAGGAATTGAAGTGGATAAAGCAAAAATCGATTTGATTGCCAAACTTCCTACGCCCAAGAATGTCAAAGATGTCCGATCATTTCTAGGACATGCCGGGTTTTATAGGAGGTTTATCAAGAACTTCAGTTCCATTTCCAAGCCGATGTGTAATCTGCTTCTCAAGGATGCACCCTTTCAGTAGGATGCCAAGTGCGAGGAAACCTTCGTCTCTCTGAAGCATATGCTCACTACTGCACCGATTATGCAAGCACGAGCTCATGTGCAACGCAAGTGACTATGCGGTGGGAGAGGTTCTTGGTCAAAGGAAAAACAAGAAACCGGGTGTGATATACTATGCAAGTAGGACTTTGAATGATGCGCAAATGAATTACACCACGACAGAGAAAGAGCTCCTAGCAATTGTCTTCGCCCTAGACAAGTTTTGATCCTATTTGATAGGATCGCCAATTGTGATTTTCACGGATCACGCGGCGTTGAAGTACCTATTCACAAAGAAAGATGCCAAGCCGCGGCTTTTGAGGTGGATACTCTTATTGCAAGAATTCCATTTAAGCATCAAGGACAAAAAGGGAGTCGAGAATGTGGTGGCCGATCATCTGTCTCGACTCACTTTTACGAACAACATTGAAGAAAGTCCGATCCAAGATTCGTTTCCAGACGAGCAATTATTGGCAGTCTCAACGCTCCCATGGTATGCAGACATAGTAAATTATCTTGTATCTGACAAGATACCAAAGTCATGAGGCGCACAAGATAGAAAAAGGTTTTTGAGCGAAGTGGGTCATTTCTATTGGGATGAACCGTACCTGTTTAAGTATTGTGCGGATCAGATTATCCGGAGGTGCATCCCAGAGGAAGAAGTGGAGAGAGCTCTATCCTTCTGTCATAATGAGGCTTGCTGAGGACACTTCTCGGCAAAGAAAACCACTGCGAAGATTTTGCAAAGTGGATTATATTGGCCGTCGCTCTTTAAGGACGCACAACGCTTTTGCAAGGCATGCCAAAGATGCCAAATGCTTGGAGGGATCTCTAAGAGGAACATGATGCCACTCAATCCCATTCTGATGATTGAAATCTTCGATTGCTGGGGCATCGACTTCATAGGACCGTTCCCATCCTCCTACGGTAATCTTTACATTTTAGTTGCCGTAGATTACGTTTCAAAATGGGTGGAAGCCCAAGCGTGCAAGAAAAATGATCACAAAGTGGTGATCCGATTTCTGAAAGAACACATTCTTGCACGTTTTGGTACTCCCAAGGCAATAATAAGCGATGGCGGTACTCACTTTTGCAACAGACCATTTCAATCATTAATGCAAAAGTATGGTGTAAACCATAAAGTATCGCTCGCTTATCACCCTCAGACTAACGGTCATGCCGAGCTGGCAAATAGGGAGATCAAACAGATTCTAGAGAAAACGGTAAACCCGAATCGCAAGGATTGGTCGTTAAGACTGATCGATGCACTTTGGGCTTACCGTACTGCGTACAAAACAACTCTAGATATGTCTCCCTATCGTATAGTGTACGGAAAACCATGTCATTTGCCAGTAGAGTTGGAACACAAATCATACTGGGCAATTAAGATGGTTAATTGCGATTTGAAAAAAGCCGGGCTTGACCGTAAGTTGCAAATTGATGAAATCGAGGAACTGAGAAGAGATGCATATGATAATGCGAAGATAAGCAAGGAACGCGCCAAAATCTTTCATGATAAATCTATTTTAAGGAAAGAATTCAAACTTGGGCACAAAGTTCTTGTTTATGATACTTGTTTGCATCTCTTCCCCAGGAAATTGAAGTCTCGATGGACCGGCCCATACATTGTCTGTCATGTATTTCCTTTTGGGGATGTGCAAGTTGAGGATCCCAAAACTGGCTATGTTTTCAAAGTGAATGGACAACGTTTAAAGACATTTTTGGAATTCCCACCTCGAGAGGAGTCCACCCCTCTCGAAGATCCGACTTATGCCTAAAAGGCATGGGTTGATTTTGTAAATAATATTTTTGTTAGTGTTTTTGAGTTTCAGGAATTGTCATCGGAGATTCGGGTGTCATTAAGTCTGAACGGATCAAGTTGAGGGGAGCAATAAGGTGTTTTAGAGCAAAGAGGGCAAAGAAAAGTTTTCTGGCAGATTGGTCCATGATCGATCATGCCCTATCCATGATCGATCATGGGTGAAAATTTTCTAAGGCAGTCAGCAGCATGATCGATCATGGGATTCCATGATCGATCATGGGGGAAGAACATTTTGGGCAGAAGGCAGCATGATCGATCATGGGAATACCATGATCGATCATTGTACAAAAAATCATTTGGGCAGAATGACCCATGATCGATCATGGGTATACCATGATCGATCATGGTCCCGTAATAAAACAGGGGCGCCGTTTCTAAACCCCCATTTCTCACTTCTCCTTCTCCCAAATCCTCTCCAAACCCTAGCCCCTCTTCCCCCATTGATCCCAAACCTTCCCCAAACACCATTTCTACCATTCCCCACCTAGAATCAACCCTCAAACCTTCCAATTTCAAACCTCAATCATCAATCCCATCCCAAAAATCCCCCTTTCTCTTTCTCCTCACCAATTTCGAGCCCTATCAAATCAAATCTCGAAATTTCTCATCTCTCCCTCCTCTAAAGCTTCACATTACTCTTCTATGGCTTCCTCTAACCCTCCCACCAAGCCACTTGAAATCCAAGCCGCAAGGGGTGGCTACCGCGGATTTCGAAGCCGCCAAGAATTCGAATGGTGGAATTATGCTTTCAAGACGAGGACGGTAGTCATTGAGAGGCCAGTCTACATTGGTTTGCTCGACGATTTTCCTCAACGAGCAACGTTTGAGCGATATCCGGGGTGGATTAACTACTTGCATCAACAAGGTACTCAATGTAATCTCACCATTTGTCGTGAATTTATTGCAAGTTTAATTCAAGTTCCACATACATCATATACATATGTTGCTCATGTTCGAGGCAAAATGGTTCATTTTAACCTCGAGGTTTTGAGTGAGATTACGGGAATCCCGGCCTTACCACCCAATGCCCACGACCTCCCTTATTCTGATGGAACCCCTTATGAGGAACCAAGAGCTAACGATCTAGCTACATATATAGGCGGTAGACCAATGGAGTGGATTGGAACTCAATTTGATAGGAGCAATTTACATGATAGCCTTAGGACGTTGTGGCTAGTAATTGCCAATGCGTTGGACCCAACTTCTCATACCCAGCACCTGTACCCTTCTCAAGCGTATGTACTATACGCTATCGCAACGAACAAGCGCATTTGTTTGCTTCGCCATATCATTGGGCGAGTTGCGAGAATCATAGACTTGGTCGCCCACAACGAAACAATCAAATTTGGGTCTTTGATCACTAAGGTATGTTTGCGAGCGGGGGTAACTGAGAGAGATGAGGATGTGAAGAAAATGCCTCGAGCACCGCTTAACCGATCTACCCAAACTCGAGCCGCTGGTCAATTGAGGAACCGGCCAAGTTCTTCAACCGCACCTCCTCAAGTTGAGTCTGAAGAAGAGGGGGCAGAAGAAGCAGGAGCAGATATCCCTGGCCCCTCAAGGCAGAGAAGACGGGCAAGCTCTGGGCCGGTAGATGACACGAGGGAATTCATGAGAGAGCAGTTTGAGCAGATGACTGCTTTGATGCAGACTGGGTTTGCTAGCGTCAATGAGAGGGTTGAGATTATGGTATTGCGTCAGGACCGTTTGGAGGCAGATATCGCAGCTCAGGTCGAGGCACGAGTTGCAGCTCAGATGGCGACCCAGCAGGAGTTCATACGCCAGCAGTTCGAGGCGTTGTATGGTCGTTTTCCCCCACCCCCACCCCCTGAGATGTGATAATGATGTGATAGCCTGAAAACTCTTTAAGTAGTTATATTTATGCTTAGTTTTATTTTATTCCTTTTGGGTTGTATTAGATTCCTGACATAATGTTAACTTTAGAACTTGGTTTTAATAGTTTAATGTTATGGTTTTGCTATTAGATTCTAATTCTAACCCGTTTTGTGTATAGTTTTTGTTTATCTCTTATTTTTTGTCTCATGGGAAGCAAAGCCAAAGTAGCCCTTCCGTGCAATTTATTGTTCTCTTTCCATTAAGGACAATGTTTCCTTCAAGTTGAGGGGGGTATGTTATTTTGTGTTTATTTGTTTTGGCTTGCTACTGTTCATTTCCATGAGTAGAAGAGATTTGTTCAATTTTTTTTTTGAGAAGTTTGAAAATTGATGATTGATTGATATTTTGTTCGATGAAGACTATTGTTTCATTAGCTTTTGGCTTGAATTCTTTGATCTAGATAGGATTTTGAATGATAAACTAAATTGCCTTGCTCCGCTTAGTCTCATATCCCGTCATATTTGCCTGTTCCGCATGCTAGATTGATTTGGTTGTTCCCAATTTAGTTGTAACACTTAGACTTATTTTCATTGAGAGAAGAGGAATTTTTGTCCAAAAATGATGGAAGCTCTTTCGAAAAGATCCTCCAATGAGAGGACAAAAGCACAGCACTTTGATAACTTGGATGACTTTTATCCTAATATTGACTTAAAGCTTCACTTGACTAAATCTTAAGTCTCTTTGTCTAATATTACGGATGGGTAAAGGTTACCATATGGGAAAGGGTGAATAGCTTCCTTCGAGCTCTAATGAATGAGTAGTAATGAGAAATTTCATAAGTGAGACCGCTGCCCCTCATAGAGATGAAAACCGCCCTGATCTAATTTAGCAAAAATTTCCAAGAAAAGATAAAGAAAGTGCTTAGAAATGATAAATCTTGGAGCTTTTGTTTTTGAAAAAGTTCTCTCTTCCTTCTTGAATGATTATGGCTCTTTGTGTTTATATCGAATTATTTGAATCAAAGTCTAGTATGTGAGCATTGGAGAATATGGGATTGCGTTCTAAAGGAGATAGGCGAATTAGATGATCATTCGAAGGTCCGTCGTTCTGGAAAAATTTGATAGTAATGCCTCTTGCTTTGCAAATTGAAACTTGAATCTTCATTCTCATCATTCATCATGTTCAAACTCCTAATGTTTGTAGGTATCATTTCTGAAAACCTTCACGAGATGCAACTCGTCTTCTTTGGGAACTTAGAAGTTAACAATCTTTTTGTACAGCATATTAATTTTTGTAATTATATATTTTTGTCTTGCTAAGGGACTAGCAAGAGATAAGTTGAGGGGAGTTGATAAACGCATAATATTGTCATGTATAAGCTCTTTAGGGAGTCGCTTGACGCGTTTATCGCTTTTGTTTTGCCTAATTATCCTCTTATCTCAAGATTAGTATCTTAGCAAGTTTTGTATCTAACATCGTCCCGCTAGGTGTGCTGTTGTTGTGTTTCTATGTGTATATAGGCATAGGATGCAATAGCCTTTGAAGAATTGATCACGCGCTAGTAAAAGCTCGCAAAATGCTGATCTGAGGAATTTCCCAGGAGCATGATCGATCATGGGTATACCATGATCGATCATGGTACAAACTGGCCTTCAGGCAGAATGACCCATGATCTATCATGGGTATACCATGATCGATCATGGCCTGGCGGGGACAGCCACCAACTCCTGCTTTTAGCCTTATTTCGGGGGTTTTGGCTCCTAGATATTTTCCCTTGTTTATTTTATTAGTTTTTGTACTCCTTTAGCTATTGTTTTAATATAGGGAGATGGAAAATAGATGTTTATCTAGTTTTTACACATTAAGGGTTTTAGAGAGAAGGTAGAGCTAGTTCTTCATTGTTCTTCATTTTCCCTTGTAAGTATTTTGATTTGTAAGAATGATTTCTTCATCTATAATATTTGTTCTTGCATCTATTATGGAGTAGTCTATTACTAAGGTTACGGAGGTTGATTGCGATATGATTTTTGGTGATTAATGGCTCAATCCTTGTTTAAAGTTTGATAAATGTTTATGAATCCTTTGTTTCTTCATATCATCCATCCTTTCTAGCTTTCTAGGTATTTTCATGATAAGTTAAGACTTTATGTGCCTTGTATATTTAGTCCTTGATTGTTAATGATAATACAACATATTTTCATGGTTCTAGAAAGCTTGTAGTCTTTTTCCCCCATCTATGGAATTTTTTATCATAGTTCATAAAACTCCATAGATGGATTATAAATTTGTTACCTTATTTTTGATTCATTTATTGATATATTGAGTGCTTCCTACACTACATGTGATACTTAGACTCTTTATTGTCTACCATAATTGATAAATGATGAGATGACGAATTTATCCCATAAACTTCATTCCGTTTCATTGTTAGGATTCACTTTACAATTTTCATTCTTTAAATCATGAGATTTCATACACTTGCTTTATGTTAAATCTTTTTATGATGAGTTTGTCATATCTATCTCGGATTAGCTTCATCGGGAATGGGTTGCCTTGCTTCACACCCGTAGCTAAGAGATAGGAACGATAACCTCGTCTTTGGTGGAATGTTGTTTGTTTCTCTCTTGATATAGCTTCAATCCGGGAATGAGGCGCCTAGCGTCGCACCCTTTGCTATTGAGAGATACACCATCATTCCCCTTATCTTGAGAAACCTTGTGTTGAGATCTTTGTATGAGCTATCGATTACCGTCTCTTAAATCGTAACTAACCTCCACCTACCTTAGTGCTTTCTTATTAATTTTCGCAACTGTTTTACATTTACGTTGTTCTACAACAAATCCAACTCACACAAAATCTGAAAATCACTTAATCCGTAATCCATTCCATTCCTTTTCACTTATCCCTGTGGTTCGACACTCGGACTTCCGAGACTATACTATAACTTGACGTGCCTGCACTTGGGATCTTTCGAAGCGCGTTATTTAAGTTGCGTCATCTAACCACTGTAAAATTTTCAAAATGATCAGAGTTCAAGAAGGCCTCCCTCTTACCGTTAGATCAAAACTGGGCAAAAATTAAGCGAATTTTAAATGTAAAATAAAAATATTTTTGCAATTTAACAATTTAGTTCCAAATAAAATTCTAATGATTTTTGAACCTCAAAGATACGTTTCTAAGATACCTATTTTTATTAGAGCTTAAAATATGATCATTTAAAATTAATATGAATTTATTTTGAAACTCGGTCTTTGTAAAATGATGTTTTTCAAATAAATTCAATTTCAAGATTGTTTAAATCAATCTTTTAAAAGTTGCATGAATATGTTTGAGCTATAAGAATTTGATCAATAAAGTAACTTTACATAAATCTTAAACACTCACTCAATTACTGAATTAATGAGTATTCAAATGCTTTGATTTGTTTCTTCGGATTGATCTTCGTTTGAAGCTTTTTCTTTGAAACTTTTCATATAGTCTTTTGATCATTTGTGCTTCATGATTTGCATTAAAAGATTTGATCTTCCTTGTCTTGTCCAATGATCGAATAGTGAAAGATTGATCCTTGTCATGTATTTCTTGAATTTTTCAAGTAAATGAACTGTATACTTATATCAAGAAACATGTTAAATTACACATGATTGATTTATTGTTATTATCAAAATAAGATTAAGACCTTAGGTCAACAATATGTATCTTGCCTCCTCTATACATTACTGATCCATGTCAAATTAGAATGTAATTAATGAATAAACTTGTTTTGTTATCATGAGATTTGGTATATTGATTGTAGAAAAGTGTCTCTTAATTTGGCACATTCTAGAAAAGGATGGTGAGCTTTAATTTGGAAGTGTAAAACATAAAACCAATTGGTTAGATCTTATATAATGCTTTCCAAACAAGCCTCAAGGTACTAGGAATATGGAACAAGCAAGCCTAAACCTACTAAGAATTGAACACATAATTCAAAAAATTCTCATATTTTTATAAATTTAGCAAGCAAAAAAGAAAGAGAAAGATTATAATGAAATCTTATATTTGAACAAGTTGTTAATTCCATGGATTTAAATCCAAAAAGGCCCCACGTAATGCAACACATTTATACACATCTTGCATGCTCTATATATTTGCTTTGGGGAAGATTTATTCCGTCTATGATTTTAATGTAAGCAATGAATAAACTTTTGATTAATTATCATTAGATTTGGTAAATGGGTTTTAGAAAGGTGACTCTTAATTTGATATGTTCTAAAAGAGGGAAGTGGATTTTTAATTTGTGGTAGGGGAGGAGGATGCAAGGAACATAATTAGGAAACTTTTTTCAACCCCAAAAAAGGAAAGAAAAAAAAAACAGATGATTAGCATAAAATTGCGAATTTAGCATAAAATTGCGAATTTAGCATAAAAAGAAAGAAAGAAAACAAATATATTCATGTTTTTGTATTTACATTGACAATTACCACTTTTTCATTGGAAAAGCTTAAAGAACTATTGTATCACCGGACAAATTCGCTTCCTTAAATCTGTAGATTGCTCTCTGCCTTCGCAACCTTCTGTCATTCCTTCGTCCTGTACATTAATACGAGAAGATATCATACTTTAAATTCCAAATTGGCTAAATAAAAATAAGGAAATATTTTGAATGTTGCCTCCACCTGCCTCCAGGCCACTTCATTTGTTGACACCAAAGGAGGTAATTGTTTTCATTCAGTTTCAAAGTAACAGGCTTGGTGATGTTTGGGACAGACATTATTGGTGCAGTAGAGTTAGTAGAAGACACAGGAGCAGCCATGGTAATATAAAAAGCAAAAAGGTACCGAGGTATGGGAAACAGTTTCTACAATTAGAGGAAGGGCTTTTACCGTTTGAGCGAGGGCTCTTATTATCAGAGCTAGGACTTCTACGATTAGAGTGGGAGCATCTATGATCAGAGCGGATCAGCAAGGAATTAGGTCATGAGACCCCTCTGATACCGTGTAAGGATTTAACGATATAGCTAAAAGGTTTATATATTTCAGTGTTCAAGGAGGAACATATTTATACATATTACAAGAATTTGTCAACCGTACAAATAATGAAAAAATACAAACAAAAGCCCAAACCATTGCCTTGATTTAAGCAATCTATGCAAGTACAAGGCTTAATATCAGCAATTTGCTAGAGCATGTAGGGGTAGTTGTTTTGATTGCCTAACAACTCCGCAAGCAAAAAAATTGGGTTCTTAGGCTTCATTTGATAACATCATGGACCAAATAAGAAACAAGTAAAGTCTAAACCTACTATAAATTGAACACACAATCTGTCAATTTATCAGTTGATAAATTGAGCAAGTAAAATAAAAGGGAAAGTTTATAGTAAAGTCACCTTGATCTACAAGAGACTTTTGAATTCCGTTTTTGCTCGTGTCTTCATTTCTCCTTTCACCACATTGAGTTTTCAATTGTTATCTCTGTACGAGGCTCAACTGCAAAATGTTTAGGATAACAAAATCTTTAGGCCAGAGGCTTTTTCATTCTATTCTAGGAAAAGAAGGTAAATGTAGATTTTAGAGTACATATTACATACAGTATCATCATCAAAAGCAAAAATTGATGCTTGTTTCTGCATGTACAAAATCAATAGGAGGGTAAAAGATGCAAACCACTGAAATCAGCGACGTGTGTTGTTATCTTTTGGGGGCAAATAATCTTCGTCAAGCAATTCCTCAAACCATTTGTATAGGAAGTACGCTCCTGAGCTCAACTGGAATGCTGGAAAATGATGATGTGACTTCTCTATAGTTGTGGTTCCATTCTCATCTTCTTGGTCACGGTACACAATATTGAAACCACACTCCTTTACCTCATATATATCCTCGCAATCAAATGTAACAATAATTTCATCTCCATCCTCCATCTGATTCCCAAACCTCCATTTGCTGAGCCATTCCGTATCTCCAAAACTTGGAACATAAAAAGTCCCGGGGATATATATCCATGTGTGATCTTTCGTCTTATTCTCGATTTTAACAGCAATATAAAATTCGCATCTATTGACTTCTCTAATTCTTGCACGAGGAGCCACTACAGCAACATCATCATTTTCAAGAAATCTGTATGTACAGTACACATTCAAGCACAGGATCCTTTGAGGGGAAAGTGCAGGCACAGTAAAATGTAGTGAAGAACCCTTAATTTTTTCTCGAGAAAACATCGGAAATCTCCCAACTTCAAAATATGCGCTAAATATCCCAAACTCGAAAGTTCCCTGGGCCACATAAATCATACCAATGTTAATTAAAACTGTATGCACCAAGCTAATATATATCTATAGTTTTGTTAAAATTAAATCGTGCTCTATTTTTTTGAGTTAAAATTATACTCTACTTTATCTTTTAGGTAGAAATATCTATTCTACTAAAAAATCCTACTTTATTTATTCTTTTGGTTAGGAATTAATTCTAAATCAAACATACTTTTTTTTTAGTGAAAATATTAGACATTAAATCCTATTATATTTGGATTTTTAAGCAATCAAATAGTCTTTAATTAAAGTATTCATAAATTCTATTTTATTTTCATTAGGATTCCAATCTAAAATATTATGTTTATATTAGGATTCTTACAAAAGTCTATGTTATAATTTTTTGTAAACCCACTATAATTCTTCTACCAACAATTTATTATATTTTGGACAATAAAAAACTAACTTATTTAATCACTATCCTATCTATAACAAATATTTATTAGAGTTGTATTCTAATTACTAAATTTGTAGTTGCATTCTTTTATTTGGATTATATTTCAAGTTTAGAAGTATGATTGTTTCGGATTTACTAGGAATTAACGTAATTTGAGTAAGATTAAACTTCATGTGTTATAAATAGGGCACGTGTTTGTGCTTTTGATGTTAGTAAATATTTTTCGATTGCTCTACAAGCAATTTTGTTTGTATATGATAACTTTTTTTCTTCTTTTGAAATTATAGTATCCATCTTTTACCTCAAAAGCAGTTGATCAACCTCAGGAGGAGGGCAATCAATTTTCTTTTCTACAACTAATTTCATGTCACAAAGGATAAATATGAATTACACTTGTATGATAAATAATTTGTAATTATGTCTATGTCAATTAATCTCTTGCTAGATATTATTCATTTAAAGTGTTCTTTTACTTTATAAATTCTTTAATCCTCTAATATTTAATGTAAGCTTAAAGATAATAGATATTAATGAACTACAAATACAAAAAGATTAATTCTGAAAAAAATAAAAAATTATAAATATGCGATTAACCATATCTAACTTATGTGTTATTTAAATATATTGATCTATATATAGAAGTTTTCATATTCTTTTGAAGAACAAATAATTTTTGCATAGAATTTGAGATAATGGGTTATAAGGCCTCGATCCGTAATGTTTTATAACTCTAAGGACGGACTCATGCTTAATAAAAGGAAGTAGTACTAATTTCATAATTTGGTTTTACAATAAGGACACTTTTCATAATATTAATTTATTTTAAGGAAAATGATAAATGTTGATGGACAAAAATACCCCCAACTAAAAAGTTGATGTGTCCTTCCTTCGTGGCTAAGGAACCGTCACCTCCTAATCCTTCTTCTTCGTCGGTTTCGATCGGCAAAGAGATGATGATGCCAGTACTCTCTAACAGGATCTCCAAAGACGAACTCAAACCAGGCGATCACATTTACTCTTGGCGTAAAGCTTACGTCTACGCTCATCACGGTTCATTCTCATTTTCAACTTACTAGAATCATTGCGTTTTTTTTTTTTTTACTTCAAATAGTTGATTTGAGTTTTTGTTTGTTGCTTTTAATTTGGCTATTTTGCGGCCATAATTAACTAATGCTTCAACACTACTTCCTCTAGTTACCAAATTTGAATCCTTTCATGCTTTTAACTTAAAACAGTTGATTTTCTGCATTTGCTTCATCTGTTTGTGGCTTCAATTCGTCAATTTTGTGGTTATTATCAGTTAATGCTTCATCGGATCTCTTTGTCTACGTTTTTCTCTCTCATTTCTACAGGAACTTTGTGCAGGTGGTGCTAAATGCATTTAGCACCTTTTGGTTGTGCATTTAGCATTTTTTTGTTATTGTTCAGAAGGTGCTACATTTGGCACCTTCTGGTTTATGTCCAGGTGGTGCTAAATGCATTTAGCACCTTCTGGTTGTGCATTTAACATTTTTTGGTTATTATTCAGAAGGTGCTAAATGCATTTAGCACCTTCTGGTTTATGTCCAGGTGGTGCTAAATGCATTTAGCACCTTCTGGTTGTGCATTTAGCACATGCTTTTTGGTTATTTATTCAGAAGGTGCTAAATGCATTTAGCACCTTCTGGTTTATGTCCAGGTGGTGCTAAATGCATTTAGCACCTTCTGGTTTATGTCCAGGTGGTGCTAAATGCATTTAGCACCTTCTGGTTGTGCATTTAGCATTTTTTGGTTATTGTTCAGAAGGTGCTAAATGCATTTAGCACATTCTGGTTGTGCATTTAACATTTTTTTGTTATTATTCAGAAGGTGCTAAATGCATTTAGCACCTTCTGGTTTATGTCCAGGTGGTGCTAAATGCATTTAGCACCTTCTGGTTGTGCATTTAGCATTTTTTGGTTATTGTTCAGAAGGTGCTAAATGCATTTAACACCTTCTGGTTGTTCATTTAACATTTTTTGGTTATTATTCAGAAGGTGCTAAATGCATTTAGCACCTTCTGGTTTATGTCCAGGTGGTGCTAAATGCATTTAGCACCTTCTGGTTTATGTCCAGGTGGTGCTAAATGCATTTAGCACCTTCTGGTTGTGCATTTAAATGCATTTAGCACCTTTGGTTGTGCATTAGCATTTTTTGTTATTGTTCAGAAGGTGCTAAATGCATTTAGCACCTTCTGGTTGGTGTCCAGGTGGTGCTAAATGCATTTAGCACCTTCTGGTTGCTGTTAGTGTCATAATGAGCGTGAGACATTATAAAGAAGGGGTATTAGTGTCTTTTTTGTATAGTGTCCTTAATTTACATAGCTTATTTTTAAATGTCCTTTATAATTACATTATTATTAGAATGAGCCCTTATACCTAATTGCCTCATAGAATTTTAAGTTGCTATGCCAGAATTTGTCCTATGGATGTAACAAAAGTTAACAAAAGAAGGTAGTTATATTGTCAAAAAAATATTCACCATGCTAATTAAATAAAAAAATGAGTTATATGTAAAGCAACAACTATACAAGATCACACAATGCATAATTTACTTTGGCGAGACTTGAAGAGTTTTAGCACCATTTTTCTAACTAAATTTAAAAGCAGTCATGCAACTAGCATGTGCCTAGAAGGGGAACATGACCCACCTCACTATCTTCTCTTAGTCTATATATGTTTGTGTTAATACTTTCAAAGTTTGAAATATAACTAAAATGCCCCCTCTCAATTTGTCAAGTTTTATTATTTGATACTCATTTTCAATTTGACAACCCAAAATATCTCACATCGATAATGTAATGGAAAGTTCCTTGGTATATATGTAGGAGTAATGAACCTAATTTACAACATGGAGTAGCCATTTTTTGGGAGAACCCGTGTGGTTACATATAAGGATGCCCCTCCTCACAAATCTTTTTTTGGCTCCATCTCTATTTAAAAGCTAACTTGATAAATGCTAAAGCGGAAAAAAAAAGAAGAAAGAAACAATACTAGTGGGAAAAAAAGGAGTATTAACTACTTAAGGAAAATTAAGATTTATCATAATATTATTATTTTGTTTCTTCTAAACTTGATATTCATATAGAATTGTTTTCCATTACATGTCAATATCTTTTAGAAAAACAATTTAATTTGCATTTAGAATTGTAACTTTTTTTGAATATAGTTATTGTTAATTTAATTTATATATTTATTGGTCATGACTATATATATGTGCGCACACACAGAGAAAGAGAGAGACATACCGAGGTCCAGTCCTGGTCTTGCATTTCCATCAATTTATTGAGTCCTAAATAGTTGCGAATTTCTGTGCCGTCAAATTTTCCTGGGGGATCGTTCCTGAGATAATCTTCTATATAAACCAATTTATTACAACCAGCTACGCTTAGATCGGGAATGCTACATGAAAACGTAATTTTTACTAGTGACCTACAATGTTCCGCAGTCACAAAAGCTAAGTTTTTTGGGAGACAACTAAAATCAAGCATTTGGAGCATATGGCATTCTTTTATATCAAGGTACCATAACCCCCAAAGATCCCTAAAGCAATCTGGTAGTCTCCGAAATGGATTGTTTCCTACATACAACGTGACCAATGACTGTAGATTACCAAAATTCTCAGGGAATGAATCATCAAATAGATTGCACCCACACAGACTTAATTCTTTCAAAAAGAATGGTAAAGAAACCAATGAAGTCTCTGGTCCTTTCCTCGGCGTTGACACCATTGACCAGATAATCGTTTCCCACCATTTGACTTCCCCACTGTTACTTTGTAATGGGTTTATGGCAATTCCATCAGCATTAAACACTTCTAATGACTTCATGTTTCCCATCTCACTTGGCAACTCACTGATATTGCAACCTGAGATTACTAGAGTCTTCAGAGATCCTAGCTTACCAATGTTTCTCGGAAGCCTCGTCAGAGTTTTACAATCTTCTAGATCAAGTAAATCAAGCATCTCTAAGTTTCCAATAGATTCACAAATCTCAACCAAATTTACACAACCTTTAAGGATCAATCTCTCAAGATTGGGGAGTCCTAAGAAGTTGGGGGTTCTTGCAAGGCATTCAGAATAACTCAAATCCAAGATCTTCAATGATTCAAGAAACTGTAGGAAAAAATGGGAGTATTAATTTTAATTATATATAGACATGCATATGCCATCACCAAAAATCAAGGAAAGAAGAAAAATAAATGAATAACATACCGGGGTTTCCTTCCAGACTTGTTTCAACATACTATAACGTAAGTCAAGAGCAACCAAGTTCTCCATTGAAAATTCAACCGGGATAGATTTTAAAGGAAATCCATGCCAAGACAACCATGCTAAACTTTTAGGGAAATTATCGTAGCTTCCTATAAGTTTTAGATAATCGAGCTTGAGTAGCCTTAGCTTTGTCATACTTTTAAATGCATCGGTTATTAAGTATACATTATTTGGACTTCTTAAAGTTGTGCTTACTAATTTTCCAGAAATAATGCTAAGACAACGTCGCTTTAATGAGGTAACATGCTTTGAAAATATCGATTTGTCACAAGAGTCCACATAGCGGCGCTTTTTTACATTATTGCTAGCTTCCTTCAACATACGCATGTCAAGGGTAAGGCCTTCAATTTTATTTGTACCCTATTAAAATAACAAGGAAAAAAAGGATCAGTCATTACAGTACATGCATAGTAATAAACACATATGCGCAGGAGATGTTTTTTACCGTTTCATTTTTCAATACCCAAAAGGCATCCTCGTGATGAAATAGTCTACTACGCTCTCCAGCTTCATGTGATTCTTGGTGAACAATTTCTCGTCCCATGTCTTGAATTAATCTGTGCATTCTCAACAAATTACCATTTTCAATTGTTAAAAGACATCGATCAATTAGATTTTGAACTCCAATTTTTGCGTGAAGATCACATTTCTCTAGTATTGTGATTGTGTAATCTTTATCAACTCCAACAAAGAAGCAAGCAATGTGAAGGAACAATCTTTGGTCGTAGTCATCTTGTAAAGAGTCATAGCTGGTTTGAAGTTTCTTGAGGATTTGATTGTGAGGTATTGCTTCCAATTTTGCTAATTCGCTGACCCATTCATCTTCACTTTTTCTGGACAAAGAAGAACCTACAACTTTAAGAGCTAATGGAAGTCCTTCACAAATTTGTACAGCCCTTTCTATGTGTTTTTTGTAACTTTCAATAGGACAATCTTCTCCAAAGGCATGCAAACTGAAGAGTTTAACTGATTCATCTTGATCCAATTGCTTCACCCTATAAATCTGTTGAGGTTTTAACAACCTCTCGTGCCTAGTAGTTATAATGACTTTACTTCCTAAAAAAAGCCAATCTTGCATTCCGATTATGGCATATATCTGATCCACTTGTTCTACATCGTCAAGAACAAGAAGCACTTTCTTATGACATACAACAGTTTTGATCTTGGCGAGTCCTTCATCAACGTTATATATCTTTCTTTGTTTCCTCTTGCATATATCTGATAGGAATTGTCTTTGTAAACAAAGTAAACCATTAGGTCGTTTTGACACTTCACTAATGTTTGCAAGAAAGCTACTACCATCAAAATTATGAGAGTTTTGATTATAAACAAATTTTGCGATGGTTGACTTTCCAATTCCGCCCATCCCACAAATAGCACATATGCTAACATCATTTGACTCGTCTTGTAGCCACATATTTATATATTTGGCTCGAGAATCTATTCCAATTTCATATGGAGCAACATCCAATGTTATGCGCCTCAATTTATCTCCAATCGTTTTTATTATTTTTTGGATAAACTTGGATTCATGCCTACAAATTTGATTCAATTGGATTAGAAAAAGGTGGATAAATAGATACATCGAGACATTATAAGAAAACATAAAATATTGTAAAAATAACAAACACACACAAAAACAACAACGGTAATAATAATACAACGGTGTTATTCCGAACTAAGAGTAAGTTTTTTTTTAGTCATATTTTTTTCTATTGATTAGGTGGACATATAGTATTTTCTTTTAATTTGTAAAAGTCAAACATGAAGGATCAAACCGTAAAGGAACGCAATCCCGCGGAACCTCAACTATAAGAAACTTCCCCCATGGTTCACAAATTCTCCTTTGGGTTTCTGCTAATTATTAAAAAAACATAGTAGGAACTAAAAGTACTTTTATTTTGTTGTTTGAATATGAATGATGAATCTGAGACTGAACACTGGTTCTAAGGTCCATAAACTGAATCGAAAAAAATCTGTTTGTTTTGTTTTTGAATGTCATATCTGAATGTGTTATTTTTTGAACATATCACATCTGAGTACTGAATAAAGGTTATTCGGAAAAATTTACCCTTATCCTCTTATTTTATAAAAAATTACTATATCTTATAGGATAAGGGCAAAAGAGCTATTTTACCTCTTTAAAAAATTAAGACTTTAGCCTCTTATCTTTTACGAGGCAAAATAAGTGTTCAAAATTAAATTTTTAAACCAATCAGACAAAATCAAAACCTCTGAATTCTAAATGGTCTAGCCCTTCAGACTTGAGAGGTAAAATAAAACAGCCCCTAATACAAATGGAGGAAAAAAATGCAAACTCGAGGACTCGAACTAGTGATAGTAGATAATTAGACCTCTAATAACATGCTAGGAACCATCTTTCCCCAAAACATACATAAACGGTAGTAATATCATATATGCTCACCAACAAGTACTGTAGCGATAATACAGGGGTACGTATTCTATTATAAGTTCCATACTAGATTACTTAATTAACTTGAAAAACACCAAATTGAATGAACAATTGACCTTTATAAACTAATTAAGAGGTTTGGTTATTGATAGTAATTGAAAGTCTTACGGTTAAATGGTTTCTTCAGAGGCTTCATTAAAATAGAAGCAAAAGAGATAGATTAGAAATTTTGAAATTTAGTTATTAAAATATGAGACACTTTATCTTAATTTAGACAAATAATGTACCGACTAGCGAGTAAGTAAAAATTTTGCCTATTGTTTTGGAAAAATAAGAAAAAACAAGACAGCAATAAATATTGCAAGCATATATTATAAGAACAATGAGGAACTTATGTACCCATCAACATGGTTTTGCAAGTCCAGCCCAATCAAATTAGCAACTTCTGTAAGTGCTAATCTCCACCCTTTTATCTTTTCCATAAATTTTATTTTCCCCTCGGAATCCGGTTTTGCCTCGAATTGCTTTTCGTACCTAGCAAATGTTTCTGCTATCCTCCCCGTTTGCTTCCGAACATGGGATGGATCCACATCGTAGAAGACAGGTAAAACTACATGTTGAGAGTTCCTCCTTTTTTCAAGGATCATCACAAGTTCATCAAGGCACCACGTGGAAGATGCGTAATCCTTGGATATGACAATGATTGAAATTTTTGACTGACAGATCGCCTTTTCTAATTCCGACTTGAGATTTTCGCCCCTCTCAACCTCATCGTCATCTCTAAACGTGCGAAATCCTTGTTGGACTAAAGCTGTATAGAGGTGATCCGTAAAAGTTTTTCGGGTGTCTTCGCCTCTAAAGCTCAAAAACACATCATAACAAGTGGAAGAAGAGGCTTCGTGGGGTCTTACGGTAGCCATTATATTTGGACAAAGCTAGTTTTTCGTACTGAATTTTTGAACACTTAAGCATAAGCTAAAGCAATTTTATTGCAGAGGATCTGACAAATATGAGGACTGATTGTGAATAAGCTAGATTGAGAATAGATTGGGATAATCGAAGAGATAGACGATAATTTCCTCATCATTTCGAGAAGGTGGAAAAAAGTTACAAACTTTCCTCATCATTTCTCAAATATTATTTCATTGAAGGTATATACCAGTCATCTTCCTTAGATAATGACTTGTGCTTTCAGGGTTGACTCTGACTTTTCTCATATTGCAGTCAAGTTGGCATTAACTTGAAAATGAAGAGGACAAAACATTTCTCAAATATGAAGAGGAGAAAAAAGCAGCTGGTATATGAATATTAGTACTACGTATTGTTACATCTCTTTTATTTTGATTTTTCATTTGTTAATTATTGTTACTTGTATCTATATACGATAAATTTCTCCTTGTGATTGTAGCGCATCATTATCAAAATATTAGAATTTGGAGCACACGAATATTATGCCTGACTGGCTTGCCAAATTCTAGTAAATTGTTAATGACATATAATATTTGTGTGCTCCAAATTCTACAGTCAATTAGTATTCGTGTCGTTAACGGGGAAAAAATTATCATATAATATTTGTGTGCTTCAAATTCCAGTGATATGGGTGTGACTCTAATCATGGGTATATATATATGATACTTTATTTATCCCAAGAAACCTCTTTTTCTGCTTGTAAATATATTTTTGCTGTGTTTTTTAGCACAAATTTTACCGATCACCTCTATATAACTTTTATGGAAACCAAATTTTGCACAATATATAAGAAGCAATTTGTTTAAGACAGTTGGACACCCAAAAAGAAGAATATAGTTCTTATATTTTATAAAAAAAATAAAAAATCTTAGTAATTAATAGTACAACAAACTTACCCAAGAACATAACTTTTTGGTATGGTTTATATACCGTCCTTTATAGTTCTAGTTTAATTTTAATATTTTTAAGACTACAACTTTTTTAATGGTCAAGAATACTTATTTGCTAGTGTGGAATTAGGTAGGTTAACTGCGCCTAGAAAAGGCAACATAAATAATTTGAAACATCCTGTAAAGGAAGACAAGATTTTAATTGGAGACGGAGGTAATACTTCAGAACACTTTTTCATTTTCGTCTCAAATTGTATTAAACAACCTAAGCCAAAAAAAAATTTAGTATATTCCTTTCATAAATAACTTATATCGATTACATGTTTTTGTATATTCATTACTTAAAACTTTAGGCGTATTAGTAAATTTGGGTTAGATAGTTTTTTCTAAGTTAGAAATAAGAACCGATGCCATTTGAGCTTTATCTTCTTTGTAGATTAGTTTTTATAATTTAAAAGTCAAAATTTTTCTTTTGCATTTAAATATAATTACACTTATAATTTAATTTTCAAAAATATATTATTGTTGAATTTAAAGAGTTGGACAGGGACCCGTAAAATTTGAGGCAGCCTCAAGTAACCCAACTTGTTCTATAAATTTGAGAGTTTAAATTTATTAACTTTCTTTTAAGGAAAGCTACGGTAACATTATTATATAATTGATTAATATTAACATATTACTAAATATTTTGAGATTTTGAATATTTGTTAGAGGACTACTCTGCTAAATTAACCAATCACAGGGTGAGACGAGAAGGTCCAGAAAAAGTTATGAACTTTCCTTTCTCAAATATTATTTCATTGAATATATTTTTGTGGAAGGTATCAGGCATCTTCCTTACTTTATTTACTCTGAAAAGACTTGTGCGGTCAAGCTGGAATTACTTTGAATTCAGATAAAATTTGTTTAAGTAATCGTGTCATTTGTACTAAATTCAACAAGATCTCTTTAACATATAAATTACACGATACAATATGATTAACACGTTTAATAAGCAAAATGTAATATGAACCAATTAATTAACACAAATAATATTAATGAGTACTTGTACATAACCTATCTAACTTTAAGTTTGAACTTCTCGAATCACACATCAATTTTAGGTTAGTCATCTCAGATTTACTAACTCAAACATGAACCGTTTGATAAATGGGCTAGTTATGTGTGACTCAAATTTGACCTGAATATTTTTATATTTGACCTTATATCGCTAACATTGCATCGAGTTCTTTCATGGATAATATTGCCGGCCCCTGTGCTATTTGAATCTCCATTAATTCATGAAACGAATTGAAGGTTGCTTATTAGGTTCAATTTTAATAAAAATTACCCTTTCAAGAAAAGAAAAGAATGACTTAAAAATTGAATCAAATATTAAATTGGATAAATTTAATGAATATGTGGATATACGAAGAAAAAAGAATTTCTAAGGTCGCATTAGTATTGCCAAAGCAATAATCACTATTATTGAGAGACCGAGCATGAAATTCTTGATTTGTTAATAAAGGTTTCTCTCCTTTCACATAGAGGTGATGTCCGAAGGACAACCATGTTACTCGGTGTGTTTTTCTCTCGTGTATATTTTACGATTTTTGTCTAATTTGTTCTTACTTTATAGTTCTATTGTAATTGCATCATTGTGAATGTTTGAGTTAGCAGTCACTACAAGAAAAATGGGCTTATGTGACACCCGTAAGTCATCACAAAAATGGTCAATTTCGTCACATTTGAATATATGTGACGAATTTTTGGCGTCACAGAGGGCGTCACCTATAGTAAGTCACTAAATGTATTAAGTGACGAAATTTTTGAGGCGCCACACATTCCTGTGATATGTGGCGACCACTTCGTCACTTATTAAAGGGACGAGATACATATTTTGTTAACATTTGTGACAGCTTGTGCGTCACCTTTTCGGGTTATTTGTGACAACTTTTGGCATCACATATTGTTGTTGTACAGTGACGACTTATTCCTCACATATAAGTATTATTTGTGATGAAAAATTTCTCACAAATACATTGTTTTTTAGATGTCTCAGCGTCACATATTGTAGAGAACTGTGAGGTAATTTTCCTCACCTTTTTCATCATTTATTCCCTATTTTTTGTTTCATAAATATAATAAGAAAATACAATAAGATATAAGAAAGACAATTTGATACATATTCATAAAATTATATATATTTGCATAAACCAAGGATATGTCCAAAATAGTTAAATAGCAAAAGATGCCAAAAATCATCCTAAGGCTAACCTAGTTCAATGTTTAATATCAAATTTCCCTCAATACATGTTGAGGGACAAAAAATAGGTAGAACACACCAAGTTCATCCATGTTACAAAATTAAACATAAAGACTAAGTCCTTAAATTAGTCATCAAGGTAAGCATCATCTTGATGTACACGGAATTGTTGTCGTCCAAGAGATGCATCCTTGAAGGCCTTCTTCATTTGCTCTTTCAATTCTTCATTTTCCTTTTGCAAAGTGAGAACATGTGTTGATAGTTGCTTTAGTTGACCTTGCATCTCATTCAACTCTGCACTAGTAGCCATAGACAATGTGACATATGAATTAGACACCTCTATACATGGAAAAAGAATAACACCATGAATTAACTTTCTTTTCCTCCTAAAATTCTCCCCTGATATTCGAAATTCAACATCTACATCCCCACAATAGAATCTGGTGGTGTACCATCGAGTTGCCTGCACTACCAATGTTGTTTCAATTCAGGCATTGCCAGTACTTGTATGCCAACTTAAAAGATGATTTTAGAAATGAAAGATGTGGGCAAAGAATTGAGGTAAATAGTGGTAAAACAATAGATGATCTATAACTTTCTTGTAATTCCTACCTATCAACTTTATTCCTTTTATGTTTTAAGGGTGGGGGCATATAAATAGATATTTTCTAGCTTAATAAACCATTCAAATTTAGCAAAAGAGTGCATAAAAATGAAAAATAATTATCCTATTAATATGTATCCGAAACATGTCCTAATAGCATTAATATAAAAAACTAAACTACTAATTAGCCCGTCAATGAGAGTCCCAAGCTATAAGATAAGAGTGTGAACATATAAAATAAACTACCAATTAGCCCGTCAACACGGGTCCCAAACATATCATGAGTGTCAAACTAAAAATAAACTATAAATTGTGGAGAGCACTATGACTTGCATGTTTCTTTTAAGCATAATTGATCCAATTTTTCCCATTTTTGTGAAGCTTCTCCCAATTATCTATCATAGATAAAAGCTTGCCTTCCTATATTATTAGTATTTTCATAAAAAAAATTAAAAAATTAATGAGCAATATTTTTAAATTTTTTTAACAAATAATGAGCAATAGTTGAAGTTAGAAATTTTAAATAAATTAACGAACTTTGAACTTATTTATATTTACACTTTGGACCTTCTTTGCATGTTGGATAAATGGCCTTGCCCCTCCCTTGTGGCGATATTTTTGCTGCTTTCGATTTGCATCATTGCTCTTAGAAACTTCCTATAAAAGAAGTTATATAACTTTATAATATACTATAAGAAAAGTTAACAATTTAAAATTTATATAACTTTATAATATGCTATAAGAAAAGTTAACAATTTAAATTTTATATAACTTTATAATATACTATAAGAAAAGTTAACAATTTGAAATTAACTTTGAAAGTTTAGAATACGCACAATAAAGTTTGCAGTTGGATAGACTTCATCACACAGCCAATGCCAATGACTTTTTGGTCTATCAAACATACACAAAATATTAAGTTAGCATTGTAAATTGTTAAAATACAAATAAATAAACGATTGAAATGAAATTGAGCTCACTAGCAATGACTCCCGCATATTCCATTTCTCATCTAGTGGGATTTTGCTCCATCCTAAGTAGCAAATGGGTGCAGAAGCTCAAATAATGTTCCATATCTTGGAAGTAAAACAAGCAGGCAGAGGAAGTGGTGGCTGCTGTGGCATATGTGGTGCCGGTGGTGGAGGCGGCGATGTCATGTAGCGCTTGTATGAAAAAATTAAAAAACTTGAGAGATAGCAGTCAATTTGGTCAATTGATGTTGTAACTACATATAATCCTCATCAATATATATATATATATGGATATATACATGCACATCTTCGGAAGACCTTATTAAGGAAAATCTTGAAATATCTATGAACCTTAGAAGAGAGGGACAGGGAGTAGCGATACGAAGCCCTAATTAAACACAATCTAGAAATCTATGAATATATGAATATATGGAGATATAGAGAATATAGATCTTAACATGCATACCACATGTGCAATTGATAGAGGAAAAATGCATGCACATAAATAAAGAAAACACATGTGAATTGAAATTATAAAATTTTGAGAGAGAAGACGTACCATTAAGAAATTAAGATCCTTTTTCGTGTCACCTTTGATATGAATGAGGATGGTGGCCAGAGAGAAACAAAAGAAATAAAAGGATTGGAAGGCTGGAATAGATAAAAGAGAACATTTGGTTAAGATACACAATTACCAATTTGACACAATATTCGTAATTGCGAAAAAATAAGTGAATCTATTGCATCGCGGAAATAGTAATTTCAAATAAAAGAATTCTAATTGCTATGTAAATAACAATCAAATTAGATTCAGATTTTCCAGCAATAAACAATAGCAACAGCACCAATAGATTCAACAATTTATGAACAACTTATTCATAACAGAAATTAACCAAAATAGTAGCAAATTCACAGCAATATAAACCAGATTTTTTGCAGTATAAATAGTAAGGACAGCAGCATATTTTCAGCCAAATAGAAACAGTTTGGCAGCAATATTTCAGATTCAATGGCAGCAATAAAAACAACTCAGAACACATTTTATGGGCAGTCTTTCGCAGCACTAATACACAGAAATATGACAGTTTATTCACAGCAACAAAAACAGATTATATGTATAGTATTTCGCAAGAATTGTACCACACACAAATCTTCAAAAAACAAACCAAAGATGCAAGAAAATAAACTCAAATGAAAACTAAACTTAAACATAGAAACCATAGCAAATCTCAAAAGTAAGAACAAATAGAATTAGAGAAATATTACCTGGTTTTAGAAAGAAAAATAACCACGCAAGATTAGAAAGATAGAGGCGAAAATTTGAAGAATAAATGCTTCTAATGTGAAGATCTGAAACCACCAAATGCACAACATTTTCGAATGTACAGAACCACCGAAATAGAGCACAACCAAGAACAACCCAGCACCAAGTACTCAGCATAGCAGATTCGAAAATACACCTAACAAATTCTGATACACAACACCTTTGGATCAAATACAAAAAACCCCAAATCTAATACGAAACCCGAGCAATGATTTTACAAGAAGATTAATCAAATAGCCACCCAAATTGCTCTATCAAGACAAGAGAATAATATTCAAAGCTTATTCAACTCTAAAATCTCCACCCCCAAATCAAACAAACCTAATTAAAATGGGTATATTTTTCTGCATAATCTATACATACAGTGTATTATTCAAAAAGAATAGAGAGAAGTGAAGGGTTTGGATGAGTGTACCTGCGGCCACAAGAGAGGAGATGGGTTTGCCGGTGGAGTAGGTGACGGCGAGAGATGTGATTGCCTATGGAATAGGTGACGGCAATAGATAGGGTTCCGGTGGAGTGGCGAAGGCGAGAGATGACGAGAGGGGGGAGAGGCGACGGTGAGAGATGGAGAGAAGGAGGAGAGGCGATGGATGACAGTGAGTAACTGAGAGAGAAACGAGGCTATGTGGGTTGTGAGGATTTTAGGGGAATGCAATCTTCTCTCTTTTTTGTGTGGGGGAAAAAAGTAACCTAAGTTAAAGACCACTTAATACTCTTTCCATTTTTTTTTATTTTTTTTTTAATAATGAAGTTTAAGTGAGGATTTTAGGGGGTCACTTTTGTTGACATAGCGTCACGTAAACTTAAATATGACGCAATTGTAATTTCTTCACTTATTATCAATGAAATTTAGGCGCTAAAATCTCCCGCTAAACAACAAGTGATGACTATAAAACTATACGTGAGGAACTTTTTTGGACAAAGAAAAAAAATACTTTTATGTGACGACCTCGAAAAAGGCCTCACAAAATCTAATAAAATGTGACAAATTTTCGGGCCTCACTTAAATTTTCGTCACAAAATCCCATTTTTCTTGTAGTGAGTTTATTCGATTTTTATATGTTAGTTATTTTTTGCACGCCAAGTGTTTGTCAAAATTCTCGAAAATGTTTTTCTCAACTTATTGTTAAATTTAATATAGGTTATGTTGTTCACAATTAACAACAAAAACATCACTAAAGAAGCCAAACAAAATGCCAAAAGTCAAAAAGGTTCCAAGCGTGAACTTAATTGTAAAATAAGTATTTTAACAGCAATATAATAGAAAATTGTTTGTGCGATAATACTATCCTACAAAACATTGGCGTGACAATGGTTTAACTGATTAGGTAGATGTTTACGGATTCCACTTCATTAATTAATCAATTGATTTACTCCTATCTAATCTCCAATGTTAAAAAAAAAAAAAAGTCAAAAATAAATAGTGAATATTTTTTTATTGTTTTTGGGACAAAAAATGGTGAGTTCGTCTAACAATATTTATGAGATTTGTAGCTCAATCACCTATTGTAGAATTGGTCCTTTGAAAAACCAAATGCCAGCAAACACACGTGACACGTCAAAATATGTGTGTGAAATAAGGCAATTGGAGAAACAATCACAGAAATATCGTATCAATTTATTTAATCGATGACTTACATCTAATTACAATAAACTAAATAAATTTTGAATTATTAAATATATTTTTAAAACATCAAATCAAAACAACTTACAAAAACAAAAATCTTAGTTATTCCACCAATCTACTCTCTCTTTGACTTTTATCAACTTCTTTTTAAAATTAAAAATACATTAACTTTAAATAAATATATATATATATATATATAATTTACTAAGATTTATATATTTGAAATCTATGTATCGAAATCTATAAAATAAGAACCATTGTGATTAAAAAGTTATGAAATTTTGTGAGGATTATATCTATAATATTTGTAAATCATCTCCACAAAATTTTAATTAAAAATTTAAACGAAAAATTATTGTAACAAAATTTTGATATATATATATTTTCTTACATTGAAATTGTAGGTGATCATCTCACCCGAATCTAAATTATATAAAACATCCTTACTAAATTTATTAAAAATTCATCCATTTAATTATTGAAATAGACGTACCCCATTAAAAATAATTGAGCCAAATAAATATCCGAAATGAGCAAAGACTGATTCAGAACATGAGAACAAACTCCTTGTATACAGAAAAATAAATAAAAAATGAATCGAATTAAAAAATAATAATAAAAGAAGAAGAAGAAAAATCTGATGATGAAGAACATTTTTTGGATGGAGAAATGAAAAAAAAAATATGTCTTATGATGCGGTGTGGTCCTGCCAAAACAATTCTTCCTTTGACTTTGAAATAAAAAATTTGGCGCGTGGACGATTCGATTTTATATAATTTAAACAAAAAAATTGATAATAGCTAAAAATTATGTTGCAATTGAGCTTTATACTATTCTTGAAATAAAAGCAAAACTATACGGCATTAACAATTGCCAAAATACTTTTTTGGCATTATATATAGTATTATTGTACAGTAGTAATAATCCTACTGTGCGAAGTAAACAAAATTTCTAGCTCCTAAACATAGAAAACAAAAAAAATGTACTCCTTTTGAACAAAAATAAAATTGTTGTATCCACCACCCATTTATGGTATTATTGTACTAGTTGTAGAATTGTATAAAACAAGGGTTGTATTATTCAAGAATCACTTCATATATTTGAGTAAACAAATATATGGTTTTAATGTGCTCATGTTCGAGAACACAAATCTATAACAACAACCTTTCACATCTAAGTTTGAGGTCCTATTGAAAATTAATTTCAAAATGACTCGAATGTAGTATTTTTTTTAACCCATTTTTCCAACACTACTAACGTAAATCATTTATTAGATTTTAATATTAGGTATGATTTATTTCTTGATTACTTGCATAATATTAGTTGTATTTCTTGATTAATTACATAATATTATTAATGATAGATATTATGTTTGCATTGTATTATTGAAATTTATCATAACTGTTCATATTCGCTATTTAAGTAGTATGAAGTATTATTATTAATGCTATTATATATATTTGCATTAAAATTTAAAACTTTAAATATATTTTTGTGTACTTTGAATTTCGCTCCCTTTAGCCGGATTTCTAAATCCACCACTGTATGTATGTATGTGTTCTGTGTGAGACAAGTTAAGGTTTGTAATGAATGATCATTAATTCTAGACAGAATCATATTTTAGATGGCATTGGTTGTTGGTTGATCACTTTTCTTGAGTCTTAATACTCAACAAGTGTGTAATTCACGCGATGTGTAGGTGTCTAAGTTAATGTAATATGCAAATTACATAGATACAAAAAATATAATGTATAATGGTAAAAAAAAAATACCCATGTAATATAACTACAAGAATATAAAAGTAACCAAAAATACGAATAAGCAATGTTGTTATGGACCCCAAGAAAATGAGTGCAGCCGTTTCTACCAAGAACTCTTGCACTTGCAAATAGAGAAAAGAGCAAAAAGCAACGGTGGTAGGATTTCTTTAATTCTATTATTAAATTTTCTGATAAAAAAAAAAACAAAAAGAAATTATTATTATTATTTTTAATCAGAATGGGTTGAGATGAGATGAAGGAGCAAGGGTGTATCGTATGATGTCGTGGTCTGATGAGGGGTTTTGTTTTAATTCAATAATTAATTTGGTGGCAAAAAAAAAGGTGAATACAGCTAAGATACACATGGAGAAAGTAATATAATGGTTGGGCAGGTTTGGGTTTACTACGGGCAGGAGTTGACTAGCGTTGAGTGAGTGCTAGGATTGGTTGCCCGAGTTACCCGTGGGAAAATGTGTAGGAAATTGAAGATATGAAATTTGATTCTTTTTAGGAAAGGTTGGTTTACCTGTATTTTTTAATATGTATGATTAATATTTTATTGATGAATATTTTATTTATATCACACTTGTTTTTTTGTGGCCTTTGTTAATTAGTGTCGGTGAAATATATAAATATATATATATTTTGTTGGACTGACGGAGAAATATGTTGGGAGTTACAAATTATCACTTGGAAACATAAGCATGTATTAGTTTACAAATTATTCCCTCCCTCCCCGCCCCCCCCCCCCCCCCCCCCCCCCCTCGGGAAAAAAATGAAGAAGAACAAGAAAAATAAATAAATATTATGTCTATCTTCAATTAAGAGTCCATTTCTTTGGATATTTAAAGTTAAGAGTTCAATTTTTTACTTTTAATTTACAAATTAAAATGGAAGTCTTAATTTGAGTAGAATTCAAGTTAGATATTTATAAAATATTAAAATATAAACTAAAGTATATTTTAGGATCTGTTTGATAACAACTGAAGTATTATACATAGATTTGTTCTTAAGTTTTTTAGCTTTTTCTATAGAAAAAAAATTTCGTTGAGAGTTGATGAAGAATTTTTTTCCTCAAAAAGTATGAATGATGGTTACTCATAAAAATGAGTAAGAGATGGAAAGCATCTCATCACATACATTAACATATTTTTCAACTTCTCACACAAATCAAGTGTTTCCATTTTTCATATTGTTATCAAACGGAACTTTAGTATTAATATATTTACAATACATTTATGGTGAGGACCAATTCTTATATGGACTAGCCTTTAGCGATGTTTTTTCATCGCTAAAACATTGAGGAGATATTTTAGCAACAAAGCAACGTCATAAGCGTGAGAAATTCTTTGAATATATTTATTTTATAGGGGCAATTAAAAAAAATGGCTTATTAGAGAAAGATTTTCACACTAAGGCCAAGGAATAATTTTTTTTAAAATAAAGGGCCTATTTTTTATTTTATTGATAATATGACATGTGTCTTTTTTTTTCATTATAAAATGACATCCCAACCCTTAAAATAAACTAAAAAAATTCAATATGCTTAAAATATGGACCAATATGAACTTTGCAGTCTATATTTCACTGCAAATAAACTTTGCAGTCATATTTTTAGTGCAAAGTTCATATTGCAGTCCAATTTTACTGCAATGTGAACTTTGCAGTCCATATTTTTAGTGCAAAGTTCATATTGAAACATATTTCACTGCAATATGAACTTTGCAGTTCATATTTTATTGCAATATGAACTTTGCAGTCCAATTTTTTGTGAAAATTTCATAAAAAGGGGTAATTTAGATAATACATAACATTTTTTATTAATTAAATGATATTTAAATTTATTCAAATACATTCATTTAAAATTACAAAATAGCTTACACTAATTACCAATTAAAAATAGGCCCTTCATTCAAATTACCAATTAAAAATAGGCCCTTCATTCAAAAAATTTATTCATTGGATTTTTGGTAAAAATCAATGTATATAAGCCCTTCTACCTATTTCTAGTATTTTATATTAGCAAAAAAAATATTCTAAGAAATAAGAAATAACTTTCCTCCTTGAAAACCACAACAAAAAATGAAAAATAAAAAAAAGTTTGGGGTAACATAAGCCTTGTATTATATAATTACCTTATTTTATTTATATAAAACATTATCTTAGAACTATATAAATTCATTTTCATTATCTCTATAGGAACAAAAAAAAAAATTATGAATGTTATGTTCTTGCCGCTTTGTTTTTCTGCCGTGACGGCATCCACTTACAAGGGTCACCTACCCTTTTTAAAAGAGAAGGCCAATAGAGCCCATCTCACTATCTTTATCTCTGTTCAAGTTAACCCCCCCTTGCTTACTCCACACTATAGTTTCCTACTGGCGGCATTCAAACTTTATTGTGTTTGCTAATCTAACCGTTTTTCTAAAAATGTGTAGGAATGAGTCAAGGTTTATCCAGAAAATTGTAGACAGTATCCAAAGTAAACTAAGGCGCACACCCTTGTTTATTGCTCCATACTTAATTAGAGTGCAATCTCGAGCTAAAAATATTAACAAGTGGTTGCAAGATGACTCGTCTAAAGTTAGCTTACTTGGAATTTGTGGAATGGGCGACATTAATGGAAAGACAACCATGGCCAAATTTATATATGATGAGAACTATCAAAGTTTTGATTGCAGTTGCTTCCTCGCAAACATGAGAGAGATGTCACAAAAATCCAACGGTTTAGCTAGTTAACAAAGACAGCTTCTTTCCAGTATCTTGAATAAAAAGCACCAAAAGATATACAATGCCGATGAAGGAATCATTAAAATCAAAAAAGCCGTTTCATGCAAAAGGGTACTTTTGGTTATGGATGATGTGGATCAAATCAACCAATTAAATGCATTACGTGGCATTCAAGATTGGTTTTATCGAGGGAGTAGAATCATCATAACTACAAGAAATCAGAGATTGCTAAAACCTCATGATCTTGTTTTTAAGGTTGAGGAACTAGGCCATGATGAGTCGGTTAAGCTCTTTAGCTTCTATGCATTTGGAGAAGATCATCCTATCAAAGGTTACGCAGCGCACACAGAAAGTGTAATACAAATTTATGGAGGCCTTCCCTTAGCTCTTCGAGTTTTAGGGGCTTCTTTATCCGGAAGGACTATGCCTCAATGGACAAGTGAAGTGAAAAAACTGAAAGCAATTCCAGACAGTGAAATCGTCTATAAACTGAAAATAATTTATGATTGTTTGGAAGAATTAATACCATGACAAAAGATTATTCCTTGATATTCATTGTTTCTTTGTCGGAAAAAACAAAGATTACACGGTCAAAGTATTAGATAGTACTATTCATACTCATGCAGATGTTAGAATTCAGAATCTCATTGATCCCTCTCTCTTGACAATTGATTCTTATAATAAGTTGATAATGCAACAATTAATTAGAGACATGGGAAGAAACATCGTACACCAAGAATAGAATGATGATCCTGGGGAGCGGAGTCGATGTGGCATCAAAAGGATGCTTATGATGTACTGAGATCTAACAAGGTAAGAAACATATGTACTTCTCATGTCTAAGTATTATTTATGTATTATTCATATATGCTAATTACTAATCAAAGTTTCATGTTATTTCTTATGTTATTAGGGTACAAAAATACTTGAGGGCCTTGCCCTCGGCATGAACATGTTGATGAAAGATGATAACATTGTAAAAGAACGTAACTATTACGAATCTCTTGATGATGCCTCACCCTTGACAAGCATACGTTCTGTCTTTCGTCATTCTAGTTTTCATGGCTTCCGTTTAGGGCAACAAATAAGACCTGATTTAAGAAGTCAAAGTTTAAGCTTAAGGACTGACGCATTTGAAAAAATGGAAAGGTTAAGATTACTAAAGCTCAATTATACACAACTATACGATCACTATCAAAATTTTCCTAAAAAGTTGATATGGTTGTGTTGGCATGTATTTCCTTTAAAATACATGCCCATTGAGTTATCTTTGGAGAATTTGGTTGCTCTTGACTTGCGTCATAGCAAATTAGAAGAAGTTTGGGCTAGCCACAAGGTATGAAAATTACTTATTTATTTTTCTTTTTATATAGCTAGGTTCTTAATTAGTGCTTGGTAGAACTCACTACATATTTTTGTTCATTTTTAACAGTTTCTTGGATCACTGAAGATCCTTAATCTGAGTTATTCTAAAAGGCTTACGAAAACTCCTAACTTTTTAGGAGTTCTGAATTTCGAGAAACTGATTCTCAAGGGTTGTGTACATTTTATTGAGATTTGTGAATCTATTGAATTCCCTGAGGAGCTCAATTTACTTGATTTAAAAGATTGCAAAAATCTAAGGATACTTCCATGGAACTTGTACAAGGTAAGATCTCTTGAGACACTAATAATCTCAGGTTGCTCGACGCTGTTCGCTAGTGGAAATGACATAACCAAAATAAGCACGGCCAACGGGCAGGGAAAATGGTGACGTACTGCTCTTTTACTGTCATGGATGCAACAGCCAAGCAGAGGTCCAGAAATTTTATGGACATCTTTACCATGCTCGTTAACAAGTTTAAGTCTTTCAAAATGCAATTTATCAAATGATTCCTTGCCACGTGAGTTCGGTAATCTATCATTAATTAAAGATTTGGATTTAAGCCAAAATCTAATTCATAGCTTGCCTGATTGCATTACAAGCCTTAATAGCCTTCAATCCATCCCGTTCTATAAATGTATGTCTCTAGATTCAATTTTTGATTTACCAAGTAATTTACAGAAGTTGGATGTGAATTGTTGCTGTTCATTAAGAAAAATAACATTTCAATCAAGTGTGTGTCCTTTACTTGAACTCAACAGTTTTGAGTGCGATGAAATGGTTGAAATAGAAGGCATTTTCAAGATAGAACCAATAGGAAAAGTTGACAGAAATATAATTAATAATTTAGGTATTGACATTGAATTGATCAAAAATCTTGAGCTGGAATATAAGGGGGAGCTTGATATAAAGGATCAAATCCAGGTGCTCTATCTATCTTTCTCTCTCTCTCTCTCTTATGCTATGTTATACTCTGTTAACTATAATTGATGAAGATTAACATTATGATTGTATTGGTGCAGGGACTTTACGAGTATGGTATATTCAGCACATTTATCACAGGGGCAGAGATCCCAAATGGTTTCAATGAAAGGAAAAAAGGGTCTGTAATTTCTTTGATTGTGCCTTCGCTTCCTAATTTTAGGGTTCAATACTTGAACATTTGTTATGTGTATGCAAGTAATGGTTCCTTAACTAAGTTTAAACTATTTACAATTGAAATCAATAATAAGACAAAGGATCTCATGTGGATATACCGTCCTTCGATCTTTGGCTATTCAAAAGGAGAAGATAACAACATGACATGGTTAAGCCAATGGAATTTCGGGAATCAGCTAGAAGGTGGGGACGAAGTCGTCATTTTTACTTTTGAGAAAGATTCATGTGCGGTAAAGGAGTGTGGTATCAAGATTATATATGAAGAAGATAGAGATGATAACAATAAGAAATATTTTCTCTAGAAAAGAAAATGTGCAGATTTGTTAAAGTTGAGGTGGCCACATTTTGTCCACTGCCACATCACAGATGCATATGAAATCCATGGGATTAATCTAATGTATGATGGAATAGAATTTTTAAAAGTAACTTTATATTGTGAATCTCACTAACTTTTATCAAACACGGAAAACCTATATGCGAATGTAATAGCTAGTTGTCAACAAAATGTGATTTGTTTTAATTCTTTAAATTATGACTATAAATTAAAAGTGCATAAGCTGCTGGAATTGAACTCTCATTGTCAAGAAAAACTCTCAATCATTTTACCATTTACAATTTTTTGAACATTTTTTTAAAATTACTTTTATGTGAATAACCCATGCGATACGTGTAATTAAATTCTAATGTGTACATATATAATATCGATCATCGAGGCTTGTACATAATTACTACAAACTCATCAAAACTAATTGGTTTTTATTGCATGAAACATCTATACTATTTGTGAGAATCTCTATTGGAACCCCCTGACGCCATTCGGCGCGTGGCTCGATTTGTGAACGGTTTTAGAGTCGCCAGTATGTTTTTCGAGAAAACGGATAAAAGTGTGTTTTTGTACCCTTTATGGGGGTACAACACATTTTGCGCAACCAGATTGAGTTCGGGAACTATGTTACGACGCGGGAAGGTATTAGGCACCCGCGTCGCCCTTTCGGCTTCTAAATATACATGCTCGTTTTATCATTATTTTATCTTTTCCTACCGGTTTAGGGCCTAAAGTGTGTATATAACTGTTTTATTAGCATTCTGCATTGATGGCACGAATTTCAAGGCAAAAATGGCAAAAATACACAAAGACCAATCGGTCATCCCTAAAGACCGATCGGTCATCCCTAACAGTGTCACAATCTTTATGTTTTGAAGTCCAGAATGCATGCTAGGATGATTTAAAACCATATTTGAGAAATATTAATGTATTTACAGTTCAATCACGGTCCATAATTAGCTTACTTGTCATACGAGCCTTCTAGATCCGATTTCGATTTATTAGCATGCTTGCAGTGCTTGTATTATATACAGTATCTGGAATAATTTATGTACACAAACTCCCAGAAAATTAATTGATAAATAAAATATCCTATAAAGCAGTTTATATATGCGTGCGAGACAGTTTTTATGATTGAAACAATGTTTAAGAGATTAATTGAATACCGTAATTTCAAAGGCAAAGCTTTTGATTCGATTGGTATTTAAAGAGTGTTACAAACTAGTCTAAGAATTTTGGATACAATAAGTGCCTATCTTTAGATCTACTTTTTATCTATCTATCTATCTACGATTTTCGAGCCTTTGCTCCCCTCCTCGGGTATCTCTTCTTTCTCTCTGCCATATATCCGGCTGTTCTTCCTCCATCTGAAGGTCTCTTCTTTTTGTTCTGTGTTCTGGATCATATATAGTTAGTTTTGGCTTGCCCCACTTGATGACTGATCCATGTGGCTGGATGACCGATCCACTTAGCCAGATAACCGATTGACATGTCAAGATGACTGATCCGTTTTTCCATATGATCGATCCGTGTAGCCGAATGACCGATCGAGTTCTTGTGATGATCGATCTATATAACGATGACCGATCAATGCGTTGCGATGACCGATCGACGTGCACCAATGACCTATCGAGATGACTTAAAGACCGATCGGGGTTTTCTCCTTAAAACTTCATGGAATTTTAATCTCATAGCTTGAGTGTGATTTCCTTGGTCAAGTATTTACCTTCTTGTTCAAAGGGTCGTAAAATGGGGTATCCACACTATTATAATCGAGAAGTGACCACATTCGATTAAAACATCCACACTGGTATGGGAAATTAGCAAATTTACTCCACAATGGAAAAAACATAAGGAATAAACTTAGTCTTATATGGTATGAGGTATATAAACTTACCACAGGCCTAAATTTTACTCACGCATGCCACAATCATTCATATGAACCAAAAGAGTGTGGCATACATGTATAACAAAAATAAAAATAAAAATAAAAATGGTAAGGTCGTGTCACAACTATACAGTTACTATGACAATTTTCCTAAATAATTAATATGGTTGAGTTGGCATGGGTTGAGTTATCTTTGGAGAATTTGGTTGTTCTTGACTTGCATCATAGCAACTTAAAAGAAGTTTGGGCAGGCCGCAAGGTATGAAATTAGTGCTTGATAGAACTTACTAAATAGTGCTTGATAGAATTTGGTTGTTTATAACTAGGTTCTTAATTAGTGCTTGATAGAACTTACTAAATACATCTTTACCACGCTCGTTAACAAGCTTAAGTCTTGAAAGTGTCATCTATCCAACGATTCCTTGCCATGTGAGTTCGATAATCTATCGTTGCTTAAAGATTTGGATTTATGCTTTAACTAGTTTCATAGCTTGCGCGATTCCATTACAAGCCTTAGTAGCCTTCAATCGTTCTACTCGAAAAATGGACCAAAATACCCATCCAACATAACATTCTCCGTCCATTTATTTAACAGAAAGTGGAGCGAAGGACTATAGTGAAGCGTGGTGGAAACATTGGGGTGTGGAAACTCGAAAAATGAAGTTTAGGGACGAAAGTGACAATTGGAGCAAACTTCAAGGAACTAAAGTGTCGAAAACTCTAAACATTTTAATAAAAGTGAATCCTATTTAGATTTGGAAACCCAATTTCAACTTCACTATGTCAATCCCTTTCGGGAGGAAATTGATCCATACACAACCACATCACTCTTATTTTTTCATGATCACATATGTGTTTTTTTTTTTTAATCTTAAAATGGACTAGTTGTCACACTACCCTACTTGTCAATTCTAATTAAAATCTACATTTTTCGATGTGGGATCACTAGTTTGAGCCAACCATTACAAACTAGACTACTTTTGGCTCCACCTTGAATTAACTCTAGTTGACGTTATATATAGCCTACATTTGGTCAAAAAATGTCTAGTTTTTTTTTTTTTAAATAAATACTATATATATAATTTTTATATTAATATATTTACATATATGCAAGTAAGTGGGTCGGGTCGGGTTGAGTTTTTAGAAGGCAAAACCCTAACCTACCCTAAACTCGGTCTGGGTATTAAAAAAAATACCAAACCGGCCCCGGTGATGCGAACTCGGATCGTCTTTTCTACCAGTTTGATGGATCCTCAACCCGTAGTCTATAAACATACTCGAACCTTGGAAAACGTCGAAGAGATGGAAGGCGGAAACCTCAACCCAACCCTTGATAACAAGAATCGAACCTTGGTATAAGTCGAATGACGCCACAATCAATTGATGGAGAATTGATTGATAAGTCAAGAACAATACGAATTAAAATTAATTCAAAATTGTTCAACAAGTTCTTAAGAACTTAAAGGAGCAAACACTCAAATTCGTAATTAATCACCAAAACTATTCTTATTAATAAAACAATAATGTGCCTCCTTTAAATAGGAGTAAATAAAGCCTTAATCCTAATTCAAAAAGGAAACTAATTCCTACTTAGAAAAGGAAAATAATAACTACTAGAATATTCCTAATGCAATAAGAAAATTAATAATAAGGAAACTTATTCAAAAAGGAAACTACTAATCTAATTCCTAGTTGAATAATAAAATAAGACAACTAAAATAAACTCCTAAATAATTAAGGAAATAATATAGGAGTCTTGAAATTCTATGGAATTCCTTTTGAATTTCCATGCTCTATCCTTGTAATTCATCAGGTGTGGATCATCGTTTGGAATGCCATGAACCACCATGGTTGAATAGAAACTGGAACTAGACCGGATCATATCATACCCCTCTTCTTCAAGAAGATTCGTCCTCGAATCTTTGCTAAGCATTGCTTGATTCAACCCGCATCTACCAGTTTGTTGCTTGGCCTTCTTTGACAAATGGAATTCATTGAACTTGAGGCGATGCTTCAACTCGATCATCTTTAGTTCATTGAAGAAACTTCCCGGCTGATGTTGTGGATGGAAATCGCACTTATCCACACCAATGAAGTCTACATGCTCCACTTCATCAACTTCCAACTCCGGTTCTTTGGCTAGAATCTCTTCTCTTCCCTTTGCAAAGATCCTCCTCGCTTCCATGGCTGCCTTGAAAATTCCTTGCTCCCCTCTGCATTTAATCTCTGAATTCTTTTCGAACTCATCAAGCTCCACGGCTGCCATGCTACTCAACTCCCCCGCTAAATCCGGCTTACCTACAACACTCTCATCAAAGCAAAGAAACATAGTCTCATTCGTGCCAAGAATGCACTTCTTGAGGTTAGCAGTTAGCGTATCAAAACTCATCATAAGCAATTGATCATTCCAACAAATCAATAAGTAACAATTCAAACTACTATTGCTATGTGACAGTGTGACATTCCAACGATCAAAGCCTTTCAAAACAATTTTTCCCAAGAATGGCTCAAAAATTTGATTTTGTAAACTCATAAAAGCATTATTCAAAATCAAAGAATTAGTTACCCATTCAAACAAGCCACGCTCAGTTTTGAATCCCATAAGCTTCTTTGGGCAACAACTTTCCAATTCAAGTTCATCAACACCTTGCTCTAAAGCTTGTTGTCTATGTTCCAACTCAACTTTTCCATGGTGTTGATCTCCAACTCCCTGCAAATAAGACACAATAGATATAGGCAAAACGGGATAAAAATTGTTAGTATTTAAAAATTCTTCCTCCGATTCACTCTGTTTTGCCTCAATCTCCCTCACTTCACTCAAGTCTCTTTCAAACTCATTCTCACTAAAGATCACTGAATTTTCTTTTTCTCTCTCTTTTACCTCAACCTCTCTCTTTTCATTACTCTCTTTTATTTTTTTCTCTCCCTCTTTCTTTTCATCTTCGCACTCTTTCCTTTCCACTCCTTCACCACTCTTCTCTTGTTTTCGCCCATTCTTTCTTTTTTGATCACTCTCCTTTTGTAACTTCATTTGATCTTCATGAGCTTGCTTTGGTGGCAATGAACAAGAGTAACGGTTCTCTCATTCATCTTGAAAGAGTACTTATTGGAAACGCCATTGTAATTGACTTGCCTATCAAGCTGCCATTGTCGACCCAAAATCATGTGGCCGGCTTGCATTGGAACCACATCGCATAAAACTTCATCATTGTACTGCCCAATGCTAAGAGAAATAAGCACTTGCTCGTTCACCCTTATCACTCCATTATTATTCAGCCATTGCAACTTATAAGGACACGGATGCTTGAACGTAGGCAAATTCAACTTCTCAATCATTGTTGTGCTAGCAAAGTTTGAGTAAACTCCCCCATAAATTATCAAACTACACACCTTCTCTTACACGAGGCATCTAGTTCGAAATATATTCGTTCGCACGCTTGGGTCACCACATTCAGCTAGCAATTCACCGTCTACGGCATACTCTTCAATTTGGTTTGGCACAAAACTTTTCCTCCTCTTAAATTGCTCATAAGCTTTGGCAAACAGTTCGTTAAACTTAGAACAATCCTCATCATCAAACAAGGAAGCCTTTTTCGTGCTACTACCCAAATTTTGTTTTCTCCTTTCCCCGTTAGGAGTTTCACTTAACCGTCTGCGCCGTCTAATTTCTAGATTTCTTAGTCGTGCGATATCATCTTTAAACTCCTCATCACACCAACTTTGCTCAAAATTAAAGTAACTTGACATTCTCGCTGCAAAATAAAGATTAGTGCAAATAAAGAAATAAAAGTTTCCTCACGCACTCCCTTACGTGTATCATTCAAGTATCACACAATTTTTATTTTTATTCCTCTCGTGTTTGTCACTCAAAGATGATAAACCTCACAACAATTTTTTTTTTCTCTTTGGAACTCCAAAACAAGTTGAATAATATGAATATCACAAGCCCTCAACAACCAATTGCACACCCACAATTAAATTGGACGCGTTCAAAAAAGAGTAAATTACCAAGGCTTTAAAGAAACCAATTTCTAGCAATATTAAGAGCCAAACGAATTTCTAGAATTGCTAGAGTATGCAAGCAAATTTTTAAGGAACAATCAAGCAAGAAGTCCTAGTTGATAAAGCAACTCAAAGTTCCTATGGATATCTAGAATTTCCAACACAATTGAATTTAAAAGGAAAACAAAATAAGAATCCCAACTAGAATAAGGATGCAACAATGATCAATAAACCCAAACGATTGAATATTATTCGAAATTTTCTAGGGTTCAATGGGAATCTTCAATTTCAATAATAGCGCAAGAGTTCATAGCAATCAAAACCCTATTCCATGAAGCATAAAAAAAACTAGGGTTCTCGTTTCAACGATTCAATATTTCGTGAATTTTAATTCTAAACAACTCACCCTAAATAAAATATTCTTTTTTTATAATTTTTTTTCAAGCAATTTCGAAATTCTGTTTTTTTTTTTTTCAGAAATCCCTGTTCACGCGGCACTGTTCACGCGATTACTATTTTCACGGCACTGTTCCTCTTTTTTTTCAGAATCTATAAACCCTAACACAATTTTTTTGGAATAAGATTAACAAGAATAAAGATCTAAGGTTTCAAGAATCTACTACGAAATTGAAAGAACAAGAAACTAAGATAGAAAACCTGGATAGAAAAGTCTGCTCTGATACCAATGACGCGAACTCGGATCGTATTTTCTACCAGTTTGATGGATCCTCAACCCGTAGTCTATAAACAGACTCGAACCTTGGAAAACGTCGAAGAGATGGAAGGCGGAAACCTCAACCCAACCCTTGATAACAAGAATCGAACCTTGGTATAAGTCGAATGACGCCACAATTAATTGATGGAGAGTTGATTGATAAGTCAAGAACAATACGAATTAAAATTAATTCAAAACTGTTCAACAAGTTCTTAAGAACTTAAAGGAGCAAACACTCAAATTCGTAATTAATCACCAAAACTATTCTTATTAATAAAATAATAATGTGCCTCCTTTAAATATGAGTAAATAAAGCCTTAATCCTAATTCAAAAAGGAAACTAATTCCTACTTAGAAAAGGAAAATAATAACTACTAGAATATTCCTAATGCAATAAGGAAATTAATAATAAGGAAACTTATTCAAAAAGGAAACTACTAATCTAATTCCTAGTTGAATAATAAAATAAGACAACTAAAATAAACTCCTAAATAATTAAGGAAATAATATAGGAGTCTTGAAATTCTATGGAATTCCTTTTGAATTTCCATGCTCTATCCTTGTAATTCATCAGGTGTGGATCATCGTTTGGAATGCCATGAACCACCATGGTTGAATAGAAACTGGAACTAAACCGGATCATATCACCCGGTCTAAAAAAAACCGCCCCGAACCCGCCCCATCCGGGTTGGGTCTGGTCGAAAACCCGTCGAGTTGGGTTTTTTTGCCATCCCTACCTTGGATTCACTTTTAGACTATCTAAGTAGATTACCACTCAACATTGTTTGCTTAATCGTTCAGTTTATATAATGCACATCTCGAGATACACTTTATTTAACCTTACTACCTTACATCACAAACCAGTCTACCTTTACCTTGGATTAATTCCTTGCACAACCCCACTCCACCTTGGTCAATGTACATCTCGAGATACACCTTATTTTACCTTACTCAAGATTCTTTTACGGTATTACTCACCACACCTTGGTCAATGTACATCACGAGTTACGCCCTATTTCACCTTCTTTGAGATTATTTTACAGTACTACTCTAGCAGATGTAGACTCTTTAGTGATTCCACCCCTCAACAAACCAGTCCACCTTTACCTTGGACTAGTTCTTTGCACAACCACACCTTGGTCAATGTATATCTCGAGGTACACTCTATTTCACATTACTCAAGATTCTTTGACACTTCTACTCATCACACCTTGGACAATGTACATCATGAAGTACACACTATTTCACCTTACTCGAGATTCTTTGACAGTACTAAATCCAATACACGCAGTGGCAGAGTTAGGATTTCAGTCTAATGGGAGCTTGACTACAATTAATTAGAAAAAATAACACAACCATACATATATATTAGTTTACAAAGAGGGATTCCATCTCTTTAACAAAAAGAAGGAATGATCAATTTCAAAGGTAATTGAATGAATTTTTTTATAAAATTTTGTAGAGATGATATATATTTTGAGTAGATCAACTCCACCAAATTTCATAAAAAATAATAAAAAAAATCAACCTAAAAGTGGGTGAGATGTTCATCAAAAAATTTATCAGCCGAAAATGTACATATATATCAATTTTTCAAAACACCCACTTATAGATTGAATTTGTCTATGAATTTTTGTGGATGTGATCTACTCAATATATAGATCATCTCTACATATTTTTATTAAAAAATTCATCGATTTACCCCTCCAAATGATCATCCCTTCTTTTTGTTAAAGAGTGAATCCCTTTTTATAGCCTAATTCTATATATATACACACATTAAAATATTAAATATCTATTATAAAAAGAGATGTCTAAAAAACCATCTATAATAATAAGAGTTGTCTAATAAAAAAAATCTATAGCAAAAAGAGATGTCCAGCAAAAAAATATCTATAACAAAAAGAGATGTCTTACAAAAAACATTTATGATAAAAAGAGATGTCCAAAAAAAAAGAATGAGCTACATAATTCCTCTCTAGGCCTTCATACTTTGAAAACGTTGAATTACCTCTTCATTTTCAATATTTTCAAATAGATCATTCTCAATGTATGCCACTAAAGAATCATTCATCAACTCATCTTCTAAATGATTGTGTAGTTGAAATTTGATGATCTTCATCGCAGAGAATACCCTTTCTATGGTCATAGTTGCAACCAGTAAGAGCAATGCCTCAATGGATCAAATAAATCACAAAATCAAGTATTGGACAAAAAATTACAATAAAAACTTACACACAAATAGAACCCAAAAGAATGTGTACGTGAAGAGAACAATACCGGACATATTAATTGACCATCTCCACTATCTAATGCTCAAATGAGATAAAAGGCGAGCTATACTTTTTTCTTTTCCATTTTGGTTTTCTTTTTGCGAGGCAGTGCTTTATGTTGTGTAGTTACATTTTTTGGTAAACATAATTACATTCTTATCCCCAAGGTTTTGAGACCTTACAAGCCCTTAAATATCTACACAACAGTCCCTATATTATTATACCTATAAAAAAAATTGAATTTTCGGTGGGGGCTTAAGCCCCTCTTGTCCCACACTACCTCTGCCACTGGGTATAAGTCGGCTCTGTAGCGACTCCACGTACCCTTGATCCTCCTCCACCCAAGTCGTGTTACCGAGATAATTTTCATAGCAATTCACACTTTAAGCTCTCACCGAGACATCACTGGCTCCACTAAGTCCAGCTACCCTTACTACTTCAAACTTGTGGTGTTACATTGTGGTCATACTTCCCTACTTTTCAACCCCTATTGAGTTCTATAATTTTCCTATGTGAGATCAATTGTTTAAGTCAACCATTCTCAACAGTAGTTGCAGCGTATATTTCAAAGAGTTTGAAGCTGGTTCGGAAGTAGCTTGTATGCCGAGATCACATTATTACCATATATACAAGATGCATAGTTGAGTGGCTGGAGAAGAGTCATTTGTGTCCTTTGTACCTCTTTCAGATTCTCGTTGAATTGGAGTGACAATAATTGATTAGCATTTTTTTTCTTCATATGGTGTTTAAATCTTCAAAGAAAATAAAAGAAACTTAGGCTCTATTTGATTGCAAAGATGGAAAAAGAAAATAAATTTAGTTAGTTTGTGTGAAAAAATAGAAAATAAGGTGAGAGATACTACTCATTTTACGAGTATATATCCTCCATTCTTCAATATTTTTGGTGAAAAATTTTTACTCACTACCAAGTAAAGAAAAATTATTTTCTATCTTTTCACCAAAACTAACTCAATTTATTTTCTTTTTCCTCCTTGCAATCAAACGGAGCCTTAATAACACAAGACAATGTTCTTTAATTTCATTGATTGTTATCCTAGATTCTGAACGAGAAACTAGGTATAGTTTTTTACTAAGAATTACCATGATCGACTATATATAGCGCAAATTAAATGGTTTATCTTCAATTGGGTCTTTGCTTTATCTGTTTAACTTAAAAGACTAAATCCTTGATTAATGCTCTATCCATAATTAACTAACTTAAAACTCTGTTCTTGAATGGCCGACGTGAGAGGCACGCGAGCAAGGCTCCGCTTTGGGCCTCTCGACAATAATTAAGTGTATTGGATTTAGAATCTATAGGATTTGTATGGACTTTTAAATTTGGGTTTTAATTGAGATTAAAAAGTCTTTTAAAATCATGTATTCATTGAGTTTTAAAAAGTCTTTTAAAATCTTGATGTATTCAATTAAGATTTAAAAAATCGTCTAAATTTTATGGTATTCTTTAGTTAGTAGGATTTTAATTAGTGGTAGATTTTGGTGGATTGTAAAGCTATAAATTCGCTTGAGACCCCTAAACTTTTGGGGATTTTCTGGGCCAGCCCTCAATGCATTCACTCTAATCCACCCTTAAATGCTTTTTCAGTGTACAATAAACCATTTTCAGTAATTTCTGGAACAAATTGGTAAAAGGCTAGTTGCTCTTCATTTTCCCGTTATACTTTCTCCGTCTTAAATTAATATATTCAATATTAATAAGTGCTCATTATCTCTATGATACATACACTAGCGAATAAATTAAAATAGAATAATGTTGACAAGTGAAATAAAAATTTGACTTTACATATAATTTTTAGGGGAGGTAAATTATTCACTACCTTTGACAAAGAAATTGATAACAGTCATAATTACTGTAAAGAAGAATTCAAGATCTCAATCACAATATTAAACAGAAGGTTGACACTATTGCTAAGAACAAATGTCGGATGTGGTAATATAACAGATCTAACACATAATATATAGTGATTCAATCCTTTGATTGTTTTGGTACAAGGCAAAACAACTTTGACAATAAACGACTCCATAAATAGCGCGCAATTGTTAAGGAATTTGATATAAAACTAAAATGGAGGACAACACCTTATGTCGAGATTTATTTTCCTTGAAACAGTATCTAGAAGAATGATGATAATACGTATGTGATCGATAATAAGATAATTTATTGAAATGCTTATGACGTGTCATCGAATAAAAAATTGGAATATTCAATTTTCAAGGAATGAAAAAGCTGTTTCAAATTAACCAATTTAATCCGGGCAGTTCACACGTTCCCATCAGCCCCGTGAAACTATCAACTGACCACTACCACTTTTATTTTTTAATATATACGGAAGACTCCATTGACTCAGATTATGTATAATTAATTCGTCTATTATAATAAAATTATGACATATATTTATCTCTAAATATATATTATTTTCACACCTAAAAAAAAAAACCTATGGTTTTTGGCTTCTTTTGTTATTAAGGGACAAGATGGTCGTTTTCTTTCTTCCTTCCAAGAATTGACTTCACCTTTATTCAATTAATTCTTCCTTCCTCACAATCCTTCTTTCCAAGAAGCAGCAGCCAATGTAAGAAATTTTGGGCTTTCATTAATTTAATTTTTAAGAATTACAAAATCCGGAATAAAGATAGAGACCAAATTATGAATTTAAATTATATTACCTATCAAATTGATACAAAAGAAATAGTATATAAATAGCTTGGTCTCTATTTTCAATAACTTAATTAAAATATTGTAGCCCCCACGAAATTACCAAAAATTAACTCGGCCTTTATTCTATTAAATCCTCCTATCATCACCGGTTGTTTTTATTCATATTCCTTCCTTCAATCCTTCCTATTACGGATAATTAATTAGTCTATTATAATAAAATTATGACATATATTTATCTCTAAATATATATCATTTTCATCCCTATAAAAAAAAAATATGGTTTTTGGCTTCTTTTGTTATTAAGGGACAAGAAGGTCGTTTTCTTTCTTCCTTTATTCAATTAAGTCTTCCTTCCTCACAATCCATCCTCCTTTCATTGATTTAATTTTTAAGGAATACAAAATTCGGTTTAATGATAGAGAATATTGTTTGAAAAATACACCTATAATCAAATCTTACCAATAAATTAACCGATAATTAAAATTAAAAACCTTCTCCGATAATCAAAATGGATTCCGCTATTGGATTGATCAAGAAAAGATAAAGATAAGTGTTGACCTTAAAGTCAATTAATCTTATTTTGATAATTACAGTAAATTAACAAAGTATTATTTAACTCGGTTGTTCCAATGATGATAGCCATTTTAACCGATATATCTTCCGACCAAGTGTAACTTCAAACCGAAGCAAATCTCACACAAGCTTTACAAATACCTCTACTCACAAGAAATGAACTCAAGTAATATACATGTGCTATACAAAGCCAAGAAAATATCTAGATCATCAAATAAGTGAAGATATGCACAAGAATGATCTCCACATGTTCTACAAGTTATCAAAACCAAGAAAGGATCAAGAATATCAAACAAGTAAAGATACGCACAAGAAAATCATGCATCACGAAGACTCGAATTATCATTAAATGGAGTGAGTGTTTTGATTTTATGTAAATATACTTTATTGATCAAATGCCTATAGCTCAAACATATTCTTGCATCTTTTAAAGATTGATTCAAACTAGCTTGAAAATGAATTTATTTGAAAAACATCATTTTACAAAAACCGAGTTTCAAAATAAATTCATATTAATTTTAAATGATCATATTTTAAGCTATAATAAAAATAGGTATCTTAGAAACATATCTTTGAAATTCAAAAATCATTAGAATTTTGTTTGGAACTAAATTATTAAATTGCAAAAAATATTTTTATTTTTACATTTAAAATTCGCTCAATGTTTGCCCAGTTTTGATCTAACGGTAAGATGGAGGCCTTCTCGAACTCCGATCATTTTAAAATTTTTACAGTAGTTAGACAACATCTCCTGAAAATTTTGACTAAAATTTGAGCATGATCCAACGGTCTAATTGGAAGAAATTAACAAAACAATTTTAAATTTTTTTGTCAAAACTAGCTGTTAGAAAGTTTGAAAATGTATACATTGGAGCCAAACCTCTCTTAATCATCCCCAACGGCCATATGGTTTTGCAAGCTATATATATGATGTCTTAGACATGTTTTAACACACTTGAATCATTCTACAAACATATTTTACATATATACAAAGTTATTCAAGTATTCAATTTATTTTATTTATCATATTCTTCATTTTTGAGCTATATATTTTGATCAATTTTGATATCTCTTAGTGTGAGCTTCATTTGTATTTTATCATATGCAAGAAAGATATTGTACATTGGTGTTTGTCACCCAAACTCATTTGAATCATAATTGTGAGAGGTGTATCTTATAGATTAGCAAGAGGGATTTCTTATGAAAGTATTGAAGGTGTTTTCAATACTTGTGAAAGTGTGTGATAAGAATACACTTGTAGAAGTTTGATCTTCACCCGGAAGGAGATCGGTTATAGTGAAAATTCTCGGAGAACTAACCGAGCGCGGAGTAGGAAAACAAGCCTAACCGTGTGGACAAAAAATCTTCGACTTCAAATTGGTTCAATCTTTCTTACTCAATCTCTTTATTTATTTGTTATATTAATTGATTGAAGTTGCTTATATTATTATTGCTTATTCTTTGGATTGATTATTTAATTGATTGTTTTTCTTGATAAACTTATTTAACTAAGTTGCTTTGCTTAAATATTTTAAAAACGTTTTAATTCCGCATTAAGTTTTTAAAACTCTATTCACCCCCCTTTTAGGGTATTTTTCGACCTACAATAAGCACTTCGCGTGCATGTGCATAATCTTTTGATCTCACTTCTCTTTAAATTCAAAATCTATTTATTTTCTAGCAATTCCAGTAATGGGCCTACAACTAAATAACTATAGTAAAGCTTATCATTATTAACTCTAACATGTTAAATGGATATAGTGTTGAGAAACGGATATAAAACTCTTGTAAAGCAACAACATAAATAATTTTTTGTGTATCAAGTACAGTGTTCACCTTTTTATAACAATTTTTTTTCCAGTCAACATGTAAATATTGTATTCAATAGACATATTACGATTTATTATAGCGATTTTTCTTAGATATTACGTTTTTTATAACTATAAATAACTGTTAAGTTGAATTGAATGAGTGTACTTTGCAATATGACTATTGTGGTCTATATTTACCACCCGTCGAGTCTCGCATATATCTTCACATTTTTTAAAATTGGACTACAGCTCCTGCAAAGTAGCACCGTCAATAAATTAGGCTGACTAGCTATCATATTTAGTTTCGCTTTTCTACAAAAATTCGATATTTAAAAAAAGAATTAAAATTATGCAATATACCTCAAATGGAATAAAGATGGACCGTGCAATATGACAGTCGGCATAATAAATAGTTGTGGCATGTGTAGGTTCAGACGGTTTTCGTCTAGCTTGTAAAACAGTAAATAGTAAGGCTCTGTTTGATAACATGGAAAAGGAAAATAAAAACGCTTGATTTAGATAAGAAGTTGGAAAATAAGTTGCTAGATACTCTCCATCCCATGCTTATTTTAAAAGTGAATGTCATACATTTTTCATAATTTTTGGTAGAAAATTTTTGTTTCTCAACTACCAAAGAAAATTTCTTCATGGAAAAAGTAACAAAGTAAGAAGACATATCTCCGTATGTCTCAACTTATTTTTCAACTTCTCGTAAAAATCAGTTATTTTTATTATTCTTTTCCACGTTGTTATCAAACGAATCCTAAAGCTACAAGCTTTTCGACAACAAACCAGCATGATAAGTATATGATTAAATTTTAGATTCAAAACAACAAAAATAAGCATTTTTTGAAGATTGCATTTGAGTGTAGTACTGTGTGAATTTTGTCTTCAGTCCTATATATGGATACGTATCCATATATCTCTATTCATATTACATGTTGTATATCTGCATATCAATCGCACTAAGGTGGTATTTGTTTTTATATATAGTTGAACTAAAATTCAGCATTTAGCAGTTAATTAAGACGTAAGTTTCATACTAAATGTTTAATTTAATTTTAATAAAATTTAATTTTAATAGTGTTTTTATTCTTTTTACTGTTTGACTGTTAATGTCTATCATAATAACAAAGATAAAATAGTAAAATATCAAGTATTAAAAAATCCTTACTTTAATCTTCCATTACACACAGTCGGACACATCCATCTTAACCCTTAAATTGTAAATTTCATCTCAGCCATCCACAATCCTAGTGTCATTTGTACAAGCGTGTTTAAAATTTAAAGACACAATGGATCTAATTTACTCGCAATATATACATCTATCTATAACTCAAAAAATAACTCGTGTAAGCCCTTCTATCTTTTATTCCTTATACATTCATTTCAACCTATATTTTTTCATACCAACCATCCAATCTTTATCTATTTATTCTTTTATTTTAGGATTAAAAAATTATTCTCCTTATATAATGCCAACTGAATAAATAAAAAAACAGGGGGGGGCGACATATTCATGATTCCTAATTTATTATTGCAAGGTAGCTATTTCAACCCAATTAAAAGCATCTTTAGCCCCTTAATTTCGGGAGTTCACACTTAACTTGCCATCAGCCCCAAGAAATTAGCAATAATGGACTTCAACTTCGGCATTTTTTTTTCTTTTAGTGGAAGAATACTTTGATTGACTCCGATTTTGTTTATATTGCTTCCCCACAATTCCTCCTATTAATGCATACATATTTTTTCCTTGTGTCCGGAATATAATTAATTCATCTCCTATATCATAGCTAGCTTTGTTTAATATAATAATGGCTATCGTGGACAAAGAAGCCCCTTATTCTACTTAAGCTCTTTTATCTTGTACGTTCATTCCAACCCACATCATTCATCCCAACCATCGAATTTTTATCCCTTATATTTTCGGTTTATTACTAAGAAACTATTCTCTTTGTTATATAATAAGGCATACTTAATAAATATAAAACAAGGGCATATTCAATTTTCCAAGAAAGAAGTCCCCACCAAATTAATTTCTCGAGCAATTCTAGACTTACCAGCTTTATCTACTAAGTACGTAAAAACACCATTTTTTATTTTCCTACTTTGATAATTGTAAGGTAGTTGCTTCAAGCCAATCAAAATCACATTTAGCCGTTTAGTTATGAAAGTTCAAACTTGCCATTCATCAGCAGCCCCCGCGAGACTACCAATTGACTTTAACTTTATGCAGTCTTCCTTCCAACTTCACCAAATTTTTTTCCTTTTGGTGGAAGGCTTAATTGATTAGTTCTGCCTTTGCTTATTTATATTCCTTCCAATTAATATATTATCGAGAATATAATTCGTCTGCTAGATCATAACGAGCTTTGTCCATAAATGGCTCCAGTTGCCCCTTAAATCTTGAAATCCATGTGATGTGCTATTATTAACACCAACATCACTTTTATTCCACCTCTTCTCCTTACTTTAATCTTCCATTACGCAGAGTCGCACACATCCATCTAAACCGTTAAATTGTACATTCCATCTCAGCCATTTATAATCCTAGTGTCATTTGTGTACCCTTCTATTTTTTATTCTTTATACATTTATTTCAACCTACATCTTTCTTCTTTCATATCAACCATCAAATATTTTATCTCTATATTCCTTGCTTTTAGGATTAAGAAACTATTATCCTTCTATAACGCCTACTGAATAAAAAAAACAAAAACAGGGGGCATGTTTAGTTTTCAAGCAAAAATGTAAAGAAAAAACACGGGTCTCCTTCAAATTAAATTTATTGAACAATGTTACACTTACCACCTTCGTATATTGATTATTCATCTACTAATATGAATTTCCGATTTTAATGAATCCACCAAGAATAACACTTTCTTAATTTATGCAGAACTTAGCAATACTGGACTTCACCTTTGTGCAGAACTTCCTTCCAACATTACCATTTGTTTTTCTTTTAGTGGAAGACTAGTTAATTGACTATGATTTTGCTTATTTTCCTTCCTCCCAATTCTTCCTATTAATGCATACATAATTTTTCCTTGAGTGTCCAGAATATAATTAATCATCTGCTATATAATAACAGGTACTGTGACAGACCAAGAAGTCTCTTCTTTCACTTTTATATAAGCTCTTTTATCTTGTACATTCATTCCAACCCGCATCTTTCATCCTAACCATTTAATTTTTATCTCTTATAATTTCGGTTTATCACGAATAAACTATTCTCTTTGTTATACAATAAGGCATACTTAATAAATAAATAAAAAGGCCATATTCAGTTTTATTGAGTAATTATACATTTACGGGCTTCATCTACTAGTTATTCATATTGAATTCATCGGTGGTTTATACATTCTCGAAATGTGCAACTCATTAATACATCCAAAATGATTATTCGGTAATTATTCGGTAAACGAAGTCTGTAAAAACATCATTTTTGATATTCCTACTTTTAGTAATTGTAAGGTAGTTGCTTCAACCCAATCAAAAGCACATTTAGCCCTTTAGTTATGGAAGTTCACACTCTGCCGTTATCAGCAGCTAACGAAATTGGCAGTTGACTTTACCTTTATGCAAGTCTTCCTTCCAACTTCACCATTTTTTTTTCCTTTAGTGGACGGCTTAATTGATTAGTTCCTGTTTTGTTTATATATATTGAAGGGAATTAGGGCAGTGAACATGCATCACATACACAATAAACTACACTAATCATTAAACCCTAAGATCTATAATGTTTAATAATAATCGACAGAAAACATACCTTTGAACACGGCGGATCAAATCCTTCTGTTGTTGTCGTCTTAGCATAAAAAGTACGACGCCTCTACGGTATGCACACACGAACGAGAACGGATCCTTGCTTGGTGTACTAGCACACAATTTTTAGGGCTCTCTCTATTTTGCCTCTCCTTTTTTACATGAAACAAAGGAGACAAATAGTTTTCCTTTTAAAGGGAAACCCTAATGAGAAACCCTAAGTAATAAAACGAATTAGGCCCGAGTCCAACTAGGGCCAAGCCCAATTCGTTTTTGATCCTACTCATTTTGGTGTGCGACCCTGTAGGTTTATACTCCTTTGGCAGTGCAATTAAAAGCTTGTTTTAATTATACAAATAGTAAACGGTCTCTAGTAAGACATTACTACTATCCAAAGGGTATAAAGGTCAAAACGACACAACCTTAAATGATATGCCATATATTAATTCCTTTTGTCTACCGATATCTAGATTAAACACAAGGCTTAGGCAAGTGTCATTCTTATATAGTTCAATATTTATTTCTTGATCTCTAAGTATAATTAATCTTATACAAATCACACCTCATTTGTGCATGGCCATGCAAACATTAATTATACTCATCAAAGGGCCCAAAGATATCTTTCTCTCGTTATATAAGAGTGACAAATCCCATCTTGATCAATCACATACCTCTACATAGTTTATAGTATGCTTGATCATCATCTTTATAATTACTCAGTCAAGAGCAACGTTTGATGATGCCCATCACACCAATCCCCATGCTGGTAACCATGACGATCTCAGGTCTGAGGATAATACGATATCACTAATGGGGAACATCACTAATGACATTATATAACACTCCTTGCAGTGCCCCAAAGCGGGTCAGTCCAATACATTGTTCCCTAACAAGTATTAGTGTGTTCAAATAATTTATTGATAATAATAAGCAATAGATATCCAAGTACAAATCATAACTTATGAATAGTCCTAGGGCATATCTCTTTCATATATTCCTTCCAACTAATGCATTATCCAGAATATAATCCATCTGCTAAATCATAGCAAGCTTTGTCCGTAAATGGCTATTGTGAAAGCCAAAAAGAAAAAGAAGCCTCATCTTCTTCAAAACTAATATTGTCATTAAGGCTTGTATAAAGAAAAATATTTAATTACAATCTCGTCAAAAATCATTCACTTTTATTGCATGAAAACATTTATACTACTATAAACTAGAAATCAACATCATTCAAATATGATGTTGTACCCCCACCCTTATTAGCAAATTTGAGCACCGTTTCTTTATTTTAGTATTTTTTTTTTGCCCTCCGTTAACTAAGGGAACAATGTTACAATTATGCCCCTTATTTAGGCACGTGAGTTGCATGCCATCAATGTAACTAAAACTAGCTCAAATTCTTAAATTTTTTCAATATTTGCTGATAGAGTAAATTAATAAATTGATCTACTCAGCCAGTTATAAGAAGACACGTGGCCATCCACGTCAGCAACATAGTCCGCCCTAGTAAGGGAAGCTTGAGAGCTCCGCCAAAGTGCCACATGTCAGCCAGAGCTCTAGGGAGTATGGATACTCGACCTAAGGGTCGTTTGAGCACAATCAACCACGGAGCTCAAATGACAGAGCTCTTCCAACGAGCTCTGGAGCTCTTTAGCCAACCACTATGTCAGAATATGCGCAGACAACATTTAAGCCTATTCTACAAGCTCTCCCGTACGCTTCCATCTCTATTATATATATATATATATGGAGGGCATTTACTTCCCTCAACAACCAAGCTTTAACCAAGTTTTTAGTAACCAAGCAAAAAAGTGATCAAACTTTTGTTGCAAGAGTCTTACTACAGAGCTATAACACTCAAGAAAGATATACATAGAGAGACAGACCCCAGAACTTTAAAAGAAAGCTCCTAACCTAAGGAAATCAAACTCCGAGTGGCTTAGAACTCCTCCAATTATAATATCATAAGGATAGAATAGCTATAGGGTGATTGTTTGCTTGTAACTTGAAACAATTCATTGTAATACAAAGCACCTCAAGCTCCTAGCTCTACTCACAAGAGAAGGACTAACCCATATTCGCATATAGGGAGAACCTCCTCTATACATTCTTGTCTTGCTATGTCCAGTTCATTACTATCTTAATCATTTGTTTAATCATTTGACTGTGTGGTCAAAAATAGACTAGTTCTAGATTTTCTCACCAACAGTTTGGCGCATTCTGTGGGAAAGGCGTTTTCTTTTGAAGTCACTCCCTCTTTCAAAAGGCTAAAAACATCCACAGCCCACCATGTCTTATTAAGAGCATACTTAGTCAGACCCTTTAATAGGACTCATTGCATAGCGGGCTGCCCTCTAAGTCCAAATTGATAGGCATATAGCTTAGATGGAGATAATCCAATCCAGCACAAGAGACAGGCCAGCTTCAGCCTCTACATTCGTGTATACTCCTTCAGTCACCATGCGAGTCCTAGCCATTTATAGGATGGGGAATAGCCACATGGGATTTAAGAGGAGTCGGAGCAGGAGCAATAAAACCGAAGTTGATTAGTTCGATGCTAGGCGTGGGGTCTCTAACGAGGGGACCTCTGCTAGACCTCCTCCATCTCCCCTAGGAAGCCCACAAGTAAATGTGGTATGTGAAGGACACTCCGATTGTGCCACGCGACATCAAAATAGGGAAATGGAAGCCGACCTCCCTTACTTCCTACTCGAAAAACAGCCACCAGACCTCGATAATCCGTGTTTGACAGGATACCCAATAAAGGATCTGTTGAAGAGCTAGAAATGAGACTCAGGTAAAAAATAAAAGCCTAGTTGGCCGAATTACTGAGAAAATTAGGCCACTCCGGAGGTAGCTCGGCCATAGCTCTGGTGAAGGATTCTGAGTCCCCATTTGCAGAGCACATTCAGACCTGCCATGTCCTAGAAAGATTTAAACTCCAAACCTTAGAGTCATATGATGGCTCGATTGATCCCTGTGGACCACTGGCAGCAATATGAAAACATGATCGGGTTTTAGAATGTCCCTAATGGTATCATATGCAGAGCGTTCGTCTCAACCCTCAAGAGAGTAGCTCGAATGTGGTGCAACAATTTACCTTCGAGGTCAATTTAGAGCTTGCGAGAGTTTAGAACCCGATTTATATCTCACTTCCTTGGAACACGAAAACAGTCTAAGCCTTCCACTTACCTCTTCACCATCAAACAAAGGTCAACAAAGAGCCTAGAGGACTATGCCTGTCAGTTCAAGCAAGAAAGCTTGACGATTAACAACCTCAATAAAAGGGTTGCAGTGGCTGCCTTTATGAAGGGGTGTGCTCCCCTTACTGTTTGATGACTCTGGCCAGGATGGCTCTAAAAATCATGTCCGAGCTCTTAGACAAGGCCAACAAGCAGATTGGTGTGGAAAAGACCCACCAAAGGTGTAACTTGTCGAGTCTATTAGCTATATTGCCCTCCTTTAAGAGCCAAGGGGGACATAGTCCACCCTGTAGCCAAGAGAAAGGAAGTTAAAAGTGCAAGAAAGATGAAAGCAAGCCCGACAGTTTACTCTATAATAGCTCCGTTAGGAAATGTCTATGCCCAGTTGGATCAACGACAGATTTTCGAACCCAGAAAGATGAAGACCTCAAAGAAGAAAAGGGTGAAATATTGTCAGTACCATCAGACAAGGTGCTCATAATCAGCAACCAACTTAGCTCAGAAAGAAAAGAAGAACTCGCCCAATGCCTAAAGACAAATGCTGACTTCTTCGCCTTATCCTATGATGACATAAAAGGGGCTAAATTTAGAAGTTATGATGCACATAATTAATGTTGACCCTGCTTTTAAAATTGTGTAGCAGAAGAAAAAAAGCTTCGCTATAAAGAGGAACTTGGCTGCCGAAGAAGAGGTATAGAAGATCCTTCAAGATGGATTCATTCGGAAAGTTCACTATCCTAAATGGCTTTCTAACGTGGTGCTAATGAAAAAGTACAGTGAAAAGTGGAGAATGTGTGTAGAATTCAAGGACCTCAACAAGGCCTATCGGAGAATAATTTCCCACTTCTAAAGATCGATCAGCTCGTTATAACCATTGGCCATGAAATGCTAAGCTTCATAGATGCCTATTCTGACTATAACCTAGTCAGAATGGCTCCTGGAGATAAAGAGAATACCTCATTCATCACCACCAAAAGGACCTACTGCTACAAAGCCATGCCATTTGGTCTGCAAAATGCTAGAGCCACTTATCAGATAGTCATGAGCACTTTGTTTAAAGATCAGATAGGTAGGAACATTGAGGTCTATGTTGATGACATGTTGGTCAAAAGTCTCAAAGCCTCCAACCATCTTTCAGACCTCAATGAAGCCTTCACCATACTCGAACAAAATGGTATGTCCCCCAACTCGACTAGGTGTGCTTTCGGGGTAAAAAGGGAAAAGTTTATGGGCTTCATGATGAAAAAAGGGGAATTAAAGCAAACCCCGAGAAAATACAAGTTCTGATCAATATGAGGTGTCCCACCAAGTTAAAAGAGGTCTAGAGCTTGGCCGGCAGGGTAACGGCTCTGAACAGATTCATTTTCAAGGCTACTGACAAATACCATCCGTTCTTTAAAACCCTTAAGAATGCCTTTGAGTGGACAAAAAATTGTGAGATCGCCTTTTAACAGCTCAAGCAATATCTAGGACCTTCTCCTCTGCTTAGCTTACTAAAGAAATGAGAAATCATCTGCCTTTACCCTGTAGTTTCCCAAACAACCATTAGCTCTGCCCTTATAAGAAGTGATGAGGGGGCACAAATACTAGTCTCCTACACCAGTAGGGCTCTGCAAGCTGCCGAGCTCAACTACCTTAGGTTGAAGAAATTGGCTTACGCCTTCCTGATCACATCCAAGAAGCTGGGGCATTACTTACATGCCCATGCTATAGATGTAATCATGAATTAGCCATTGCGAAGAATCCTTGACAAGCCAAAGCAGTCGGGTAGGTTGGCTATCTGGGCCTTGGAGCTCGGACAATTTGTTATCACCTTTAAACCAAGGGTATCGATTAAGGAATAGCCTGTGGCCGACTTCATAGCAGAGTTCACTTACTTCGAAGAGCAGGCCCCCGAATCACTAGAGCTGTTGCTTTTCAAAAATTCAAGCACCTCAAGCTAATTCACCACTTTGATGAACTTGTTGCCATAAGTTTTTATATAGATACTTCACGCAAATGGAGCTTCGAATTTGCAAGGTTCTGGTGCTGGCTTAGTACTCGTCAGGCCTGAAGCCAACACATTTGAGGTAGCTCTGAAGTTCCTCTTCAAGGCTTCAAATAACAAAGTAGAGTATGAGGCCATCATAGCAGGTTTGAGGACATCAGGAGACCTGGGGACAAAGCATATAATAGTCTATAACGCTGCGGTCTTGGTTGACCAAATACTATGCCATAACATGGCTAAAGAAGATCACATGGCTGCCTACCTGACTAAAGCCCAAGCTGTAGCTCAAAAATTTTAAAATTTGGTGTTCATCAAGGTTCCGTGAGCTCAGAACAATAAAGCAGACCGTCTTGCCAAGTTAGCTTCGTCAGTAGAAACACCTAGTGGAGTTCACATTGAGTTCTTGGAAAAGAAAGCCATTATAGGACCAGACGAGGTGAATGTGGCTCCAGTACAAATTTGTAAGTATTGGATTGACCCAATTTTAGACTACCTCGTGAATGGAACTTTTCCTGAAAATAAGAAGATGGCCAAAAGAATAAAATACATCTCCAATAGATATGTAGTCATAGAAGTATTTATGTACAAGAGAGGGTACGTCATTCTTTTCCTACTCTGCCTACATTCACATTAAGCGCAAACAACCTTACTAGAGATCCATGAGGGGCTCTACGGAGGCCACACGGCAGCTAATCCATTGGCTCTCTATGTAGGAAGGTAGGGTTACTTCTGGCTTACCATCCTGCAAGATGCTAAGGAGCTGGTAAAGTAGTGTGATAAGTGCCACCGATTTGCCAACATCCAGCAACTCCCAACAGAGCTTATGACACCTATCAGCAATTCATGGCCTTTCTCTCAATGGGGCATGGATATAGTTGGTCCTTTCCCTCTGGGTAAAAGAGAAACAAACTTCGCAGTGGTAGCGATAGACTACTTCACCAAATGGGCTAAGGCTGAGGCTGAGGCTGAGGCATTAACCACCATCACCACCATGAAAAATCAATGCTTTATGTGGAAGAATATCATCTACCATTTTAACCCACCAAAGGTATTGATTACTAACAATGGAAAGAAGTTTAATTGTGACTATTCAAAGATTTCTATGAGGGACATAGGATAGAGAACCACTATATCTCGCCAGTCCGCCCCCAAGCCAATGGCCAAGTAAAGGTCACCAACATAACCTTTCTAAATGCGTTGAAGAATAAACTTAATAACGTAGTGAGGGAACTGGTTTGAAGAACTCCCATCGATTCTCTGGGCCTACAAGAGTACCATCCAAGGTCCAACCGATGAAACTCCTTTCTCTTAGAACTATGGAACTGAAGCACTGATTCCAGTAGAGATGGGAGTATGATCATATAGAATTAACCATCATGATCTAGCTCAAAACAATGAAGGCCTTTTGGCCAACCTAAACCTCTTTGAAAAGAAAAGAGAACAAACTCAAATTAAGGAATAAACTTATAAAATGAGCATGGTTAAAAATTATAATAAGAGGGTCAGACATGGATGTCTGAATGTGGGTGACTTGGTGCTTCACAAAGTCACCATAACTATTAAGATATCTGAACATGGGAAGCTTACTACCAAATGGGAAGGCCCTTATGTAGGCACTAAGGTTTGCCGACCAGGGACTTACTATCTGAGGATCGTAAATGGGATAGAGCTCATGAAGCCTTGGAACACTTAACACGTCAAGAATTTTGCCCTTGAAACATCTTCTATAATTTTTTGGAAAGGCTGTTTTAAGAAATATATAAAGATTTCATATTTCTTACATGAAAGTTCACACAAAAATCCTCTCACAAAGAGGTCAGTTTAGTAAGTGCATGCCTCATAAAGCACACTTACACTCTACAAAATTCTCTTATAAAGAGGTTAATTTAGTAAGTGCACATCTCACAAAGCACAATTACACTCTACAAAATCCCCTCACAAAGCACACTTACACTCTGCAGAATTCTCTCACAAAGAGGTCAGGTTCACATTGAAGAGGCCAGAGGACAATTGATAAAACTGTTAAAATTTGACTAAGTCTAGGGGGGGTGACTTTACTACAAACTTAAACAAAAAAAACATTTTTCTTAACTTCGAAGACCTCAAAAAAATTCCTACCATCATGTAGGTCAGTCACTAAGCATGAAAGGTCATATAGACCTACTGAGAACTGACAAATTCCTCTCATAAAGAGGTGAGTTTAGTAAGTGCCCAGCTCATTGACCACATTTATACTCTAAATAGTCCAACGAACATTTAAGAATTGTTTAAACTTTGCCTAAAGTCTAGGGGGCACAAATCTTATAAAGTTAGTCAAAGTAAGAAATATTACGTATGTATCAAGTGACCCAATGTAAAAATCTGTTGCCAAACAGATTAATTAAACATGGCAAACATGTCACAAACATCTTGTAAAACTAGCAAGGACTTCCAAGAGAGGTAATTATGCTAAACTTTTACTTAGTTATGTCTTTATCTCTATTATTTTGTTTTAAGTATGGGGACATAGGGATACCCATATACATATGTCCAATTCTAACTCACAAACTGCAACTTAAAACAAAAATAAAAAGAGCATAAAGCATACAAGTAAGACAGTTTTCAAAGCAAAATTCTTTATTCATTGATAAAAGAAGCAGTTATAAAGGTCGGTCCTAAAGCTTCTATTACAAAAAGAAAGGAAGAAATCCTATGGTTACTAAGCTCATTCCTCCTTGTCACCATCAGCACTGTCATCATCCCTATAAAGCAAAGGTCTACCAGTCTCCCATTTCTCCAACAGGTCAGACTCCTTTTCCCTGATCAACTGGAGGATGACGATGACATCATCCTTCCTCTCTAGAATCATGGCCTCTCAGGAGTTACGCTCATGTCAGTAAGGAGCTCGATCCTTTCAACATTGTCCAGCTACTTAAAGGTGAACTATTGACACTTAAAGAAAGCCGCCTGAAGCTCAACGACAAGGATAGAGTCCTTGAGTTCCTTGGATTCCTTCTTTAGCTCAGAGACCTGATTCTTTATGGCCTTATTTTGGTGAAAGGCAGCGGACAACTCATCCTTCTAAACAGACAGTTCTGCTTGGAGCTCCTTAATACTTTTGCTGGCTTCTTCTCTTCCCTCATGCTTGAGCTCTATGAGCCTCTGGGATTCTTCCATCCCTTTTCGCTCAGGTTCAACAGCTTTCTGCGCCTCCTCCAGAGCAACCCTCAGATAGGCAGACTTCTTACCAACCCTTTTAGCTCGAGCCAAAATCTCGCCATGGTCAACCTACAATTCCTTGAGGTCATTTTAGGCCTTCTTCAGAGCAGATGATAGTGACCAGATATCAATTCCCTTTTGAGCTAAGTGGAGAGTTTAGTAGAATATGGAGATGGCCTAAAAACAAACAAAACATAATCAAGAGAATTCGAAGAAAAAGAAAAAAAAAGTCTGTCAAAGGACAAAAGTTTTACATGGTTTATGTGAAAACCAAACTCGTTGGCTACCTTCTTAGTCCCTACCTTCTTCACGTTTTGGAACATACCTCCGCCCAGGGGCACTAGATCTAACTGCACCCCAAAAGCTAATTATCGTTGGGCCTCAACGGGATCGAACTTCTTCACATCTACATCGTCAAAGGCCACCTACTTATAGGTGGCCCTTGTAGGGGAGGATTCTCTAAAAGAATGAGGGAGCATGTCCGCATCTTGGAGCCCCTCGATCTTCTCCAACCCTGTCTCCTATAAACTAAAAGGTGGAAGATCGACCACAGAGCTCGTCATCAGGTCTATATATGAGCTAACATTCCCCTCCTTCTCCACACCTTGCTCCATAGTTGGTGTCGCATCCCCCTGGGCCAAATATTGTGGGAAAGGGAGAGGAGAACCCTTCGCTTATTTTGGACCTCTTCATAACTTAATAACCTCTTCGGAAAGTCCTTCTTGTTGACCTAAAGGTCTTAATCTTATTTTGATAATAACAATAAATCAATCATGTATAATTTAGCATGTTTCTTGATATAAATTTATAGTTTATTCAGTTGAAAAATCAAGAAAAGCATGCCACATGACAAGGATAGTTCATTCCATATTCGATCAAGTCAGCATAGCATTAGACAAATCAAGAAGATCAATCTTATAACACACATACTATCAATGCATCTCATGAAGCACAAAGAACAAGGATCAAAAGCTTCAAGATAAGAGTTGTAAGAGAAGATCAATTTGAAAAAACAAATCGAAGCATTCAAAGAATCGACTATTCGGTAATTAAGTGAGTGCTTAGGATTAATGTAAAATTTCTTAATTGATTATTTATATAGCTCAAACATGAACATGCATTATTCAAAAATCAATTAAAACAAGCTTGAATTGAATTTCCTTTGAAAACATTATTCTTGCAAAAACTAGTTTAAAAATAAATTCATGTTAAATTCAAATTATCATATTTTGAGTTTTCCTAAAAATAGGCGTCTTAGGAACTTATTTTTGAAGTCTCCAAAGCATTAAAATTGATTTTAGAGCTTATATGCAAAAGTACAAAAATTAGAATTTTTGGTCTTTCGACCTAATGGACAGCAGGGTCCATCAATCGACTGATGGCTTCTGATGACTCGACTAAGGCCCACTCAGTCGATTGATGGCCTAGAATATAGCCATTGGATTTATGATTTTTTACCCTTTTTGGTACCAAACTTCAACCAAACATCAAAAACGGCTATATCATTTTTGGGACTATATATACACTATCTAAGACACATTTTGGCATGCTTGAATCATAAACAAACATATTTTTCATCTATCTTCATCATTCAAATATTCAAGAATTGTTTTGATCAATCATTCTTTATTAGAGCTATAAATCTTGATCAAACAAGTAACTCTATTGTGACCTTGAATTGTATTTCTTAAACACTTGAGAGTTGTTGTTCATTGGTGTGTATCACCAAAGAATTAGAATATACATTTGTGAGAGGTCAGCCTCATAGAATAACAAGAAGGTTAATTCTTGTTTAGTGATTGTGAGATGTAAATCTCATAAGTTAGCAAAAGGTATATCTTGTGTGAATAGTGTGGTAAAGCAATATTTGTAAGAGTGTGTGAGAAGGATACACTTGTAAAGGTTTATTTTTCACCCAGAAGAAAAACGGTTTTAGTGGAAATTCTCGGGGGACTAACCGAGTGCGGATGTATGGTTTAGGAAACCAAACCGTGTGGACAAAACGTCTTAGTCTTCAATTTGTTTAATCTCTCTAACTCAAGTTATTTATTTTATTGCTATATTATTGCTTACTATTGAGATTGCTTGGTTGAATTGCTTGCATTCCTTAATATTTTTGTTTAGCTTAATTGTTTTGCTTAAACATTTTTCGGAAAGCTTTTAATTCCGCATTAAGTTTCATAAACCCTATTCACACCACCCCCCCCTCTAGGGTATTTTCTGACCAACACTTCTCTTTATGGGTGCCCCCTCTCTGGGTTGATCACCAGAGGTTTATCTACAACAAATATAAAGAGAATATTAAAATAAGGAGAAGCAGCTCCACATAAGCTATGAGAGAATCCCAGTAAGAGGATGACTTATTAGAAGGGGGTAAAAAGGGGATTTGGAGTAGGAGAAAAATGCTTAATGGTGCCTTTTTTGCGAATTCACCTGCTGGTTGTTTGGACTACCTCCTCTAAAGTCCTATCACCTCATCATCCTCTTCTGATTCTTTGATAAATGAGGGAACTGTGGACCCGTCTTTAGAGATTTTGGCTATTGTGGTAGAGGGCACCACTTTAGCAAACACCAAAAAAGCCTATTGAGCTCAAGTTCATCCAAGGTTTGGATGGCTGGGTCCATACTCCGGGTCTAGGACCCAGCCTGAAATGCCAGAGCATCTATGGGGCAGTTGATGGAGACATAAATACAGGATCGTTTGATATTGCGTATAAATCGAACAAAAAACTTTTGCTAAAACCTTATAAGAATAAAGGAATTTCACTTTTGTGGATCATGTAGAGGATCCATATGAGGAGACTAGGGTTTGAAAGTATCATATTGCGATTTGGTCAGTTTTTTTAATTCTCGCTGGGCTGCAAAAATTGATTGTTTTCGCAACCGAAATGACTTCTGATCGTCCTGTTTTTATAGGCAATGATGGTAACTTTGCATTCCGAACGACATATCCAAAAATTAGCCCGATTCAACGGTGCAATCAAAAGTTACGATTGATTTACGACTGCTGTGCCGAAAACCTAAAGATCTTATATCGTATTCCTTTCGCCATCAAATCCTGCACCGAGTGTGGGCTATGGTATCACTAAGATTTTCTCCTCTCTTAATAGAACAAACCCTAACTCATGAGAATTATTGTTATTTGAGAAGAGACAAGGATGGCGTATATATAAGGCTACGATAGTGACCTTATGGAGAAATAACTGTTTGGGCTTCCTATGGAAAGTTGGAATCCTAGTTCCAATATGAATTAGTTCCTTCCATAAATTATAATTCGCACCACTAAAGAATTATAATTGCACTCCCATCCTTATCTCAAAATTTAATTTCGAGCTCCTTGTTATTAAATACTTATTATTCTCCCCACGTTAAGATTACAGATAACCATCATTTAAATTGAATTACTGACAATTATATTTAAATGACTTTTTAATCCTTGAGCCTACCATTTAACTTATTTGACATGTCGAATGAACATAATCTACCTGCAGGGTTTGACATGATCAAAACTTATAAGCTTCTCAAAGGGCTATTATCAATCCCTATACCGAGACGTGGATTCCGTCAATAATTAATATTCATCATACATATAGTGTCGTCATCCAATTCACAAAGATTATTGATTCGTAAATGAATCTCACTCTTAATGAGTCAAAACAACAAACACTACATATATATGTCTATTAATTATTTCAAGATTAAGACCATAAGTAATCATAATAACCATGGGATTTTAAATTGTTTTATATAGTCAGTATAAAAATAATTAACCCAAACTGGTCATATTCAATACACACATAGTGTACTAGCACAACGAGTTAAAACTATACCGTTTTCTGTAGTCAAGATAAACTACTAAAACTTGTGCTACAATCCTACCGATGGGTGTCCAATTCCATCTAAGACTGTGAACCATTAAACTTATATTCCACAAGAACCGATGATATGATCTTTTGTGTGTAAGCTATACTCTACACACCAAATCATATACTATATGGAATAAAAGACACACATGCACAATATTTAAATAAATAATATAATGCAACCATTGTCCATAAAGATTCTCATTAAAATAGCAAAATCGAGTTTATAATATATCCAAACCAATAACAAAATTATGGCTTTTAGTATATCACTCTAACAATAGTGATCTCAACATAGTTCTTCACTAAGAATCTCTTGGTATCCTCAATTCACTCACCAGAGACTGGTTTAGGTCTCCTCTTTATAAAAACCAAAATAAGACAAAAAGTCAATTCAGACAAAATGAGAGAGAAAATAGACAAAAGACTGAAGACTTACAAATGGAGTTCGGCTCAGTGAACCAGGTCTTAAGGTCGATGACACTGGGGTACCCTGACTTATGCTCCCCACCTGTTCTGGACACAAAGAATAACCTCTTCTTCTAGTTGTATACGCTGCTTGGGAGATCCTGGATGAGTTTAGGAGCTTCCAGCCATAAGGAACATGTAAGAGTTCCCCTGTTGTGTTGACCACCATTCTTGCACTGGAATAGGGTAAGAACTCATCAGCGGAGATCTCATGACTCCCCATGGAGATAGCTCTGAAGACTAAAGTGGGCCCTATCAAATTGCTCCAAATGTTAAAAAGGACTTGCAAGGGGACTAGGTCCAGGGTAGCAATCTGCTATCTTAGGTGGTCATCCATTGGAAACCTAAGTTTATGCTAAAAAGCAGACTCGTAGAAGCAGACCTTGCCAGGCATAAAATAGCAAGCCCTTTCCTTTAGACTAGGAGCCCTGATTTTGACCCCGACTGAGATTTGGTACTTCTCCCTAAACACCGGAATGTTCGTCTAAGAGAATGTGGAAAGAATAGAGAAAACGGTCATAGAATTGAGGTATTTTCATTGCACTCTCATAACGTCCTCAGAGGTCTAAATCGTGAGGGGAAGGCAAATGGTAACCTCGTTCACATCAATGTCAAAGATTTGGATGCTATTAAAACCAGTGGAGAAGCCTGTGAGGTCAAACAATAGCTGGAGCTGTGCTTGAAGGGGAACCAACCTCATTATGAGGTGGAACCCTAAGGTCCTGCCCGTGACCTGTCAGTTGATCAATAAGAAGAGTTATGGTGTGAAGGGATGTAGAAGGTGCAAAGTGAGGAATGAACTTAATAAAGTCCTCTAAGGAAACACTTGAAAATTTTCTAAAGGAGTTCTCTGAAGGGAGTCTATATGACAGATTAGGAGAAGAAAATAGGACTTGAGATTTCTAAGCTCTAAGAATGCCTAGGGTTTAAAAAATGATGAAGTGGAAAAAAATTTGCTAAGGCTAAGGGGTTTATATAAAGTGTGTGGGAGAAGATAACTGTCCACTCAAAGGTGTAACTGTCCACTCAGAAGAGCCACAACAACACATTTGCACGTTCTCCAAGAAATATATAACGGATAGACACGATCTCCCCAAAAGGTAACGACCTAATCAAGAGCTCTAAACGATGAGTAATGGGGATAAATAAGATTTGCCGAATCAAATGCTCAAACTCTCAAAATGATTGACCGTGATCACTCATCAAACATTCGTACTCCAAATAACTTGATCATCAGAGCTCAGAATTATTTCTTAACTCGCAGTTGAAGCTTATCCTCCCTAATCTGCTCTTCTAAACTAAATGGCAAGTATAAGGGTAATTGATAGAGTAAATTAATAAATTGATCTACTCAGCCAGTTATAAGAAGATATGTGGCCGTCCACGTCAGCAGCCTAGTCCGCCCTAGTAAGGGGAGCTCAAGAGCTCCGCCTAAGTGCCACATGTTAGCCAGAGCTCTCGAGAGTAGGGGTACTCAACCTAAAGATCGTTTGCGCACAATGAACCATGGAACTCAAATGCCAGAGCTCTTCCAACGAGCTATGGAGCTTTTCCGACGAGTTTTGGAGCTCTCTAGCCTACCATTGTGTCCAAATAGGCGCATACATCATGAGCGACTGTTACCAACTCCGCTAGCGCCACAGAGCATCCTTCAATTTCATTAAATGCGCACCAACTACATTTAGCACACCAGGATACATGGAGAAGCAAGGTCAGAGTTAGTGATGGTCAAGGATGGCCTTGGACCTGCTCTGCGAGCTCTCCTGCACGTTTCTCTCTCTATCATATACATATGGAGGGCATTTACTTTCCTCAACAACCAAGCTTTAACCAAGTTTTTAGCAACCAAGCAAAAAAGTGATCAAGCTTTTATTGCAAGAATCTTACTATAGAGCAACAGCACTCAAGAGAGATAGACCCCTAAAGCACACAAAAAAGCTTGTAACCTAGGGAAATCAGATTCGGAGTGGCTTAGAACTCCTCCGATTGTAATATTATAAGGATTGAATAGCTAGAGGGTGATTGTTTACTTGTAACTCGAAACCACTCATTATAATACAAAGCACCTCGAGCTCCTAGCTCTAGTCATGAGAGGAGGACTAACCCATATTGTCATATAGGATGAACCTCCTCTATACATTCTTGTCTTGTTCTGTCCGGTTCATTAATATCTTAATCATTTGTTCAATCAATTGACTGTGTGATCGAAAATAAAGCAGCTCTAGATTTTCGCACCAACATTTACGATCATCAAGAACTAAGTGATATTTTTTTTAAGAACTAAAAGTGATATATTTGTAGGGAAAATTTTAAAATACCTTTTCACATAATTTTTTAAAAATATGTTTTTATCTAGAAAAAAAGAGTGTCCGCACAATGAATTATGCACAAGTATTATTTGTTCATCAAACATTTCTTGTAATATCAAATTATAAAATTTAAATAAATTTAGAAATTAAAAATTAAGAGAACTGTGTTGACCATTAGATTGCATTTTAATACATATTGATGCATACACTAATTAATACGCATTGATTTTGAAATGGGGGAAAAGGTGGTAGAAATCGAACAATAGACTTTTAATTTCCCTAACTCACAAACATTCACTCGTCCAACAACCACGGATATTCATTCACCTTCCAAGGAATTGTAATTCTTGTTACTGTAGGTGAAAATTTTCAATGCAATTTCTATAATTTCATTGCCTTTTATTTTAATCTCATTTTAATTAAGGTGAAGTTTTGGTCCCCATGTTTCCAATGCTATATTCACAATTCAACCTCCATGGATTGAGTTATATATGTGGGTAAAATGGTCCTGGCATTTTTACTATTAACAGACACTAACAGAAAATTGAGATAGTAGGTTGGAGTGTAAAGTCATATTGGTGGGTAAAAAGTGGGATACAAATTCAAAATTTTCAAATAAATTCAAAACTTAAGTTTTTAATTAAGGTGAAGTTTTGGTCCCCATTTGTTTATGACACCCACCCATGATTTGGGTTTTTTATTCGGACTCGAACCCAACAACCCCACTTTTTGTAGGGGGCTGCTATTAACACACTCCAACTTACTTTATAACACTTTTTTTAAAAAAATGTTGATTATTCTATTAATACACACCATTTTTTTTATTTTTAATTAATAATTAAAACATTAAACACTCCCTTAAACTTCATCATCATCATCACCACCACCACCACCATCATTGCCGCCTCTTCTTCTTCTTCTTCTTCTTCTTCTTCTTCTTCTTCTTCTTCTTCTTCACCACCACCATTCCCGCCACCACCTCTATCATTGTTGGTACCACCACCATCCAAATCATCATCCATATCCAAAAGAAGTAGGGTACTTATATTTTGATTATTCCTTTACGTTTCCTTTCATTTATAAATCATTGGATACAAAAAAACATAAAAGAAAAAAAATAAAAAATAAAAACAAAACACGAAGAATGTTTACTCGGTCCTTAGGAACCGAGTGTTGTACAGCTTTCTCGGTCCTAAGGAAACGAGTTAGGCTTTGGGTTATTTTTCCCGTTAGGTACAGCTTTCTCGGTCCTAAGGAACCGAATTAGACTTTGGGTTATTTTTTCAATTCCACTATGTTCCTTAGGACTGAGTGACTTGTGCTTTACTCAGTTCCTTTCGGCCGAGAATGATGAACAACACTCGGTTCCTAGGAACCGAGTACACCTTCATCCACAGCAGAACTTTCTTTTGACGTGGTGTGCGCACTGGTGGAACTTTTTTTAGCCAATAACAAAAAAGTTCAAGAGAAAAAGAGTGAAACGATTAGATTGTCAAAGAAAAAATTAAAAGAAGAAGATTGAAGATGACATTTGCCGGGTGAGTGGTGTGATTTATTTTTTTGAATTATAGAGATAGTAAATTGCTTAATTCCAACCGATATTTCTGAAAAATGCTTAATGGCAATGTGTTGATTTGTGAAAAAAGAAGATTGAAGATGAAAGAGTGGAGTGGTAGAGAGTAAGAGTTGAGTGTTTTTTAGATGAATGTTAATTAATCCTAAAATTAAATATGGAGTGGTGAAGTGTTAAAAAGAGTGAAAGTGTACTTATAGAGTGTTAGATAGTTAAATAGTGTCTGTCAATAATAATCTTTTTTTTATTGCCTCTAGGTTTGTGTTTTTTTTAACTTAAAAATTATAGATTTATTGGAACTCCAACCCAACCACCCCATTATGACACCCACTCATGACCAATTTGATATAAATTATGACACCCACCCATGATTTGTGTTTTTTATTCGGACTTGAACCCAACAACCCCACTTTTTTTTATTGTCCGTAGATTTGTGTGTTTGTGTTTTTTTTTTAACTTAAAAATTATAGACTTATTGGAACTCCAAGCCAACCACCCCATTATGACACCTACTCATGATCAATATAATATAAAATATTCTCTCTGTTTCAAATTATTGGTTTTTTTTGAAAAATCTAACTTATCGAGGATCTAACATTATCATTATATTTTTTATTTAATTTATATTAAATTTTCTTTTATGCCCTTTTCTTTATTTAAAATTTTTACTTGAAAAGTGAAAGTACAAAAGGATAAAATAAGTACGTATTTATTTTTTATAGAAAGCGGAAATTTATTTTGGAATATCCAAAAAAAGAAAGAAGGACCAGCAATTTGGGACGGAATGATACAAAATACATCTTGTTATGTAGTTCTTGATATTTCAAAATATATATAAAATAATTTTGTATTAAAAGTTTTTTATATTTTAAAATTTTATAAAATAATTAAGGAGGGAGAAACTACAAACTAAAAGTGTATTTTGCATTGTTATTTAATAAATAAATAAATAAATAAATAAAATAAGATAAATAATATGGTGGCCCCTTAAATTCTGGAAATCCATGTGATCCATCTGCTGCCGTGTTGAACTGAACAAAATAGCATATATCAATGACTCCTCTCCCATTAAAAAAAATGAAAAAAAAAGGAAGACTTCCGATGACTCCCTTAAAAAATTAACTCCACTTCCTCTCCTACTTCTCCTGAGTTTACAATCTAAAATCCATTTACCCAAGAGAGTTTGATCTTATCATGCAACTTAAGAAATCACCGTAAACAAGTACGTAATTCGTCAAGCATCTCCAATGTATTATTATGAGATTCATTTTGGAACCAAGTTTAATTTAGTTTTTAAAAAATAAGGTCTAAAATATCTCCTTGGTAAATACTATAAATCATAAGGAGCTGAATGAAACTCAACTTATTGTCTAAAGAAAATAAATACTGAATTGTCTTCTCTCCATTATTCTTTCATTCAATTTTATCCAATGGGGTCTAATTCGATCCCTGAACATGTGATTTTTATCATAAAATTTGGTAGGAATGATCTTTGTAATTAGTAGATCATTTTCAAAAAAATTCATCAAAATATTCAAACGGGAAGCGGGAAAAATGATTATCTAAAATTTAATGGTCGGAAATGAACATATATATCAAATTTTTAGTAGGCAAGTTCCAATTTGAACTTCTTGATGAAATTTTGTGGAGATGATATTTATGATAAGTAGATCATCTCTACCAAATTTTGCGAAATAATCCATCTCTTCAGGCCTCAAACTAAACACCATTGGATGAAAGGTGTAATGAAGACGAGATGAGTTCAATAAATACATTTTTTTTAGAATTAAGAAACTAATCTCCTTATTATTATATAATAAACAATGAATAAACTATAATCGGTGAGACACTTGATATATGTACAATAAGATAACAAGTTCTTCATATAATATACGAAATTTTGAAACATAACAATACATGTAATAATACTTGATGTGTATGCAATATATAGGGACTTGAAGGTGGTTGTGAACTCAAAAAATAATAATAATAATAATAATAATAATAATAATATAATAATAATAATAATAATTGTGGTGTTTGGCTTCCATCTTTTGTTAGTAAGGGGCAAGATGGTCGTTTTCTTTCTTCGTTCCTTCCACGAAATATCCAATAATTTACTTCCACCTCTATTACATCACTTGTTTTTGTTTATATTCCTTCCTCACAATCCTTCCTTCTTTCCTTCCTATTCCCAATAATTAATTCATCTGCTAGATCATAACCAGCTTAATTTGTCCAATGGCTACTATTGTGAGACCCCAAGAAGAAGAAGCCTCTTCTTCCACTTGTGCATATACTTATGATGTTTTCTTGAGTTTTAGAGGTGAGGATACTCGAAAGAATTTCACCGATCATCTCTATACAGCTTTGGTGCAAGCAGAATATCGCACATTTAGAGATGATAATGAGATAGAGAAAGGAGAGAGTCTTAAGCCTGAATTATACAAAGCAATCAATGGGTCAACGATTTCGATAATTGTGTTTTCCAAAAACTACGCGTCTTCACCATGGTGCCTAGACGAACTTGTACTAATCCTGGAATGTAAGAAGAGAACCTCGAGACATATAGTTCTACCCATATTTTATGATGTGCATCCAACCGAAATCCGAAAGCAAAAGGGAAGAACGGGAGAATTATTTAATGGGTACGTGGAGCAATACGAGGCCCAAATTGATTATGGAAGAAAGATGGAATTAATGGAAAAGGTGAAAAGATGGAAGGAAGCACTTGAAGAAGTTGCAGATTTGGCTGGCATGGAACTAAAAAACCAAGCGGATGGGTAAGTTAATTTATTTCTCAAAATTGCATCCCCTAATTGCCAACTCTTTATATATATATACATATATGAAATACATTCATAAAAAGTTTAGTGAGACAGAGAAATCTTTTAATACTAAATTAAAATGAAAGGCAGCAAAATTCCTTGTAAAGATATCTAGTTAATTTTGGAGTTGGAATTTGTTAAGAAACCTTTAGGAAGGGGGTACGTCTTAGTTTTGTTTGCACTAAGGTGGTTGATACAATATAATTATAACAAAACTCTCGTAGTACGTCCCTCATTTTTTACGGCATCCACGGCCGGAGCTACCTTTGAAGTCTCCCTTGATTTTTTTTTAATAATACTATTAAATTTTTAACTTAAATCGATGAAAAACAATTCTGGTACTTCATTTTGCCCCCCATTCACTTTTGGAAAAAAATACACTATCTCCCCCCTCCCCCCCCCCCCCCCCCCAAACCCCCTACCCCACCCCCACCAACAAACCCTCCCCAAAATAAATAAATATTCTATCTATCTTTAACTATCTTTAACTAAGAGTCCATTGTTTTGGATATTCAAAATTAAGAGTTAATTTTTTTTTTAATTTATTATATTAGCATTAGATCTCTTTAAAATAATTTGACTAGAATTTAAGTTAGATATTTTTAAACTATTAGAGTATCAACTAAAGTATTATTTTACGATCCGTTCGATAATAATATGGAAAATAATAACAAAAACATATAATATTTTTTGAGAAGTTGGGAAATAATTTGTGGCATGTGGTGAGATTTCTTCTTAATTTTCGGTTTTTTCCATGGAAAAAATTTCTTTAGGAGTACGCATAAAAATGTTCCTGAAAAAGTAATGTATGGTGGAGGACAACGACTCATAAAAATGAACATGAGATGGAGGGCACCTTGTCTGATAACATACATTATCTTATTTTTCAACTTCTAACACAAATCAAGCATTCTACTTTCATCTTTCATATTTATCAAAAGGAGCCTTAGCTTTAATATATTTACAACACATTTTTGGTGCGGCCGTATATGGACCATACATTAGCGATGTTTTTTGGTCACTAAAATATTGGGGAGTCGTTTTAGCAATGAAATAACGTCGCTAAAGCACCCGCAGTTTTTTGAACATATTTATATGATAAGCGGCCGTATAGATTTCTTTCATGTAGCGTATAGGTACATGGTTCATTATCAAAAAATTATACATGACATCCCCCCCCCCCCCCCCCCCCTCCCCCAACACTCCGCCCCTAATTGCATCCAGTTGCATGGATCACCATTATCAACCTGTTTAAAAATAATTGCCAACAGTAGCCCATATCATAATTTTTTTCCTTTTTCAAGACAATAACCCTTTTCTTACTCCACACTGTAGTTTCATACTATTGGCAACATTTAAACTTCATTATGTTTGCTTATATACCTAATTTGCTGGAAATTTGTAGGCATGAGTCAAAGTTTATTCAAAATATTATAAACTGGATCCGAGGTAAATTGAGGCGCACACCCTTGTTTGTTGCTCCCTACTTAATTGGGATGCATTCTCAAGCCAAAATTATTAATAAGTGGTTGCAAGATGACTCGTCTGAAGTTAGCTTACTCGGAATTTGTGGGATGGGTGGCATTGGAAAGACAACCATGGCCAAATTTATTTATGATAAGAACTATGAAAGTTTTGATTGCAGTTGCTTCCTCGCAAATGTGAGAGAGATGTCAGAAAAACCCAACGGTTTAGCTAGTTTACAAAGACAACTTCTTTCGAGTATCTTGAATAAGAAGCATGAAAAGATATACAATGTCGATGAAGGAATCATTAAAATCAAGAAAGCCGTTACAAGCAAAAGGGTTCTTCTGGTTCTCGATGATGTGGATCAAATTGACCAATTAAATGCATTACGTGGCCTTCAAGATTGGTTTTATCGTGGGAGTAAAATCATCGTAACTACAAGATATAAAAGGTTGCTAAAGCCTCTTGAGGTTTTTCACATTAAGGAATTGAGCCCTGATGAGTCAATTAATCTCTTCAGTTTCTACCCCTTTGGAGACGAGCATCCTATTGAAGGTTACAAAAAGCACACAGAAAGGGTAGTACAACTTTGTGGAGGCCTCCCATTAGCTCTTCAAGTTATTGGTTCTTCTTTGTGTGGAAGAACTATACCTCAATGGGAAAGTGAAGTGAAGAAGTTGGAAGCAATTCCTCCCAAGAAAATACTTGATAAACTTAAAATAAGTTATGATTGTCTAGAAGATGATAGCGATAAAAAATTATTCCTTGATATTGCTTGTTTCTTTGTTGGAAATTACAAGGATTACACAATCAAAGTTCTAGACAGTAATGATACTTATGCAAACGTTGGAATTCAAAATCTCATAGATCGGTATCTATTAACAATTGGTCCTCGCAATAAGTTAATGATGCATCAATTACTTCGAGACATGGGAAGAAAAATTGTGAACCAAGAATCGCTTGAGCCTCAAAGACGAAGTAGATTGTGGCATCAAAAAGAGGCCTATAGTGTATTAAGAAATAAGAAGGTAAGAAACATATATAATTTTCAAGTGTATATGTATACGTGTATTTATTGTGCATATATGCTAAATACTAATCAAACTTTTATGTTGTTTCTTTTGTTACTAGGGCACCATAGCAATCGAGGGCCTCGCCCTTGACATGAGCATGTTAATGAAAGATGATAACACTGCAAGAAAGCGTAAATATGATGAATTGATTGATAAGGCCTCACCCTTGACAAGCGTGCGTTCTTTCTTTCATCATTCTGGTTTCCTTAGCTTCCTTTTAGGGCAACAAAAAAGTTTCCAATTGAGAACTGATGCATTTGAAAAGATGAAAAATTTAAGACTATTGAAGCTTAATTATACACAACTAGATGGTCGCTACGATAATTTCCCTGAAAATGTGGTATGGTTGTGCTGGCATGGCTTTCCTTTAAAACATTTGCCCATTGAGTTATCTTTGGAGAATTTGGTTGCTCTTGAGTTACATCATAGCAAACTAGAAAAAGTTTGGGCAGGCTGCAAGGTATGAAAATTATTTATTTATTTATTTCCTTTACAGCTAGGTTCTTAATTAATGATGGTTAGAACTTACTAATTATATTTATTCATTTTTAACAGTTTCTTGGATCACTAAAGATCCTTAATCTAAGTTATTCTGAAAGGCTTGCGAAAACTCCTTACTTTTTAGGAGTTCCGAATCTTGAAAGATTGGTTCTCAAAGGTTGTGTAAGTTTGCTTGAGATATGTGAATCCATTGAATTCCTTAAGAAGCTCAATTTACTTAATCTAAAAAATTGCAAAAGTCTACGGATGCTCCCAAGGAATATGTACAAGCTAGGGTCTCTCAAGACACTAATAATCTCTGGTTGCTCGACACTTTTCGTTGGTGGAAATGACATAAGCATAACAAGCACTGCCAATGGCCAGGGAAAATGGTGGCGTACTTCACTTTTATTGCCATGGATGCGACAACTAAGCAGAGGTCCAGAAATTTTATGGACATCTTTACCATGCTCATTAACAGGCTTAAGTCTTTCAAATTGCAATCTATCCAATGATTCCTTACCACGTGAGTTCGGTAATCTATCGTTGATCAAAGATTTGGATTTAAGCTTTAATTCTTTTCATTGCTTGCCTGATTGCGTTAGAAGCCTTAATAACCTTCAATCATTATCCTTATCTTTTTGTGAGTCTGTCGATTCAATTTTTGGTTTGCCAAGTAATTTACAGATGTTGGATGTGTATCATTGCTCATCATTAAGAAAAATATCATTCCAATCAACTGTGCTGCATCAATTAGATTTCATCTTTACTGATCAATGCCATGAAATGGTTGAAATAGAAGGCATTTTCAAAAGAGAACCAATAGAAAAAGTTGACAGGAGGATAATTAAGAATTTGAGTATTGACATTGAATCAAGCAAAAATCTTAAAGTGCAACATATAGGGCTGACAAGACTAATGGTAGATCGAATCCAGGTGCGTTCTTTCTCTTTCTCTCTACATCTTTCTCTCCCTCTTATACCATGTTATAATTGATGAAGACTAACATTATGATTATATAGGTGCAAGGATTTTATGAGTATGGTATATTCAGCACCTTTATCCCAGGGGGAGAGATCCCAAATGGTTTTAGTGAGAGGAAAAAGGGGTCGGTAATTTCTCTGATTGTGCCTTTGCTTCCTAATTTTAGGATTCAATGCTTCAACATCTGCTCTGTGTATGCAAGGATTGATTTCTCGAAGCGGTATTATCCAATTAGCATCAAAATCAATAATAAGACGAAGGATCTGACTTGGATGTACAGCCCTATTTTTTTAGGCTTTCCAGAAGGAGACGAAGACATGACATGGTTAAGCCAATGGAATTTTAGGAATCAGCTAGAAAGTGGGGATGAAGTTGTCATTTCAATTTCAATAGGTGATGTATTTGAGGTAAAGGAGTGTGGTATCAAGATCATATATGAAGAAGATAATGGAGTAGTCTCGGATGATAATAAAAAGACATATTTTCTTTGGAAAAAAGTCTGTGCCGGAGATTTGTCAGAGTTGAGATTGTTTCCAGGGACATACTTAGTTTTTCGCCACCTCTATAAAGATGTATACGAAATACAAGGGATACATCTACTTCTTGATGGATGTCAACATACTGTTCAAAAATTTGATAGTAAGAACGTCACGGCTTTTATGAAACGTGAACAACCTAGATGTGAATGTAATAGTTGTCAACAAAATGTGTTTTGTTTTAATTCTCTACATTGTATAATTAAGTAAAACTCTCAATTGCTTTTCCACTTACTATTGTTTGAACTTTTTATGTTAATTTACTTATATCTGAATAACACAGGCGATATGTGTGGATGCAATTCTAGTGTGAATATATATGTCATTGAGGCTTGTATATACTAATTACTACAAACTCATCAAAACTACCTGGTTCTAGTGCATGAAAACATCTATACAATTATAAGCCAGAAACTACCACATTTGGCAAGAGCATCTATATTGGGTATGGTAAATTAGCAAATTTACCATATACCCCTATCTACAATGGGAAAAAAGCATAAGGGACAAACTTAGTCTTATATGGTAGGAGGTGTATAAAGTTGCCACACGCCTAAATTTTACTCATGCGGACCATAATCACTCGTATGAACCAAAAGAGTGTGGCATACCCGTATAATAAAAAAATGGTAAGGGTATGTCACACTCGTACGAAGCTTTTTCTATTTATTTTTTTCCAAGCTTTGCTTGCTCGTATGAACCAAGCTTATAAGACTTGTATGGCTACTTTTTAACATATTGGGTGTAGACTCAAAAAAATTATTGGAACAATTGCAAATTTATGGGTTAAGTTTAACATATCCAAATTTTGGTATTTCCTATTTTATCCCTAGATTTTTTTTATTTTATTTTTTTAGATAAAAATTATAAATTTGTTGAGACCCAAACCCTTGACCACTAGGATATAAAAGAAAACACTTCACGACTACATTATTTAACAATTTGTTAAATGTTTACAATTTTAGTTACATATCCGTGTGCATAGAAGGAGACCATGCACATGCATAGCATGTGCATAAGTGTTTAGTGAACATAAAACTAAACTGCTTTTATATACTACAACCTCAAGAAAAAAATTATATTAAGGTCTTACTTTTGCCCAAGTAATTGTTTCCACTCTCTCAAATTACTACTCTTTTATAGTTTTTTGCATATATAGGGAGTTTTTTTCACTAGTTCTCTCTAAAATTCTATTGGATCGATTGTTTGTGCTTTAGCCGGGTTATTTATCAATAATAATATACTATTATATAACGGAAGGAGGAATTTTTCTTTTTCTTTTTTGGAGGAGGGACGACGGATTTCAACCGCCATGAAACTTTGTCAAATATTCGATTTTCAATTTTGCTCCCTTAATCTTTTTGTTTTCATGTAAAACCATGCTTCCAAAGGAATTCAAACCCTTGCCACTGAGCGATCTAAGTGCTTACTTAATTGTAGGCCATTTATCATTTTACTAAACTATTTTTTTCAAATTATATTCATCCTAATTGTACACGGATCGCGTGTTCAAATTAAGTAGTCTAATATTATTAAATGCAAGGTGCAATACATGAAGAATGTGCTATTTAGTTAACCCCGCGATCACAAATTTATTAAAGTCCACTAAAACATGTATTTTCTTTTTCAGACATAATCAATATATCAAATTTGGCGATGTCCCACAAAATTTAACTCGACTCTACAACTCCGCCCATGCCTCAGGTAGAACATATCACGACAGCATCTACTTGTTCAGAAATTTAGCAATGCTTTTTAGCACACAAAAATACACTTAATCTCACTTTTTGCAAATACTAGTTTTTGTGCACATGCATTGCACGTGGTTTTGGTGCTTCACAAATATCATTAAATCCATTAATATATATATATATATATATAACTAAGAATTTCATAATTAGTATGAAATAAAAATAATAAAAAATAAACAAAGCATAGTATCAAGTATAAAATTCATTTGATTTTCTTTACCGACCTAAAAGCCTTATAATTTTAATACGATCTATTAAATAGTTTTACTTCTTGGGAAATTTGCTATGAAGTTATATAGAAATCTTATACTGAACACATAAGTTAACATAAAATCTAACTTATTTAATTATTTTAGCGAAATAAATTAGAGTTTAAATTTACTTGGAATATTAATATAAAAATATATTGAGCTATACACTTATAGTCTTATACTATTTTATTTAATGTAAATCTAGCTTAAAAGTTTATATAATTATTTTAGCAAAATAGAGTAGAGTTTGAATTTATTTAAAATGCTAATATAAAAATATATGGAGTTAATATTGTTTTATTTAATGTAAATCTTAAATGTTTTTGTATAAAATCAATGGGCATATTTGTCTTCACAAAAAAAAAGGGAAAACCACTTAAGTTAGTCGTACTTTTAAATATAGTATATATATAGATATAGATATTTGTTAAAGGAAATTACACGTAATGTGCTATCGTCTAGATAGAATATGTATTAGGGCTTTTACTGTGCAAATTATATATTATGGGCCACACACTACACCAATCGGTAGATTCGGCGACGTATTCAATATACTTCGTCGCCCTAGATATACATAGACGACGAATAAACATATACGTCGCCTTAAATACTCTTACACGACGTAGGTTAATCATTCATTGCCTAGGATAACTTAGGAGACGTAGGTATCATCTTGGTCGTCTAAGAAAAAATTAGGCGACGTATGAAATAACCTATGTCGCCTAAAATCAATTGAGCACGAACATTATAAATGGTGGTCCACCGTGAATGACATTATGTTTAGGCAACGTACGTATGTATATATTTACGTCGCCTAGTATCTTTTCAACATCAAATAGCCGCAACTCCTCCATTTTCGGGATCTAAAGGTTCTAGCGAGATTTTTGGGGGATTTTGGCGATTTAAAGCTGTAAATCAACAACATTCCCCTCGTTAAAGGTTTTTTTTTATCTTTAGATAGTTTATCTCTTATTAATATTAATTTTTAAGTAATTTGTGTGTTTATATATATGTTGAGATTTATGTAGAAAATGTATATTTGTTGTTAAATATATGATGTTGTTAGTTGTTGCCCCTATTTGATCTGTTGGTTAGTATTATTGATAGTGGATACAAATATTTTGGTATAAATTTGTAGATTTCTAGATTTGAGAATATATATTAATTGTTTAAAATATGTTGAGATTTGTGTAGAAAATGTATATATTTTTTTTAATATATGATCATGTTGTTAATTGTTGCCCATATTTGATCTCTTGGTTCGTATTATTGATAGTGGATGGTAATATTTTAGTATAGATTTGTAGATTTTTATATTTAAAAATATATGTTTATTATTGAAAGTATATATATATATATTGTATAAAATATATATGTTATATGGCAGTGAAAATGGATAAATCTTGGATGAAATGCTCAAGAGGTTCAATGCAATTCATTGTAGGGGTAATGGATTTCTGTATGTTTGTACGAGAGAATGGCAATAGTACGACGGGGTTGTATCCGTGTCCTTGCAAATGGTATTACAACATGGGCACACGACTCAGCTTGGATGACATATACGCCCACTTGACAAGTAACGGTATAATGCCATTGTATACCTTATGTTACTTACACGGTGAAGTATGAGAAATACAATAGTACACGGCTTCTTCGAGTAACAGTGTCGATCATTGTAGTAACCCAACTGTGGCGTTCGTGCAAGATGTTTTTTCCTTCCGTGAATTGTACGATCCCCCTGGTGTTGACACTGTATTTTAGGCGGATCCAGTTCGAAGAAAATATGATGTTATCAACGTATATTAGACGAAACAATGACTCTGCTGTACGAGGGTTGTAAAGTGATTGCGTTGTGCTCTATGCTTAGAGTTTTGCAGTTGAAGTAGGGTTGCAATATGACGGACACGGCCTTCAACAAGTGGGTTGCATAAATGAATTATCTGTTAACCGAAGGAAATAAATACCCAGACTTATACGCAGTTGCAAATAAGACCTTGAAGAAGATTGTCATGGTTTATGAGGTGATCCACGCTTGTTACTACGGTTGCTTCTTGTTTTACAAAGAAGGTGCACATCTAGATCAATGTCCTGCTTACGGTGAGTCGAGATGGGAACAAGATAATACAAGCGGCGGTAAGCGGATTGCCCGAAAGATTGTTAGGTACTTCCCTTTGGCAAGAGGTTGCAGTGTCTATACATGTCTGAACGCACTGCAAAGAAAATGCGGTGGCACGGGGAAAGAATAGCAAAAGATCCTGAATTTCTGAGACACCCAGTGGATGGGGAAGCATGGAAGGATTTCAACAGGTGAAGTATATATATACAGTTTGTATTTGTGTGTATATATATATAATAATTAATAACTATTTATATATTATAGTATTGAATTTTGTCTTTTCATTTTCAGGTCACATCCGAAATTTGCGTCGGACTTCAGAAACGTGCGCCTCGCTCTAGCGTCTGATGGGTTCAGTCCCTATAGGACTACAACCGTGCCATACAGCGCTTGACCTGTTATTATGATGCCTTATAATTTTCCTTCATTATTGTGTATAAAGAAGGAGTTTAACATGCTAATGATGCTTGTATCTGGCCCCAAGTCTCTGGGAAAGTGTCTCAATGTGTTTATGAGACCAATAATCGAGGAGCTTAAAATGTTGTGGGAGATGGGGGTGCTGACTTGGGATCGAAACGGTGAAGAGGCATTCAACATGAGGGCAGCCTTGATGTGGACCATAAGCGACTTCCCATGATTAGGGATGTTGGGAGGCATTTAGACGAAAGGGTACAAGGCATGTTCCATATGTTTGGATGATATTGATGCAATGCACAATAATGGAAGAATGTCGTACCAAAGCGCGCGTAAATGGCTACCCTTAGATCACCACTATCGGATGCAGCCGACAGCGTTTAATAGTAAGCAAGAGTTCAGAACTGCCCCACTGCAAGACAAGTTTACAAAGCGACCATTAAGCGTTCACACCCTCTTCAATCGACGCATCCGCATAACGACTTCAAACAGGTACGCCTCTTAATACATGATGTTCTACTGAGTTTGTAATTTTGAGTAAGTTTTAATGAGTTTGCATCTACATTTTCAGGCACCTAAAAATAGACTATGTTGGACTCACGTCAGTATATTCTGGGAGCTGCCTTACTGGACTATATCTAGTGTGAGATATGCATTAGATGTCGTGCATATCGAAAAAAACATCTGTGACAACGTCTTCGGCACTGTTTTAAGTCTTGATGAAAAGACTAAGAATGATGCAAAATCTCGCGCAACTCTAAAGAAGATGGGCGTATGTAGCAAGCTCTGGGCGAAGAAAGGCCCGTCAGGCTGATTACACAGTTCGGCCTAGGGATCAGAGAGTTGTATTTGATTATAGTGCTGCTATTAAGTATCCAAGAGGTTATGCGGGAAGCCTATAGAATAAGGTCAAAGTATCTGATAAAAAGTTCTACGGATTAAAGACGAACGACTGTCATGTCATGCTTCAGCGTGTTCTTCCAGTGGTCATCCAGCCATATTTGGGAAGTCACGTCGCCGACGTACTAGTAGACTTATCCAGATTTTTTAAGATAATATGCGCCTGAGAGTTCAGGAAGGCAGATGTCTGCCAGATGTAGAGCGATATTGTCATGATTCTCTGCAAGCTAGAGATGATCTTTTCGCCAACTTTCTTTACCATCATTGTTCATCTCTGCTTCTACCTACCCGAACAGGTCCTTCTCACTGGTCCCGTACATTATACCTGGATGTTTTTCACTAAAATGTATGAATTATTTTTCATTGTTTATAATTATCTATATCCCTACTATATAATTGTACAATTTTATAGGCAGCTCAGTGAATTCAAGAAAAATGTCAAAAACAAACGTTACTCATAGGGGTGTATTGCCGAGCGGAACATCATGCATGAGTGTGTGACTTACATCAATAACTATCTTGATGATCCTAACGCGAGTGATAAAATCATTCTAGAGGCACCTCGGTGGAACATCTCAATTGTTTTCGATCTCGTGAGGCTGAGCGGTTGCATCTGTTAGAGTGATATACTAAAAGCCATGGTTTTATTATTATTATTGGTTTTGATATGTTTTATAGACTCGGTTTTGCTATTTAAATGAGAATTTTTATGGGCAATGGTTGCATTATATTATCTATTTAAATATTGTGCAAGTGTGTCTTTTATTCCATATAGTAAATGATTTGGCGTGTAGAGTATAGCTTACACACAGAGGATCATATCATCGGTTCTTATGGAATATAAGTTTATTGGTTCACGGTCTTAGATGGAATTGGACAATCATCGGTAGGATTGTAGCACAAGTTTTAGTAGTTTATCTTGACTACAGAAAACGGTACAGTTTTAACTCGTTGTGCTAGTACACTTTGTGTGTATTGAACAGGATCAGTTTGGGTTAATTGTTTTTATACTGACTATATAAAATAATTTAAAATTCCATGGTTATTATGATTACTTATGCTCTTAATCTTAAAATAATTAATAGACATATATATGTAGTGTTTGTTGTTTTGACTCATTAAGAGTGAGATTCATTTATGGATCAATAATCTTCATGAATTGGATGGCGACACTATATGTATGATGAATATTAATTATTGACAGAATCCACGTCCCGGTATAGGGATTGATGATAACCCCTTGAGAAGCTTATAAGTTTTGATCATGTCAAACCCTGCATATGGATTATGTTAATCCGACATGTCAAATAAGTTAAGTGGTACACTCAAGGATTAAGAAGTCATTTAAATATAGTTGTCAGTAATTTAATTTAAATGACGGTTATCTGAAATCTTAACGTGGGGAGAATAATAAGTATTTAATAACAAGGGGCTCGAAATATAATTTTTGAGATAATGACAAGAGTGCAATTATAATTCTTTAGTGGTGTGAATTATAATTTATGGAAGGAATCAATTCTTAATCGAATTAGGATTCCAGTTTTTCATAGTAAGCCCAAACACTTATTTCTCCTTAGGGTCCCTATCGTAGCCTTATATATATACCAGCCTTGCCTCTTCTCTCGCCACAATATAATTCTCACGAATTTAGGGTTTGTGCCGTAGAGAGTAGAGAAGGAGATCTTGGTGATACCGCAGCCCATACTCAGTACAAGATTGCACGGTGGAAGGAATACGATAGAAGATCTTGAGGTTCTATCGAACCCGTGTTCTCGATTCGTCTTCACCAATCCCTGTTCATGCTGAGACGAGATCAAACTAGAGAGATCTCGAAGGTAAAATCCGATTCCGCACTAGGGTTTTACATAAAAAATTTTGTTCGGTCTATACACAATATTAAACGATTCTGGAACTAAGTTTCCATCAGCATCAGGACCGACAGCCTGAGGAGAGTACAAATCGCAATGGCTCACTGGTGTGTGATGGAAAACTGTACCGAAGCACAATGCTATATAGACATTCACCGAGATCAGTTTGCTGATCTAGCTCCAAAAGGGACTGATGAGGAGCGTATTGCGTCGTTTATTGACCATTTCCCTAAATGGGTAAACAATCAACCTTAATTGACTTGTTACGTCGCATGCGTTTGACTTATGTTCCAAATATTTTGTTATGCAGATGCACAATCTGTATAGTAAAGATGCTCCTAAATATAACCGGGAGGTACAGATTTTAGCATCTAAGCCTATGCGTTGCACCATTTATTCACGGTGTGACGCAAATGGTGTCAAGTATGTGTGTCATCAACGATACCAGATCAGAAAGACTCAGAACAATGGAGTGATGGTAATGGCCGGTGACATCACATATTATGGGATTTTACAGGCTATTGTCGAACTAAGATATACGGAAGGCATGCCAGTTGTGTTGTTCATGTGTAAGTGGTACAACACCGACCCTAATGTTCCTGGTAGCACAAAGTATAATCGTGGGCTTTTATCCGTCAACACGAATACTAGTTGCTACGATGACCTTCCATTTATTCTTGCCAAGACGACAAGCCATGTATTCTATATAGATGATCTGTCGATTGGTGAGGGATGGAAAGTCGTCCAGTACTTTATGTCACATAGAGGTACGTACAGGGAGACCACACTTGCAAGGGATGCAACCGCCACTCAACTGTATGAAGTATAAGAACCCTATCAAGAACCTAATGCGATATGTATTCTCATATCTATTGTATGTATCGACTTTAGTTCAATACCGCGGATAGATATTCCCGATGATGACGACTCCGACGAAGATGACGATTATGACGAGAATTACGACTCAGACGATGTAGAAGGGTATACCAATGATCTCTTAAGCAGCGATGAGGATAAAGATAAAGAGGAGGATCAGGATGATGATAATGATGATGATGATGATGATGATGATAACTCCGATTGATGTTCTATATGTTCTTATAAATCAGACGAAGATAAGGGTCAAAATGAATTTTGGTTTGCAGTTTGTATTTGTTTCATGCCTCTGTGGTTTATTTTCAATTTTTGCATGTTATTTTCTATTTTTAAAATCTGAAAGAAAGCAATTCTATAATTACTGGGTCCAGTAATCCAAATTACTTGCCCCAGTATTCCAGATTACTGACTGCAATAATCCATATATGCGTCCAGTAATCCATTTCTGGGACAAGTAATCTAGATTACTGACCCCAGTAATCCAAGTTGCTTGCCCAGTAAATAAGATAAACGGGGCCAGTAATCCCAGTTGCTGATGCAGTAATAAATTATTGGATCATTAATCTATTACTGGGGTCGGTAATTATCCATTACTTCTTCAGCAATTTGGATTACTGAGCCCAGTAATCTGGATTGGAGAAGGCCCCAGTAATCTCTTCACTTTCCAAAGTTGGTGCAGTAATTTGAAATTCTGAAAGTATGCATCTATTCCAAGAGACTACTATATAAACATGATTGCCATTATAATAACAATTGGAATTAATGCACGCATGTGATATAAAATGACATTCCAATAGACTACTATATAAACATGATTGTCATTCACAAATCAAACCAACTATCAAATTTCTCATTTTTTTTCTACTTTCACTTATTTGCCTCACCATGTCAACTCCTCCAAAATCTCCATCCACATCATCTCCTCCAAACTCTCCATCCAACTTCACTGCAATGTGCCTTCAAAATCTTATTTTTGCTGATGAAATGCAGAAGGCTTGGGATGCTAAATCAAAAAAAGTTGAAAAGAGCATGAAGAGGTTGAGAGGGAAGCTTGAGGAAACGAGGAAGAGGAACCGTGAGATGGTAGAGGCGGAGGAGAGAGAGAAGAAGAAGAAGAAGAAGAAAATTGATGTATATTTTTTTTTAACGTAGTTTTTTTTTTTTAAATATATTCTTCTTCTTTTTTAATTTTAATTTTTAATGAAAATTAGTAATTAATATTTTAATATTTCTTCTTGATTTCAATCAAAATTTAACCATCTTAATTTTCTCCATTTTTTCAATTCACTAGGGTATACCTAGGGGTAGGGAATTTATAAATAATCATAGCACATTGTTAAACAAACAATGATATGCCTAAGGGTGTTTAGAGAATCGATTGGAGGAACAATGTATTTCGAACACACCTATAGCAAATTTGAGAGACAAACCGGGACGCGTGGCCACTAAAATAGCTTTTTATGTTGTAAAGTCACAACCAACAATATAAATTAAAAAAACGCTTAAAAAATTGAACAAAATAAATCGTGCACTCATATTTAATAGATTTTCTTGAATTTATTGATTTGATGTTCTGAAAAAATGTCTACTGGATTACTGTGGCCAGTAATCCTTCCAAGTTGCTTGTGAAAAATTGGATTACTGGGTCAAGTAATCCCATTATTGGGTAAGTAATCCAAACAAAAACAAAAAAACTAAACTACAAAAAGAGGGAATTGTTAAAAAATTATAATAATTATCCATAATCATTTACACCATAATTCACATACCACAATCATTTACAACAACATGGTTCAATCCGATGGTCTAAGGGTTCTAAATTTGTTGAGTATGTTTTGCCTGAAAAATGTCCCTCCCTTTTGGGACGACTTCTTCCCCTTAACCAAGCATTCCATGAAGTGAAGGATGAACCCACCACAATCTGACCTGAAAACCAAAACCAATTTTTGGTTTATTGTGCCACAATATCATTTACCAAAAAATTACTAATAAATAAGCATGAATATCCGAGCTACTTACAATCTTGCCATTTGTTATGGGCAGTCGACATTTTCGACAAAGGTGTATGACTCAAATTTTAACTGTTTGTTCATGATCATCCACCTCGTTCTCTTTTCATTGGCGGTCAGCTCTTTATGTTTAATTTTTGGGCCGTTTTGATCTTGATCAACCACATGCTCTCGGTACACCTCAAGATCAATGCTTGCTTGAGTTTGGAACTGACCGCCAAGCCATATGACATTCATCCAATGCTTAATGTGGTTTGCCTTTATTTTTTTTTAATAAGGCCAAGGTAAATATATGGAGTCAGGTATTAATCTTGAAAACACATAATCTGGCTAGTATAATATTTGGTTGTTGCCTTACCACTGTCTTTGCATTTTTGCCCACTTGTCATCACCGGACTTTTTACCCTTTACGGGTAGGAAGGAGTTCATGTGGGTTATTGTTTGCTGATCGTGGTTTATGTAGAAAGGGTGAAATGTCTGCTCGTCCTGTGATGTAATGGAATCAAGATTTTTTTATGGGTAAATATTTTTCATAGGGGTTTCATGAGGAGATTTGCAACATCAAACTCGTTCCCACTAAAGTCTTTGCCGGACGTAGCAAGCTTTTCTTGGTGTGCAATATAGTAAAACTGTAAAAAAAAAATTAACAGGAATTATGGCAATGTAAATCTTCGTGCACTGTAATTTTTTGGTTTATCGTGGATTTACTTATTGAAGCTTCCAAGCCAATGAAACCAAATCTATCCATTTTTTTTTGTTTTATCCCTACTTTATCATGGTAATGTATTGCTTCAAAACCTGCAACATTTTGCACATGCACTTAACTTGTTAGAAAAGTTACAAGTGCACAAGTAATGGATTACTAGCCCTAGTAATCTTTATTACTGACCCCAGTACTGAAGATTACTTGGGCCAGTAATCAAAATTACTGGCCCAAGCAATCCAAATTAACACACACAGTAATTGAAATTGATAACTGATAGTAATTCAAATTATTCAATTGTTTCTTCATTTTTATTAAGATTTATCCCCTCAATTATGTCTTTTATCATATTTTTTTTTATAATAGGACTGAACAGGTTGTCAAGATCCTGGTAGTAGATTTCGCTATTAAGATAACAAATTAAAATCAATTAGTGTGTCTTTTTTAATTAGTTTTACAATTACCACTTGTGGATAAAAATATTTACTTACTTGTTCAAGCCGAAAAAACTGTGGTAATGCTCCTGAATCTTCATGTTGATGGTTTGCTAGGGTTCCTTTGTGTAGTTGATCTCATTGATAAGCAATGGTTGTATGGGCCCATGGGCCTTTGCTTTCTTAAATGGCCTGCTGATTACTGAAGGTTGTATGGGCCCATGGGCCTTTGCTTTCTTGATTGAATGTTAGGACGGTAACGTAATGACCCTTTGTTCTGGGGCCACCTCTTGAGCAATCTGTTTAACCACATCGTCAGTCTGGGCCAATGCTGCTTCTTCATTTATAAACCTTCCCCAGTCTTTGACCCTCTCTGTGACAACCTTCTTCTCCCTTTCTTCGGCCACATCCAATGTGTCATCAACCCTATCATCTCGAATTGAATTGTGTGGTATTGGATCATTTTGGTCTCTTAGAGTTATAGGTGTTGTGACCTGCGGTTGATCCTGTATCCTTTCATTTTAGCGCTCTAGCAGCTTGATTCTTTTATCCGACGCTACTATAGCGTCAACCATTTGTTTGGTGAGGGCATGGACAGTTTCTTAATAGTCCATTAGATCCGGCTTTTGTAGGTCCACGTTGATGTTATTGTCGATAAGTCGAGACAACTTGGCGACAACAGTATCGACAATTTGGACCACCTTTTTTGCCATATTCTCGTTTTTCTTTTTTTGTGGGACCTGGAATCACAGATAAAACATAACATGTAATGAGAATCTCCAGCCTATGTCTAACAATAAGAATGGATTGCTGGGGGCAGTAATCTAATTACTGGTGCCAATAATTTAGAATACTGGGGCAGTAATTGATTTATGACCAAAGAAATCTAGATTACTGGGGACAGTAATTTATTAAAGAAAAATTACTGGAGGCAGTAATCTGAATTACTGGGGCTTGTGATCAGAATTACCGGTACCAGTAATCATGATTACCGGTGGAAGTAATCCATTACCAACCCCAGTAATTATAATTAGTGGCACCAGTAATCTTCAATATTGGGAGAAGTAATCCAGTAATTAATAGTATAGCATCCTATATTTCATGCAAAATTCTTACCCATTTTGAAAGATTTAATGATTCATCCTCACCACTCTTTTCTTCACCTTCGAAATTATTCTTATCCCCACAGTTTCTTCTTCCTTTTTCGACTCCCCTACTAATTGTTTGTGCATCAAATTAAAGGCAGACACTGGCCAAGTTCCACCAAGTACAAGTTCTTGAATCACAAAGTACAATTAAATAGGTTCTTTTTATCTTAAATGCATAAAAGTATAGTATTTATATCAATGCAAAAGTTACCTCTAAGAGGTTGGGGTTTAACTCCAAGGCCTTCATGTTGAACATGTCTCTAATGTTCTATGCCATGAAATGTGGCCTGCCGATTAGACGATTCTTTGACCGTGGCAATCTATGTTTTGTGTTCTCCAAAAACCAATATTGCACCAATAGCGTGCATTCGTTGAGTGTGCTTGGTTTATCCTTGTTGTACTTCTTGATGCCAGAGAACAAGAAGTCCACAGTCGAGTTTGCCCAGTCATACTTGTTAACGTTATCAATGTCAATGCATATGTTGACCAGATCCCATGTAAGATTGATCCCCGTTCTGTTGAAGAAGAATGTTGAGAATAAATACATCAACAGAGTCGATGCAACCTTTTTTGGATCAGCTCTTTTTTCTTTGTTTAGCTCAGATGCGAGCAAGTTCTTTATATCGGTACGAGAAAGCCCTTTTGTTTCTTTGCAGTTTTTGAACAGGTTGGCCGCCTGTGCCTTTATATCCTCTGATCGAGGAACGGGTACAATTTTTAGTCCTCTAGTGAGGAGGTGAAACAAGATCGACAAAAACTCTGCGGTCAAGTCCAACTGTAAACTACCAAAGGACCACACCATTTGGTTTGTGTCGAAATGCTTCATTATTATTTCGAAGTCAATTTCAGTCTTCCTACAATTGGCTTCCTTGACTAAGGCATCTCAGAAGCAACACATCTTAGGGCCGAATACCTTCCCGTTCAAAATCTCCCATGTTTCAGTCAGGATGGCTTCCTAGTATTGATTTACCAATTCGAAAAAGGCCAATATTGTGCATCTCTGAGGAAGAGACCTTTTTGGTTTGGTAGTGTCTGCCTTTGATGGTTTTTCCTGATTCTTTTGTTTCTTCGATTTGGCAGTTTTGGGAGAACCAGTGGGCTTGCCCTTCGGGTTCAGTACCGTTTCTTCGGCTATCTTTGTGGTGGCTTTCTTCAACTGTGCTTCACTCAATGGTGTACGTCTTTTCCTCAATTTAGATAGTGGCACAACGTCACTGCTGCTTGTAGAGACCTCTTCCCTACCACACACCGGGGTATCATGTTCTGATGCCATTCTGATTTCAGCAAAATAAATTAGTTTATTAAGGAGAAAAGCTACATAGGCAATTATCAAGATTATTAGTCCTAGTAATCTGTTACTGGTGCCAGTAATAAATTACTGGGGCAAGTAATCCATACTACTGGGGCCAGTAATCATGATTACTGGGGCCAGTAATCATGATTACTGGGTCCATTAATCCAAGTTGTTGTGACAGTAATGAATTACCAGAGCCAGTAATTATCCATCACTTGGGCCAGTAATCCATGACTATGGCCAGTAATTCATTACGAGAGAGATAAATCCAGATTACTGGGGCCAGTAATCCAAGTTGCTGGGACAGTAAAGGATTTCGGTGCCAGTAATTATCCATCACTTGGGCTAATAATGGATTACTGCGGCCAGTAATTTATGACTGTGGCCAGTAATTAATTACGGAGGACAATAATCCAGATTACTGAGGCCAGTAATCCAAGTTGCTGGGACAGTAATGGATTATCGGTGCCAATAATTATCCATCACTTGGGCGAGTAATGGATTACTACGGCCAGTAATCCATGAGTGTGGCCAGTAATTCATTACGGAGGACAGTAACCTAGACTACTGTGGCCAGTAATCACATTACTGGGGTCAGCAATTAATTTATGTGTCTAGGAAACGTTATTATTGAGGTCAATAATCCTAGTTTTGGTTATCGTTGTAGCAATCAACAAGGAACAGGAACCGCATGTCAAGGGAAGATACTACTCAACATTACACATAGAAACAGATATATAGGGTTCATTTATTGTTTTTAGACCCTATATATATTCGCTCATAATGGCGAGATGCTTTCATCAAATATAAAATCTTTTTGGTGATAAAAATAAGTTGTTAACAGACATTAACGTACTTAAAAAAACATGTGAAAAATAGCATGGGGAAAGTGAAAAAGAGAGAGATAGAGTCAGAGTTAAACTTACATGATTGGATAAGCCAAAGAGATGACAAAAATGATGTCTTTACGTGTGAAGTACAGAGAGAGTTAAAAAGCGAGAGCTTCGTTGTGAATCGTGGTCTCTGAAAATGGCAGTACTTGTTAGAAAAGGTGAAGAGTGTCAAAAGTTTTTTTCAAAAGCAAATATTTGTTGAGGAGTGGTACCGGGTGTAAATAAGAGGAATATATCATTTACAAATATTTCATAATTGATGTGTTAAAATGAGTTAGTGCTAAATTTTTATCCTTGTATGTGTTAAAATGCAAATACTGAACCTAAATTACTAACCCCAGCAATCCAAATTCTCCACCAGCAACTGGATTACTACCCGCAATAATCTTGATTACTACACCCAGTAATCTAGATTATTGGGCGGTAATTAGTATTACTTCCCTCAGTAATTGATTACTGGTCCAAGTAATCGAGATTACTCGATCCAGTAATCCTTTACATAAAATTTAAAACAGCAGACTAACTTAGATTTTAAGATTTCACCACTTTGCGAGAACGATCCAAACACAAGCATTCATAAAACAGCCACAAATAAAAATTAATAGTGTACAAGATAAGACATGGAGAAACAACTACTTTTCCATTGATGAAAGTAAAATTACAAAGGAGGGACTTCGAGGTCCAACTGAAATAAATTGTATACAAGATGAGATATAGAGAAACAACTTCTTTTCCATTGATGAAAGTAAAATTACAAAGAAGGTAATTCGAGCTCCAATTAAAATAAATGGTGTACAAGATGAGATATAAAGAAAGAAACCGCTAATTGTTCAACAAATACAAGACCAGAAGGATCTCAAGAAGTTAACCCCCCACAGTCTTATAGTTTCTTCCTCCATAACCGCAAAAACCCTACGATATAGATGGGTAGGTGGCTGCTTTGCTAAAGGAAAGACTAGAAGATGGGAAAGAACCGTGTATAATTTTTCCGTTGGCAAATCCTTGATTCATATAAATACATGGGTAAACATGTAGTTTCGATTGATCAAGGTAAGCTTTCCCATCTGACCTTCCTCATCTCCCCCTACCCTAACAGCTCACATAGTCGGTCCCTCTCTGCGGTCACGGCGGCCAGACGTTGCTCCAGGTCTCTAATGCTTTGAGTCAAATTTTCCAACATTCGAACCTCTCTTTCAAGTTTTTCCACCCACCGGAAAAGGTTATCAATTGCACTAAGGGTCACCGGAGGACTATAGGAACAGTTAGCCTCTGAAACATTATCCATCGGTAATGGTATTAGAAAAGTAATAGAATGGGTTACTGATTATAGCAGTGCAAGCTTTGGTTTTTGAGGGAAGTTATTAATTTTAAAACGACGTGATATTTTGGTAAACTTACCTACCCGTCCTGCTATGCCACGAGGCAACCCTCACCCCCTACAGCTAATTAATAAACTGACTACCCGAAATGATGATACGGACGTGTAAAGTTACACCAGAAACTTCAAATATACTGGACCAAGCATTGGATTACTGACCCCAGTAATCTAGTTTACTGGCACCAATAATATACACACAATAAATTTTCACACACGTGATTTGTCAAAAACTTATTTTACCGAGATCACAATAACAACAAAAAAATATGATTAAAATTTTTAAAAAAAATTAAAAAAAAAAGTCGGTCCAATTCGATTTACTTTTATTTTTTCTAGTATGAAGATAAATTGAACCTAAGTTTGTCGATTTAGATTCATCACACGCTTCTCCTTTTTATCTTATTATCGGTTCTAATTTAATTTGCACGGGTATGCCCTAGTTAATTTTGAAAATACGTGATTTTTTGGTAAACGCTACTCGCCCGTCCCTCTTTGCCACATGGCAACCCCCTTTCCGGCTAATTAATAACATGACTACTCGAAATGATTATACATAATTACTGGCCCCAATAATCCTTCAGTTCATGTTTAAAATAGCTGACCATTTAGATTTCAAATTCCATCAATTTGCCACAATTACCCAAACACAAGCATTCATACAACATAGACAAATGAAAATAAATGGTATACAAGATGAGATATAGAGAAACAAATTATTTTCCATTAATGAAAGTAAAATTACAAAGGAAGTACTTCGAGGTTTAACTGAAATAAATGGTGTACAAGATGAGATATAAAGAGATAACTTATCTTCAAAGTCCAACTGATTACATATTCAATTAAAGGATGAAATAAAACGAGCCCCAAAAAGTTTAAGACCAAAAGATGGGAAAGATACCACCAAGTATTCATGAAAAAACAAGGGAGGGCTCTTAATTATGAAGTTAACCCCCCGCACTATTGTATGTTCTCCATAACTGGAGAAACACTAGGTGATAGATGGGCACGTGACTGTATTGCTAAAGGCAACCTGTCAACGAGCCCCAAAACATAAGAACTCCCTAGAAACCGCAGATTCGCAAAACGGATTCAATCTAGGAAGAACATAAGGAGGATAAACAAAAGAGGGAGGGGAGAGATAAATAGATGGGACAGTTCATGAACAGAAGATGGGAAACAAACCACCTATTTTTCGAGTGGTAAATCCTTGATTCAAAGAAATACATGGGTAAACATGTATTTTCGATTGATCAGGCTAAGCTTTCCCATCACCTAACCGTCCTCTCACCCTACTCTAACCGCTCATGTAGTCTGTCCCGCTCTGTGGTCACAGCGGCCAAACGTTGCTATAGGTCTCTAATGATTCGGGTCAGATTTTCCAACCTCAGAACCTCTCTTTCAAGTCTTTCCACCCTTCGAAAAAGGTTATCAACTGCATTAGGAGTCACCGGAGGCCTATAAGAACTGTTAGCATCAGAAATATTATCCATATTAATGGTATTTGAAAAGAGATGAGAAAGATATAAACCTGAAATGATGGAATGGGTTACTTATAACAATGCAAGCTTTGATTTTCGAGGGAAGTTATTAATTTTAAAACGACGTCACTCTTTGGTAACCGTTCCCCGTCCCGTGCTACCACGTGGTTACCCCTTCCCCCCCCCCCCACCAATTAGTAACCTGACGACTCGAGAAGATGATACGCACATGTAAAGGTCACACCAGATTACTGGTAACAGTAATTTTTATTACTGCCCCCGGTAATTTTGATTATTGGGTTTAGTAATCCAAATTACTGGACCCAGTAATTAAAATTTGCGGAGGCAGTAATAAAAATTACAGGTACCAGTAATCTGGTGTGACCTATACACGTGCGTATCATCTTCTTGAGTCTTCAAATTACTGGACCCAATAATTATGAAATTATCTTGTTTCAAATCTATATAAAACACCATATTTGACAAAAAAAAAATCTATCAAAATTATAAGAATCTAATGGTTAAATTTTTTATGTTAATTTCATTATTTTTTATATATTTACAAACTAATTATTATATGAATAAATTTTTAAATGGATCAGATATAATCTAATCTGAACATATTTGGATATGGATTGATATTTTGATGATCCGTTACATGATCCGATCCGAATTCGATCCGAAAATTTTTCCAAATATGGATTTGGATTCCGATCCAAATTCGATCTGTTGACAGGCCTAAATAACAAGTAAGACTGTTGTGGATGCCTTTCTTATGACAGCGGCCGCAAGTTGATTGACTTCTTCTCACACTATCCACTAGACTTCATCCTTTTGTTCCTACACCTGCCTGGTGGCCTCTTTGCTTTACAATGGGAGGAAAGATGTAGCCGCCTGTAACCTCGGAGGAAGACTCATCCATATTCATTATTGGATGAATGAGGAAACTATACGATTTTCTAGATGAATCGGTGTGAAATACGACGTCAACGAACTTATAAACATCCCAATTCAAATAAAGCTTAAAATATCAGCAACAGCATAAGAGCAAGGGAACCAGTTGATCTGCCATTTAAAGCAGGAACATGTGTGCGCATTCATGTCCACTGAATATAAAAATTTAGATCTCACCTCATACACACCAGGGGATGAATTATGAACACTGAATCTGCGAGACTTCTTCATTTTTATCTCTAGATTTTCCTCCATTTTCGATGTGAGTATGGTTGTCCACAACAGAGACTCAGCTCTCCTCTTACAGATCATATCCATTTGTTTTACCCTCGTATGCTCTAGAAAACAATATATTGGCATCAATCACTCAAAGTTAATCCAACACAGTGAAATAAAAAAAATCTAATAATAGGATAAAAAAAATTAACATGTGACGAATTTAAATAGACAAAATCAATCAGTCTATTTTGAACACATTATCTAGTCTAATCTAACGTTTTGAACAATTGAAACGTAAGTTCAATTTATAATAATGCTAGAAAAACTAAAAGTATATATACTGTATAGGACCGACTTGCTTTTTATTTTTTAAAGAGTCTTTTAATCTTAATCTAACCACGTAATGTATGTCCTAAAAATGACAGATTGGGATGGCCTACACAATAATTTTTCTTGATTTTTTTTGCATAATTAGATAGATCTTGTTTAATTGATCTTGATTAGTACATTTTAAATATTAATTATTAAATATTTATTAAATTTAGAATTTTTTATTTTAAGTTATGACATTTTTAATGTAGACAAAATTATTAGTATGTGAGAGTTTCTTATGTGTGTTATTGGTGTGAGTGTTTTAACTTTGATGTGTGTATAAAACTTATTAATGGTGTATAAATAATTTTACCATAACATATATATCTAACCATTATATTCTTATATTTTTTGGAGAAAATTTTGGTCAATGGTTTTAACTAAAATTTATTTAAAATTTTCTTAAAAAATGTTTGGGTGACATACAAGTTATAAATACGTCTCTCAAGTTGATCCTAGGAGACGTACGAACATATTACATCGCCCAAAAGTATTGCCCCCACAAATTTTCACAAAAATTTTAAATTATTTTAAATTTTCAAATTTTTAAGGCGACGTAGTTTTTAAATAATTTGTATTACACTTACGTCTCCCAAGAGTGTGGTTATAAATTGAAATTATTGAATCTTCCCTCCCCCTTTCCATTCTTTAAGAACCCTAAGCTCTCTTCTCTTTCCCTCGGCACCAATCCTCTCTTTTCCTCCTCTGTCCCCTGCCCCTCACTCTCTTCCTACACACGAGATCTGCTCTCTCTTCTCTCCTACACCGCCTACGCAACCCCCCGTCTCTATCTCTCTCTCTCTTACACAACCTGTTTTTATTTGGTAAGCTTCTCACTCTCCATTTCTATTGGTTTGCAATTATGGGGCTTGAATAAGCGTTATTGCGTGAAATTAGATAGTTTGACTTGTATTCGAGTAATTGTTCCTATGTGCCTGTTACTATAATTGTGTTATCAGCTATATGATTTAGTCCAAACACCAATCCTAAGTTGTTAATTTTGCTCCATTCCCTAAATGCTCAGAGCAATATTGGGACAGTAATGGAGTAATTGTTCTTATGTACTTGTTACCATAATTGTGTTATGGTCTATTCAACTGTATGAATTGGTCCAAACACCAATCCAAACTTGTTAATTGTGCTCTATTTTCCCCCAAATGCTCAGAGTAATATTGACCGCGTAATGGATTGCTGGCCCCGAGAAATTTGATTACTGGACCCAGTAATGGAATACCGATACCAGTAATGTATGTGTGTTTATTTTGTTTTAAGTTTCCTATTCCGGTGAATCATCCAAATCCAAACACATAACTAAAAGGAAAAAGAATTGAAACAACCTTTAAGAAGTACCTTTTAGTATGCCCATAAACACCTTTTAGAAACACGAGATATTATTCTGTTTGCTTATATTTTTTGTATGTATGTATGAGCTTCGCTATTTGTCTTAATTTGTTATATAATAGCCTCATAATATGAACCTTCATATTAACAGGTCAGTAGGTTCATATTCAAGCATTTGGTAGTTTAGTTCAATTAAATCCAATTGTGATTTCATACCCTTTGTTCTATGTGGACCATAATTGTGTTATAATCTATTCAGCTGTATGAATTGGTCCAAACACCAATCCAAACTTGCTAATTATGCTCCATTTTCCCCCAAATGCTCAGAGCAATATTGACCGTGTAATGAATTACTGACCCCAATAAATTTGATTATTGGACCCAGTAATGGATTACCGGTACCAGTAATGTATGTGTGTTTGTTTTGTTTTAAGTTTCCTATTCCGGTGAATCATCCAAACCCAAACACATAACTAAAAGGAAAAAGAATTAAAACAGCCTTTAGGGCAAAACATAAATTGAAACTGAAATTGTTATGAAATTGAAACCCTAAACTTCAATTTCAATTCAATTTAAATCAATTAAGGCAAAACTGATATTGAAACTAAATTTGAAACTGAAATTGAAATTTGAGATTCAAGTCAAGGATGCCTCCGAGAGGGTATGCGACCCGGAAGAAGTTGCGCCCAGATGTACAGTACGATGAGCTGCAGCAGGCCTTGTTGCGCGTGGCCTCCCAACCCTCCACCGAGCAGCAGCCTTCCTCCCAGCCTTCTGCCCCCCCAGCCTTCTGCCCAGCCATCTCACTCACCGGCGTTGCCGCTGGTGTTCCCTAGCTCGTCTACAAATTCAACCACCGACAGCACCATCGGTGCTAGCCTCCCCGAACGCAACATTCGCTCTAGGCATGCTGTAGCGGAGGCCGCTATATCAGGTAATATACCCTTAGATCTTTTTAATTATAAATCGCAATTCTTATTCTTTGTAATTGACTGATTAATTTATATGCTTTTATTTGTAGGTACGCATGCCTCCTCTTGTAACAAGAAGAAATGAGTCGTCACCACGAAGAAGACGGTGGCGATTGTCCGTACGTCGGGGAAGTCCCGTGTGATATACGACCCTGCGATTTCTAGACCGCCAAAGGAGGTTCGTTCCCAACTCATCAGTGACATGTCGGCCTTCTTAAAAGACCGAGAACCGATATTGTACCCGACATTTGGGAAAATGCCTCTATCGAAGTGAACAATGCTCTTCGACTACCTATCGGTAAGTACTTATTTCTTATTCTAGTTAACGTTTTTTTTGCCTTACTAAATTTTATTTTTATTTGTACTAATATTTCTTCCTGAGTTCCTGTTTGGTTTGTAGGAGAGTTATAACATCGATCCTGCTGATAAGGCACTCGTCACGTGGATACAGAAGAAGGCTGCGGACCACTTAAAATATTGGAAATATAATATCCACAAAAACTGGCAGGTGCAAGGCGATGCTCCCATTCTAGTGGAGTTCATTCATTGCCCGGACCAGTGGGAGTGGTTATGCAACCACTTCAAGTCTGAGGATTTCCAGGTAATTTTTTCATATCTTTTTTTTGTTGTTTCATTTAATTTTTATGTTTATAAATGCTTAAATAAATACAACTGTTTGTATCTTGCAGGAATTGGGTACGCAGATAGCCCAAATCCGGGCCTCCGAGAATAAGAAGGCCCACAGAGGGGGGGCCCAGGCCTTTGTCCTCTGGGCTCATGACCTGAAACAGAAGCGAGACCAGGCGCCTCACCTCACTACTTATGTCAAGGTGTACAAGAAGTATGACCCTGACCGCGCAGTAAATCTTTTTTATACAACACTTTAATTATTATTTTTCATATTATTATTATTTAGTTAATACAAGAATTATTTTTTACACAATACTTATTGTTATTTGTATGCGGCCGTTCAGTCCGCGAGGACTGCCGAGGTGGAGAAAATGATGGCCAATCTGCCTCCGATCGATGAAGCGTCGGACGGTACGTCCCCGGCTAGCGCCCCGAACCTGGTCCTCTCTTACAAGACCCAGGTCTCTGTCCTTGGGACAGCAGTGGGCCCTTCGAGAGGGATGAGGGTGAGGGGCTTAGGGAGCAGCTCCGCAAAGCTGCGCGAAAGAGAGGCCCGTCATCACAGACAGATAGTGGCGCATCTATGGAGCTCGAGGCTGAGGTCGCCCAGCTTAGGGCAAATAAATCTGCAATAAAAGAGTTGCTTCAAAGGGAGAGGGCCGAGTGAGAGACGGAGAGGGTAGATTTTGATCGCAATTTGCAAGCTCAATTAGAGTATATGATCAGAGCGGCCGGGATTAAACCGCCAATTCCTCCCTCGGATGGCTCTTCCCCTTCGTTTTATTTAGTGTTAGAACAATTTTTCTTTGAACATAGTTTGTTGAATGGAATTGAATAAATTTTGATAGTTTATTAGACATATATTTATTCAATGATAAATTGGGCAAATTGTATTTGTTATTGAATATTGCAGGCAGGCTGTATATGGGTAGGTGCGGCTGCACACAAAAGCTATGATTAATCTAGATTACTACTGGCCCCAGTAATCTAGATGCCCAGAAACTTAGATTACTGGCACCAGTAATCTAGATGCCCATAAACATGGATTATTGGCCCCAGTAATCTAGATGCCCAAAAACTTGGATTACTGGCACCAGTAATCTTAATTACAGGCCACGTTTATTTTTTTTTTATTTGTAACTATACTTTAGGCCACATAGGTAGGTGGCTTAAACTTCAACTTAGGTGACCTACTATAATACATAGGTGGCCTAAGTTACTTCTTAGGAGACGAAGGATAATACATTTGTAACTTAGGTATACATCTTATGAGACCGAGGATAATAACTAGGTGGCCTAGATGTACATCTTAGGAGACTGAATAAAAATACCAATGTCGCCTAGATTTACTCTTTAGACGATGAAGGAAATTATCCTCGTGTCCTAACATTCCTTCTTAGCAGACGTAAGATAATTCCAAGGTCGCATAGGTGTACCTCTTAGGCGACGTAATATAACACTTATGTGGCCTAAATGTTTCATTTTCTATGACAGAGGATAAAAGATACGTCGCCTATTATACCTTTTTTACGACGGAGGATAACATATACGTGGCCTAAGAGAACAATCTTCTACAACAGAAGAAAAAAGATACATGGCCTAGGAGTACATTCTCTTACGACGGACGATAACATCAGCGTGGCCTAAGTAACCACTACGACGACAGAGTAAAAACATCTGTCGCCTGATATCTAGGGCGAATAAAATTAGGCAACGTAGCTTGGGCGACGTAATTTACGTCGCTTAAATTAAGGCGACGTAAATACATCTCTTAGGAGACATAGGTAATACATCGCCTAAATCCCCTCCTCAGGTGGTGATATTGAGCTTCCCTGTAAACCCTATTTAAAGGGATTATCTAATGAAAAACAAGATAAAGTTATTCCTACAACAACACGTTATCAGCAGGCTCAGAGCAAATAATCCTAAACCAAAAAAAAGAAAAAAGTCACCGGCCGCCGTCACCAATAGTCTCCTCTCTCATCGCCCAACCTTCAAAATTAGATTCGAAAGTACATATGCTGTGAGATCTCATCCAAATCCGGTTTCATTTCTCATATTTGCGTGGCCATTCTTCTTAAAACTTGGTAAAATTCTTCTTACATTTTTTTTTTTGTTGTTTTATATGCAAAATATATCATATTCTGCTGGATGAATTTGCTGCTGCCACTATATATATATGTTAGGATATATATGCATACGGATGGAGAATTGGAGATATATATGGATTTAAGCATAAGGATTGTTTATTATATATATATATATATTATAGGATATAATATATATAAATATACAAGGACCCTCTCGGATGAAATCGACCCTTTATTACTTTTGTGATTTGTGATTTACATGCATCTTTACTAAACTTTATAATGTATTTTAAAGATTACACAAACTGATTACACAAACTTCATCCTCCTTTAAAGCAATTGCTCAGATTCTTCGTTCCTCAAGTTTCTATGTTCTATTATTTTTATTCTCTCTCCCATTAAATTGATAGTTTACTTACCCGAGATTTGCTATTGTATATATGCAGTTTATATTAATATATATATGTGAATATATGTAAGTACTATCTCCCTCAACTCTCTCCATATATAAATCTCTTGTAATTATACATAATCATGTGTTAGAACACGTTAATATGTGTTGTGATTTAGATCCGCCTAACAGTTTATTTTAATTAATTTTTCCTTTAAAAAAAAAGAAAAAGATGAAGAAGTTTTTGTTTTCCTTAATTATTTTTTCTGTTTTATTCAAAAACAGTTTTTTTTTTAAGTGTTTATTTTATGAGAGCTTATATTATGTTTTATTTATTCTGAGACTAACAATAGTGAGTATTAATTATTTATTCCTACAACAATATTTATCTTTTTTATTTTTATTTCTTTTTTCATTGTATCAAATCACAGCCATCCAATATCCAGCAACAAAAAGGAAAATAGCCAAACCATGAATTTGTAGTTGAAAATTAATACCGCTCCTGAGATTCAAACCTTCATTCTAAGTGATCGTTGCATTAACCAACAAAACACTTCAACATGGACTTCGCTTTAATGCTAGAAGCCAACAATCAAACTGGTTGACCAAGGTTTAAACTGAAGAAAAACAGATACACAGAAGAAGAAAGCGAGGTATAAGTAAAATTCAACTATCGTTCTAATCATCAGCATTTCCGCCGGCCGTTAGCGCCTTTGAGATGCAAGTGCTTTTCTCTTTTCTGAAACTCCGTCAAACCTTTCCCACTTCCAGTCACTCGATCCTACCTTCCCAATCTGCATTAGCAGCTTGCACAATCTTGTGCTTGAGAGTTTGCTTTGTTGCCACTGCCTCCTCTTCTTGTATTGGCCTAATATTAGCAGGATCCACCTAGAAGTAGTAGCGATAATCGGCAAGATGTGATGCTCCACTCGACATGATTCTTTAACTAACTAAACGAACAAAATTATTCTTTTCATTTTTTTATTAGAGATAGCTCCTTTTAACGAACATAAACTAGCAAATGACGTAATAATTAATTGCAAATCAAATTTAGAAGCAAAGCGAGAATAAAGGAAACAAGAAAATGAAAATTTTCCTGATAATAAACAATTTAATTAAAGAACGCCAAAGATGTCATAAATCAAGCACAGCTATTTCTGTTTAATTCAACATTGACAAGATAATCTCCTTTTCTTATAAGAAACAATTTGAGTCAAGCTCATAAATGAGCACAATTCACCTTCAACACCACTTCCATATTGATGAGATTTTAAATATTGAAGTACAAAAGTCAAGAATCGCAATAGGTGCAAATCAAGAACGAAGAACATAATGAAAGAGGAAGGACCGAAGGAGAAACTATAAACACAAATGCTTCCAACTCAATATTTTGTTTGAAAAATAATAGAGATTTACACACTTAAGTCCAACACTAGACCTAATTCAAGGCTAAATGCAGTTGACTATGATCATTCTAATTATTAAAAGATTCTTATTTCCCAAAATTATATCATCGTCCTAGGTCCATCCTATGTAAAATATAATAAAAGAAATCAAATCCAGTTTCTTTAAGAATCCCAACTGTCTTCGTTATCAATATTCCTAATATTTCAAAAATGCCAAGCTTGAATTTGTAGTAAACCTGATCCAACTAGCCCAAGTTCACTATATATGTCGTCACAAGCTTGCATTTGCATCAATCACCAGATGGAAATTTCTTTATGGAGGAAGTAATTTCGCATTTTAAACCACACACAACCACACCACTATAGATACCTCACCATCTTCTATTATCCGAAACAGATTGCCATGCACCCTTCCAAGAAATATCTAACATGCTCAAAAGTTTAAATTTCCCTAGGCCTACTATCCATTCGTCAATAATCGAATAAATATACTTGAAAGCGTAATGTTTGGCAAGCAAGTCTTGGAAAAACTGATGGAGGATTAGACCTATATGCTGGTGGAAATTGGGGTGACCCCTTCCGACTTTAACAAAGATATTGTTGATGAGTTAATGATAATGGATTACAACGGGTTAATGGAAGAAGAAGGAGAGGTGTGGCCGTGTACGAAGGTACGAGTAGATCATTGATTAAAGAACTGGAGAAGATGACTGCGGTGCCAAGTTTGAAGGAAAGTAGTTGCAGCATGTTTGGAAGAGTCTGAGGTTGGTTCTGAAGTAGCTCGTACACCGTGCTTGCAATATTAGCACACGTGATGCATAGTTGAGTGGCTGCAGAAGAGTCATATGTGTTGTTGTGCCGCTTTCAGATGCCTGCAGAAGATTAGCGGTAATTTATTGGATTTTTTCTTTTATATATTATGCGTGGTGTAGAAATCTTCAAAGAAATTGAAACGAATTAATTAACTAGCGTAAGAGATAACATCGTTTTAATGATCATTATCTTTAGATTCTGGAAGAAGGTATAGTTTTGCCTATATATGGCGAAACGTAAATGGTTTCTATTTAATTGATTCTTTCTTTATCTGTTTAAAGTCTTCAGTTTCCATTTATAAATTCTTTTATAGTTTCCATAAATAATTAAGTGTTGGTTTTAGGGCTAAAATACTTCTTCTAGAGGTCATTGTTCAATCCACATGAAGGAGTTATTAAACCTCTTTGTTGTGTTCACCCGTTGTAGTTGTGGTTTGTGAAAATTATGACTTGGATTAAAAAAAAAATTTGTATTATAGAAGTATCATTTATATCAAAAAAGATAAAAAAATATGCAACAAGATTTTGTATCATATTGAATTAAATTAAATTAAATTATATAGTTCACTTTGATTTTGGTCAAGTACACTAGTTTCATACTAGTTCATGAAAGAAAATAAGAAAACTAATGGAAACAATATTGGTAGAAATGCTACTAATTGTAGATATATTTTTGAATAATTATACTTTACAAGTATACTCAAAGTTAGGGGATCTACAGGGACTATATAAGGAAAGTATTAAATGAAAATAAAGAGGAAATCAAATCCCTGTAGACTAGTTTCACTATCAATGGGATTGAGTAAATTAATCCCCAGAATTCTGCAGCATCAGTGAGATCAATCAGTTGCTATGTTATTGGGATTTAACATCATATCTTTAATTGAGTTTTTCTTCCTTAACAGCCCCCCTCAAGTGCATGGGCAGTGTACAGACCATGAGCTTGTCTCGTAACATTAGAAACCGAGCAACAGGTAGGCCTTTGGTAAAAACATCAGCCACTTGATCAATAGTAGAAATGTACTTGACTGAAATATCTTTACGAACAACTTTTTCCCGAACAAAGTGGTAGTCGATCTCAATTTGCTTTGTGCGGGCATGAAAAACCGGATTTGAAGCAAGAGCGAGGGCACCAATATTGTCACACCAAAGAATTGGAGGAGTAAAAATAGGAATATGGAGATCCTTAAGCAACATCCTCACCCAATATAATTCAGCGGTAGCATTTGCCATAGAACGATATTCAGCCTCTGTGCTAGAGCGAGAGACAGTGGATTGTTTCTTTGCACCCCAAGAGACAAGGGTAGGGCCAAGATATATACCATAACCACTAGTTGAGCGACGATCATCAGGCCCGCCAGCCCAATCAGAATCACAGTATGCTGTTAGTTGTAGATTACCTTTAGAAAGTAATAACCCGTGGTTAATAGAACCTTTAAGGTAGCGAAGAACACGCTTTGTAGCTGTCCAATGGGCAGTGGTTGGTGAATGCATAAATTGACAAAGTTGATTTACTGAAAAGGTAATATCAGGCCGTGTAAGAGTGCAATATTGGAGGGCACCTACAATCTGCCTATATTCTGTGCCATCTGAGAGTGGGTCCCCATCATATTGAGACAATTTAGAGCTAGAAACAATAGGAGTTGAATATGGTTTAGCACTAACCATCTTAGCCCGATGAAGAAGATCATTAATATATTTAGTTTGGGTAAGGTAAAGCCCACGTTGGTCTCGAAATGCTTGGATTCCAAGAAAGTAATGCAGCAAACCAAGATCCTTTATAGCAAATTCTCCTTTCAGGCGTTGAATAATCTGCAATATGACATCTTCATGTGTACCCGTGATAATGATGTCATCAACATAAATAAGCACAAAAATGCAAATATTTTTTGAATGAAATGTGAATAAGGAATAATCAACTTGAGATTCAATAAAACCAAGTGCTTGAAGGGAATCACATAATCGGGTAAACCAAGCTCGAGGTGCCTGCTTAAGGCCATATATTGCTTTATGAAGACGACACACATAATTAGGATGATTAGCATCAACGAAACCTTGAGGCTGCTCCATAAATACCTCTTCATCAAGAGAACCATGTAAAAAGGCATTGGAGACATCTAATTGCCGAATAGGCCAATCATATTGGACAGCAATAGCTAGCACAACCCGAATAGTTGTGGGTTTAACCACTGGACTGAATGTTTTGGTATAATCGATGCCATCTTGTTGCTCAAAGCCTTTGGCAACTAGCCTTGCCTTATATCGTTCAATAGAACCATCAGATTTTTTGCTTTACCTTGAACACCCATTTATTTCGAATCACATTCTTATTCAGCGGACGCGGAGTAAGAGACCAAGTTCCATTTGATTGAAGTGCATCAAATTCTTCACCCATTGCAGCTCTCCAATTAGAATTTTTCATAGCTTGGGTATAACATGTAGGTTCAGTAGGAATAGTGCGAGCATGGAAGACTTTAAGAGGATGTTTGGATGAGTAAAAAATTTGATAATCATTGAAAGCTTTTGGTCGGATGGTTCCTGTTTTGCTACGGGTGGTCATATGGTGAGTAGAGGCAATAGGGTTTGCGGTTTTTGTGGTGGCATTGGTAGGGTGATCATGTTGGGTTATTTCAAGGGTTGGGGAGGTTATCGTAAGTTCTGCGATTTCAGAGGTATCATTGGGATGGGGAACATGTGGGGTGAGGTCAAGTGTTGGGGAGGGCAATGAGTTTGCATGTGGGCTCACTACAAGAAAATAGTCTATTTGTGACGGTTATTTTTGTAGCGGGTGGAAAAATGTTACCAAAATATAATTTTTGTAACGCTATTTGTTTCCGCTACAATTAAAAATATATGTGGCAGTTTGCATATAGCCCGTTACCAGTAATTGACTATTTGTGGCGGTTTGCATATAGCCCGTTACCAGTAATTGACTATTTGTAAGCTTTTCGTAAGAACCGTTACCAAAAATTATTTTTCGTTGCGGCCCAAGGAATCCGATACAAAATGTTATAAAACCTAAAAGTTAATTAAAAGAAAACTATGTGATTGTGGGGAATAAAAAAATATTAAAATAAAATTTTGTTACAGCTCCAATATATCACAATCCCTCCAACTATTTTCACTTTATCCCTCCGAAATTTTCAGTCCCGCTCTCTGTATCTCGTTGCTTTCACCCAAACCCCAAGACCCTCCAGTTCGCCTCACAAACTCTCTCTCTCTCAAGCTCGTTTTGCCCTAATCCAAAACCCATCGATTCACACTATCTCTCTCGTTCGTTTTGCCCTAACCCTCTAGCTCGCTCTCACACTTTCTCGGTTGTTTGGATTCCATTGCGCGCATACACTCCGTCGAGTAGCACCACTGTAGCACAGCATCATTCAGGTTCTCTCTCTGGTATGTTCATTCCCCTTTTATTTCTCTGTGTGTACGCTCCTCCTTCTTTGTAATTAATTTAGGGCTTCTAAACTAGATATGTGTTTGGATTCTTAGCTTGTCTTATTTTTTCTCTGTGTGTATCTCCATTCATTGATCTGGTGCCTCTTGACAATTCGTATTCTCTATTCTCTCAATGCCATAGTCCATCAATTTTCAGCCCCTAAAATAGGGTTTTCAATTTGAAGTTTGGGTTTTTAGAATTTCAATTTTCACAATTAGGGATTCTAAGCTTATTAAGTATTTTTAGTTTAATGTTGGAATTATTGACAAAATGGATAGAAGAATGCTTCTGTATGCTTTATTTGGTGCTTGTAGAATGAGTAAACAACTTTTGAATGATTATAATTTATATGTGGTTATGACAAATTTACAGAAATTTTCAAGTTTTATGATGTATGTTTGTTGAATAAGAATTACATCATAATTTCTTATAATTTTATTTACAGAAAACTTTCAAGTTTTATGATGTATGACAAATTTACAGAAAATTTTTGAAGGGACATATTAGTTTCTATTAATCTGGCCGGTATTGCCAAAAAAAAGTCACAATTTTGGAATTTGTTATAATTTTATTTTCTTCATAATTTCTTACAGAGGTAGTATGGCAATGGCAAAGCTTTTTTGTTATTTGGTACCTCAAATGAAAGGAGGTTTCCTGATGATAAATGATATGAATAGTTAGGTTGGATTTTTAAGATAAAATATATATTTGTAAGTTGTAAGTCTTAGAGTAAATGTAGAATGCATATGGGTATAAATTGGCTCATACATGTATAGCTGCATATGCTCTTTTGACTGCTAATAGATATAAAGATAATGAGCAACTATCAAATTTACAAAATTACATCTATTTAGAGTAAATGTAAAACCCCGAATGTAACCAACAGATAAATCTTAACAGATGAAGTAGTAATTACCTCCAAAATTTTTCATTCTCAAACTCAACAAAACAAATCCTTACTCAAATTTGGCTTTGGCATTAAGTAGTTCCTGAGTCTTAATTGTGCCTATCTTCCCTAATACACTTTGTGATTCATACAGTATTTATGTTTTCTTACAATTTTCAATTCATAGATGTAGGAAATTTCTGTCAGTTCAAGATCAAAAATATTTCACATCTATTGAAATAGGGCCCAAGGGATAACGTGCCTTCAAAAAGGTAACTTAGCACATCTAACAAGCATGCAAGGAAATCTATATAACACAGAAAATATAATCCCATAACTAAGAAAACAGTTTAAAGTACAGAATAATAGTCATTTGAACATATGGCAAATGAATCTTTTCTAGCCTCTGTAATGATGTATGACAAATTTACTTAAAATATTAGACAATATTTACTTTATCTCCCTTTGAATGTACTATTATCATACTACTTCAAGATCCAAATAAATACTTACCATATACTTTAATTTGCCATTGTAAATTAATGCTCCTATAATAAATTTGCCAGGAAACCTCTCATTGACTCCATACAAAATCAGTAGTTACTCAACCTTAAAAACACTCCCATAAGAGACAAAAAGTATCTCATCTAAATTTGACCAAACATTTTTTTTTTAAAATAAAATAAAAATATCTTTCACTTTTGATAGTTAAGTTTATTTAATTTTTACAATTTATTTAGTAATTTGTTTCCAATAATCAAAAATGCTCATTGCAGGAGACGGTCTTTTAACATTTTCTTAATACGATCAGTACATAAAATCGAATGTGAGAGAGAGTTTATGAATGGGAGATTTGAAGAAGAGAATCGAGTTCCAACGATTTGACATTTTAATAAAAAGTGTTAGAAGATTATGTATGTTGATTTTTTTTTAAAATGTCAAACTATTTCCCCAAAATCAGTAAGTCTCAGTAGTATATCACCAACATTGATCCATACATTCGAACCATCATAAATATTTTTTTTTCTCAAAGATTACTAGTGTCAATACATAGATAATATATCACTATACCTAAAAATTTGCATTCCAGTAATTATTGTTAATTACAAGGTCAACCTATATACACAAGTTCAACCATGTATATCTTTGGAGTGGTATGTGTGTGTACAAAATTACAGCTCTTGTATCTCTACTTATCACTTTATAATTAGTTCACATATCATTTATGTGTAGTCAAGTCATTTGGAACTTTGAAAAAGTTATCTTTTTTTATGCGTTTTGATATGTTATTTTTATTACCGTGAACGCAACTTTGTGTAGTTTTTGTAAAATATGTTTAAGTTAGGTTATTCTATGCTTGTTATTGATGTTATTTTTCCATTATTTTATTTTATTAGGTTAAACAGTTATGGATAAAAGTTGGATTGAACTAGTTGATAGGTTCTCAGTAGCATATATGGATGGGGTTGAGAAGTTTTTGGAATTTGCTTATGCCAATAAGCATTTTGACTCGGTTATTTATTGTCCATGTAAAAAGTGTGTCAACCGTTACCAACATGCACGAGAGATTGTGAAAGAGCATATAGTAATAAATGGTTTTTTACGTAAGTACAAGAATTGGACTTATCACGGAGAAACTTATGTTTCTTTTCATGAGAACCAAGATAGAGAGGAAGACAATATTTCAATTGACTTAGATATGCGAGATGATATGGTAGGAATGGTAGAAGATGTAATGGGAATCCCAGGCATGGACGATACTAATGGACCTGATGAAGAAACTAAATCTTTTTTTAAACTTATGGAAGATGCGAAAACTGATTTGTATCCGAATTGTAAAAAGTTCACAACTCTTTCATTTGTTGTCCGTCTTCTTCACATCAAGGTTCTATGTGGATGGACAGATAAGTCTGTTACAATGTTATTAGAGTTATTGAACGAGGCTTTTCCAGAAAATGTTAAATTGCCTAGTTCTTATTACGAAGCTAGTAAGATAACTTCTAACATGGGTTTCAATTATGAGACCATGGATGCCTGCCCCAATCATTGTATGTTATTTCGGGATGAGGCCAAGTATCTTGATGTATGTGAAATTTGTGGCGAATCAAGATACAAACAAGGCGATATAGCAACTTATGGTAAAAAGATACCAGCACAACAAGTAAGGTATTTTCCATTAAAGCCGAGGTTGAAAAGATTGTATATGTCTTCAAAGACCGCTTCTTTAATGAGGTGGCACGTAGAGGAACGCCCAAATGATGGGGTGTTGAGACACCCTGCTGACTCACCTGCTTGGAAAGTCTTTGATAAGAATAATCCCATTTTTGCTCGTGACGCACGAAATATTAGACTAGGTTTAGCGTCTGATGGATTCAATCCGTTTAGGACCATGTCAATTGCTCATAGCACATGGCCTGTTGTACTTATACCGTATAACTTGCCACCATGGTTGTGCATGAAACAACCATACTTCATATTATCGGTGCTTATTGATGGTCCAAAAGGGCCAGGAAATAAGATTGACGTGTATCTTCAACCTTTGATTGAAGAGTTGAAGGAATTGTGGTATAATGGTGTAAATACGTATGACGCATCAACAAATCAAATGTTTAACTTACATGCATCCTTATTGTGGACAATTAATGATTTTCCTGCGTATGCTAACTTATCTGGTTGGAGCACAAAAGGTGCACTAGCTTGCCCTAATTGCAACAAAGATACTCGATCTCTATGGTTGAAAAATGGTAGAAAGTTTTGTTATATGGGCAATCGTCGATTCTTGGAGTCGGGGCATAAATTTCGAAAGGATAGAGTTTCTTTCGATGGTACTCGTGAATGGAAAGGCAAGCCAAAATATTTATCAGGATCAGAGTTGTTGCAACAAATGAATGACATTGAAATGGAAACAGAATATAAGAAGTATGATTTGATGTTAAGGAGGGAAAGGGGGGAGAAAAACAATGAGGCAAATTGTCTTCAGAAAGAATTTAATTGGAGGAAGAAGAGTATATTTTTTGAACTTCCGTATTGGGAGTATAATCTCATTCGTCACAACCTTGATGTAATGCATATTGAGAAAAACGTGACTGATAATGTACTTTTCACATTATTAGGGATTCCTGGCAAGTCTAAAGATAACTTAAATTCTCGAAAGGATCTTGAAGTCTTGAAACTTAGGAAAGCATTGCATCCCCAACAACGAGGCTCTAATAAGATTTACTTGCCTCCTGCATGTTTTACTATGGAAAAGAAAGAGAAAGACATTTTCTACAATGTATTGAAGGGTATCAAAGTCCCAGATGGTTATTCTTCTAATATCTCAAGGTGTGTGCATTTGAAAGATCGAACCATATCAGGTTTGAAGAGCCATGATAGCCATATTCTAATGCAACAACTATTACCTTTGGCTGTGCGAAGAACATTGCCTAAGAATGTGGTTGTAGCCTTAATTGAATTAAGCAATTTTTTCAGACAATTATGCTCGAAAGTGAATAAGGCGTCTGATTTGGAGAATATACAAGACCGCATTGCCATTACACTTTGTAGTCTTGAAAAGATCTTTCCACCTTCCTTTTTTGACATCATGGAACACTTGCCGATACATTTGGCCGAGGAGGCGCTAATTGCTAGGCCAGTGCAATTTCGATCAATGTACCCAATAGAGAGGTGTGTGTATATAAGTAATATAAATTTGGTTTGCTTACTTTTTCATTTATACTAAAAATTAAAAGGTCATTGTTGTAGGCATCTGCTATCATTGAAAAACTATGTGCGTAATCGAGCTCATCCTGAGGCATCAATTGCGAACGGATATATAATGGAAGAATGCATGACATTTTGTGCAAGATACTTGGATAATGTGGAAACTAAGTCTAGTCGGCCAATTAGAAACTTTGAGGGCAATGATCGGCGCGGTCGCGCTGCAGGGAAAGGAAAAAGGTTTTTGCTTGATGAAGTTACAAGAGCACAAGCTCATCGATATGTGCTTGCCAATATTGATGTTGTAACACCATTTCAAGAGTAAGGCATTGATTCACCATCTGAAGCTTGTTAATACTTATGTTATAATTATTTACTGACTTTAAAATATTTGTAGGCAACATTATGCAATCATTGCGCGAAAAATGAAACATTTACGAGAGCGTGAGATTCGACGTATTCATAATGAACAATTCTCGACATGGTTTAGGGATCATGTAAGTTATACATACACACACTATATATTTAAAGAAACAAGGCGTATACCTTTGACTTTTGACATATATTTAATTTTTAAATAGGTTAAAGATTTGCAAAGGAATAATGAACAAGTATCCGAGGAAGTCATAAATTTAGCAAAGGGCCCTGATCAGTTTGGAAGGAGATTCAAAGTTTACTTCATCAACGGCTTTCGTTTTCGCACTAGAGATCGTGATAGGAATAGAAAAACACAAAACAGTGGTGTTGTTCTGAAATCTCATACAGTTAGTTATGCAAGTCGAAAGGATAATAATCCTCGTGGTGGTGATGTTACTTATTATGGGGAATTGACAGATATCATTCAAATTCGATATACCAATGACACGACATTTGTGTTATTTAAATGTGATTGGGTTGACAACCTTACAGGAAGGAATGAAGATGAGTATAAGTTTACTCTAGTGAACTTTAATCGTCTATTATACACAAGCACAAGTAATAGAGAAACCGATGAACCTTTCATCCTTGCATCCCAAGCAGAGCAAGTTTGGTACTCGCAAGACCCTATGGAAAAAGATTGGCACGTTGTTGTTCGAATGACAGTTAGGGATTTGTTTGACATGTCTCCGAGGGACTCTTTTTCTGATATGACAACAATCCCTCAAGTCGAGCCATTTAATAGCCAACATGTGGATGACACCATATTTGCTCATGATGATGATGTTCCTTGGGTGAGAGATGGAGTAAATGGGGCAACGGTTGATGCAAATTGTCCAGATTCACTAGAGAATGTTGATAGTGATGATTATGATTGATTTTTACTGCTAATAATATATTATTTTGTATTATATTTTGGGATTTGTGAAAAATGGACGCATTCAATGTTTAATGTTTTATTGTTAATCTTTTCTTTATATTTTATTTACCCATCAATGTCTCATTTAATTTTTTTGTTAATTGATGTACCATTTAATTATTATATTATTTACTAAAATATATATATATGTCTTTTATTGACAGATTTATCATGGCCGCATCAAAAAAGACTCGTGGTAAGACGATCATGGATATGCTGCAATCGCAACCACAGTCACAACACCCGCCAAAATCACAGCCACTAACACAATCTCGTACTCGGTCTCAAGCAAATATGCAGGCCCCACCACCATCACAGCACCTGCCACAATCGAAGCCACCAATACAGTCTCGCACTCGGGATCAAGCAAATGTGTAGGCCCCACCACCATCACAGCTCCCGCCACAATCGCAACCACCAATACAGCCTCGTACTCGGTCTCAAGCACAAGTGCAGCCCCCACCACCATCACAACCCCCACCACAATTTCCCTCATCACACCCACTGACTCGATCACGTGCACATGCTGAGCCCCAACCACAAATTCAGACTCAACCCCAAGTATCTTCCCAGCCTTCCCATGTTGAAGGAACCCAATCCACTCAGCCTTCGCATGTAGAGGGAACCCAATCCACTCAGCCTTCGCATGTAGAGGGAACCCAATCCACTCAACCAACTGGTATGAACAACTTAGTTTTATCCTCTTTTTACTCACTATTTTTGGGGTTTATTGGTTATTAAATTTGTGGAGTTCCTTTAGAGTATTTTTAATGTTTTGCTGGTTTAATTAGACTTATTTGAGTGCTTGAAATTGGTGCTATTTGAGCCACTTTTACATTGTTTTTGGCGGCATCTATTGCTGCTATTTAAGCCAATTTTTATTGCACTTTTAAACTGCTTAAGGGCTTATTGAGTGCTGAATTGTGGAGTATATATTGTTGCTGGTCTCCCATATATAATACAGGTCCTTCTGGTAGTGAAACTACTTCTACACGACGAGGTAGAGGTATAGCAAAAGGTTTAGATACATGGGGCACGGGTCAAAAGTTACATTTAGAGTTTAATGAACTTATGCAACCAGAATGTGATAATGAGAGTCATTTAGCAACGCATCTTGGAATTATTGCTCGGAATGGAGAACAAGTGCCACTTATTTATGCACAATGGACAGATGTGCCGAATGATGTGAAAGATTATGTTTGGAAAGAAGTACAGGTAAAATGGCATAACTTTTTATATATATACTAGTCTACTTATTTTATAATCATTTATATTTAGATACATAATCAATTGACTATTATTATTAGGATAACACGGATGCTCCCCCAGAGTACCGTTCAAATTGCTTGAAGGCTGTTGGATATCTTTGGAGAAGGTGGAAAAGTTATGTTAAAACCAATTACTATGACATATGGGACACTGATGAGGATCGCTTAGCTCATGCGCCAAACAGGGTAGTTCGTGAACAGTGGGAGACGCTTATTGACTATTGGGGGACTGCGAAACGGCAGGTATTAAGAAAATTTTACTTTTAAATTATTTGTTATATAATAATCTTTACAATGTATATAACACATTAAAACGTTTGGAATTTATAGGAAATTTCAGCCAAAAATAAGAAAAATCGTCAAATGCAAGAACTCAATCATAGGACAGGGAGAACGCCATTTGCGGTTGTCAGACGAAAAGTAGGTTTATGATATATATTTATATATTATGCATAATTTATTCAATCTTTTATTATTGGAATATTAACAGCTTGTTTCATGAACATATTAGATGAAGAAAGCAGGCGAAAAGACTGATCGGATTAGTGTGCTAAAAAAAACACGCACACCTAAGGGTGGTGGCCCACTAAATCCAAACACGGCTGCTGTTATTGTACGTGATAAGTGTTTCTTACTTATTTTAGTTCATCATTAATATTGTTGAAACATGTTTTTTACTTTATTAAATATACATGCTTAAATTTTCGTACTATTGTAGGCTGAGATGGAGGAGCGGCGAGATGCTGTGCCGGAAGAGGAACAAACCCCAGAGTTTTTAGATAATGTATTTACCCAAGTCCTTGGTCCTGATGGACATGGTCGTGTGCGTACTTATGGAACAGGTCCCACCCCGACCACTATATTCGGTAAAGTAATGGGGGCATCATCTTTGGAGCTCATGCAAAAGAAGATACGTGAGGAGGTTAGAGCGGAGTTTCAATCACAGTTTGATGTGATGTTTAACTCAAGCTTGGCTGCTATTCGAGATTCTATTCGAGCCGAACTTCTAGCAGATCTACAAAAAGACAGAGAAATGTCGGGTAAAAATGGGCCATCTAGCATTGGCCAGGTAATCTTATTTGTGTTTTAGGATGATTATTTAAATTAAATTAATAGTTTACTAAGATTTAAAATTGTATACCCGTAGGTTCATACATCAGCAAGTGTGCACCTCCCAGATGATGATCGACGAGACGAATACTTAGGTCATGAGGTTAGCGTACCATTACTTCTCTTAGATACAAACTTTTAGTAATCAATTAATTATTCTATTTGCCTGGGATTGAAGAAACTCATGTTATTGATTATGATTGAAAATTTGTTAAACTATAAACTCGTGGAATTGCTATATGTGTTAATTGTTAAGTTAAATGGTAGAAGAGTACTTAGAGATAAATGATTTGGTGTGTCTTCTATTTAATTTTAATTGAGTCAAGTTGCATTTTAGCTATGAGGTTGTTGTTTATTTTTTTATAAAATGACTTTCCACACTTTATGATTCATGCTTGTTTTGTTAATGGATTAAAAGAGTGTGTACTTTTGATTTGAGGATAGTTAAAGTTTAATTGTTTCTCTTTGTGAGTTATAAATTGTCTTTGTTGGTGAATTTAGGAATGTATTTAGGGTCACTATTTTCGATAAAGTAATGGGGACATCATCTTTTTGCCTCTTAAGTGTGTTAATTGGATTGAAGGATGCGTCTTAAGTGGGTCACTATTTTTGGTATATATATTTTAGTTGGATTGAAGGATTCTTTATGTATAAATCTAACATTAATCTACTTTCAATTATTATTTCAGGATAGGAGTGAATATATGGATGAAGAAGAATGAAGATTATGTTCTTCTTTTTGAAAGGCTTGTAATGAATATATAATATTTTTGTTTATCTTAGTTTTTATGTATGTCTAGGGATGGAGTTTATTAATTCTAGCTTTTTGGAGATGACTTGTGGAGACAATATTTTTGTATGGATTTAAAAACCTATGTTTCGATTTGGTGGATATAACATGCTAACGTTTTGTTTTATCGTGTATTTGGTTGATTGAACTTATATGATGAAATTGAGTTGATTATATATATATTAATAATATATTTAAAATGTATATGATATATATAATTATAAGCTTTTTGTGACAGGCAAAAAATGTTACAATGTTATGCACAAATTTGTTTTGGTAACGGCTAAAAAATCGTTACAATAACAAAGTGCCACCTGTTAAATATATTTTTTGTAACGGTGGCAAATATTATTTCTGGCATCCGGCCACCCGTTACCAATATATATTTGTGACAGATTCGACCCGCAACAAAAAACTCTGTTACGAATAAGTCCAAATGTGACGGCTTATTTGTGACACGCAAGAAACGTTACTAGCCCGTCACAAAAAAATTTTGTGACATTTTTTGAGCCGTCATTTAGCTTTGGTAACGCCTTAACTTGTAACGGGCTTGAAAGTGCCACAAAAGAGGAGAAAACCGTCACAAATACTATTTGTGACGGTTTGGTTATTTTTTGTGACATGTTTTTGCCCGTTACGATTGACCTATTTTCCTGTAGTGGCTATGATGTTGAGGGGTGGGGCTAAGGGGTAGTGGTTTATGATTTTGGTGGGTAGGGAGAATGGGCGGTGGCAAAGGAACTGGAGAAGAAGCGCCATTGCTGGACTTTGTTGTAGACATCGCCTTATCCCGAAAAGGAAAAGAAAGTTCATCGAATACTACATGACGAGAAGTATACACCCTACCAGAATCAAGATCAAGACAACGATAACCATGATGGTTGGAACTATATCCAAGAAAAACGCATTTTTTGCTTCGAAATTCCAACTTATGCAAGTTATAGGGGCGTAGCAATGGATAACAAGCACAACCAAACACATGCAAAAATGAGTAATCTGGAGAAACTTGAAAAAGTTTTGTGTATGGGTTGTTGTTTTGTAAGACTAGAGTTGGGAGCCTATTAATTAGATATATAGATGTATTAAAGGCTTCTACCCAATACGTAAGAGGAATTTGAGAATGAGCTAGAAGAGCTAAACCAGTGTCAACAATGTGGAGATGTTTTCTTTCAGCGACACCATTTTGTTGAGAGGTATGTGGACATGAAAATCGATGCTTAATGCCACTTTTCTCAAGAAAATGTTGAAATTCAGTTTTGGAATATTCGCCACCACCATCTGTTTGAAATTGCTTAATTTTACATGAAAATAGATTTTCGACCAAATTTTTAAATTTAATAAAGCACTGGAATACATCAGATTTAAAACGTAATGGGAACAACCAAGTAAAACGAGAGAAGTCGTCTATAAAAGAAACATAATATTTAAAACCGCTAATCGACAGAACTGGCGAACTCCATACATCTGAGTGAATTATTTCAAGTGGTCCAGAGGACTCACGATTAGAGAGAGAGAAAGGAAGTTTCTTGCTTTTCGCAATTTGACATGGTTCACAAAGATTCGGCAGTTCCATTAGACCTGTAACGGGTAGCTGATGAGATGTACGAAGTTGTTTTAAAATTGCAGAAGTCGGATGTCCTAACCGGTGATGCCAAATCGAAAAGGAAGTGCGAATGCCAAGAAAAGCTGTGACTTTCCTTAATTTATTTTTAGAACTTCTTTCTAGATGAATGGGATAAAGGCCATGTTCACTCGGTCCTTGCAATAGAGTGTCCCCCGTTTTGTTGTCCTTCACAAAAAAATGAGTTGACGTGAGTATAAAATGGCAATTGTTATCACGAGCAAATCTATTTATGGAAAGTAAATTAGCAGCAGCAGTAGGACAGTGAAAAATGTTGTTTAATTGAAAAGAAGAAGTGGGAGTGGAAATGGTTGTTGAACCCGTATTGGCAATCGGCAAGGTACTACCGTTCCCCACAGCTACATCCTCGGAGCCATTGTATGGGGCTTGAAATGAGAGATTTTCTAGATCTCCGGTAATGTGATTGTTAGCTCCACTATCTGCATACCATGGTTGCTGATCAAAAGATGCATTAGTATGAGCTACCATTGCTGCAAGCTGAGAAGGAGGGTGGCGGCCTTGATAGGTGAAATCCATTCGGTGGTAGCAATCAATGGCCTGATGATTTGTTCCTTTACAGATTTGGCATGGATCGCGATTATGGGTAGAGAATCTGTTATTTGGCGAAGAGAACCGACCAAAGTTTTGCTGAGGCGAACTTCGGCCATTATTTTGTTGAAATGAGGTTCGACCATTGCTTTGTTGGGTTGGGAATGGACCATTTTGTTGCCAAAAAGTGCCACTGTTCTGACGAGTGCTAGAATGCTGATGATTGCCATTAGGACGATTACCGGTATTCTGAAATTTATTTTGATTGAAGACAAGCTTTTTATTCTTGTTTCCAGGTGTGTGTCCTTGCTTATGAGTGTAAAAGGCAGATCCACCAATATCAGGCGAAAAGGACTTATTTTGACTTGTAAGAAGTGACTCAAAGCTGAGTAGTTCTTCTTGAAAGTCGTCGAAAGATATAGAAGATTGTCGAGTGGCAAAAGATATTGTCGCAACAAAGGGATTGTAAGCAGGAGTAAGGCCACTAATAATATATGAAATTAGATCTTCATCATCTACTGGCTTACCTACAACGGCAAGTTGATCTGCGCAAGATTTTGCTAATTGGAGATATTCGGAACAAGTACGTGTCTCTTGGTGAAGATTCTGCAGCTGCCGCTTTAAATGTGTAATGCGTGACTTTGATTGTGAGGCAAAACGAAATGCTAAGGAATTCCACACTTGACGTGATGTGTTTAACCCATAAACAGTTGATAATACACTTTCTGACAAAGTTGCATTGAGCCAACTAAGAAGGTATTGATCCTTCTTATTCCAGACTGTAAATTCTGGATTTATGATATCCTGACCATTAGAGTCTTTGACAGTCTTTGGTGGGCATGTTTCAGATCCATCAACAATACCCAACAAATCATGGCTACGAAGAACTGGAAGAAATTGAGAGACCCATAACAAGTAATTGGTTCTATCTAGTTTAATAGATATGAGATGAGAAATATTAGGTATTGAAGAGAGGGAACCAGTAGAACTTGAATCTGCCATTGGAAAATGAAAGAAAGGCTGTGAGCCAAAATCCTCTGATACCATGAAAGAAAATAAGAAAACTAATGGAAACAATATTGGTAGAAATGCTACTGATTGTAGATATATTTTTGAATAATTATACTTTACAAGTAATGGACTATATATACTCAAAGTTAGGGGATCTACAGGGACTATATAAGGAAAGTATTAAATGAAAATAAAGAGGAAATCAAATCCCTGTAGACTAGTTTCACTATCAATGGGATTGAGTAAATTAATCCCCAGAATTCTGCAGCATCAGTGAGATCAATCAGTTGCTATGTTATTGGGATTTAACATCATATCTTTAATTGAGTTTTTCTTCCTTAACAGTTCACGATGTATAATGTACTATATATGAAATGTAGTGCAATAACTATGTCCACAAAATAAAATGGACTTTCAATTTAAGTTTGGAACGTCCAGAAAAGTTTAGCTAACAATTTTTGCATCCAATGGTGACTCTTTTAAACATAAACTAATCATTGAAATCTTCACCATCCACTTTTAAACAAATAATCTAAATCTCTCCGGCTATACTTTAGACTGATCTCACTTTAAAGGAGCCCGATTGGCCCATTAATTCAATAAGTTGTAGAGTGATCGCGCTTAGAAGAGATCGATCTGTCCATTAATCAAATATTAATCAATAAGTTATTTTGTCTAATTTGTAGATTAATTAGTTAAGATATACACATACACTACACCACAACTCACAAACAGGCACTACAATCTGGAACGGTTTATAACCGTTCCCGATTTAATGATATAATTAGGCCTTGGCATTGATCTGGAACGGTTTAAGGCTGTTCCAGAATGGTGACAAATGTTTTTCAAGGCACAAAATTTTCCTCCAAAACGAATATTCCCACTCAAACCAATTTTCACCCAAAAAAATATATTTTTATTTATTTATTTAACATATTATAATAGTGGTAATTAATATATTTATTTTTTAATATTATTTTTTTAAAAGAAAACTTTGGTACACAGTAAATGGGAGATTAACATTTATGATTTTATCATTTATTAAAAAAAATGGCATTGTTTAATTTTAATAAAAGTAATTCTTACCCCAAAACTTATACTTTATGTTTATTTTTCACATAATATAATAGTGATAATTAATATATATTTTTTTAACATTACTTTTATAATAATAAAGAACAGTGAATTTTGAATTCATTAAATTTTTTGATTAAATTAAATAACATTTCCACCATTCCATCTTTGCATATTTGTGATAGTCAATTTTTTTTTCCATACCCAAATCATAAGAAATCTTTCATAATTTCAGCAAAAATTTATCATAATTTCACCAAAGTGCCGTACGTACGGGTTACCCCAAGTATATAATATTTAGAAATCAAATATTCAATTTTATAGGTATGCGTGTGGGTAAGGTTCAAGTTACACACTTACTCCGACATAAATTAAATTGTTTTACACCTACTCAAAACTTTTTGTTAAATTTATAATTTATCAAGCACGCAAAGTTTCACATTAATCAGATATTTGTAACCACTTAATCAGTATGCTTAGTTTTACTTCAATTTTATACGGCATATAATTTAACATATAACATGATTATGATGAGGGGTTTTTGCAATTATGATTAATTAAAATTTTTACATGGCTCTTTGATATATAATAATGATCTAATCTAACGGATAGATTGATGAATTATGAAGTTGAGAAAAATTACTGACGGGCATAAAACTTCTTTATTTGACATATGGTGTAACTTGAACATTCCCTTATATAAAGTTTGAAGTTTACAACTAATTTCACTTTGTTACATTCTCGTTTAAATGGAATATAAAAATTAGTTTCATAGGTATATATATTAAATTTCAAGAAAATGCAGGCCTAATTTCACTGTTCAAACAAAAACTAGTTATTTATAAATTGTTTCAGGTATTACTAATAATGTTGAAGGATATTTTTGTTTACAAAAATGCTGAGTTAACAAGAAAAAATTTGTTTAGAGTCATTCTATTATAAATTTATACATAGTAAGCAAAGGCGGATGCCGGGGAGACTGAGCTAGGCTTCAACTCAGCCCTTGAAAAAAAAAAAATGCTACTAATCACCCTATTTTTTTATGTTAGCCCAGCCCATCTCAATCCAACCTTGATTTTGGGCCTTCCGCCCATTTTCTCTCAAATATTTCTCTTTCTTCCTCTTTTTTAATTCTAATATTTCTACATATTTTTGGTTAAAAGTAATTTAACTCAACACATTGAATTTATTAAATATATAGTGCAGTGATATAATGTTGATGTACATGTTTGAAAATGTGTTGTGAATGAATTAAAATTTATGTTTGAATTTATCATCGCATTAACCCTCCCCCAGAACTACTTGGATTTATCATTGCTTGTATCTAATTATTTTTTTTAATATAACTTAACTCTCCGTAAAATCTTGGATCCGCCCTTGATTGTAAGAAATTTATCACTGAATTACCCTAAATTTTCTTTGTAGGAATAGCTAGATATCCTTGTGAATTCAAATGGATTAATTAGCCTAATGATAGCAAACTTAATTCTATTTAAATTTGGAAACCCAACTTTTATTTCTACTAACATAAAAATTTTAATAAACTGAATCCCATTTAGATTTGAAAACCCAATTTCAATCTCACCATGTCAAATCCCTTTCCGGAGGAAATTGTCCCATACAAAACCACAACACTCCAGATACCTCGCAATGATTTTCTATTATCCGAAACAGATTTTCACGTACCGGCGCGGTCTAACAAATATCTAACGAGCTCGAAATTTTGAACATCCCGAGAGATATTATCATATCCATTCATTAATAATCGAACAAATATACACGAATGGGGTTCGTATGGCAAGTTAGGAGAATTAGGCCATTTCTGGTGGTGATTGGGGTGTTTCCTTTTGACGTTAACCAAGATATGGATCATAAGTTAATGATAATATATGATTACGACTGGTTGATGGAAGAAGAAGGAGAGGCAGGGCCACATGTACGAAGGTGTACGTGAGTTGATCATCGATCGAAGAATTGGAGAAGATTAGATGGGTTTCGGCCCAAGTTCGAAGTGATTACTCAAGGAGAACTTGGGTCTATCTCATGAAGCATAAGGACCAGGTTTTTGATGTGTTCTTAAAGTGGAAGGCAATGGTTGAAAATCAAATTGGTAGAAAAGTTAAAGTGCTCAGGTCAGACAACGGCGGGGAGTACACTTGTGATCCTTTTAAGGTTTTCTGCCAACGAGAAGGTATCATTCGCCACTTCACGGTCAAGGGTACACCTCAACAGAACGGAGTAGCGGAGAGGATGAATCGTACGCTCCTTGAAAAGGTGCGGTGTATGCTTTCTAACGCCAAATTAGATAAGCGATTTTGGGCTGAAGCCTTATCCTACGCTACGTTCTTGATTAATCGTTTGCCATGCTCGGGAGTGGAATACAAAACACCTATGGAGGTGTGGACCGGATCTCATGCTAGTTACGGCAACATTCATATTTTTGGCTGTCCGGCTTATTATCATGTTCGTGATGAAAAAATTGACCCTAGGGCTCGTAAGGCAATATTTTTAGGCTCTTGTGATGGGGTTAAAGGTTATAAATTATGGTGTCTTCAAAGTAAGAAGATTGTGATTAGTAGGGATGTGACGTTTGACGAGGCGTCTATGCTCAAGACGACCTTGTCGACAAACGGTGGTTCTCCAATTCCGGTTGAAAAGGAGAACAAGGCGAGCGAGATAGTGGTGGAAACGGAAGTGACTACTCCAATTAATACTCGGGTTACGTATTTGGTGGAGGAATCTAACGAGGAAACGATAACTCCCGGTGAGGATTCGGGTCAACAACAAATAATACCGTCTTTGGCTAGTGGAAGGGAGCCTAGGGCTCGACGTGCACCGGTTCGATATGGGTATGAAGACATGGTGGCATACGCATTAGTAGGTTACGGGGATGAGCCAAATTCGTATCGGGAAGCTATGGATTCTAGCGAGAATGCGAAGTGGAAAGCGGCTATGGAAGATGAGATGGAGTCTCTCCGAAAAAATCGAACTTGGGAACTATGCGATTTGCCGAAGGGGAAGAAACCTATCGGGTGCAAGTGGATTTTCACTAAGAAAGACGGGGTTCTAGGGTCCGGTGTTCGTTTCAAGGCAAGGTTGGTAGCCAAGGGTTATGCGCAAAAGGAAGGGGTGGACTATAATGAAGTGTTCTCTCCGGTTGTGAAGCACACCTCGATCCGAGCATTGTTGGCTATGGTGGCGCAATTTGATCTCGAACTTGAACAACTCGATGTCAAAACTGCATTCTTGCATGGGGACCTAGAGGAAGAGATTTATATCTCTCAGCCGGAAGGATTTAAAGTTGTTGGTAAAGAAAATAGTGTGTGCAAACTTCGGAAGTCGTTGTACGGATTGAAGCAGTCCCCGCGTCAATGGTACAAGAGGTTTGACACGTTCATGAATCGCGCAGAAGTTTACTCGGAGCGAATTTGATCATTGTGTTTACTTCAAAAGGCTTGAATCTGACAATTTCATCTATTTACTCCTATACGTTGACGATATGCTCATTGCTTCCCGGAGCTTGGTGGAGATCGACGTATTGAAAACTCAGTTAAGCAAGGAGTTTGAGATGAAAGATTTGGGTGGAGCGTGAAAATTTTTGGGGATGGAGATCGTACGAGATAGGAAGAGGGGACGATTGTGTCTTACACAAAGACAATACCTTGAAAAAGTGGTTGCTCGATTCGGGATGGAAAACTCAAAGCCGGTGAGTGTCCCGTTAGCACCGCACTTCAAACTATCGGCAACGATGGCTCCTAGCTCCGAGGAAGAGGTGGAGATTGTTGAGAATGGTTGGCTCAAACCATTGATCCCACATGGAAAGATTGTAGAACTCAACATGGGTATATAAGTGGGGGAGAGTCTCCACATAGTAACGAGGCCTTTTAAGTGAAAACCCCACACCTGTGGCCCAAAGGTGTTTAAGTTGGGGACAGTATCGTTACTATGTGCGCGGATCGGCGGGCCCGGTTGGTGCCCCGGGCCTGACCAGAGTGCCGGCGGGCACAACACGAAGTCCGGGGAGTAGTTGCAGCTTATGTTTAGAAGAAGGATGTCACTAAAACCACCTTTAATTTATAGTTTACGCACCTATAATTAAAAAATAGCTAGGGTGCATTTACTAACTACTTTATTTTTAACTCAATTTATGTATATCCTTTTGGATTTTGAAAAAATGATTTTTCGGCCTAATTTTTACATTCAATAAACATAATCTGATTAATATAGACTTTCATTGAAACATTTTTCCTTTGAGTTGTAAATGGATTTTCATTTTATACTTGGATACTCTTTCGTTAATATTTATTTTAGTGTTGTTGCAGCAACAATGTGAAATTCAATTTTCTCTAGTAGAAGGAAATAAAAGCAACCGAAAAGAAATAAACAAAGAAGTGGATTTTGTGTTTAGAATTGGATTGAAAATAAAGGATGAAGGGAAGAGAGATTTCTAATTAAGGCACTCTTGTTATTTTTTAATAATAAGTGTGTAAACCGGAAATTGAAGGTGCCTTCACCAACACCCTTAGAAGAATTTGAAGTTGGTTCTGAAGTAGTTCGTATCTCGCATTATTATCATACATGATGCATAGTTGTCGTAGTTGATCAGTTTTTTTCTTTTTCTTCTTCTTATGGTGAATCTTGAAAGAAATTGGAAATAATCTTAAGTAATGACACAAAACAACATTGTTTAATTTCATTGACTATTATCTTAAGATTCTGGACGAAACTAGTTACAGTTTTTTACTAGAACTTGCCATGATTATATGTAGTGCAAATTAAATGGTTTCTCTTTAATTGGTTCTTTCCTTTATCTTTTTAACTTAAAAGAGTGAATCTTTCAAGGGCAAATTAAATGGTTTCTCTTTAATTGGTTATTTTCTTTATCTTTTTAACTTAAAAGAATGAATCTTTGATTAACACTCTCTCCATAATTAACTAACTTAAAGCTATGTTCTTAAATGGCCGACCCGAAGAGCTGGTGAGCAAGGCGGTTGTCTTTGGCGAAATTTTGTGGACAATAATTAAATGTCCCAAATTTTTATGTCTGTATAGTATATATACTTGGTTTAAAATCTCCGGCTTTATAAATTCGCTTTGGACCCCTAAATTTTTGAAACTTTCCGGGCGGGACCTCAACGCATTCTCTCTAATCCATTCTTAAATGTGCTTGTTCAGTCCAAAAATAAACCATTAAAGGAAGCTCGAACTAAAAGTCTTCAGTTTCGATTTATATTTAACATCATTGTTTGGGCTAAAATACTTATTCGGTCAATCCAACAAGATTTTGCAACAACTTTTTTTTTTTTAAATACATCTAATGCTTATTCGAATTTAAATTATAACTATTGGAAAAAGAAAGAAAAGGCAAGTTTTCTTTTTAAAAAGGAAAAAGGCACGTTTTTTTTTCTTTTTAAAATAAGAACTTATAAGGTTTGTAATATTATTTTTTTTAATATAAAACAATGGTAAAGATGGAATGTTTGACAGGAGAGGTGTGAACACGGAAACTAAATACTTAACCTACTTTAACCATTTGGGTAACCCCAACCATGTTTAGTCATCTTGTTTTAGTACAAAATTATTCATATTTTTGTTTAAAAATTTTCTCCTTGACGTGTATAATCAAGCTGTGTCGTATCACGCGCCCAATTACAATCCAAATTGCACACTATTTCGAAAGTGCCGGATCACTTTTGAGTGGAAGCAAAATCACTCGGCGTTCGTTAATACCCATTATTAGGTCTATCAATTTATGACTAAACAAACAAGTTTTAAAAAGATTTGTGTTGCGGAAATGGTTAAAATGGGTTAAGTGTCGCGCCATGTGTCCGCACCCTCTCCCCGCAAACACTTCACATTTACCATTGTTTGTATTAAATATATATATTGCCATTGTTTGTATTAAATATATATATATATATATATAGAAACCCGTGCCTTTTCTTTTCTTTTTTCAGTAGTTCTATTTTTTAAATGACCTAACAATAACATTTAATGTGTTGTCTTATTAATTTTGAAATTTAGACGAACTATCCCGTCTTTATATATAATATATTAGCAGATTATATATTCTAAGAATATGGAACTCCTTAATGCCTTCCATATGATTATCTGGTAAAGAGAGTCCCTAAAAGTATCTTTTGGATTTTCCTACTTTGGGTAATTGTAAGACCATTTACATCCCCATCAGTGCAGATAAACGGCTAAATATGCAACTTTAATGCCTTCAAAATATCTTTTACCTGTTCACAACATGTCATATATCAATGACCCCACGTATTGACAATTGATTTTATCTTTTTGCTTGTCTTCCTTCCAACTTTACCGATTTCTTCCACTTTTGCCTACATTTAAGATGTGTTCTTGAGCTTTAATTCAGAAGTGAGGAAGGATTTTTTGATATACATACACAAAATTATCAAAATAACTTTTTGTGTCAGAAATAATTACTATAAAATGATATTTTAAAGGAGATTTGAATAGAGACCTTTAGGTGATGTTAGTTGATATTTTGAGTTGATTTTTTAAGTTGAATTTTTAAAATTCAGTATTTAGTAGAATTTGGAAGTATGTTAAAAAGTGAATTTGTTTTTGTTTAAGTTTTTTTCAACCAACTAAAAAATCTCATAAAAAAAATTTAAAAAATAGTTACAATGGAGCTTATTTTATAAATCTCGACGAGTGGGTTTCAAATATATATTTTTTTATCTAATTTTGATTTTTGGATTTAAAGTTATAGTGTTTTAAAAGATTTTTTAGAGAAAGAAAGTAAAGTGAAATAAATTTTAAAAAGTGTAAAAATAAAGTTGATTTTGAATTGAGTTTTTAAAATTTTAAAAAAAAAGGCATCTACCAAACAGGAGCTTAATATTAAAACACATTTAACTACCGCTATACCAAATTTGATAACAAAATTTAATTGTAAAATTCTACTTATTATTCTATTGCATGAGAATATATGTACCTCAATTATCACACCGAATTGGGAATCAAATCCATGACCAATATGATACAAAATATGACACTTCGCCACTATGATATTTAACAATTTGTTAATTGCTTTTAATTTAAATTACATACCCCAGTATATAAAAAAGACCGTTCATACATATAGCATGTGTTTAAGTGTCTAGCGGCTATAAAGCTAAACTGCTTTTATATGCTAAAACCTAAAAGTAAACAAATTTGTATATATTTCAACCTTAATTCAGGTGATAACTGTTAGGCTGCTTTCAATTGATCATTATATTTGAATTAAGCTCTTACTTTTGGTTAAGTAATTGTTTCATCTATCTCAAATTAATACTCTTTTTGTATTTTTTTCTTATATACTTTGCACTAGTTTTTTCTAAAATTTTACCGATTCGATTATATGCGGTTTAGCAAAGTTGTTTATCTATAATTCTATACTATTATATAAAGAAAAGAGATTTTTTTTTTTCCTTTCAAGGAGCAACGAGAAATTTCAACCACTAAATCAATACTCATTTCAACTGCCACAAAATTGTGTCATATTTTTGAATTGCCTATTTTGCCTTTGTAGGCTCTTTTTACATTAAAAAATGTACTTAGAAGAGGTTTTGAACCTTAAACATTTAACTATGTAATTCGTAGCTTAACCACTTAGTCACCGGACATTTTTGCCTTATTTTTTGGTTTAAATTAGATATATTTAGGAATGACAATGGATTGCGTTTGACTAATACCAAACAGAACCCGTAGTTGCAATAGTCTACCCCGAACCTGATGCGGGTTTTATTTTTGAAACCCGGACCTGCTTCAAAAAAAATTATTAAAACCCGAACCTACCCCACCTTGAATTTTAACTAAATCTATCCCAAATCAAATAGAAAAATATAATTCATCCTGATTTTAACCATATTTTGCCTAATCAACAATGCAAAAAAATAAATCGAGCAAAATTAAATCTATTTCAATAGTTTTTCACTCTATTTGAAAAAAAATATAAAACTAAATTACATACAAAGAAGAGAATGAGATCAAATTTAGTTATAAAGTATCGAGAGGAGGGAGAGATTGAGTTAGGGCATGTCGGCATGCTACTATATATATATTTATATATCTATATATGAGTGTAGGTTAGGGTCGGGTTGCGTTTTTAGATGCAAAATCCAAACCCACCCCCAAACCCGGGCTGGTCTGATTTATTTTTTTTAAATCCAAACCCAATTCGAGGTCAAAAAACCCTGCCCCATTAGGGTCGAAGCAGGTCAAAAACCTATAGGATTAGATTTTATTGTCATGAAACTGTGTCAGATTTTTTAATTGCCTATTTTATCCCTTTGGACTTTTTTTTTTTCATTAAAAAAATATAGTTGCAAAAGGATTCAAACCTTGAACAAAGTAATTTGCTGCTTAACTACTATACCACTTAACTTATTTGTTTTATATTTTAATTTTAACTAGATATATCTGAGTAGCACACGCATCGCATGTGCATGTGATCTAGTATTATATAAAGGAAGCAGGAATTTCAACCTCCATGAAACATTGTCAGACTTTTGATTTTCAATTTTGCCCCTGTAATATATAATATTATATAAAGGGATGATGAATTTCAACTGTCATGAAATTGTGTCAAACTTTTGATGTGGCAATATGGGTAATCAAAGAAATCATGTTTTGGTCACCAATAATCAAGCAACTGAATCAATTTATTAAACAATAATGGAAGGGAAGAACAAAACCGAAATCAACCCCAATATTAAACAAAGCTTGCAATTTTTTATATTTTAAAAAAGAAATAGCTTACACAAATTAGAGAGAGTGTAATGGTAATTCTTGAATGGCTTGGAAATTCCAATTGCTTGGGATTTTGGTAGTCAATCCTTGAATGGAGCTGTGATATTTGTGAGAGAAAAGAAGAATAGTGAATTCTAGTGGGAGAGAGGTGAGAACTCGGCTGGAGAGAGAAATTCAGCTTTCGGCTTTGATTTGGGTTGAATTGTCAACAGCCAAAAACGGTGGGGGTCTCAAAAAGCAGGAATACACGTATCCATTAATTTTGGGTAGAGATATTGACAAATTCAAAAAAAATTTATAACACTTTCACTTTCATTTGACCATTCATAACCGAGTAAGGTATTTATTACTTGGTTCTTGAGGGTCGAGTATAAGCTTATATACTCAGTCCTTAAGAATCAAATAAGGCATATCAAGTTTATATCCGGTCATTCACAATCGAGTAATATATACCTTACTCAGTTGTGAATGACCAAATGAAAATAGGATTGTTTCCTAGTGTTTTTGGAAGTACAAATATCACTACTCTTAATCTTTCATCTAATATTTTACCGAAATTTAAATAACAAACGAAAATGTCTTACGATTGTTAAAAAATATTAGTAATATTTTGATTTCAATAAAATTAAATTAGCTAGAAAATAAATAGTAAAAACTATATAATAAGAAAATAGAGACAAGTTTAAATTAATGATAGAAAATTTATCGAATTTAAGATTGGGATTAGTGTTGAGCATTATACCCTTAAGACAATTTTGCCTCGATTACATACTAATGAACTCATTGATGTTGTCTCGTAAGATATAACAATTGGCGCGTACTTAAGTAGCACTTCAATACTTAAATCGAAGTATCTACAACAAATGATGTGGAATATATAAATTTTATTGTGACTCTTCACAAATGACACATATATCTTTACTAAGCGATACGTCTTTTCGAAAGAGACACAATTCTTCATGAGAGACACCTTTTGAAATGTAGGGAAACAATTCTAACAAAAAAAACATAACCATTAATCTATATTAAATTTAGATAAAGCAATCCAACTATCTAAACAGGGATCAAGCCAAAACATGAATTCAGGGGACCAAATTTCAAGGTCTGGATTGTCTATTTGGATAAAGTATAACGGAAGTTAACAAATCTGGTTAACCATGGGGTGCAATTTTTGCAGTACAAATTCAAAATACCTAAAATGTAAGGTACAAGTACAAAATATCTGCTCCAAAATTGGTGGAAGACTTTGATGATTGACCTGCTAACGTGTGGAACGCAACAAAAAGATATCAAGATTCCAATGGTGGAAGACTTTGACGATTGACTTTGATGATTGATCTGCTAACGTATGGAACACAACAAAAAGATATCAAGATTCCAATCGTGGAAGACTTTAATGACTGATTCCCAAGAGAAAAATGAAAATGAAAAAAAGGAAGACTTTCATTGACTCCCTTAAAAATTTAACACCACTTCCTCTCTTAGATCTCCTGAGTTTACAATAGGGGTGTTTTCGGTTTCGGTCGAGGTAGAAATTAGGATACCCCAAACCCTCCCCAAACTTTATAGTTCGGTTTCGGTTCGGTTCGGTTTTGGTTTTCGTACCTATGAAACCCAAACCCTCCCCAAATTATTCGGTTTCGGTCCGGTTCGGTCTCGTTCGGTTTTTTTTTGCATTGTTAAAACTTTAGTTCAAAATTGCACTAAAAATATAAATTCACTCAAAAGGCGCTACAAAAAAATTATATAATGTATTTATTTTAATAATTAGCTTAAGTAATTATTTATAAATGTAAATAATCCATAGGGTTGGATCATTTATATAATGTAAATGTTGTAAGAAAGTTTTCTATTTTTTTTCAATGTATTGTAAGACAACTTAAGTAATTACATTAAGTTAGCAAAAAAAATTTTTTAAAGATTCGGTTTTTTCGGTCCAATTCGGGGACCCCGAATCCCCAACCCATACCGACCCAAATAAATCGGTTTCGGTTTCGGTTTTTGATTTCGGTTTCGGTTTTTTTTTTCGATTCGGGAAATTTCGGATCGCAACGGATCGGTTCGGTTCGTTCGTTCGGTTTTCGGATTTCTGACAACACCCCTAGTTTACAATCTAAAATCCATTTACCTACGAGATTTTGATCTTATTTTGCAGCTTAAGAAATCACTGTAAACAAGTACGTAATTCGTCAAGCATTTCCAATGTATTATTATAAGATTCATTTTGGAACCAAGTTTATTTTAGTTTTAAAAAATAAGGTCTAAAATATCTTCTTGGTAAATACTATAAATCATATGGGGCCGAATGAAATTCAACTTATTGTCTAAAGATAATAAATATTGGATTGACTTCTCTCCGCTACTCTTTCATTCAATTTTATCTAATGGGGTCTAATTCGATGCCTGAATAGGGAAATTTTATCATGAAATTTCGTAAAGATTCTCTATAATGATTAGATCAGTTGTACAAAATTTTATCACAATATTCAAACTGAAAGTGAGAGAGATGATTATCTAAAATTTAATGGTCGAAAATGAACATATATATCAATTTTTTCCTTTGGAGGAGCAACGAGGAATTTCAACCACAACGAAACCTTGTTAAACTTTCAATTTCCAATTTTACATAATCTATAATATTATATAAAAGGAGGGATTTCAACCTCTATGAAGCTTTGTCAGACTTTTGATTTTCAATTTTGCCCCTATAATATATAATATTATATAAAGGGATGATGAATTTCAACTGTTATAAAATTGTGTCAAACTTTTGATTTAGCAACATGGGTAATCAAAGAAATCATGTTTTGGTCACCAATAATCAAGCAACCAAATCAATTTATTGTCACCAATAATCAAGCAACCGAATCAATTTATTAAACCATAATAGAAGGGAAGAACAAAACCGAAATCAACCCCAATATTAAACAAAGCTTGCAATTTTTTATATTTAAAGAAAAAAATTAGCTTACACAAATTAGAGAGAACATAATGGTAATTCTTGAATGGCTTGAAAATTCCAATTGATTGGGATTTTGGAAGTCAATCCTTGAATGGGGCTGTGAGATTTGTGAGAGAGAAGAAGAATGGTGAATTCAAGTGAGAGAGAGGTGAGAACACGGCTGCAGAGAGAGAGAAAGAGAAAAATTCAGCTTTCGGTTTTGATTCGGGTTGAATTGTCAATAGCCAAAAAGGGTGGGGCTCGCAAAAAGCAGGAATACGCGCAAATCGTCTAAATCCAGTTCGCATGTGATCCAACCTCAATAAATATGTATACACGTATCCATTGATCTTTCATCTAATATTTCACCAAAATTTAAACAACAAACGAAAATGTCTTAAGATTGTTAAAAAATATTAGTAATATTTGTTTTTGGTAAAATTAATAAATTAGCTAGAAAATAAATAGTCAAAATTATATAATTAGAAAATAAAGATAAGTTTAAATTAATGATAGAAAATTTATCGAATTTAAGATTGGAATTAGTGTCGGACACTATATCCTTAAGGCAATTTTGCCCCGGCCACAATATTAACGGACTCATAGATGCTGTCTCGTAAGATACAACCACCGACTCGTTCTTAAGTAGCACTCCAATACTTGAATCGAAGTATCTACAACAAATGATGTGGGATATATAGATTTTATTGTGACTCTTTACGAAAGACACGTATATCTTTACTAAGCGATCCGCCTCTTCAAACAAGACACGATTCTTCATGAGAGACACCTTTTGAAATCTAGGGACACAACTCTAACAAAAAAACATAACCTTTAATCTTAAATTTTATTTTTACTCATATATAAATTAACACTAATTCTATTTCATCTCCACTTCTATATTAAATTTAGATAAAGCAATCCAACAATCTAAACAGGACGGAGCCAAAACATTAATTCACAGGACCAAATTTCAAGGTCTGAATTGTCTATTTGGATAAAGTATAACATAGGTTAACAAATCTGGTCAACCATGGGGTGCAAAATGTGAGGTACAAATTCAACATGCCTAAAATGTAAGGTACAAAATATCTGCCTAATTTGAAGCAATAAATGACTAATTGCGTCGATAATAATAATAATATATATATATATATATATAAAAGGACAAGCAAATAATATGTGGCTCCAAAATTGGTGGAGGACTTTGATGATTAATCTGCTAACTAACATGTGGAAGTGTGGAACGCAACAAAAAAGGTACAAGTACAATAAATACACTAATTGCGTCGACACAAAAAAAAAAAGTGGGGACAAGCAAATAATATGTGTGGCTCCAAAATTGGTGGAAGACCTTGATGATTGATTTGCTAACATGTGGAACGCAACAAAAGATAGGATTATGTTATATAAATTCTTAATTTGTAGAAAAGATATTATTGTAGTCCTAACACTACATTTAATATTATTAATAATTAAAATTACCACAAAGAATATTCAAAATTCAAACTTTAAGTCGCTGACTTTTTGCTGAACTTAAACATTCGATTCAATAACATTTCACAGACTTGACTTAAACGGAAACCTTTAACTGAATTTTTATTTCTAACTAGATAAACTGACACCGAATGTAAACCTTCAAGTCGGCAACTCATCACTGACTTGTATTTTATGTAATCGGGTAACCAACTCTTAATTTTATAACCATATCACCCAATAATTTTGTGGTGTCTAATTACAAACTAGGGGTATATACAACATCACTCAAAAAATATCAAGATTCCAATGGTGGAAGACTCGATGATTGACTCCCAATTAAAAAAGAAGAAAAGAAAAAAAAAAGGAAGACTTTCATTAACTCCCTTAAAATATTAACACCACTTCCTCTCCTAGATCTTCGGAGTTTACAGTCTAAAATCCATTTACTTAAGAGATTTTGATCTTATTATGCAGCTTAAGAAATCACTGTAAACAAGTACGTAATTCGTCAAGCATTTCCAATGTATTATTTTCAAATTCATTTTGGAACCAAGTTTAATTTAGTTTTAAAAAAATAAGGTCTAAAATATCTTCTTGATAAATACTACAGATCTTATGGCCTGAGCTGAATAAAACTCAACTTATTTCCAAAGATATTAAATACTGAATTGGTTTCTCTCCATTACTCCTACATTCAATTTTATCCGATTGGGTCTAGTTCGATGCCCCCGAATGAGTGAATTTTATCATGAAATTTTGTGGAGACGATCCCTATAATGAGTAAATCAATTTTATCATGAAATTTGATAGAGATGATCTCTATAATGAGTAAATCAATTCCACAAAATTTTATTAAAATATTCAAACCGAAAGTAGGAGAGATGATTATCTAAAATTTAATGGTCAAAAATAAACATATATATCAATTTTTACTACACCAACTTTAAATATGGATTCTTTGATAAAATTTTGTGGAGATGATATGTCTATAATAAGCAGCATCTCCACCAAATTTTGTGAAATAATTCATCTGTTTAGGCCTCAAACTAAACTCCATTAGACGAAATTGGACCGAAGTAAAATGGAGAGGAGCCGAGTCCAATAAATACCTTCTTTTTTTAGAATTAAGAAAGTGATCGATCTCCTTATTATTATATAACATATAATGAATAAACTAGAATCGGTGACACACTTAATACATGTGCAAAATGATAACAAGTTCTTCACATTATATATGAATTTTTAAAACATAACAATACATGTAATGATATTCGATGTGTGTGCAATATGTAGGGACTTAAAGGTGGGTGCGAACTCAAAAAAATAAAACATAAAAATAATAAGAATAATAATTGTGGTGTTTGGCTTCCATCTTTTATTAATTAGGGGCAAGATGGTCATTTTCTTTCTTAGTTCCTTGCATGAAATTTCCAAGAATTTACTTCCACATTTATTACATTAAGTCCTCACCACTTGTTTTTGTTTATATTCCTTCCTCACAGTCATTCCTTCTTATTCCCAAATATTAATTCATTTGCTAGATCATAAAGAGCATAATTTGTCCAATGGCTGCTGTTGTGCGAGCCCAAGAAGAAGAAGCCTCTTCTTCTACTTGTGCATATATTTATGATGTTTTTTTGAGCTTTAGAGGTGAGGATACTCGAAAGAATTTCACCGATCACCTCTACACAGCTTTAGTGCAAGCGGGATATCGCACATTTAGAGATGATAATGAGATAGAGAAAGGAGAGAGTCTCAAGCCTAAATTATACAAAGCAATCAACAAGTCAAGGATTTCGATAATTGTCTTTTCCAAAGACTATGCGTCTTCACCATGGTGCCTAGATGAACTTGTGATGATCCTGGAATGTAAGAAGAGGACCTCGAGACATATAGTTCTACCTGTCTTCTATGATATACGTCCATCTGAAATCCAGAAGCAAAAGGGAAGGACAGGAGAAGCATTTGATGAGTACGTGGGGCAATACGAGGCCCAAATTGATCATAGAAGAAAGATAGAATTAATGGAAAAGGTGAAAGGGTGGAAGAAAGCACTTGAAGAAGTTGCAGATTTGGCCGGGATGGAACTGAAAAACCAAGCAGATGGGTAAGTTGATTTATTTCTCAAAATTCCATCCCTTACTTTCCGACACTTTATATATATACACAAATATATAATATTAATAAATTTTCAAACGTGTCGATATCCTAATTTTTTCGAAAAATTTGTATAGTTGCATCTATGTTATATCAGTATCGCATATCCGTACTTGTGTTTCTTTCTTTTTTGTTTTGGTCTTTGACCCAATATATGTATTTCCAAAGCTTTCAACCAAGGAACTAATCTCTCTGTCCACAGTGAGAGATCCTTAACAAGGTAAACCACGTGGCCCAAATGGGTAACTCCATGCTGCCAGGGCTCAAATTCGGAATTTTTCACCTCCACTCGAGTCGGCCACCTTTGGATCTGGTGATCTATCCACAAGGCCAATCTTTCTAAGTATTATAGACTATAATAGTTAGTAATTCCAATAATATAGCATTATGTAATGTTTTAGAGATTATGACATATATTTCTTTGCTACATCTTAATATTTTATAATATATTATACATATCACATGTTACATCTCATAATAATAAAACAATTATATTATAATTAATAAGTAAAATAATATGACGATAGTGTCATGCCCAGTATACTTTACACTACTATATTTATATTAAATTTTATTTAATTACAATATTTATATAATCTCACTACCCAAAAGAAAAAACTAACTAAATGCTCAAATCTTTAAGGGCTTTATAAAGAAGTTCTAGCCGACACACAAAAGAGACATAAAAATAATGATATATAAAGGACAAAAATGAGCCAATGGTACATATTACGGAACAATGATATATTAATTTGAAAATTGATTATAAACATGTTAAAAAAAAATAGTGAGGTAGAAATCTTTTAATACTAAATTAAGACCGAAGGCACTAAAATTCCTTGTAAAGATATCTAGTTAAGACCAAAGGCACTAAAATTATGAACGTTATATTTTTGCCACTTAGTTACTCTGCCGTGACACCATCCACTTATAAGGGTCACCATGATTGACCCTTTTTAAAAGAGAAGGCCAATGCACCATCTCATTATTTTTGTCCCTTTTCAAGTCAACCCCCCTTTACTTACTCCACACTATAGTTTCTACTAATGGCAACATTCAAACTTCACTGTGTTTGCTAATCTAACAGTTTTCCTCCAAATTTGTAGGCATGAGTCAAGGTTTATACAGAAAATTATAAACTGTATCCGAGGTAAACTGAGGCGCACACCCTTGTTTGTCGCTCCATACTTAATTGGAATGCGATCTCAAGCCAACAATATTAATAAGTGGTTGCAAGATGACTCGTCTAAAGTTAGCTTACTCGGAATTTGTGGGATGGGCGGCATTGGGAAGACAACCATGGCCAAATTTATCTATGATGAGAACTATGAAAGTTTTGACTGCAGTTGCTTCCTCGCAAATGTGAGAGAGATGTCACAAAAACCCAATGGTCTAGCTGGTTTACAAAGACAAATTCTTTCGAGTATCTTGAATGAGAAGCATGAAAAGATATACAATGTTGATGAAGGAATCATTAAAATCAAGAAAGTCGTTTCATGCAAAAGGGTACTTTTAGTTATCGATGATGTGGATCAAATCGACCAACTAAATGCATTACGTGGCATTCAAGATTGGTTTTATCAAGGGAGTAAAATCATCATTACTACAAGATACGAGAGGTTGCTAAAGCCTCGTGAGGTTTTTAAGGTTGAGGAATTGGGCTATGATGAATCAATTAAGCTCTTCAATTTTTATGCCTTTGAAGATGACCATCCTATTGAAGGTTATAGAGAGCACACAAAAAGGGTAGTACAACTTTGCGGAGGCCTCCCATTAGCTCTTCAAGTTATTGGTTCTTCATTGTGTGGAAGAACTGCACCTCAATGGGCAAGTGAAGTGAGGAAATTAGAAGCAATTCCTCACAAGAAAATACTCGATAAACTTAAAATAAGTTATGATAGTCTAGAAGATGACAGTGACAAAAGATTATTCCTTGATATTGCTTGTTTCTTTGTTGGAAATGACAAGGATTACACAATCAAATTACTTGACAGTAATGATGCTTTTGTAGACGTTGGAATTCAAAATCTCATTGATAGGTGTCTGTTAAAAATTGATTCTTGTAATAAGTTGATAATGCATCAGCTACTTCAAGACATGGGAAGAAACATTGTCAACCAAGAATCACTTGAGCCTCATAGACGAAGTAGATTATGGCGTCAAGAGGAGGCTTATAGTGTATTAAGAAATAAGACGGTAAGAAACGTATATAATTGTCATGTTTCTATGTATACATTTATTTATTATGCTTATATGATAATTACTAATCAAATTTTTATGCTCTTTCTTATGTTATTAGGGCACCACAACAATCGAGGGCCTCACCCTTGACATGAGCATGATAACGAAAGATGATAACATTGCAAGAAAACGCAAATATTACGAATCTCTTGATAATGCCTCACCTTTGACAGGCATGCGTTCTTTCTTTTATCATTCTGGTTTCCCTAGCTTCCTTTTAGGGCAACAAATAAGACCTAATTTAGGAAATCAAAGTTTAAGCATGAGAACTGACGCATTTGAAAAGATGGAAAAGTTAAGACTACTAAAGCTCAATTATATACAACTGTACGGTAGCTATGACAATTTTCCTAAAACTTTGATATGGTTATGTTGGCATGGATTTTCTTTAAAATATATGCCCGATAAGTTATCTTTGGAGAATTTGGTTGCTCTTGACTTATGTCATAGCAAGTTAGAAGAAGTTTGGGCAGGCTGCAAGGTATGAAAATTGTTTATTTATTTTTCTTTCTTTATAACTAGGTTCTTAATTAATGCTGGATATAAGTTACTAAATATATTTTTTTCTTTTTTTTCCAGTTTCTTGGATCACTAAAGTTCCTTAATCTGAGTTATTCTGAAAGGCTCGTGAAAACTCCTAACTTTTTAGGAGTTCCAAATCTCGAGAGACTAATTCTCAAGGGTTGTGTACGTTTGATTGAGATTTGTGAATCCATTGAATTCCTCAAGGAGCTCAATTTACTTGATCTAAAAGATTGCAAAAATCTAAGGATGCTTCCGAGGAACATGTACAAGTTAGTATCTCTTGATACACTAATAATCTCTGGTTGCTCGACACTTTTTGCTGGTGGAAATGACATAAGTGCAATAAGCAATGCCAATGGGGAAAGCAAATGGTGGCCTACTTCACTTTTATTGCCATGGCTGCGACAACCTAGCAAAGGTCCAAAAATTTTATGGACATCTTTACCACGCACATTAACAAGGTTAAGTCTTCGAAGCTGCAATCTATACAATGACTCCTTGCCACGTGAGTTCGGTAATCTGTCATTGATTAAAGATTTGGATTTAAGCCGAAATAAGTTTCATAGCTTGCCTGATTGCATTACAAGGCTTAGTGGGCTTAAATTTCTCTCATTATCTTGTTGTGCGTCTCTCAATTCAATTTTTGGTTTGCCAAGTAATTTACAAAGTTTAGGTGTGTATTATTGTTGGTCGTTAAGAAAAATAACATTTCAATCAACTCCACATCAGTTAGATGAAATGATTATTGACGGATGCGGTGAAATGGTTGAAATAGAAGGCATTTTCAAGAGAGAACCAATAGGAAAAGTTGACAGAAGGATAATTAAGAATTTAGGTATTGACATTGAATCGATCAAAGATCTTGGGGACATTCAATGGGGGAGTTTTATGCTGCGTCGAATCCAGGTGATATCTCTCTCCTAGTCTCTCTATCTGTCTTTTTCTATTATGCTCTATTATACTCTGTTAATTATAATTGATAAAAATTAACATAATGATTGTATAGGTGGAGGGATTTTACGAATGTGGTATATTCAGCACATTTATCCCGGGGGGGAAGATCCCAAATGCTTTCAATGAGAGGAAAAAGGGGTCGGTAATGTCGTTCATTGTACCTTCGCTTCCTAATTCTAGGATTCAATACTTGAACATTTGCTCCGTGTATGAAAGGGCTGATTTCTTTGATTGCTTTAATCCAATTAGCATTAAAATCAATAACAAGACAAAGGATTTCACGTGGATGTACTGCCCTACAATCCATGGCATTCCCATCGTAGATGAAAACATGACATGGTTAAGCCAATGGAATTTCAAAAATCAGCTAGAAGGTGGGGATGAAATTATCATTTCAATTTTACTGGGTGATGCATTTGAGGTAAAAGAGTGTGGTATCAAGATCATATATGAAGAAGATAACGGAGTAATCTCGGATGATAACAGTAAGACAAATTTTCTCTGGAAAAAAATCGATGCCGGAGATTTGTCAAAGTTGAGATTGAGGAGAGGGACATACTTAGTCTGTCATCGCCTCTACAACGATGTATATGAAATGCAAGGGATAAATCTACGTCACTATGGACTTTGGAAAAACAAGGAATTTGATTGTGTGAATCCACGACTTTTTTAAAACACAGAAAGTGTATATGCGAATGTAATAGTTATCAATAAAATGCAATGTAATAGTTATAACTAAAAACAAAAGTGCATAAGCAACTGGATTTGAACTCTCTTTGTCAAGTAGAACTCTCGATCACTTTGCCACTTACTATTTTTTGAAGATTTTTTTTTTAAATTACTTATATCCAAATAATACACGCGATATGTGTGGATGAAATTCTAGTGTGTGTGTGTATATAATGCCATTGAGGCTTGTACATAATTACTACAAACTCATCAAAACTACATGGTTTTTGTTGTATGAAAACATCTATAATATTATAACCCAAAAGCCACCACATTCGGATAGAACATTCACACTGAGTATAGCAAATTAGCAAATTTGCCACACCCTTATCTATAGTAGGAAAAACTTAAAGGACATACTTAGTATTATATGGTAGTAGGTGTACAAACTTACTATAAGCTTAAATTTTACTCATGCAGGACACATTCACTCATATGAATCAAAAGAGTGTGGCATACCCATATAATAATAAAAAAAAATGACAAGGGTGTGTCACACTCGTATGAAGATTTTTATATTTATTTTTTACCAAGCTTGGCTTGCCAGTTTGAACCACATAGGCTTAAGACACACATATGGCTACTTTTTTAACATATCTAGACTTAAGAAATTTATTGGTATATTTGCAAATTCATGGGTTAATTTTAACATATCCGAATTTTGGTATTTCTTATTTTATCCTTAGATTTTTATTGTATTTTTAAAAAAAAAAATTAATTTGTTGAGACTCGAACCCATGACTATTAGGATATAAAATACAATACTTTGCTACTACATTATTTAACTTTTTTTAAAAATAGTTACAATTTTAGTTATGTATCCCTGTGCATAAAAGGATACCGTGCACATACGTAGCATGTGCATTAGACCAATCAGTAGGTAAGTTTGGATCGGTTTTTATTGTATTTCAGGTGTTGTTGTTTCGGGTCAAACGGGTGGCCTTTTTATGGGGTGTTTTCGTTACTGGTCAAACGGGTGGCCTTTTTATGGGATGTTATCATTTCGGGTCAAACGGGTGGCTTTTTTATCAAGTGTTATCATTTTGGGTTTTAATGAATTACGTATCCCTGTGCAAAAAAGGATACCATGCACATACATAACGTGTGCTTTAGACCTATCAATAGGTCGGTTCGGATCTTGTTCATATCGATTTTTATCATGTTTCGGATGTTATCGTTTTGGGTCAAACGGGTGCCTTTTTTTATCAGGTGTTATCATGTTTTGGGTGTCATCATTTTAGGTTTTAACGAATTACCCAATATGACCCATTAATTACATATATAATAAAAAAAATTGTTTATATAGTATTATATATATATATATATATATATATTGTAAATTTGCCTTAAATTAACAAATATATGTGTAATACTTACACAAATTATATACATTTATATTAAAAATATACATATATACACGTACATATATAATATTATACAACTATGCATATTATTAACATGTTCAAACAGGTTATTATAATGTTAGCGAATATTAATCGTCCCGACCCATTAACCTATCGTATTTTATTGATCAGCACTATTAAGACCTGAAATTGTTAAAGCTTCACCCATTAACTTATAACTTCGTGTCGATTCGTGTCATGTTATCGTATCGTGTGTTGTTTTGCCAAGCCTAGTGTGGATAAGTGTCTAGTGACCATAAAACTAAACTGCTCTTATATGCTACAACCTCAAGGCAAAAAAATATATTAAGGTTTTACTTTTGCTCAAGCAATTGTTTCCACTATCTCAAAATAATACTTTTTAGCTATAAATATTTTGGTAAGAAAACCCAAGGCTAAGGATAATTAGATATTCAATCCACAAAATAATTCAAAATATGCAAGATGAAACAACAATTGCCCAAATTTTCCTAGGATATAATTAACGATTTCTCGGAAAACTTAATTATATCACCTTCCTAAACAATGGCTAAAATGGGAACAAACAAATGCAATACCTGTGACGCCTTGCGAGTGATGAGTACTCCCTTGGAGGGGAGGAATTGTAGCTCAAAGGAGGCATCCCACATCGGAAGATGGGGGATACTTGGAGACCCATATAAGTAGCAGTTGGTCGCTAATTAAGTACAAGGCCTTTTGGGGGCTCACTGGCTTCGTATCCCATGAGAACTCCGAAATTAAGCGAGCAGAGGATCAGAGCAATCCCAGGATGGGTGACCCCCTGGGAAGCTGGTCGTGAGCTCCCAAAAACAAAGCCGTGAGGGTAGACGTTCCGAGGCTGAGGCCTGGCTAGACGCTACCCAGAGCGGACAATATCATACTGAGGTAGGACCGGGTCATTACAATACCTAATAAGAATTGAGCTAATACTAAAAGACTGATTTTACTAAGATTAGCTAAAAGTGGATTAAATGTGTCATTAAATTTGAGACTGGGCTACAAACCCCAATCGGCCGAAACAAATTAAAAAGGAAAAAAATCGGGAAATTGAGATTCGATCACTAAGTTTGAACATTTAATAAACGCGGTTCATAATATTTTTTAAATGATGCAGTCCTTGGCACATACTATTGTAGACACCCCAATCCATAACCCCCGCAAGAACCCTAAAAGCTTTCGAGAAGGCACTTTTCTTGAGCCTAAGACTCACCCGCACACTAGAAACTGTTTCGGGAAGTTTCTTGTCCAAACAAACATGTTGCTAGGGGGCATTGTCGCTCGACAAAGCCCCGGGACCCAGACCATCCACTCCCTGACACATCAGTCTGTCAGGGACATCACTCTAAGGGAATGTCACACGACATATACCCATTTGTCGCCCAACATTTCCACATTTGTGGGGAATGCGCTTGACAAACTCCTCCGAGCAGTATAAATAGGCCAAAACCCGAAGGGTTTAAAGATAGCAACTTTGCCCCCCCCCCCCCAAAAAAAAGTGCTATTATCTATCTCTAAACTCTGGTTTTTTTCTAAGGTTATCAAGTTTAAGTTATTATTATCAAATTCTCGAGGACTCTCTGATTCCTTTCTCAATACTCGATGTATTGTATCCTGGAGTTGAATTCTCGATAATATCTGGAGAAGAAAAGCTAATATATGTCGGATTATCTTTTGTCGTATAATATTCTTCATTTTTTTCTTATTTATATCATCGGGAAAGCAAAGAAAGTTCCTTCTAGTATTTAAAATTATATAATTATGTGCTTGTTTTCATTTATCTAGCTGTATCCATTATCCTGTCCACTTTCTAATTGAATAAACTTATTGTTGAGTTACAAATAGTCTACTATTTTCAAAACAAAACCCCGATAAAACCATTTTGAGAAAACCAAAAAAAATAAGTCTATTATCATCCAGACAAAATCAAGTTTTCAAAATTCGGAACAACGAAACTTACTTAGGAATTAAAATCAAGAATAATCGGTCTTCCATATAGATTGTGGTACACCTGAGACACTCTCCTCAAGAGTCCGATAAAGAATCCTATCTTTTCTCAAAAATAGCCAAAACAGAAGTAAAATTAATATTATTTTAAGAAATAATGCTAGAAGTTCCTTTTAAGTTATCAAAACTATAAATTTTATCACCTATAAATTTTATCACCTATACTTCATTTCTCATAAAACCAAAAATATCGAATTATGAAATACAAAGGTTTTCATCCATTTTCCTAGGTTTCTTTACAAATTACTTTGGGAAAATAGTATATTCTTTTAGTAAAGGCATCCAAGTTTTTCAACATAGAATAAATATATAAATCCATTAGAAATTAAAAAGGCGGAATGGGTGCTTAACACCTTCCCAAACTGTAATATAGTTCACGAACCCCAAAGGAGGCTGCTTTCATAGACAACAATGTGTGGGGATAAGGCTTATGTGAACACCTCATTTTGCGACCCACGCAAGAATCTCGAACTCTAAGAAAATGAGCACACATGCATGCACGAGCATTCCTAGATGCATACATACCATATACATGGGATGCAAGTTAAAGAAGGAAGCCAAAAGAACACCCGAATGAGAAGTTACAAGATTACCAGAAGCCAACGGAATCGAAAACCATCAGAAGTCCTAAAAACTTGTGAAAGAAGAATTTTTCATTTCTGATCATCCTCAAAATTTGAGAGTTATTATACATTGCTACAAGGAGAAACATATTCAAAAATCACCTTAATCTGACGGTCGGATCTCTGAGAATTCAGAAAACTGAGAGTCTACTTCGGGTAATCAAAAGACGACATTCCCGAAGTTCAAATGAGCTCAAATTTGGTCAATAGACAAGGTATATCATGAGGAGAAACATGTTAAAAAATTAGATTAATCTGATGATTATTTTGACAAAAATTGCAAAAAAAACCATTATACGTGTAAATCAGGGGCTTATCCGCAAAAACACCCCTTGTCCGCGGACAAACCCCTCCTAGCCGATTTTTTGTTTTGGTACTTTCTGACCTCCTAAAATAATGAAATTTTGTGGCGAGTTAGAAAATGTTACAAGGAATAACATATTAAAAAATCAGCTCGATCCGACGGTCGGATCTTCGGAAATTGGAAAAACCAAAAATTCGGCTTAGAAAATCAAACGAAGGCTTTCGTGATGTCCAAAAATTCTGAAATTTGGATAGTATGCATGTCTTAGCATGGGTAATAACATGTTAAAAATCAGATTAATCCGATGTTTATTTTGGTTGAAATTGCAAAAAAAAATCATTGCGCGTATAAATCAGGGGCTTGTCCGTGGACACACACTTCCAGCTTGGCCCATTAATCATTCTACAGCTATAAATACACCTGCACTAACCCCATTTGAAGCATGAATCAGCTCTAGGACTTTGGGAATAGTGCTCTAAAATAGTATTCTACTATTTTCGAGGCTCTCAGGTATTTTTTTTTATTAATTCGGCTTTAATTCTTTATCTGCCATTATTTTATCAATTATAATCGATCAATTGCATGTAAAAATTGTTGTTTATCTCAAAATCACTCCATATTTCATATTTAAACCCCGTTTTCAAAATCGAAGGCATAGAACAAGCAGTAAACCATTTTAAACATATTTTTATTAGTTAATTTCATAAAATCTTGGTTTTTTCAGTCTCGGTTTATGAAGAAATCAATACACGTTTGTATCCGGTTTAATCTATAAATCGCAATGCTTACCTAAATATTCAATATGAGAGTACTGGATTCGTCAATGCCAGCTTAAATTGTTAAATTGTGGTACACTATTGATGAACGAATCTTGAAGATTGTCGGATATTAGATTCCACATCGAATTAGCTTCCGAAAAGCCCTAAATCTTTTCAAAAACACTTGTTTTACTACCTATCATTATTAAAATCATCTTTCAAATCACACAAACACTGATTTCTAAAAATCGAAGGGCGAAATAAGAAGCACATGGTTTTCATCCCCACCCCAAAATCCCGTTTTTTTCAAAAACTATGGACCGATACGCAATAACATCAATTAACATACAAATATTCGATTATAATTCCACACATATCCTATTTAGAGACCAAAAGGGCAGATTAGGGTGCCTAACACCTTCTCGATTCATAACTTTATCCTCGAACCCTTTGAATCAACTGGTTTCGCATTAATTGTATTTAAGATGTCGTTTAATTCATAAATGTTTCTCTTTTATATAGACTTTTGTTTGTTTAGTAAAACAAACTGGCGAGTCTGATTCCTTTGCAAGTCATCACCTTTTTCTTATAATAAAACGAACCATTTTTCAAAAATTAAAACCGAAAAACTGGAGGAATCGCCGTGGCGGGGGCCGGGCGTCGAGAGCGCGGGTTCTCACAGTGGTGACTCTGCTGGGGATATTTTTAAAAGGATTAGACTATAAACAAGAGTAGAATATGCGTGGATAATCATTTTTTTATTTTTGCATGTTTTCCTTTTCAGCCTTAGTTTTAGGAAAACATAGATGCGATCTAGGTGGATACCCTGATTCCCTTTCGCTTGCTAATTATTGTTTGAGAAAAAAAAATTCATAATTAAAATTTGAAAGTACTCGAACAAATCTTAAAGCGTTCATCATATGTGAGAATCCGCAAATGCGACCCCCGGGTCTCGTCCCCGTTCGTGGTGGTCTGAAACGTCGGAACGGATCCCGTCGTTCCGTTTGCTTGGAGTTTGTGTGATAATTCATATCAGGTGTCCCTACGTCTATTCTAGATGCAAAGGGGGTTCGTTCAGAGTCGCCAGTACGTTTTACGAGAAAACGGACAAAAAGGTTATGTAAGAGAAAAGGCTACAGATAAGCCTTTCTTTACACGTTTGTCTACGAAACCAGGATTCTATAGGGTTCGGGAACTATATTACGGTTTGGGAAGGTGTTAAGCACCCATTCCGCCCTTTCGGTCTCTAGCGGTCTTATATGTTTATTCTATGTTGAAAAACTTGGATGCTTTTACTGACAGTCTACTACTTTTTAAATGAAAACCCTAATTTTGGGGGAAAACGGAAAAGGGGTAGAAACCTTTGTGTTCCGAGATCCGACGTTTTTTATTATTGAAAGATGTAAATACAAATGACAAAACCTTTTATGTTTGAAAGAGTGTCCCGCATTATTTTCTCAGATAATGACGGTTTTCTCGTATTGTGATTTAGTTTTGTAAAAGTTCGGATCTATATCGGGACTGATTTAATATGGAACTAGAACTCTTTGAGGAGAGTTATCAGACACGTCGCAGTCTATAGAGAAGACGGGATATGTTGATTTAATTCCTAGATAAGTCTTATCAGTCCGGGTTTTGAAAACAGAATTTTATCCGGACGATAGTCTACTTATTCTTCTGGTTTTGCAAATGGTTTTATCGGGGTCTTTTGTTTTGAAGACGGTAGACTATTTATAACTTGGCAATAAGTTTATTCAAATAAAACGTGGACAAAACAACAGAAATAAAACAAGTATATAGACAAACCTGATTTTCGGGCGCGTTAGAAACCTAGCACAACCATGTTGCCACTTCGCTTATTTAATTATTAGAAGAGACTTTATTTACCTTCCCGACGAGAATAATAATAAGAAAGAGAATATAATACGGCAGAGAGATCTCCGGCGATAATAATCTTCTCCTTTTTCAGATATTTCCGAGAATTCGATTCCCGAGACTGGACACGTCGAGTGTCGAGAATAGATTCGATAATTCTTCAGAAATAAGACGATAATAGAAAATACTAGACGAAAGATCAGAAAATCATATCATAAACCCGCAATCCTACTCTAAAATTGCTGTTTTTTGCTTTGTTGTTGGTGTCCTCAAACCCTTGGGGGTGATGGCCTATTTATAGTGCCGAAAAGGTGTATGTCGCGCGACATTTGGCAGTATGTCGCGCGACAATCTTGACTGTCGCGCGACATTTACTTTAATGATGGTGTGGTGGGGCATATATCGCGCGACATGTCTTCTAATGATGACATGGTGGGGCATATGTCGCGCGACATTTGACAGTATGTCGCGCGACAATCTTGACTGTCGCGCGACATTTACTTTAATGATGGTGTGGTGGGGCATATATCGCGCGACATGTCTTCTAATGATGACATGGTGGGGCATATGTCGCGCGACATGTTCCTGGAAAGGACATTGTCGCGCGACATACTGGACTGTCGCGCGACATTTCTCTTTAAAACATGTTTGTTTGGCCATCAAACACTTTCGGGGCAGTTTCGGTGTGTTCGGGTGAGTTCCGGACTCTAAAACAGCAGTTCTCGACGGTTGTTAGGGTTCTTGCGGGAGTCACGGATCGGGGTGTCTACATCATAATATACCTTCATAATTGTTATTTTGCACGCACGCACTATCATCACGCATTATCGTGAGTGTGAAATTACTCCATTTAACCCGAAAATACTGCTTAGTGAGTAGGGAGTTGGCTCGTCTGGGTCAACATAAATCAAAAACTCTTATTTTCATTCTCCTTGGCCAAGTACCAACCGAGGTATATCGAGTGACAAGAACACTCACGTAGCCGAGACGTATATCAAAAGGTCCTTGCACGTACTCGCCCTTGGGGTATATAGCAAGACCTAGCCAAATAAGAGAGAGCCTAAACCTTACCCATCAAGCCACGCTTGTATATAGGATGCGTCAACCAAGTACACTTGAATTTCTACATGTTTTCTTGACCGTCAGTCGTGAGATTAGTAAACAAAAAGCCTTGTCATACATACCAACTCTTGGTTTGGCAAGTACAGCTTATGGCTATCCAACCCCGTCCGTAGAAATCCCTCACTAAAACCTGTTAGTGAGAATTTTCCTATCACTATTTTCATGAAAAGCAACTCTAAGAGGAGAGAACTTCCCGATTTTCAAAATGTTTTCCAAAATGTTTTTCAAAAATAAGTCATTTTTCAAAATAAGTTTTCTAAAAATAATTTCCCAAAACTAGAGGGTTATAAGGGCACCCCAGGAATGTATGTTCCTACCCTAAACCTATCCACGGGGCTCTCAAGTTGTTACTGTTGATCAGTTTTTGCCTAAACACCAAAAAGTAGTTTTCGATTTTATTTTCCTGTTGAGTCACAGTTTTTCGAGAATTATGCAACCCATGAAAAAATATTGATTTTCTAGTCAATCTTTGATTTCTTCCCCCCCCCCCATTTTTCACCACGCTCAGATTATTTTTCGCACCAAACGATTCACAAGATTAGACTTACCACCGATCATGCCTTCTCGTCATAACACCGAGCTATCAATCGATCTAACTGATGTCAACAATACTGAGGGTAATCATGATGAAGCATCTCATGCAGCGGATCTGCCGCCTGGTCTAGTTCTCTTATAAACCGAGGGTGGCACCTTAACCCTTGAACGCATCTACTATCTAATCCAAGATCCAACCCAGTCTATGACCATCATGAAGAATCACCAAGCTGCCACCCAAGCTCGTTTGGACCCCCTAATTGCTACCAGAACACGAGCTGAACCAAACCAACCCAATCCAAATCCACACCCAACCGAAGATAACCAAACCCGAGGCCCAGTAACTCCATATAACATTCACCTCCCAGTTCATACCAACATCAAACCCCCACCTCTTGTGGTCACTGCCAACGTCGATATACCACCAGTGCAAGATCCCGAAGCCACCCAGCTAAACCCCGAACATAACCAACTCCCTTCAAAACCATAATCCTCAAGCCATCCCCGATGGAGATCCAAACTAGGGCCGATACCTCGAAACCGTAATCAATCAGGCCGAAGAAAATGAGGTAATTACCATGCTTAAGGATCATATGAAAGCTCTAAACTAGAGGGTGGCCGAAAAGGCTGATGACATCGTCGTTCTTCAAAACCTATTTCTTTACCCAGATGCTCGTTTGCCTATTAGTTTCAAACTCCCTCACACCGAGAAGTTCTCTGGGAACACTCCACCTCACCTGCACCTCAGAGCCTATGTTCGAACCATGCAATTATACGGATTGAAAGAGGATCATTTGTCCCTAAGTTTCCATCAGTCTCTCACCGGATTAGCCCACAGTTGGTTTTTGAGTTTAGAGAAGTACCAAGTGGCCGATTGGAAAAGTATAGTGAAGGAGTTCATGGAACATTATAAGTCCAACGAGGAACTCAAATTCACCCATAAGAATCTCGATATGACAAAACAGAGAAAATACGAGAATGTCCGTGACTTCATCACTCGCTGGAGGGAGTTAGCATCTCAATTGATCGATAGAATTACCGAGGAAGAATAATTGGAGATAAATGTCAAGAATTTTAAGCCTAAGATCCGAAACGACATGGGTCACCAATATTTCGACCGATACAAGGCCTTGATGCACGTGACCAATGAAACCAAAGAGGAAGTTGCCCAAGCCACCGAAACTAAAGAAGCCTTTTCTCAATATGAGAAGACCGCCCCAGCCATTAACCAAGTTTGGTCTTACCAAAGCTCTAGTCCTTATCAAAAAACCAGCTTCCATTATCCGCAAGAAGAAAGGTCAGTAGAAAGAAGCACCGTCTCTTTTCATGCCTATCGACTTTGCTGATTCAAACTTTAGCCATGCTACAAGCTGAGGGTATTCTGCAGCCACTAGCTCCTCGCACACCCCCAACCCATCTCCCCATAGCTGGAATGCCAATGAACGCTGCACTTACCATCAAAGATTCGGACATAACAATGATAATTGTTGCGCCCTGAAGCTTGCCATCCAAGATTTGATCGACGCCAAGAAGATTACCTTTCCCTGATGAAAGAAGCCTTAAGCAGAGGCAGACACCATTTATTCAATTTAATTGAACAATTCTAGAGATAGGGGAAATTGAGAAGAAGGCAGCGAAATTGTAAGGATTAAAGGTAGAATGAGGAATTTTTTTTATTAATGTACCAATTCATTTCATTAATAAAATCAATCATTTTTTTTTCCTTTCGAGTATCCTAATTCATGTCTGCCTCTGCTTAAACCCAATCCATAAACAATATTCCCGAAAGGACGCAAAAAAATTGAAGAGCATAAAGCTACCATATATACGCTGAGGGTGTAAGGGACATACACTGAGGGTGCCAAGGGTATATGCACTGAAGGCATTGACAAGAAGACTGGAGTAGCTCCTCAAATACTAGTATTTCTATCATCATTTACATACACTGAGGGTGCCAAGGGTATAGGTACTGAGGGTATCGACAAGAAGACTCGAGCAGTTCCTCAAAGACTTGCATTATCATCTTCATTCGCGTACACTGAGGGTGCCAAGGGCATATATACTGAGGGTATTGACAAGAAGACTTGAGCAGCTCCTCAAAGATTAGCATTTCCATCATCATTCACATACACTAAGGGTGCTAAGGGTATTGGTACTGAGGGTATCGACAAGAAGACTCGAGCAGTTCCTCAAACACTAGCATTTATATCATCATTCACACACAATGAGGGTGCAGAGGGTATATGCACTGAGGGTATCTACAAGAAGATTGGAGCAGCTCCTCAAATACTAGCCTCGCCATCATTATTTGCATACACTAAGGATGCCAATGGTATATGCATTGAGGGTATCGATAAGAACGCTCGAACAACTCCCTCAAGACTAACCTCTCCATTCTCACTGGGGGTGGCTCAACCATCAAGACCTTCTAGTTGTCTTATCAGCAGAACCAAAAATCTTACCTCTGAAGATAGAATCAAGTCAACAAAATCAATCAGTTTAGCGACTGAAAGCCCCAGCCTCTCTTAAGAATCAAACATGTCCACACCCACTCATGAAAATGCAGAGCACAGATAATCCTTCTGAGGCTGAAGGTATGAGCAAAAGTAGCAACGCGAATGAATTTTTATAGGCCCAAGAATCAAGAGGCAGAGAAGACAAAAGCATGATACAAGATCAGTAGCATCCCAAGATAGAAGCACGCTGTTTCTCCTATTACAGATATCACCTTGCACTCACTCACTATTTAACCAAAAATCAATATTTGCCATTTCAGCATTGCTATGTTCTCGAAAAACGGTCGATATTGCATGCATACATCTGTACTTAGATAATTTCAAGTAGGGTAACATACTTCATAAATCAAGCAACTCAAGATTCACAACCTCTTCAAAATCAAGTTTTCAAAACGATGGTGCAATGATTTAAGAAATATGCCAATATTTAAAATTTAGAAAAGCATGGCATAAGCATTTGCATGGTGCATACATATGAACACTTGCATAAGTGTACGTGCACGGGTCCAAGAAGAGATAAGCACCAGGATCCATGACCTACCAGACAGGCTTCACCACCGCATCTCGATGTATACCTCAAGGATTAGTCACACCGCCATGGCAACGCCAATCAACGCGCTCCCGATCATTAAAATAAGATCACAAGCCTCCCAGAGAGGCGAATCACTTTGTATGTCCTCCCAGAGAGGTGAATCACTTCACAAAGTCTCCCAAAGAGGCGAATCACTTCACATGTCCTCCCAGAGAGGTAAATCATTTCACAAAGTCTACTAGAGAGGCGAATCATTTCCCAAAGTCTCCCAGAGGGGTAAATCACTTCGTATGTCCTCCCAGATAGGCGAATCACTTCGCTTGTCCTCCCAGAGAGGTAAATTATTTCACTAAGTCTCCCAGATAGGCGAATCACTGCCCATATCCTCTCAGGGAGGTAAATCATTTCACAAAGTCTCCTAGAGATGCGAATCACTTTCCAAAGTCTCCCAGAGAGAAATCACTTCGTATGTCCTCCCAGAGAGCCGAATCACTTCACATGTCATCCCAGAAAAGTAAATCATTTCACAAAGTCTCCCAGAGAGGCGAATCACTTCGAATATCCTCCCAGATAGGTAAATCGCTTCACAAAGTCTCCTAGAGAGGCGAATCACTTTGCAAAGTCTCCCAGAGATGCAAATCACTTCGTATGTCTTCCTATAGAGTCGAATCACATCACAAATTCTCCTAGAGAGGCAAATCACTTCACAAGTCTTTTTACAGGCAAATTCCAAGCCCTTTTTACAAGCACCATTCCAAAGCCATTTTTACAGGCACCAATCCAAGCCCTTTCTACAAGCACCAACCCAAGCCCTTTCCACATGCACAAATTCAAAGCCCTTTCCATAGGCAATCTCAAGCCTCTCTAAAACCAAATAAGCCCCTTTTGAAATGATATCAGAGAAAGATAGAAAGAAAGATTGGAATGAGAAAATTTGGTAAAACACAAGGAGCAAGCCCCATAAAAGGACTTTTGGCCTAGCTTCTTCTCCTCTAAGAAGAACGGTGAACTTTCAAAGCAAATATTCTCAAGTCACAAGGACGGTGATGCTCAGAAAACCTGACAAAGTGAGAGAAATAAAGTGGGTATAAGAAAAAATTGAAAAAGTAGAAAAGAGGATACATTTCACAATGGCAAAAGAAAAGAATATTATAAAAACAATAAAGGAGAAGATGGCAGCGAGAGCCATACCAAGAGTGACAGCTAGGCTAAAAGGCCCAAGGCTACGTCTTGGGTGAGGAAGGATGTTAGCCATGCAAAAGAAAAAAAAAAGTAAGCTGCATCAAAAGCTTTCAAACAATTAAGAAGGAATAAGGACATCGAAAAACAGAAACGATGTAGGCACACAAAAAATTTTCTTTCACGAAGTCAAAAAATAATAAGCAAAATCGTACCCTGGTGACACGAGAAAAATACCACAAAAGCAAAGCAAGAGGCAAAGTCCAAAAAAACATGCACGAGGTTCGAGAATTGAGAGAACTTAACTCGATCTTTTCTCAAGAAAAAAAACTAACCAAAAGTTCATTTTCAAAAAAAAATATCACACCAGAACTTTCTCTCTATCTCTCTATAAATCATCAACTTTCATCACCTCAACATATCATCAATCACCCACATCTCAGCCCCGCATCATCATATCCCGAGCAAATCACCAACCCTCAGCATTTATCCTAACTAGTAAGATTCAGCATATCCTCAGCAGACCGCCATTCATCATATCCCCAGCAAATTACCAACCCTCAGCCTTTACCCTAACCAATAATATTCAGCATATCCTCAATAAACCACCATTCATCATATCCCCAGCAGATCACCATTCATCATATCCCCAGCAGATCACCAACCCTCAGCCTTTACCCTAACCGATAGAATTCTAATTTCCTCACCAGACAATCAATCATCATTTCCCCAGAAGATCATTAACCTTCAGCGCTCATCCTAGCCAGTAGGATTCCTTAATTCCCCAGCAGACCATCAAGTCTCATTGTCCCAGCAGCCTTTATCCTAAATCATCAATACCAAAGACCATCTCCAGCAGACCATCTGCCCTAACCTCTCAAACCCAAAGCAAGGTCCGTAATAGACCATCTACCCACACCCCTTCAAAAGAACCACACCCCAATCAAATTGTTGACAGAACCATCCCTACCGATTAGAGTACATCAGCTCAAAGTCCCAATCAAATCGCTGACAGAACTATCCCTACCGATGGGAGTACATCAGCTCAATAACCAATCAAATCGTTGACAAAATTGTCCCTACCGATGGGAGTACATCAGCTCAACGTCCCAAATTAAATTGTTGATAGAACCGTCCCTACCGGTGGGAGTACATTAGCTCAACACCCAACCAAATCCTTGACAGAACCATCCCTACCGATGGGAGTACATCAACTCAACATCCCAAATTAAATTATTAACAGAACTGTCCCTACCGATGGGAGTACATCAGCTCAACACCCAATCAAATCGTTGACAGAACTATCCCTACTGATGGGAGTTCATCAGCTCAACGTCCCAAGTCAAATTATTGACAGAACCATCTCTATCGATGGGAGTACATCAGCTGAACACCCAATCAAATCGTTAACAGAACCATCCCTACCGATAAGAGTACATCAGCTCAACACATAATCAAATCGTTAACAGAACCGTCCCTACTGATGGGAGTACATCATCTCAACATCCCAAATCAAGTTGGTGACAGAACCGTCCCTACCGATGGGAGTACATTAGCTCAACACCCAATCAAATTATTGACGAAACTGTCCATACCGATGGGAGTACATCAGCTCAACACCCGACCAATATCATTGACAAAACCTCCCAGTCAGAGGGAGTACAGTAGAACAAGGTCATAGTACAGCACAGGGCATATCCCGAATAAGTCCATAAATCACCCATCCTTCCCAAGAAGAGATAAATAGCATAGCACGGCATTATTCGCATAGCATTATTTTTAAAATATCACTTGATTCATGCGAGTGCTGAAAAATGATGCATACTCATTGTAGTCCTGGTTCCTTTCCTCCACAAAGAACGCAGGCCGAGAGGGTCTGTGAACACCTCATTTTGAAAATAAGCATACATGCATGCACAAGCATTCCTAGATGCATACATACCATATACATTGGATACAAGTCAAAGAAGAGTTCCTCATTTCTGATCATCCTCAAACTTTGAGGGTTATTATACATTGCTACAAGGAGAAACATACTTAAAAATTAGCTTAATCTGACTGTTAGATCTCCAAAAATTCAGAAAATCGAGAGTCTACATCGAATAATCAAAAGACGACCTTTTCGAAGTCCAAATGAGCTCAAATTTGGTTGATAGGCAGGGTATATCATGGGGAGAAACATGTTAAAAAATTAGATTAATCTGATGATCATTTTGGCCGAAATTACAAAAAAACCATTGCACGTGTAAATCAGGGGCTTGTCCACAAACACACCCCTTGTCCACGGACAAACCCCTCCCAATTAATTTTTTGTTTTGGTACTTTTCGACCTCCTAAAATCATGAAATTTTGTGGAGAGATATAAAATGTTACTAGGAATAATATATTAAAAAATCAGCTCGATCCAATGGTTGTATCTTCAGGAATTGAAAAAATCAGAAATTCGGCTTGAAAAATCAAACGGAGGCCTTCTCGATGTCCAAAAATTCTGAAACTTGGATAGTAGGCAAGTCTTGCCGTGGGTAATAACATATTAAAAAATTATATTAATCTAATATTTATTTCGACCGGAATAGCAAAAAAACTTTACGCGAGTAAATCAGGAGCTTGTCCGCAGACACGCCCTGTGTCCGCGGACACACACTTTCATCCCGGCCCATTAATCATTCTACAGCTATAAATACACCTGCACTAACCCTATTTGAAGTATGAATCAGCTCTAGGATTTCGAGAACAGTGCTCTAAAATAGTATTCTACTATTTCTGAGGCTCTTAGGCATTTTTTTATATTAATTCGGCTTTAATTCTTTATCTGTCTTTATTTTATCAATTATAATTGATCAATTGCATGTAAAAATTGCTGTTTATCTCAAAATCACACCATATTTCATATTTAAACCCCATTTTCAAAACTGAAAGCGTAGAACGAGCTGTAAACCATTTTTAAACATATTTTTATCAGTTAATTTTATAAAATCTCGATTTCAACAGTCTCGATTTATGAAGGAATCAATACATGTTTGTATCCGATTTAATCTATAAATCTTTGTGCTTACATAAATATTCAATATGAGAGTACTGAATTCGTCAATGCTGGTTTAAATTATTAAACTATAGTACACTATTTACGAACGAATCTCAAAGATTGTCGGATATTAGATTCCACATCGAATTAGTTTTCGAAAAGCCTTAAATCTTTTCAAAAACACTTGTTTTACTACCTAACATTATCAAAATCATCTTTTAAATCACACACACACACTGATTTCTAAAATCGAAGGGCGAAATAAAAAGCACATGGTTTTCATCCCCACCCCAAAATCCCTTTTTTCCTAAAACTATGGACCGATAAGCAATAACATCAATTAACATGCAAATGTTCGATTATAATTCCACGCATATCCTACTTAGAAATCGAAAGGGCAGATTGGGGTGCTTAACACCTTCCCGATTCGTAACTTAATCCCCGAACCCTTTAAATCAACTAGTTTCGCATTAATTGTGTTTAAGATGTCGTTTAATTCATAAATGTTCCTCTTTTACACAGACTTTTGTTTGTTTAGTAAAACAAACTGGCGAGTCTGATTCCTTTGCAAATCGACACCTTTTTTTCTTATAATAAAATGAACCATTTTTTAAAATTAAAACCGAAAAACTGGAGGAATCGCCACCGCTGGGGCTGGGCGTCAAGAGCACGGGTTTTCACAGCTTGTTTATGGCATTTGCCCCAATACAAACTTTTTGTACATTTTTTAAAAAAACGTGCTGACGATTCTGATCGAACCCACTTGCATTTAGAAATCAAAAATAGGATTTTTCCTTACATCGAAGCAAATGAAATAATGGAATTTTTTCCAACATTTCAAACCTTCAAACTAGGGATTGAGACTCAGGGTTCGCATTTGCTGATTCTCACAACTATATAACCTGAGACATATAAAGGTACTATAAAATATAGAGTCCTATTCTAAGGTAAATACTAGCTGATAGACACATACTGTGAAGCAGATATTGACAGGACCTACAAGAATTTGCAAATGCAGCCCCTGGATCTCAACTTTTAATTGGGGGTCTAAAACACCGAAAAATATTCTATTATCCATTTGCTTTTATATAATGATAAATCATATCATATGTCCCTCTATCCTATTTTAGATGCAGGAGGGTTCGTTTGATCTGTATTTTGTCATGAACTCTTTGACTATGTCCCCCAATGTTTTTGTGTGGTGCATCTCCAAGTTGAAGAACCATCTCAAGGCTGCCCCCGTGAGAATAAGGTGGAAAGTTTGTGTTAACCCTGGTTACCCATGACCAGATACCTGCATAAATCAAATGTACGATTGTAAATATGTCTTCAGGGGTGTTATGCCATTGAATTTGATGATTGGAAGAAGCTTGAACCTTTGTGGTAACCACGCCTCGTGATAGAAGGAGAATGCATTCATGTCTATGATTTCATTGGCTCCCTTTATTGATGATATCCCTTTTTGCAGAATCTGCATCTTCTTTTTTAGTTTATTCAACTCTTTGTTCTCTTTTGCCTCGTCAAGAGGCTATTAGGCTATTACCGATTCTGCATAAGTTGCTTAGAGTTGGTTCAAATATGGTTCAAGGGACCTGCAAGGGCTGTGGTGGGACAAGTCCAACAAAATATTACGGCAAATGCTGCTGTAGGGTTTCGGGGTAGACTAGACTTTGAGAGCCTAGCAGTTACAACCATACAATAGGCTGCTCTTATTGCTGGTAATTGTGGCCAGAATCTGGTGCCCACTAGAATTGGTTCTTAGGATCCGGCTAAATGGGACCTGTTTATTGTGGTATGGCTCCCCGATTGGGAGGTGGCATTTGTCTAGCCATTTTTGTTTCTTGTCTCTATAATTTTAAAACATGTGGGTGTGAGGTCTTCCCCTGATTCATTTCTTGATTCGGCTATACTTTTTTAAAACTCGACGATGCGGTTCGTTCGGTTGATAACTCCTCTATTCGGACCTCAGTATTCTGTTATTTCCAAATTCTGACTGACGGTCATTATTAAACGATGCATCTCTTCTAGGGTGGGTAGAGCCCTCGATGCCTCGATAGGATTCTGCTCAATGGCTCGGATCTCTGAGTCATTTGGAGTTAAAGTTGACATAATTGGCATGCTCGAACGGACTAATTGATCTGTGTAATCTCTTTCGACCTAACCTTCTAGAATGTAGTCTTAATGTTGTAAATAAACGACGTAGCGGCGATGAAAGAAGACTAAGGTGTGACTCATTTTTGCAAAAAGAACCATGAAGGGAAACAACAGTAAGATAAGTTTCGGGTTTTTTTAGAAAATGTGTAGACAATATGCCGTAAGGTAGTATATCCCTTACAGCTGACTAAAATATGTTTTACTTTGACTCAACATTATATGTAACATAGGTGAACATAAGGAGAAGGCTTCAGGCTCCCTCCTTTTTAGCAAAACCTCGAGATATACTGATGCGCCAAGACATTGGTATAATTTATCATGTTAATTTATAATTCAAAGAGCATATATTATTGCTAATATTTATATTTTTAATATTTTTTAGGTGGTGGAAAAGAATTGGAAAATATTGAGAAAATTGGAGAAATTAAAGCTTGTGAAGACACCTAAAAGTGCTCAATACTTCAAAACGCATAACGTTTTACTCAGAACTCCAAATAATGCAATTCTTGAGCCTAAATTGAAGAGAATTTCGAGAGTTACAATTTTTCAGTTCAGCACTTTTTCAAATTCATCCATCTCAAGATCTGAAATTGCAACTCAAATGCAGCAATCAAAAAAATAGTAAAAATTCAAAGTATATTCAAATTAATGGGCCCAAGCCTAATTGCCGGCCACCAAATTTAATTAATGAGCAGCCCACAAGCCCAAAGAACATGAAGCCTCATGGCCATTACTCCAAGCCCATTTAATTGAGCCAAGCCCACGAACATGAAATTCCATACCAACAATTATATAAAGAAAAGCGACCACAACAATTTGGAGCTGCAGCACAGCAACAGTGCCGAGGGCACCTTCTTTTTCGATTTCTTTCTTTTCTTCTTTTATTCTACTTTTACTTTTTGCTTTAAAGACTTTGAAGATTTAAAGTGTGTTTTATTCAATTTAATTCATGCCTAGTAAGTTTTCTTTCATTTTTATTTGTTATTTAATTTTTATTATGCTAGCGTAAATTTGAACTAAGGTTAAAAAGATGATATTAAATATATGACTCTGAAACCCTAGTCAATTAATTCATTAATTTTATTATCTAGCTTAATATTATTTAGTTATTTAATTTATTTGCTTTACTTTATTTTATTTAACTTGCTTTATTTAATTCGTTTGATTACCATAAATTTTTCTAGCTAGATTAGGAGTTTAGTGAAATATTAACAAGATAATTATTAAACATATTGTTTGAGTCCTTGTGGGATCGACTTCGCTTACACGCTATACTTTAAATTGATTCGTGCATTTGCGAGTATTAAAATTTATCACAACATATACCTCAGGGGCAGGTACGTTCAAAAATATTTTAATATACTTTTCGGGTACGTGAGTGTTCTCCTTACTCGATATACCTCGAGGGCGTATTTAGCCAAAGAGAGTGAAAGTAGATACTTTCGGTTTATGTTGGCCCAAGCGAGCCAACTCTACTCACTTATAATACTTCTAAGGTTTTTGGATAAAAATCACACTCGTAAGAACCAATGCATAATAAGTAACGTGCATGAAAACAAAATTTTATAGAAAGGTTAATTTGCAAATATCTTATCTTTCGCAGTGTGTTCTCAAAAAACGTTCATTTTTATTATAAAAAATATTTCTTCACAACTAAATTAACAATAGGGGAAAACCTGAGTTAGGAAAGTAGTAAAAGCATGGGTTTTAACATATTATAAACAAAGTCCACATATAAGAGCCTAGTTTTCTTGTGTTCCGCAGCAAAGTCACCACTATGAGAATTCGCAAATGCGGCCCTCGGGTCTCAGCCTTTAATTGGGGGTCTAAAACATCAAAAAATATTACGTTGTTCTATTTGCTTCTATATAGTGATAAATCATATCATGTGTCCCTCTATCCTATTTTAGATGCAGGAGGGTTCGTTCAAAGTTGCTTGTATGTTTAACGAAAAAACGAACAAAAGAGTTGTGAAAGGGAAAATGTTACAGATAAGCCTTTTTCCTTATATATTTGTCTACAAAACCAAGATTTTATAGAGTTTGGGAACTGTATTACGGATTGGGAAGGTGTTAAGCAACTATTTCGTCCTTCCAGTCTCTAGAGGTATTTATATGTTTATTCTATGTTGAAAAACTTGGATGATTTTACTGATATTCTACCGCTTTCTGAAAATGTCTCATAAAAACCTAATTTTGGGAAAAACGGGGAAAGGGATAAAAACCTTGTATTCCGTAATCCGATGTTTTGGTTTTGTTAAAGTTTGATTATAAATGACAGAGATTTATCTTTATTGTTTTGTAATCATGAGATTGATTCGGTATTATTTCCTCGTATAATAATATCAATTATCTTATTTGGTTAATTTAGAAAAGATCGAATCTTTATCGAAATTATTTTGATATAGAATTGAACTATTGAAGATAGTATATCAGATAAATTTTAGTCTATATGGAAGACAAAATAAATCCAAGTTTAATTCCTAAGTAAGCTTTATCATTCCAAGTTTTGAAAACTTGGTTTTATTCGGACGATAATAACTTTACTTCTTCTAATTTTACAAATAATTTTTATCAGGGTTTTGACAAGTAGTTTTGTTTGAAAATGGTAAACTATTAATAACTTGATAATAAGTTTATCCAATTAAAAAGTGGACGAAATAACATATATAACAAGTCTACATTATAAATAACTTGATTTAAATAAATGAAATAAAACAGATATGCAGATATTGAATTTAACTTCTGGAAGAGACTTTACTTACCTTTCCAATGATTATATATAAGAATGAAAGAGATGAAATATAATACGGCAAAGAAGATTTCTGGCAGATAGCAACTTACCTTCTCAGGATATTTCCGACGATTCGATTCCAAAATATAACATTTTAAGTGTCGAGAGTGGACTAAAGGATTCTCCAGGAATTAGACGAATATATAAAGTGAACGTTGAGACAGCTTTAGAAATCAGAAAATCAATGATAATAATATAATTTTTAGGGTAAAAATCAGGTCTTCTACCTATTAGGATGCAGGCCTATATATAGTACTGGAAAGGGTTTGTTGCGACAAACTGCAATAGTGTGTCGTTTAACGTGCAACAAATAGCCATATGTCGTGCGACAAACGACTGAAGTGAGAGTTCTGACAGACTGATGTGTCAGAAAGTTTAGTGGCATGTCTCTAAAGGGTTTTTCATGCAAGCAAAAAAAAATTGTCATACGATAAAGGACATTTGTCGTGCGACAAACCCATCCAGTGGATGGTTTGTTATGTTAACAAACTTTTCTAAAGCATGCTTCTAGTGTGTGAGTGAGTGCTGGACTCAAAGGGTACTTTTTGAAAACTTTTAGGGTTCTTACAAAGGTTAAGAATTAGGGTGTCTACATGACCACATCCTTTAAAATCTTCGAATCATAACGGGGTCCTAAAATCCTAAAAAATTGAAGAAAAAAGGAATTTATTTATTTACTTTAAGATAAAAAAAAATTAATCATACTCTTATTTGTAATCCTACTTTCACTTTACATCTACGTCAATTATAGTTATACTATATATAAAAGTACGAATAACTTAAATATTTTTACGTTTTTTCAAGAAGACAAATATACCCCTTGATTTTATACACAAGATTTTAAGATTTACATTAAATAAAATATTATAACTCCATATATTTTTATATTAGTATTAGTATTCCAAATAAATTCAAACTCTAATCTATTTTGCCAAAATAATTAAACAAAAATTTTGAACTAGATTTACATTAAATAAAATAAGATAAGACTATAATTGTATAAGTGTATAAATCCATATATTTATATATTAGTCTTAGTATTCTAGATAAATTTAAACTCTACTTTATTTTGCTAAAATAATTAAACGAGTTAGAATCTTTGTAAAATTATGTGTTATGTATAAGATTTCGATTTAACTTCCCCAAGAAGGAAGCTATTTAACATATCGTATTAAAATTACAAGCCTTTTAGGTCACTAAAAATAATCAAATGAATTTTACACTTGATACTATGCTTCGCTTAAAGTACTAAAACTACGTACAACGCACGTATATAAAAACTAGTATATATAAAGAGAGAATTTTTAAATAACATATTGCAATCTCAACCATCTAATAATGCCGGAGGGCTTCATTTTCTTTGCAGAGGATGCAAGTATCCTTTGCAAGAGCGAGTCAATTATTAAATGCGATAGCCTACCTTTTTCGTTCATGATGAACCACGGAATGATCAAGAAAGTACTATTAATCTGTCCACGGACGACGAGACGAATCAACATGATGAATTGTTAATCAAATTAAATTTCACGCCCGAGATATACTAATTCACGAATGTAATTATGATGATGAAGAATTCGTCACCTAAGTTATACATTTATTCGGTCGATTCTGGTGAACATAACGTTCATTAATTTACCAAATTTTTGGAAGTATTTTTTGAGCTTGTAAGGAGATATATATATATATATGGGCATGTAAATTTAATTTCGATAGTCTCTTGCTTAGTCAATTAAAGTAGTATTCTGATTCTCCATGTGGCATACAAGTTTACTTTAGACCATCTCCATTGCATGAGCTAAATGGCAAAATTTACCTCATTTCATGCCCCATCCGTGCAGGTAAATAGCTAAATAAGTAGGTAAAAGTGTAAAGCAAAGCCAAATTTAGCGGCGGACAAAATTTTAGCTCAAACGATCGGCAATCTCACGACACATGATGTGTCGTGTGGCCATTCCCACGACACATCATGTATCGTGGGAAGCTTGATTTACTGCTCTCAATTTTCAGCATCCTTTCTCCCATGCATACACAATCCTAAAGCATGTAAAGACAAACACTATCCATGGGCTAATCATTAAAGTGGGGGACAATGCACTCAATAATGCATTCGGAAATGGCAGAAAGGAGAGGGAAAAAAAAAATGGTTGCCACGACATATCATTTGTCGTGGACACTGCTCCATTCCACAATACATCATTTATCATGAGAAGCTTGATTTATTGACCCGACAGATCATCAATCGTGCAAGTTAAATTTACCTTCTTCCCGCTGCAGGTCTCACTTAATTGATAAGCTAAATATACACTTTTGGCTTACACTATTAACTTATGCACTAAAGATGGTCTTAGTTTAATTTTTATAGCTAGGCTCGGTTTTAGAAAGAAAAAAAAAATTATTCCAAGTTTAATTATTCAAAAATATTATCATGCAAGAAGGGTTTAATTTACTTTGTTAGGTCTGGTTCTAGAAAAATATTATTGGCCTCCTGTTTTTCAGACAAAACAAAATTTATCATACTAGAGGGATGCTCAGTTTTTGTTTGACTAACTATATTAGTCGGCTCTGGTGCTAGACAACGTGCATTGTAGGTAACTTGGGTTTAGAAATTTACGTGATGTGATATAGTATTTTGATTCTATTATTTCTACTCGTGGTCAACCTATCTTAAAAACCGTTTGAAAGTTAAATAAATTCTCGTAAACTTGTTTTCGTACATCATGTTGAACAAACTGCAATTATAAAAAATCCATAAGCTTCAAATCAAATTTCTAGAAGTTCAGTTCCCAGGTCACTCATTTTGTTGTTTATATACAATCTGTGTACATTTAAAAAAAAAAAAAACAAACCAAACAAACATGCTCAAAATTTTCCATGCATGTGTATATAACGGTTACACATACATCGCATGTGCTGCATGTCTAGTATGTCAAATCTCAAGAAACTGTCCTAATAGAACTTCCCTCTTTTTCCTTTTTTTAAGGTGTTTTTTTTATTCTTCTGTTTTTTTGAGAGAGAGATGTGGCGCAACTTCACTCGTTAAAATTGTATTTTTATAATAAAAAGATAGTGAAGTTTTTGATTTGTTATAATAAAAAGGTTTCTTGGTATTTAAGCTTATTAAGTGGCTATTGTTTGCTGGTGAGAATTTCATGTTGTGAGACTGGGCTCAAATCTCAACAACCACACCTGGTTTTTCAAATAACAATCCAAAAGGGCAAAGCTAATGGGTGATGTTATATACACCCTTATTTTGTGGCCAAAACACCACATAATTAGGGTGTTGAAGGTGTTGTGGCTACATAATTATAGGATATTTGATTCGGTGGCAAGTTGCCGACTTTAAGGTTCAAATTCGGTGATAATTTACCGAATTAAATGTTCAATTTCGGTGGCAAGTTGCCGTTTAAGTCAAGTCGGTAAAACGTTACCGAATCAAAGGTTCAATTTCGGCAATGAGCCACCGACTGGGTGTGTAAATTTTGAGTGTCATTTGTGGTGTCTTGGCTACAAAACAGGGGTGCATATAACATTACCCAAGCTAATTGGTTTTTATTGAAGATTATAATTTTTCAATGATAGAAATGGGATTTTCTTGATTGTGTGTAATTTGCGTCAAAGCTGCATTTTGATGGAACAATATGTGAAGAATGTGCCATTTAGTTAATCCCACCATAAAACAATTATTTTCTTTTTCAAACATAATCAATGTGTCAAATTTGATGATGCCCCACAAGTTAATTCGACTCAACTGCACCGCCGACGCTTCACGCAGAACATATCACAACAGCATCTAATCAGAACTTTTAGCATTGCTTTTTAGCTCTCAAAAATACACTTATCTCACCTTTCGCAAATATATTAATCTTTTTTATTTTTTTATTTTTGTTTCATTGTACCACATCACAACCATCCAAGATCCAACAACAAAAAAGGAAAATAGCCAAACCATGAATTTGTAGTTGAAAATTAACAGCGATCTAAGATTCAAACCTCCATTCTAAGTTATCTAACATTAGCCAACAAAACACTGCACCATGGACTTTGCCTTAATGCTAGAAGACTACATCAAACTGGTTGGCCAACGTTTAAACTGATGAGAAACAGATACAGAGATGAAGAAGAAATAAAGGTATGAGTAAAATTCATCTATCGATCTAATCATCAGCGTTTTCGCCGTTGGCACCTTTGAGATGCAAGTGCTTTTCTCTTTTCTGAAACTCTGTCAGACCTTTCCCACTTCCGGTCACTCCTACCTTCCCAAACGGATCATCCGGAGATTTGAAGATGCTCTCCTTTTTCCTCCCAGAGAAGAAACCAACCTGATCAAAATTAAAACCAGAAAATAATGAAAATTGGTCAAATTAGGGTTTTTTCGAATGTTAATAGACTATATATAGTCTGCCTTTTCTGGGTCGAATAGCATAACATGCAAGATCTAATTCAGCAATAAAAGTGTACCTAGCATTCTACTTCAGACCCAGTGGATGTATCAGTGTTCGCTTATTGTCATGGATGAGTAATTAATGGGCATAAATGCATAGTAATAGGGATGGGACTCGGTTGGTTTGGTCAATATAATTCCAATGTTTTTGGCAGGATAATTTTGGTTATTTTGTCCAGTTTTTCAGATCTTTGATGCAGCAGAACTGAAACTAACCCAAACAAAACTGGTAACTCTCCTTTTTGCTATCTTTGTTTTTGGTATTTAATACATCATCAAAACCATTTCTTCAGGAAAAACTGGTTATGATTCGATTAAAAAATGTAATGGCCAAAAAAATTGCAAGTGCCACAAATAGTTGCGAGTATACCTTCTTAGCCCGCCCTTTGGTGGTCTGGAATTGCTGCCAAGCATTCTGCCTCTTATTCTGGGTCACCTCAAGTTGCTCCTTCCGCATCTTCGACTTAAAAGAATGTATTTTCTTACGTTTGGCGGCTTTCTGTAATTAATATGTAAAACAAGCATAAATATGACTTAATATACACGTATCTGTAATATATCGCATCCAGCAAATCCATTTTTTATCAATGGAAGTTGGACTAATAAAATTAACAAGTCGAATAACAATTATTTTCCCATTAATTAATCACTATGAAAAAACAATACAACAAACAACTGAATCCAAATTAAACCTGAACACCACTACCACCTGAAGGAATGATGAGACTCCATTTCGACTTTCTCATGAAAGTTTGGGACTACTGAAGGGTTTTTTTACTTCCCCCCCCCCCCCCCCCCCCCCCCCCAATTTTTATATACAAAATTGACTTGCTCCTGTTTTCATAATCGTTACTTTGCAGGGCTGCACATAGAGGAATCAGAAAGAATCACGCAAAAACTGGGGTCACTCAAAAGGATTGCATTAAAAAAATTAGACATCACCCCACTTTTTTATGCAACTCTTTGAGATTTCCCTGCTCATGGTGCAAAGTCTAATGATTATAAAAACAGGGGGGTAGATCTAATTCCGTATTAATTTCCCTGCACTTGACTCCTAGGAACATCAAGATTATATATGGCAACAAAATTTCCCCAACCACCCTCAAGCAATAAGACAAGGTTTTTAGTGCATCAATTTCCACGTAAGCAACAAATATAACAGAGGGGTGTGTGTTGAATTCCTGAAAAGCCAATCCTATTTTTTATTTTTTTATTTTTTTTTTTTACAATATGGTCTTTTTTTGCTCCTTAACTCACCACATCTTCGGGGTCATCGGGTTCAATGCGAAGCTTTGCAGGTAAACTTCGGGACTGGAAGTCGGCATCTGCATTAGCAGCTTGCGCAATCTTACGCTTGAGAGCTTGCTTTGTAGCCTCAGCTTCCTTCTCAGCTTCTACCAGAGCATCGACAGCCTCCTCTTCTTGTATTGGCCTTACATTAGCAGGATCCACCTGGAAGTAGACAGTAGTAGCAATAATCAGCGCGAAGTGATGCTCCACTCAACATGATTCTTTAAAATAATTAAACAAACAAAAGTATTCTTTTCATTTTTTATTAGAAATAACTCTTTTTAATGAACGTAAGCAAGCAAATGACGTAATAATTAAGTGCAAATCAAACATAGAAACTAAGGGAGAATGAACGGCAAAAGAAATTGAACAGTTTCCTGATAATAAACAATATAATTAAAGAATGCTAAATACGACATCAATCAAGCACAGCTATTTCTGTTTAATTCAACATTGACAGGATAATCTCCTTTTCTTATAAGAAACTATTTGAGTCAAGCTCATAAATGAGCACAATTCACCTTCAACGCCACTTCCATACAACAACAACAACAAGCCTTATCCCACTAGGTGGGGTCGGCTACATGGATCAAACGACGCCATAGTGGCCTGTCGTGAATCATATCTATGGTGAAACCATTTGCTTCTAAATCCTTCTTAATAATTTCACCTATAGTTTTTCTCGGTCTTCCTCTGCCTCTAGCAATTATGCTTCCCTCCATATGATCAACTCTCCTTACCACGACATCTACTGGTCTCCTCCCTACATGCCCAAACCATCTAAGTCGAGATTCAACCATCTTTTCTGTAATAGGTGTCACCCCAACTCCCTCTCTGATGGTATCATTCCTAATCTTATCTTTCCTATTTTTGCCACTCATCCATATCAACATTCTCATCTCAGCTACATTTAGTTTATTCTCGTGTTGGCTTTTGACCACCCAACACTCAGTCCCATACAACATCGCTGGTCTAACCGCAGTACGATAGAATTTTCCTTTTAACTTGAGTGGTACTTTTTTGTCACATAACACACCCGAAGCTTTCCTCCATTTCAACCACCCTGCTTGAATCCGGTGGCTTACATCTCCCTCTATCTCCCCATCTTCTTGTATAATGGATCCAAGATACTTGAACCGAGTGACTTGTGGTATGACATTGTCCCCAACTTTTACCTCTAAGTTAGGAGTGCTCCGCCTTTTACTGAACTTGCATTCCATATATTTTGTCTTACTTCTGCTTAAACGAAAGCCATGCGCTTCTAAAGTTTATTTCCAAGTTTCCACCTTCCCATTTAACTCTTCTCTGGACTCATCCACTAGGACAATATCATCTGCAAATAGCATACATCGTGGTGCTGGCTCTTGAATGTGTTCCGTGAGTACATCCAAGACCAAGGTAAACAGATAAGGGCTCAAAGCGGACCCTTGGTGTAATCCTATAGTTATAGGAAAATCTTTTGTAGACCCACTATGTGTTCTCACACTAGTCTTAGCTCCCTCATACATGTCCTTGATAACACGAATATAGGCAATCCTAACCCCTTTCTTCTCTAGGGCTTTCCACAAAATCTCTCTTGGTACCCTATCGTATGCTTTCTCCAAGTCAATGAAAACCATGTGTAGGTCCTTTTGATCCCTCCGATAATGCTCCATCAAACGCCGCAGCAAGTAAATTGCTTCCATGGTCGACCTACCGAGCATAAAACCAAATTAATTATCTAAAATGCTGGTTTCCTTTCTTAGTCTCCGCTCAATCACCCTTTCCCATAACTTCATAGTATGACTCATGAGTTTAATCCCCCTGTAATTGGCGCAATTTTGTATATCCCCCTTATTCTTATAAATCGGGATTATGGTGCTTCTCCTCCAATTTTCCGGCATCTTCTTTGATCTCAATATCTCGTTGAAAAACCTTGTAAGCCAACCAATACCTTTATCACCTAGACCCTTCCAAACCTCAATAGGTATATTATCTGGTCCAACTGCTTTACCACTCTCCATTCGTTTCAATGCTTCTTTCACTTCCTTTTCTTGAATTCTGCGATAAAAGGTGAAATTTTGGTCATCCTCTCGCATGTCCAGCTCATCTCCACATGCTAGAATCTCATAACCTTCATTAAATAATTTGTGAAAATAATTCTTCCATCTCTCTTGTATGTCTTGTTCCTTAACCAAAACTTTACCTTCTTCGTCCTTAATGCATCTCACTTGGTCCAAATCTTTTGTCTCCCTCTCTCGACCCTTAGCCAGTCGATAAATAGCTTTTTTCCCACCTTTGGTGCCTAAAGATTGGTATAATCCATCAAAAGTTTTAGTCCCGACTCACTCACCGCCTTCTTGGTCTCTTTCTTTACTTCTTTGTAAGATTCCCAATTTTCCGCATTCTTACATAAAGACCAAGCTTTAAAGCATTTCCTTTTTACCTTAACTTTATCTTGTACACTATCATCCCACCACCAAGATTCTTTATCCCTAGGTCCACATCCTCTTGATTCACCCAGCGTCTCTTTAGCTATCTTCCTGATCCCCTCGACCGCCTTATCCCACATATCATTTGCGCTTCCGTTTGCCTCCCAAAACCCTCCCTCCAGCATCTTGTGTTGAAAGATCCTTTGTTTTTCACCCTTCAAATGCCACCATCTAATCCTTGAAACTTTACCTTGGCCCCTTTTCTTCCCTTTCCCCTTAACTCGTATATCGATCACAAGGACTCTATGTTGGGTAGTCAAGCTCTCTCCAGGTATGACTTTACAGTCCAAACAACTCTTTCTATCTCCTTTCCTAAAGAGGAAGAAATCTATCTGAGAGCATGTTGCCCCACTCTTATATGTGATGAGATGCCCCTCCCGCTTCTTAAAACGTGTATTGGCAACCGTAAGATCATAAGCAGACGAAAAATCAAGGATAGATTTTCCTTCTGTATTTACCACCCCAATGCCATAACCTCCATGCACCCCCCTATAGTTTTCAGAAGAACTCCCTACGTGCCCATTCAGATCCCCTCCTAGGAAAATCTTTTCTCTAAGTGGTACATCCTGGATCAAGCCTTCCAAGTCCTCCCAAAATTTTATCTTGAGGTGTTCTTCACACCCGACCTGAGGTGCATAAGCACTGATCACATTAAAAGTGTCTTGCTCCACTACAAATTTTAGGGCTAGGATCCTATCTCCTACCCTCTTTACATCTACAATGTCCTTCTTCCACCATTTGTCGACAATTATACCCACTCCATTTCTCGATTTAATCTTGCCAGTGTACCAGAGCTTAAAACCCGAAGTATCTAATTCCTTTGCCTTAGTTCCAACCCACTTAGTTTCTTGAAGGCACATGAAATTGATCCTCCTCCTGATCATTGTGTCAACTATTTCCATAGATTTTCCCGTAAGTGTGCCTATATTCCAAGTCCCAAAACGAATCCTCCTCTCATGAACTAGCTTCTTTACCCGCACCCGTTCACAAAGATGCAGGAACCCTTGCTTATTTTTCACTGCATCCAGGCGGCGATGCAGCGGCCCTTGCTCATTTGTCACTGCACTCGAGCGGTACAGCGCGTTGCTTCTGGGCAACGACCTAGCATTAACACTAATATATCGTTTGTCCATGTCATAAAGATTCGATTTACACACTTATAAGTCAAACACCTAATTCAAGGCTAAATGCAATTGCCTATGATCATTCTAATTATTAAAAGATTCTTATATTCCAAAATTACATCATTGTCCCAGGTCCATCCTATGTAAAATATAATAAAAGAAATTAAATCCAGTTTCTTTAAGAATCCCAACTGTCTTTGCTATCATCATTCCTAATATTTCAAAAATGCCGAGCTTGAGTTTGTAATAAACCTGATCCAACTAGCCAAGTTTAGTTATCTTTCTTAAAGATAAAACTTTATCCCTTTTTTTAATATAAGAAACTAAATGTATTTTATTTAGTTTTTGATCAGAAACAAACGCTTTTAACAATACAAGCGATCAAAAAAGAGCCATCTGGTGGAAGAGAAGTTCACCACAACAGCTTCCAAGAATCATCACACAGTCAACCATAACAATAGATTCTATAAAAAATTAAAATCCCAGCAGACTCTAGAATAATGAATCCTACAACTCTCTCATAGCTGCACCCCAATATCTCTAGATATTTCAGATACAGATAATACGCCAAAAACTTTGGATGAGAATGCACAAAGAGAAGCGATCAACTTGATTTTGCTCCACAACTCCTGAGCCTCCAGGCTGCTGCCATACAACAACAACAACTCCACAGCAACTGTGCCTCATTATTATCCTAGAAGCACTGGAGGCTCAGGAGATCATTTGGGTATCCTATTTTTTTTATTTCTATCCCTACTTGTACTCATGACCCAAGGATTAACAGATAAAAATACTCTTTCATTTCAAGAACATAATATTGTCAATGCATCAGCCCATATCATCCATTCTAAAAATATCAAATTCCAGTTCTTTTGATTGCAATTGTTCTTTGGCTTAGTCTTAGTACCTACTACTGTTTTTTTAATGTCTTTCCTAGCCAAATCCAGGAGTCCATGCCTCTTGGAATAAATAATATGACCTTGTCAAACAGATTCAGGATTGCCACCTGCTTTCTTTCTCGAATGTCACACTACAACTTGATGTAAATATTTGATAAAATTACAAGTCTTAGTAGATGTTTGTGAACCCTAGCAGGACCGACTGATCAAGCTTGGCTCATTTTGTGACAGCAGCTAAAGAAATATTACAGTTAATCCTGCAAGTAAAATAATCAATGTGGCCAAATTCAGTTAGAAGTTGACTACAACACTAGGTTCTATTACGGTTTTAAGGAGATGGAAGTGGCCATATTCATCCTTCTTTTGCAAGGGAATTCTATTTCTAGTAACCATTTATGTATGGACGGTTTTAGGTTGCTTGATTCTTGATTGAATGTCCGTGTCTGATAACTTGCAGTTTTTGGAATCCCCTTTTTTTGTACTTAAAGTAGATTTAGTTATTTGCTCTAACCTCTAGTGTCCTCTACCAATAGAGGCATGTACCTGGGTTCAAAAATAAAAAATAAAAAGTTAGAATGGTTTAGACCCTAAACCCCATCTTCCCCCACCCCACGGCATCCCCAACCCTAGGTGCTGCATATAAACATTTTGCCCATGATTTGGGAACAAGTGGATTCATCCAAGTTTTTGGCTTGTTCAATCCTTGCATGCCCATAATGGCTCCTCTATAATTTCTAGTCTTCCATAGCCTCGCAATGTCATGCTTATATATTCAAAAGCTGGTCTGGCACTAAATAACATTACACTTTACGTATTATAATGAGTGCAAAGGAATGGGTTATTTTCTTGGTAACATTTTTGATTTTTGAAACTTTCCACCACTTTTCAACCAATTTCTAAGCCTCTTTTGAAGCCAGCTGACACATGCTGGCCGAGTTCAACCAAGGGCCTCAAGGTCCAACAAAGGTTGAATCTCAGGTATACTTTTTCCTCAAAAATTAGACTTCGGAACTATCATAATTACTGTAACAAAGTCTAACTGACCAAAAAATTGAAGTGAACAAGAAATAAGAACCTTTCGCGTATATCAAGGCAAGAAAAGCCCACAAGGATAAATAGGATAATAACTTAGGGATACATTTACAAATAAAGGAAGTCAAAATCATGGAAGCCATACCTCCTCCTTGTTGCCCCACTCATCATAGCTCACAAAATATCCATTCGGTGTGTGTGCCTCGATTGTTGCATCATACCTGAATATTCAACTAATCAAACACAGAAAAGAAAAAAGAAATGGTGAAGCAAACGAGATTGACAATAGTAAAAGACATTTAAAATTCCAAAGACAAAAAAAATAGTACCACTCTCCATCATCACTCCAGACAGCTTGAACTTTAGCACCAACAGGAAGCTTGTCAGAATGATCGTACATTGTACTTGATTCCTAATTGATGAGGCAGGAGACCAAAAATAGTGAGAGAGAGAGACAGAGAGAGAGATTGATTCGGCTAGCCGAGATACAATTTTATAATCATGCTGAAAAAGAAAAAAATAATATAGCGGGAGAGCATCCTGCAGTGAGATGTGAAACAGAGCTAAAAAGATAACATCATTGGTAGCACAAGCATCAAGAGCAAAAATGAGATATATGTGTGTGTGTGTGTGTGTGAGAGAGAGAGAGAGAGAGAGAGAGAGAGAGAGAGAATATATGTAGCATCCTTCGATGCTCAATCCCACATATCAATAGCCATCATTCACTACATTATCCAGCTCATATAATGTAACCATAATTTCTCACGTGCTACACAATGAAAAATCTCTGATTTATCTATCGTATAGAAACTGCGTTAATGACCTTAAAAAATATTAGGTTCCCTTTGGCTATTTCTTAGCATCATTCCTAGAATCCATAATTCCCGTTCATTCAAGATTCCAACTTTCGTTGAAGTTTTGGAAAGGAATCCAGGATTCCTAAGGAAGGATAATTCCCTGCATCCATTCTCATATTCAATGGGAGAACAGCTAGGAGGATTCCCGGGAATCCATTACTACCTTTTTGTCTTTGGAAAAAATTACCCTATTTTTAACAAAATGGTATACAATTTTCTTTGCATTACAATAAAGAAATGTTTAATAATATATTATAATATGGCAACTGAATTTAAACAGTTTTATGCTTAACAAAATATTTGCAAGTTACTCTCCATACGAGGAAAGGAGAGTTCCAGTCTCATCCAAATAATGGCAAGGAATCCCAAATTCTGGGAGAGGAGCTTTCCTAGAGTCTAAAACACCAATTCTTTCCCTAAAACTAAAACCAAACAAGCCCTTAAGGAAAATATAACAATTATCTCCATACTTAAGAGGATATTTACCATATTATGCTGATAGGTATCCCCTGAATGCCTCAAAGTCGGAGATATTTCAGGACTTGCCCCAATATCAAATCCAGATTTTTCATTTTCCTTTGCGGTTTCGAGGAGCTCTTCTGTCAAAGCGATCACCTGCAGTCCCCAAAACATTTAGCCAGGTTCAAAAATTCAATAACAAACTCTTTACACCACAAAGACCAAAATTGCACTGATTTCGAACATAGGATCTTATTGAGGACATCTGACACCAGGAGACAGAGAAGGGAGGCAGGCCATCACGACACATAGCACACCTGCACAGGAATCAAGATACAAGTGATGGACATCTTGATAAAATTTCTAGAACCAACAATTTTGCAAATCTTCATATACTCACATTTCCAGGTGCGTAAACGGCACCTATGAAGCACAGATGCAGTTGCAGGATTCAGGTGCTACACGATGAGGGTGTGAAGATTCGAAAAAAATCAAAAAAAAAAAAAAAATAGGATATATGTGCAGCAGGCAGTAAAGTAATAATATGAAAGATATTAAATTGCTTCATTTTTACATAAACTGTTATATTGTGCATGCAATACATTCGTTGACATAGAATAATGAATGAAGTCATATCTATTAATCCATTTTTGGACAAGATAAATTAGGTAAAGAACTTCAACATAGCTGATCTCTAACTCTCTAATCTCATTTTCTCTAATTGAGAAATCTATGAGTCTCTCTCTTTAACTTCAACCAAATTACAATATTTTAACTCATATTTCCATGTTAGCTTATAGATTTTGAAATTTGGTTTGAAGTTAAAACAATAATTTTTGTTGATTTAGGTTTCTTCAAGAATCCTTGAAGAATCCAACAAGAATCTATAGATAAATTTAAAAAAAAAATGATTGAATATACAATGGGTAAAAATCGGGGAAGAATCAGAAGCTCACTCAGGTGCATTGAACCTTACAAAGAATCTGTGCTTCATAGGTAAACGCACATACTGTTCTCACCTTCTGAACCCAAAAGGCTCTTAGTTCATGGGCAGATTTAATTGATAACTATGAAGCACATTAGCAGGTGTGGGTGCGACAATGCGGGTGCGGCAAATCTAATATCCTTGAAGTACAATAATTTCTGTACATATAATACATTAAGTACCAGAGAATCATGAGTTCATAGACCTTCAGCAAACCTATTTTTTTGTGCGTGTGAGAGAGAGTGAGAGAGAATGAGAGAGAGGGAGAAGGGGGAGCAAATAATAAATAATCACCAATGACGAGATCAGTGAACCTTTACAAGGGAAGCTGGCCTCTATTTTTCCAAACATATATTTAGACACCTAGTGAGCATGACCAATTCAAGGAGCTAAACACTAATGTTAAAAGTAAAATGAAGGAAACACATGAGGGGGCCATTTGTATAAAGATCACCTCAGCGAGCTCCTTTTCCATGTCTGCATATTCAGAGTTTCCTGGGTCATCATCCAAAAGCTTCCTAACCTGACCCATAGGCAAGAAAGAAATACATGTTAGGCTGTTAAATAGTAATTATATTCTGTGTAATTCTCTGCACATGGACATGTTATACGTATGATATTAACCCCTTGCTTGACTTGAATTTTTGTGATTTTCCTGGAATCATAAATAGGTGAATTCAAATTAACAGACTACAGTCTTAAAATTAATGTAGGATTTTGAATCCCATCAATTCAGATTTCTTTGCTAAAACTCAAGCTTTATATGTGAATGCTCCTTTTTTATTTACATTGACAGACGAACACCAGAAAAGGTAGTTAATATTCCTGTTATCATTGTTGTTTCTCATAAATTCTGTACCATATAGTATTATCACATTGATCTAAAAAGACACAACTCTCGAAAATACTCCTCTCTCTTCTTATGGCACTTTTTCCTTTATTTTTTTTGGAGAGGAAAGTTACTCCTAACTCAGTCTATAAGACAAAAGGCATTAGTTTTTTTTATCTTTTTCTCAGGCCCATCTAAAAGTTACTGGACCAATTTTACTGTCCATATGTTTGGCCCAGAAGTGTTTTTAACCATGGGCACTACAACACATACCCATAAACCACAAGTCCCTTATCAATCAAATATCATCACACTAATGTAAGAATATATCATTCACTTTATTTGTGTATATGAACAAATGAGTTACCACAAAGAAAGGGGACAAATCATGCTTACAAAAGTTATGATAGATTAAAATCTAAAAAGTGTGCTACATTACATCGGACAGACATGTGCCAACACATCTCCAGTGTGCCTATGATCTACATATAAAATTCTTCATGACTTCTTGGACATTTTCTTGCAACCAACAACGGTGCTAATTTTCATAATAAATCAGAAAAAAGAATAAAGTATAGCTGTTGAAAAGTAAAACTTGCTCATATCAATTAAACAAGAGATCTCATTAAGGAAATGAGCTTAAGTGGGGAAAGTTATCGTCATATCTACATGCGCAAAATACACGTGACATATTTATGTACATGTCACATGCATAGTAACATTCTTAGCCCTTGTTATGTGTATACTTACATACATAGTAATAATCCCTCCGTCTCAAATCAACAGTCCGATTTTCCTTTGCCTCTTTTCCTTTTTGGGGACATAATCAATGTACAAACTCTCACAATAGAAAATAAATTGTATTGTTGACGGATGATCAGGTTGAAATTAGAGTTCTCTTAAAAAGAATTAAAGTGGACTATCAATTTGAGATGTATGGAGTATCAGCTAAACTGCAAGATGAATGCTATATCTCTGTCATAGATAAATTGCTCATTAGAGGAGTGTTTGGATTAAAGCTTAAAATCTCACCGTTCTAATTCAGAAAGTGTTAAAAAAAAAAATGTGGTGTTTCAATTATCTTTTTCTCCAGTACCTTTTATTTAATAACTAAGTTCTCTTTAAAAACATAGATCTAGTTCGTTTGGTTGCATAAATTATCTAATTTATTATTACTTCATTTTACATTTGCAAATCGTAATCTTTTTGCAAAAATTTGTGTGTAGGGGTTTCTCCACATGAACTTGTATGATAGTTATAAGTTATATAATTCCAACTATACCTTTACAATTCATATTTAATGTTTTAAGAATTAACTTATATTTATGACTTTATATACTTAGTTCATTTTTGCAACCAAACACTAAAACTAATAATTCATGAATGAAGTAATTTTAAATGATTCAAGGAGGACAACTAAAAAATTCCTTAAAACTTCGTAACCAAATATTCATCAGCATAAACAAACTAGAAACTTCTCCTTCCGATACAAACCGAACAGCTTCAAAGAAACCCTAATTAGGCCAAAAATGGACACCAAAATCGATACAGATAACACAACCAAAACGATGGGGAGAAATTCAAACGACAAGAAAAAGAACTATCGGAACCCTAATTCAGTACCAAAGCAAGCAAATACTTCAGAATACTGGAAAAGAAAATCAAAATTCGAACTTTAGAGAGGGAGAGAGAGAGAGTAACCTGATGAAGCTGTTGTTTGTAAGTAGAAAGATTAGAAGCAAGTTCAGCTATGCTCAGCTCGTCACCTCCTCCACCTCCTTGCATCTTTCTTGATAACGAATTTTCCTATCAATGAAAGGATGAATTTTATCTTCGATATTGATTGATTGATTGATTGATGGAGATTCGATTTAGTTGTTGCTGTTGATGATGATAAGTCGAATGCAAACAACGCTAACTCTGATTCTCCCCGGCGAAAGGGAAAGGGAATCGAAGAAAACCCTTTTTTGTATGTAAAGGAGGAAAAGGGGACACACGGTCGGCTTTTCTCGAGTAAAACACCTATTTTGTTTCACCGTCTTTTATTCGGGCTGAACCTACTATCAACCCTTCTCTAGTTTAGATTAAATTTTCGTAAAAATACTATTGACCAATTTAAAAATATATTAAATTTTAGTTACACGATTTTCATCTTTTATATATTTTTAACATTTAAACATAATTATCTATTATCATATAGATTATAGTCTAGAAAATTGGACATTACTTAAAAATTAACGTGTTTGTATAGAAGGGCCACATTTAACAAATAATCGTTTAACGCATGTTCGCCACCTCTTTATATGTGTGCTTGATATAGGTATATAAAGTGATTTAAGAGTCTCTTCAACAAGTTATTCGAAAGACTAAAGTGCAATTTTTTTTAAGAGCCGCATCACCAAAATTATGTCCAATAAAAATAATAAAATTAGTTCTTTATTTTGAAGAGTTGTTCTCTTTTTTTAAATTTGACTAGTGAAAAATGCTCTTCAAATTGTTTTTTTCTAATATTTTATTTTATTTTAGTTTGTATTGGTTAAACAAGATATCAACTTATTAATTCCTAAGAACAAGAAAAATATTATCATTTGAAAATTTTGTTTGAGTCATTTGAAAGTTCTAAAGCCGATTTTCAAATTGCCACGTAGGTGAACAAAGTAAATATTTGAAAAATAGCATTTGAAGAACATGTTGAATACGTTCAAAGACACGAGTATGACAATTTTGAACACTTTCGAATAAATATATCTTCTATTTTTATTGTTTTGTGATACAACTTTATTTTATTTTTTAAAAATGAATTTAGTTACTTGAAAAATCAAAAACAAGGCTCCTAATAGAGTAAATATGTTAATAATTTACATGACACAGTTAAACATGTTTTGATGGTGTCAAAATCTAGAGATAGATAATTAACCAATCAATAAGCGAATATCGGTGAATAAAAAATAAATGCGGCACAATGATGAACACATGACTTTTTTTTTTAAGGTAGGTTCCCCCGGTAGCGCTTATGTTATTCCAGTGGTACGTCCTCCTTTTGTGTGTGCTTGTTTTGTATTAGCCCAAAGGCGATCAATTTGGAAGATAATACAAGCTACCAACTTCTCTCTCTCTATAATTTCCTTAATTCTATTTATAAGTATAGAATTAGGATTACAAATATTTCAACAGAATAAATAATAAACTGTGTAGGAGAGAAAGTGTATAAGGGTTGTTGGTATTTTTTGGGGTATGAAAATAGAGAGTATATGACTCTTCTATTTTTTTTTCTTGAATTGTCTTGTATTTATATTGCCAATGGCTTTATATCTCTTTGATGAGATGAATCTTAGATAAGAAGAATTGTGTATTTTTGTTGTGTTTTGAATAAATGAATGGTGGGAGGTATTTATAGGTAAATGGAGAATGGCAAAAATGTAAATTTTTTTTGGAGGATAATTATTTAAAGGAAATTGGATAATTATTTAAAGGAAAGTGTGGAATATAATGGAGTAGGATAATTATTTAAAGGAAAGTGTGGAATATAATGGAGTGGATAATTATTTAAAGGAAATTAAATAATTATCTAAAGGAAAGTGTGGAATATAATGGAGTGGGATAATTATTTAAAGGAAATTAAATAATTATCTAAAGGAAAGTGTGGAATATAATGGAGTGGGATAATTATTTAAAGGAAATTAAATAATTATCTAAAGAAAAGTGTGGAATATAATGGAGTGGGATAATTATTCAAAGGAAATTAAATAATTATCTAAAGGAATAAAAAAAAGTAGAGAATATTATTTTTGTAAGCCAATGGTAAAATTATTTTTTACTTTTGTAGGCCAATGGTAAATTAATATTTACCCCATCATGTTTTAAGGGCAAGAGTTACATTGGTGTAAGATTAAATAGTTTTACAACCATTCATAATTTTTTCTCATGTTCGTAATTTATCAATTTTACAATTGGATTAGTTATTTTTGTTGTGTTTATCAATTATAGTTGTACACCCATTCATAACTTTTTCTAAAGTTCATAATTTATCAATTCCACCATTGGATTAGTTATTTTTGTTGTGTTTATCAAGTATGCAAAGTTTCAAATTTATCAAATGGTTATAACCATTTAATCAATATACTTAGTTTTACTTAATTTATTCTATAATATGACCATAATGAGGAGTTTCTGGAACTCTAATTATTTTATTTTTTTGCATGCATCTTTGATATATAATAATGATCCAATCCAACGGATAAATTGATAAATTATGAAGTTAGCAAAAAGTTATTGACCAGCTTTTATTTTACATCCAATATAACTTGAACATTCCATATGTTTTAATAATATGAGACATTATTTTTTATACGATTATAAAAATTCATATTTCATTATTTCATCTATATAATATATATATTATTATTTTTTTATAAAAATTGTAATATATACATACACACATAGACATTTATTGACGTATTCCAGATAAGTTGGTATCTTAATTTTATCTTTTTTTTTTTTTTTTAAGATTTGACTTGTCGATGCAAGAACCTTATATCGTTTTATGTCTAGTGTCGATATTGAAATCCATGCTTTATATATGTTAAGAGTATAAGCAGCAACAAAAATACCTACTAAACTTGAGCTTAGTTCTGCTTTTGACGTAATAAAACACGAGCAAGTTGTAAATTAACGAGTTAGCCTTTATTGTTTTCTTCTAACCCATACAATGTAACGGTTATTGAAGTAGTGTAAGTTAATATTTATTAAACCGTTATTATCTATTAATGCTATTTATTCAGTGTATAAATTACATATTTTGCATAACAAAACTATATAAGACACAAAAATATACGTGATATTTGTGCACGACTTATTTTCATGCACTCACATATTTAATTTAGAATGAAAATTAAGAAAAAAAAAAAAAAAAAAGAAGGTAAAAATAGTTGGATTAATAGACAAAACATTTTTACTAAACAAGGGATTACAAATTCGAATCCAATTATTAAAATATTTCTTTCCAAAATAATGATAATATGGACAAAATTAGCTTTTTCCGCCCAATTTCTTTTTTTTTTTTTTTGTTACATAGTCCCTCCCCCCCCCCCCCCCCCCCCCCCCCCCCCCCCCCCCCCCCCCCCCCCCCCCCCCCCCCCCCACCCACCCAACAAACAAAAAGCCCAATCTCACTTGTGTTGATTAAGTCAAACGCAGTTCCTTTTGGTCATTAGTTAAAAACACAAACTCTTGAAACGAGCACAATATTTTGTTTTCGGCCCTTGGAAACCCAAGGTGCATTTGATAAAGAAATTCCAACCCAGAAATTTAAAATAACCATACTCCAAAAAAATTAAAGATTTGTTGTTTTGCCTACTTAAATTTAAAATTTTCAGATTTTCAGATTTAAATAGTATGAAGAAATTCCAACCCAGAAATTTAAAATAACCATACTCCGAAAAAATTAAATAGTTGTTTGTTTTACCCACTTAAATTTGAAAATTTAAAATTTTCATATTTAAGTAGTGTGAAAATTGTTTATTTGGCAAAAACAATTAACTAATTGCTACTTAAATTTAAAATCTTAAAACTCCTCATTTCAAAATACATATTTTACTCTCATTAAAACTCTAATCATGTGATCTAAATACACTAATAAAGGCAAAATTGTTATATTAAAAAAAAAATCAGTTTTCAAATGTGTTATATTAAAACAAACAACTTTTTCAATTTCAGCTTTAAAATATTTTATCGACACCACCTAAGCCTACCCACACCCTACTCTATATGTCTAAAGAAACGTCCCACACCCCCGTACATGAGTAACATGCACTTGCGCGACCCATCGAGTAACATCGCTCGACTGTTATTGCTAACTCGGTCCCAACCCTCCATTATGGTGCAATGGGAAAAATCCTAGTGCAGAAAGACTTTTGATACCTACATTAGCTACAATGTGTAGAACCTAGCACGGAAAATCTGCCAATTAAGAAAAAATCACAAAAAATAGTATAAATGAACCCATGATATACACGCAGGGCCCACTATCCATCCAATCATGAATTAACGCATCCACTTGTGTACAACTTTTTAGCATTTTTCTATGTAAAGACTGAGGAAGTATATGTTGCACTTGTAACTGATAAAACACGAACTCGAACCTATTAAAATTCGAGCGTACTCCGAAGTCACTTACCACTTGAAAACCCCATTCAGTCGCTCAACTGAAAGACAACATGTTCTAGCAAGCTCTCTACGTCATGAAAATCTCTTTATAGTACAAAATTTTGACCTATTATCATTCATGCATACATAGTTTATTGACAAATATTTACACAGCAAAGAATAGAGTTACAAGCTCGCAGCTCTTACTGAAACCTCTGAATCTCCCTCCGCCGCATCCTTGGTCATCTCATCTTTTCCCTGAAATCCAAGATCAATTAATTATTAGATGCTTGAGGAACTTCTTACTCTAGTAGAATATCGCTTTTAGCGTTAATTGATCCAACAAGATAATGTCCGCTACATAACCATTTGGCAATTAGGATCAAAATTCGGCTTTAGATACAACACCTACATAAACTCCATATCCAAGAATAACACTCTATAGAGTATATCTCTCTGCAAACTCGCATTTCTCGAGAGAGAATTTCAGCACCACCAAAATGAGGAAGAAGAAAGCATACCGTTGGATCTTGTGGCTTTCTTTGATGAAAGTATCGTTCCAAAGCACCAACTCCACGTAGAATTTTCGCCCCAAGTCCCGGTGTGTCAACCGATCCCACAGCTTCTTCATCAACCAAAACTGCATCTATACAATCATCTCCTATCTTGACATCTGGAATCTGTGCACAAAATGAAAAACAAAAGGCATTCCATTAAGGACAATGGCACATCACCAAAATGGACATATTTAGACAGAAGTTAATATTGTCCCCAAACCAAGCATTTCCCATAATTCGAACACAAATCAAAAGGCTCTAAAGAAATACTGAAACACCTCGCCTAGTCACTGCCTAGCTAGGCAAAGCACCTATGCAATCCCTAGCTGCTATAGGTGCCACCGCTAATGTGATTTCAAGCCCCTATTTACCCGTTTGGTTCGGGGAGAGATAAAACTTTCATCTAGGTGAAAAATAGAATGGTTAAAAATATTTGCACCTATTAGGCACTGAACTTTTGTTCACTATTTTTCTTTGCAATTGTATGGTTCTAATGCGTTAAAACTTATATGAACAAAAAGTTACTCGAGGTGAAAATACTCATCACCATCTTATCTCACCTAGGTGAGAAATATATCACCCCAAACAAAAAAATTCCAAGGGAAACTACTAGAACCATTTCGTGGATTATCTAACAGATCTAACCAGCATTAACCATTCTTTTGATCATGAAAGGAAATTTTGGCAGATTTAACTATTTCATATTTCCATGAAATAAAAGAATGATGCCTCCCGCCAAGTGGTGGGACACCAAAGTGACAGGCCTACTAGTTATCATAGAAGAGAAATTGGAAAAGTAAAAATCAGGATACTATCTTATTACCTCAAACATGGGTTCTGTTAGAATACTTTCTAATATAGCTCTTAAACCTCGTGCGCCAGTGTTCTTTGCTATTGCTTTCCTTGCTATCAATCTCAGTGCATTATCTGTAAAATATAACTTGACCTGCAACAACAATATACGAAGACGATAGTAACCACAGACAGGAGATAAATACATCAAAATTAAAAAGCACAATAGTTTAGGCAGGGAGATGTAGCAAAAGCTTACATTGTTCATGCTGAACATTCTCTTGTATTGTTTACCAAGAGCATTTTTAGGTTCTGTAAGGACCTATTGTACAAATATAATACCATAGAGACTGTCAATATTCTTAAGCCATAATTCAAGAGCAACCTCACTAGGATTTAGATGGGGGAAAGGGGGGAAGCAGGGGACAACTAACTCAACATTGGAAGGAAAAAAAATGTGCAAATATGATTCTGAATGATTATAAAGTTGGAAAATTATTGAAAACGCTGCAAATTTTTATGAGACGTTGGAAAAAGAGATGAGTGGTTCGGTGAGATGTTCTCCATCTTTTCCTTATTTTCCATGGAAAAACTTTCGCCAAAAATTTTATTCCATGGAAAACCCAAAAAAGTAAGAGAACATTTTATCAAATCATTCATCTCTTTTTCCAGCTTCTCATAAAAATTAGCAGTGTTTTCAATCATTTCCAACTTTATTATAAAGCAGACCCAACAAAATGAGAGAATCAGAGAAATGAACCCCACCTGAACAAGTTGGTCCTCATCTAGAGCAGATAAACTGACTAGGATAGGAAACCGCCCGATAAATTCAGGTATTAGGCCATATGCAATAAGATCCCCACTTTCCGCCTGGAATTCCAAAGCAGCTTTCAGGCTAACCAATCAGAGGAGTTTAGCATAAAAACATTAAATCCAGTACATGTAAAAATACGGTCCCTTCAGGAAGTTGCGCATCAACATAATTATAACAGAAAGTATCAAAAATCTCTAGCCAAGTAGAGTTTGATTCTCACAGATTCCAACAAAGATGATGTCACCACAGCATTAGTTAGTCCACCAACTCTCATATTAGCACGAACTGGTGCTCCAAAACCAATGGATGAATCTTGTCGTCTGGGAAAAAGTAGTGAAGAGTTCTCAGTTTCCCCATCACAAATCATTACTGCAATGATTCTAAAAGCAACAAAAATTGGAGAAGGCATTATTACCTCTCAGAAATGGTCTTCTCCAAATCAACAAAGGCTCCACCGCATATAAAAAGGATATCTTTTGTATCTATCTGCAAAGATTGCATCCATAGGAAAAAAAAAAAGAATTGGTAACCCACAGTGAAAAGGGAAAATAATGATGAACAAATGACACTAAAAACGTTTAGATTATTCATGTTTACACCATCGCATAATTTATAAGATCCACCTTTAAATTGTTAACAGACATCTCTATAATTAAAAACTAAAATTAACATATTCAACTTTGTTGCTAGAATTTAATATTTCATTAAGACTTTTAATCCCATAAGTTTACATAGATGAAAAATAATGTCCAGTCCCGCCACCACCAAAGATGATTGATATTCATTTGAAATGTCAGAGAGAAATTCTGACCAGGAGGTCTAGGAAGAAGATAATATTATATATAAATCTTCAAACAAGTAAACCATGATTATCTATGCAGCTATCTAGTTGTTAAAATAGCATGCACATGTGAAACTATTGAGGTGAGAACATAATTAAGGCTCTGATCATCCATGTCAATGATTAGGACAAACAACTGCAAGAACAGAGACCAACCACAAATTTAAGGAACTAAAATATTTACGTTGCAAGTGCAACTGCTGAAGAATAAATTAAGAGTGATACAACAAAATATAAATTCGTAAATACAATTATTCACTCATACATACATATATATATATATATATATTCTTTTAAATCTTAGGTAAAAAATAATAAAATTAAGTACTGAGTAAAGGTCCAGTATACCTGAATGCTATCCCCACGAGGATGCTTTCGAGCTCTATTATCCGGAACATTCACAACCTGAGGGAGAACATTTGGTCCAAGATCACCAACAAAGGATGGTATTTAAAGCTTGGGAATATAGATCCATGAGGAAATAAGTACAAAATAAATGAATAGAAACATAAAATAACACTGCAGGCATCGTATTTAGTATAAAGTTCACTTGATAAAGCAGATCGTAATAACAGTGCAAACAATACTAAATCACAACTGTTGCACTCACAGTTCCTTCCAGCATTTTCAGCAGCGCCTGTTGAACACCCTCTCCAGATACATCTCTACCACCGTTTAGGCTTTCAGCCTACATGGGATTTACAAGTAGAAAATTAGCATAAATTGGTAATCCAAAAATTCAAGTGCTCAATCCCAAGAAAAAAAAAAACCCCTCAAAAATCAATTGACCTTCTTAGTTATCTTGTCAACTTCATCGATGTACACAATCCCTCGCTGAGCTGCCTCCACGTTGAAATCAGCAACCTGAAGGCCAATAAGAAAATTCACAATAGAATCCACACATGTTGAGATTGAAGACCAAAGATATCAAAAAAATAAGGAAGCATTACATGTAACAGAATTAAAATTCTTGAATGAGAAAAGGAGGGGGGGGAAAAGAGAGCATATACTCTTATCAATGTGCTACTAAAGCTCTGAGTCACCATGTCAGTTAAATTTGGACGAAAGGACATTGGGTTCACGTTATGCATAAATATACCGAGCATCGACAATGTATTCATATTTATTTTACACCATATTCAAATAGTGCTACCACAATACCATGATCAAATGCCAAAAGTTCAGCACATGTAGCTGTCTAAGTACATTACAATTAAATAGAAAGGAATAAAAATGCAAATGGTGTACAAATGTGGTAACATTACAACACCCTTTAGTATATCTTTGTACTATACATCAACTAATCATTTTAATATATTTTTTTTTATTTTGAAGAAGGGGGGCGGCGGGATTGCCCTCCAGTATGCAGATCATTCTGCACCAGGTAGAACCTTCAGTATTTGACATACGCGTAGCAATTTGTGTTTCAGAGATACAGTAATTTTCTTGTGTTGGTTGGTAAATATAAATCTTGTCCACATGATACATTCATGCAACCTAACTTGCGAGCAATTATATTATATCACTTTCAGTTACTGAAATTCAGATTTTTATAAGTAAATGTCCTTGTGTATCAGCATACCATACTAGATGTATGAAATAAAATAGACATACCGTAAGTAGTTTGTGCAATATAGATTCCACGTCTTCTCCAACATAACCTGCCTGGAGAGAGAGAGGGAGGGAGGGAGGGAGGGAGGGAGGGAGGGGGAGGGAGGGAGAGATCACATCAGTGCCATTAACTCACTTTTTCCCATCAGCAATCACACAAGCAATATAGCAACCAGTAGCAAATTTTTGGGCCTTAAAACTTGGGTTAGATTAATGTTGTGACAATTGCTACATTGAACCCCACAATCAGCAATTCCAAGATCAAAATTGAGTAAATTCCTTGTCACACCAAATTGAAAACACCCTGGACACTAGATTCTCTTGCGCTGTTTATTTATTATGTTTCTATGGAAAAAAGGAAATAAGGTTACAAAGCTGCAAACTTCTGCCTCGACTACGTACAATTTATCAAGTGATGCTTAACTCAGGCGGGCTAAATCAAAAGGTTCGTGGCGCCTATTGATGCATAGAACTCATAGAACATTAAAATGCATCTCTCTAAACATTCACTCTAATAGATGCAAAGTACTAAAGTATCTCAAACCTGCCTGAGTTAATGTCGTCGCATCAGCAATGACAAACGGCACATTCACCACACGAGCTAGTGTTTTTGCAAGCAACGTCTTCCCTGTCCTTTCAGTAATCAAAATATGCAATTAAAAATGGCAGTTATTGTATGCAGAGATGGTTCCCGCCGTAATAGCAATTAACGTAAACGTAATCAGACTGGAGGAAAAAAAAACTTTGATTCAACGAAACCAGAATATAACTGGCCTACCTGAGCCAGTTGGACCAAGTAACAACACATTGCTCTTGTCCAGCTCAACATAATCACCATCATTATTATCAACTCCGTCTTTGTTGAACGCTGCAGCTGACCTGGTATTAAAATCACTTGTGAATGCCGTGCACATTAAGACAAAAAATAAACAAATAGTTGTGCACTTCCAGCAAGAGCCATGAAACTGAATAGGATACAAATATTTCTCAAATTACATGCACCATCAAGTGCTTTTTCCTTATTGATGCAACACAAACTGGGCCAAAGCTGATAGAGGATTTTACCATGGCATCATAACAATTTTCAGAGAGTTGGCATACACTGATACACAAGTTTGTAACTATGAGCAACATAATAAATACTAGCTTACACTGCAAACAAGATACATGTGCAATTTGTATATATATAATTTGGATACAAGATTTGAACAGCTAAATGGCATGTTGATTGTGCATGTTCAACTTACTTAGAAGCAAAGGTTCGATTCTTGTTGGAAGCTATTTTCTTCTGAGAAAGAAGATTAGATTGACAAACAACAACAGATAGTCGTTTAGATTCGTGCGTCGTAGTAAGCAATGCAGGATACCTACTTACTAGAAACTCATTAAAAATGCGTAGAGTGAAAAGAATGATATTTAACTAATGTTAGTAAATTTGGAAAGAATCCTATGCAAGGTCTATGGAGACATTAGAGAAGAAATAAGTTTAAAATAAATATGTCAACTATACTTATGCCACATAAAATATACAATAGAGCTGTGATTACCCCACCCAATAAAAAAGGATTGCAAGAGACTAGAGAGACAAGCTAACTTTCAACCATTGCAGGCATCATTAGGGATCAACCTAAAATTCTTACCCTATTACATAAATTATGGCTAAATTAACTAGACACATGAAAAGGTGACGTTCATGTTGTATTTTAGTTTTGCTCATAATCATGTTTGAATTGATAACAGTAAAGTAGAAACCCGAGTTAGAATAGATAATGAAGCTCTAAAATTGAGAGGATTTAAGAAAATGAAAAAATCCCAACAAAAAAGGCAAAACCAGACTGAATATATGGACAGTAACTTAATGAGATAGTAGATAATATATTTGATGTAACTCACAGAATCATAGGATGCTAGCATACGATTGGTCGATGTATATTTTTATAGCTTAATTTCCTTACATCGATAAAAAAAAAATATCTACAAAAAAATATCTACAGTTCCATACATACATTAGGGGCGGGTAACTACAAACTTGTATATTTATAATATATGCCATGCTAAGTGTAAATGTACAAGCTAATTAAAAATGTAGCGATTACAGAGGAACAAATCCTCATAATGGAGTGATGGAGTCTCATTCATTCCTCTACCTTTTTCTAATGATTTCTTATTGGACACCAAAGCTTGTAAAAGTTGTTCTCGCTGACTATTACACAATTCTCATGGATTATGTATTATTATTTACTAATTTCCCTAAAACCAAAAGGTTGCTTTTAATTGAATCAACAAGTACACAAAATAACTCACTCTTTATGCGAGGAGGTGTGATATATCCTTTTGTAATGGTTGTAAACTGCAACAGAAAGCACCTGTCACGTGGCGAAGATAATTTCAATGAGAAGCTCCAAAACTCATGCAATCCAAGAAGAAATTAATATAGATAACCTAAAAACTATTGCACACTTCCTTTGAACAATTTTGCTAATTTTATCAAGAAGATAAGAACAATAAGCAAACATATTTAATTGATCATAAAATATCCATTTTCCTTATGTATATACCAAGAAATTTAAATAATTATGTACAAAATTGAACAATCAATATGAAAGGTTTAAGATGAAATTAAGAAGAGCAAATAGGTTGGCCTAGTGGTAAAGGCACCAGCCCGCATCCGGGAGGTCCCGGGTTCAAGTCTCATTCAGGATGGAGAGAGGGATCTTTGTTATTTGTAGTAAACAGCATGAGACTTGGACATCCCTTTAGAAAAAAAGATGAAATTAATAACGCATTACATCTCATTCTCATAATTCAAACCTTTTAGTCTCACTTAGCAGTAATAAAACCAAAAACTTCCAAATCACCTAAGTATTCAAACAGTTAAATGAGCACATAAAAACTAAAGGTGGAAGTAATAATTCATTGTTTTCATAATCAATCTTCTACCAGAGTCGAATAATTTGCATAATCATCAATCATATACATAATTTCAAAAAAAAAAAAAAAAAAATAGCCTTGTCTTGCCCTAAAACAAGTTCATCATGTACATAATTTGCATAATCATCAATCATCATAATCAATCTGCCCAAGAATTTGCATAACGACCAACCATTTACATAGTTTCCAAACCTTTTTAGCCTTATCCTGACCTATAACAAGTTCATCATGTACATAATTTGCATAATCATCAATCATATACATAATCATCAACATCATAATCATAATCAATCTACCCAATAATTTGCATAACAACCAATCATTTATACAACTTTCAAACCTTTTTAGCCTTATCTTGCCCTATAACAAGTTCATCAAATCCTCTCCACATCGATTAGCATTATCTATTGGCATTATCAGTTCAAAAACTTGAAAGTATCAATATATTCACACATCCATATGAGAACCATACAAAAACTAAATGTGGAAGCAGCAATTCATTGTTTTCATAATCAATCTGTTATGAAAGAAATTTCATAGTCAAAAATTTGCATAATGACCAATCATTTACGTAAATTCCAAACCTTTTTAGCCTTTTCCTGCCCAATAACAAATTCATCAAGTCCTTTGCATATCTCCTTAGGAGTAGGCAAATTAATTCCCCAGTTCAAACCACCCCAACCCTCTCCCTCTCCAACACTTTCACCACCAGCTCCACCACCACCACTGGAACTACCAATCACCGGCTGTACCACATCCGTCGGCCCCACCGTGCACTCATCACCACCATTCTTACTATCCGAATCTGACGAATTCGCATTAAAACTCATACTCTCCGCCGTATCACCGCCATAGGACCTCAACTTCTCCCAAATCTTAACCCTAACCCTCCCATTCCCTTCCCCACCATTCCCATCATCCCCTTTGACCCTACCAATCTCAACAAAACTCCCTTGCAACGGAACAAGCTTAAAAGGCCTAAAATAGAACGCAGTCCTACAGCTAGGGCAGATATTTAGGGCTTGGTAAATACCGGTCTCGCCTCCGGTAATTGACAAGGGCCGGTTCGAGAAGAGTACGTTCATTAGCTTGGAACATCTAGGGCAATTCACTTGTGCACGGATTTGGTCGTACTTATCGGAACTTCCTTCCCATTTGTGGCGATTCTGAAACCCTAACCCTAGAAATGAAGGTTGGGAGGGGACTTTGAGGAGAGAATGATGATGATGGGATAAAGAGAGAGGTTTGGGGATTGCTGTGATTATGTGTTTGAGCTTTGATTTGTATCTTCTTAATAATAAAATGGCAGACATAATCTTCTTCTTCTTGATCTTGATCTTTGATTTGTGTAGGAATTCAAATCATTTGTTCAGAAGAGAGAGGAGAGAGGAGAGAGTGAGAGTGCCGCCATTCACAGCCGGTTCAGGTTATGCCGTGGCCTAATCCAAACAATGGTTGCTGATTAATCAAGACCCCCACTCGATTTTTACTTTCTTTCCGATATTTTAGGGCAGTGTAATTAACACTTTCTATACTTATTACGAGCATTTATTTTGTCATAAATATTTTTTTATGATAAATTTATTAACTTTATCGGACTCATTTAATAAGAGATAATTGTAATTATATACACTTGACTTATATATAAAAAAAAATTGTTAATAATAATTTGCCTAACATCAAATAACTAGAATATTTGAATGTTTTTTAAATAAAATATGCTTAATAAGAAATAAGTGCACTTACACAAATTCGACTTAATTGGAAAAAGTGTATTGCTAAACACTCGTTTAACATTAGACAATGGATAGTGGTGTTTGTGATAAATAATGAGTGTTAAAATGTATTTTTAGTTCAATTGTGAAATAGGTGTTTGTGAGACATTTGCAAATGTAAACAACATCCCCATATTTTAATTCCTGCTAACTATACACACCACATTACTTAAAAACACTACATCTAAATTCAATGAATGCCATTTCTAATAACACGCCACAATTTTCTTTTATCAATACCTAAAACATTAAATGCAAAATCATTAATGCTCCACTACACTTGTAAACCTTATAAACTCCAACCCAATTTTTCCAACTTTTAAGATCATCATCGTCATTATTGATAATTCTAAAATTTTAGAGCTTTAATGTTGTCAGTGTGAAAATCTAGAATAAATGATTAACCAAATAATTAGTATTAATTACCTTGATTACGGGTGTTATATGGTAAGTTAGCAATGTGTATGACACATCAGTAATAGCATAAAATGACTTAAGTAAATATGATGTAAACAACAGAGTTATAGATAAGATTCAACTCTGTATGATATGACATATTCCACCTCTATGAACGAGATCTTAGGCTCAAGGAAACTTTACAAACAATAATAGTAAATAGCAAAGCTCTAATTATAGGTGTTTTGTAATTCTAAGTTAACCTAACTATTATATTATGTATACAAAGCATCTCTCTCAACCCATTTATCTAATGCCCCATAGGTCAACAAGATCTAGTGCGCTTAGCAAAGCTGTTAGCAAAATGCAATAAATATTTTAAGTGCAATATCTCTTTCTTAAACAACGATTTTGTTATAAGTTGATCAATATTGAATGCTGGGAATTTAATGGTTATGAAGAATTAACTACTTCATATATATAATATGGGGAAAACTAAACATATTAGATTGGAATTGTTAGCTTTAAGTTACTCTTTCATTATTATAGTGGTGTTTAGCCATGCCAATCTACTCATCTTGCTTCTCGTATTAAATCGTTCAAGGCTCTTGAGTTCAATGATGTAGGTTTGAGAGGACCTGGTCTTTTGAGTAGGCGACCTCCTTCTTAAGTGGAGCATACCAAAATAAAATTAGAAGAACAAAAATCTAAGACGATTTCAATATTCTCGAAATACCTTCCAACTTTATATGATAATAAATTTTCATTTGAAATCCTATCTATTCTGTGTCCTTACTAGCTCAATATATAACAAGGTTGAAGAATATAACTAAAGATAATTTAAAAATGGAACTCTTCATACAAATTTTGGTTTTCAATATATAAAAATATTTTTCTTATCTATAATTTTTATCACATATTTTTACTATGTGTATTATATGAATTGTATCTTGATTAAATCTTGTAAAATATAATCCATATAATATAAAAATATATGATAAAAATACTCGATAATCATAGCATTACTCTTAGCTCCAAAAGTGGCATCAGCGTGCAAAGTTTTGTCTTGATGTTCAAATGTTAGCATGAATGAAAGGTAGGTATTACCCGTAAACTACTAAAAAGGTGGAACAAATACAAACTAGTGGTGGGTCCTAAAATTGAAGTTAAAAAAGCCAAAGTGAGTGAGTTGTTTGTTGCAAGTTGATTATTGGTGGGGCTGCTCGATCTCATCCAATCTAGAAAAGCAAACCATTGGAATAGGCTCCTCCCAAGAGTAAAATACACCATTTAAATGACTAAATTAATATATTAATTGATATTTAAAAAGTTGATTGATTATTGCATGAAGTCGCGCTTATCATTAATACATTTTCTAATACATTAACAGTGGCAGTGTTAAGAATTTGACTAAGTCGGGGTGAAATTTAAAATACACAAAAATATATTTAAAATCATAAAATTTGAGCGTAAAAATAATAGTATTAATAATAATATTTCATACAACTCAAATAGTGAATGTGAACAATTACGATAAATTACAATAATATAATGCAAATATAATAGTATGCAATTAATTAAGAATCACAACTAATATCATATAAGTAATTAAGAAATTTAATTATACCTAATATTAACAAGTAGATACAAGAAATGATTTATCTTAGTAGTGTTGGAAAAATAGGTAAAATACCATTTTAGAGCTATTTTGAGGGTAATTTTTAGTGAAACCTCACACTTAGTTGTGAAATATTATTATAAATTCATATTCTCTTCCATGAAGATGCTGAAATTGTATATTTGTTTGCTTAAAATGGTTATGGAGTGAATGAGAAATTGTCACTCAAAATGAGTTACTTGAGATAGAAAAATGGAATAAAAATGAGTAAGTTGGCGTTTGATAAAACATCTGGAAACTGAAAACTAAACTGAAAACCGAAAACTGAAACTGAAAAAATTGTTTATTTACTTCTGAAAATTATATCTGAAAAAATGTTGTTTGTTTGAATATAATACATCTGAAAACTGGATTTTTTTAATATGACAATTTTGCACATATTAATGTATTTAGATCATATGATTAGGGTTTTACTGAGGGTAAAATATGTATTTTGTAATGAGGAGTTTTAAGTTTTCAGATTTAAGTGGCAAATTACTTAATATTTTTGCCAAACAAACAACTTTCACACCACTAAAATCTGAAAACTTTAAGTGGGGGCACTATGTATAGTTTTTAGATTTAAATATCAATTCTGAAAAATTTTCAGATTTAAGTGTGCAAAACAAACAACCCCTAAGTCTCACGTGGGAACTTTGTGAAAAAATTGATAGGTGTATAAAAGATCACCTATTATAAACTTGATAACTATTTAAAAAAATAATATCCCTATGTATAATTTTTGTTTCCTTCCACTTTGGTTACTTTCAAGTATAAGTTTATGTACATAAATAATCATATATATATATATATATATTATTTTCAAAAAATACCCCATAAATAATAATAAAAAAATCCAAAACCAACTTGCTCCCATGTGGGGGCGCTCGCCCCTACTTGCTCCCATGTGGCTCCCCCCTACGGACACATATGTCATCACGTTACTCCTATACATGCAATTTATAACCATACTCTCTTGTCCAAGCAAGCTATTAATTTAATTTTTAAGTTGCTACATCCGTATATCATTATTATAGGGTGTTTTTGTTTCCATCCACTATATCTTGTAGCTAATCTGCGCTATTCAATTAATCCGCATTACCTATTAAGTTAATCCACGAACGTGGATAGATTGACAAAAAAATATTATTAATTTAATTTTATAAATATCATTTTGAAAAGTAATTTAATACTTAAATATCCACTAAACTAATAAGTACAAACAACTTTAAAATTTTAGATTATAATATTATTAAGTCTTCCTTGTTTCGAAACAATCCATATATCCTCTCTCCCTAAAATCCGACGGGGAACAATCTCACTCTCTCTTTAAAATCCGATCGAGCTTTATCTCAGAGCCGGGCTTGAGGTGAACTGAACAGGTGCTCGCCTCAGGCCCCAAATTTTGCAGGGGGCCCCTAATTTTTTAAAATTTAAGGTTAGGTTTGTAAAATTTCAAAATCTTAGAGGTTAAATTGTAATTATGTTTATGAGTTTATCCAAAATTAAAGCTAATGGTAAAAGGTTGACCAAAAAAGAAAAAACATAAACTAAAGCACTATGCCGCATCTTTCTTTTCCAACTCTTCGCATAAACCAAAGGAGGAAAAAAAAGGGTGAGCTTTTCGTAGTTCGTTAGAGAAGGAGATGGTCGATTAGCATCAAATCAGCGAACTATTTTCGGATAACAATGCCGCATCTTTCTCTTCGGCTATTTTCAGTCCGTGTGCGAGCTCTTTTCTCAGTTCTCAGTTCGTGTGTGAATTTTTAACTTTCTATTGCCTTTTTTTTGTCCAATACTTGATTTTGTGATTTATTTGAGCCATTGATGCTGTTGCATTAATTATATTATTGAGCTATTGTCTATTGAGGCATTGATTAAGCCATGGAGGCACTGTTTTTGCCCCAATTAATGCCCTAATTGTTTTTTCCCCAATTAATTTTGTTGTAATTTATAGATCAGTCGAGTCATTTGAGAACATTGAGTATCTATAATTATAGTTAATATTCAATATTGGCTTCTATAGTTTAATAATTATTTTCACTTTTTGTACTTTTAACAACTACTTCAAGCCAAAGACATGGATATTGATGTTGTTGTTAAATAATTAGAAGGACTTGTTTCTTTCCTTCAAAATTATAGAGAATTTGGATTTGATCATACTATGGTTGAATTAGCTAAACAAATGGCAAATGAATTGGGAGTTGAAGCTATATTTTGAGAGAAATGCGTTATTCGAAGAAAAAAGCAGTTTGATGAGGTTAATAGTAATGAGGTAACGCAATCCGCTAAATAATCTTTTAGAGTTAATTACTTTCTTTTCATCGTTGATCAATCTATTTCTTCAATTAAAACTCGGTTTGAGCAATTTAAAAAATATGGAGAAACTTTTGGATTTTTGTTTAATTTGGAGAAGTTGGTTGATGATGAGAGCTTGCACACTTCTTGTGTCAATCTTGAAAATTCTTTGAGGCAGCATAATGGGCTTTCTGATATTACAGCATACGATTTATATTTGGAGTTAACACTTTTAAGATCAACACTATCAAAAGAAGCAAAACGAACAATTGATGTTCTGAATTATTTGAAGATTATGGAAGGCGGTTACCCGAATGTATATATTGCTTACATAATTTTATTGACGATACCGGTTGCAGTTGCAACTGTTGAGATAAGTTTTTTAAAATTGAAGTTGCTCAAAACTTATCTCCGTTCAACAATGTCACAAGAGAGGTTGAATGGCTTGGCTATGTTATCAATTGAGAAAAAAGTAGTCGAACTACTTGACTACGAAAGCTTGATTGATACTTTTGCCTCTAAAACTGGAAGCCAGGTAATGTTTAAGTGATGCTTTTGTTATTGCTCAAGTAGTTGTTTTTGTTCATAATGTGATTTTTTGCTTATTTGCCGCGTTAGTCGCCAGCCTTTAATGGGGAAGTTTATTGGTCAAAAAATAAGTAGTGATCATTTATGTAGATTAATTTTATTTTATTTATTTTCTTTGAATTTGGATGCTTAGAAAAAAAAGATCTAAAAATTTGAAGACGGAGGGCCCTATTCATAAATTTCTCTTTAGGCCCCCCGAATTCTCAGGTCCGGCCCTGCTTTATCTCCCACTCTGTAAAATTCGACGAGGAACAATCACCCTCTTTCTCTTTAAAATACGACCATTGCTCTCTCTCTAAAATCCGGCCGAGCTCCTTCAAAATCTCTTCCTCATTTTAACTCGACATGTTTCTCCATATTTAATCACTAGAACAATTGAAAACTTTGAAATTAGATGTTAGATTCAAATGGGTTTAATTCAAAATTGAATGTGCAAATAGCCTCTCGTTTTTTTTTTTTTTTGTTTCTTACCACATTAATTACACGAATGCACCTGACACTAATTGAGAATTTCAGTTTGCATTGTAAACAATTTTTGGACAAGGGAAAGCATGCAGACTATACAAGTATAGGTGGTGAAAGTCTAACATTTGAAACCAAAGTTTCTTTCAAGAATCTAGCCTTGGATGGAGGAAAGTGGAGCATAGGTGGTGAATTATTCGATAAACCAAATCCTTCAAAATCTCTTCCTCAACCTGCTCGCAGCTTGATGATGGAGTTCGGTCGGATTATATATATATTAATGCTCTATACATCATATATTCTAATTTACGGTTCGTATTTTTTTTCAAAAAAATACGTATTGATTTTTTCAAATCAATCGATCCATGCGTAGCTGTAAACCCTAATCCTAAACCGTTTGAAATTTTTTGAAAGGTTAATATGAAAAAAATTTTAAAAAAATTATATTTGGATAAACACAAAATCACCCTTATTATATCTCACAATAATCCCACTCTCTCTCGTCTAAGTTGGTCTAGGAGTGTAATAAACGTTTTTAACGGTACATAGTGTAACAGATTAAAATGTGCTTTGAATTTGTGAAAAAAGGACCGAGATTAATTTGTATGCAGGGTCCGAGTAGATAGTTATATAGAAATGTTAATTTGTTATTTGATAATATTCAAATTCATTTTATCATGTTTTTATTTAATACTTTCTTTTTGGCATTGTATTTGTTGAAAGTGCTTTCGTCTTTTAGAACTGTTACTGTAATATATATTCATCGCGTACTGTTCAAGTTTGAATATTTGTGGTTAGTGACATAATTCAACTATTTCCTCCGTCTCAAATCAAGAGTGCATGCATGTTTGAATTCATTCTTGAAATATTGGTATTAACATACATAACTAGTGCTTAGTGGTTAAAAAAATATTAATTACGCCCTTAGAAGTACGTAATTAATCTCTCAATTAGTTGAGTTATTAACCGAAGATTAAAATAATTTTACCAATTATTTCAAAACAAAAGGTGAAAAATCAAACTGAACATAGATGATAAAGAAACAATTAATTATTTTTGACAACTTTGATTTTGCCTTTTTCTTCTCTAATGCTTCTTTGCATGAACGTGTCATTGCATTGATATTAATATGAGGCGTTTGGTGTTTCTTAATAAAAAATTAGAAAAGCTGCCAAAATATCTGCCATCAACATGATCAAAATAAAGGGTGAAAATATTGGTACTCTCAATCTTTCTTGAAAATACGTACTCCCATTTCTCATTCAATCCTCAATAACCGACTAATCAAAGGTTCGAATATAAACTTGATAATGCTTTATTCGATTGTCAATAACCGAGTATATAGATTTATATTTAACCCTCAAGAATCAAGTAACAAATAACTTACTCAATTATGAAAGATCGAATGAAAGTGATAATATTATCGTATATTTATGAGGTGTCAATATCTCCGCCTAAAATAAAAGGTACACAAAGTGGGAAAAAAAAAGGTGTCGGCAATGCCAACTGAAAGAGGGCTTCTTGGTTTTAATGGCGGGGACAAACAACACCTTAATTAAATAAGAAGCATGGGAGTGTCCCAACCAAATAAACGGCCGAGTGGACTATATGCTTCATTAAAATTAAATTTAAACTCAAATATTCAATTCAATTTGATGTGATTTAATTAATGTTATCATTAGTTATTCAAGTTGTGTGTTGTCATTTTGCTGCATTTGTGATTTGTCTCTTCAACTAACACCAACTCAAACTTGTATCTATATCATTGTAACTTAGACCACCTCCATTGGTAGGCTAATATATAAGGTAAAATTTAGCCTTTCACTTGTGCAGCAGTTAGTCTAAAATTGGAAATTGCTATACGAAATGGTAAAGCAATGCCAAATGTGGAAATCGACAAACATCTACCATAGTCATCACTGTGGATATCGTCTGTGCATGGCCGATATTCACAGCGTCGACTGTGATTTTTTTTTCAATTTACTCATAGTCGATGTTCAGAAGAACGGCCATGGAATGTATGCATAGCCGATATACTCATAATCGGCCATGAAATTCAAATACTAGCCGTTACTTAACGGCTATTTTCAGACGGCTATATATAGATTTCAACCCCAAAATAAAATTTCACATTTCATTTCTAATTTACCACTTTTTTTGCTTTCACTTTTCTTAAATAAATTTTAATTATATGTTTTCACAGTTGCAAATTTAGTTTGAGATTTTGATCAAATTATTTTTTATTGTTTTATTTTTATATTAAATATTTTTTTTATTATTTAATTATGTCAAAAAATCGCGGCTCGAATATAACACCGCTAGAAGATGAAGCACTTTGTCGAGCATACATGCAAATTAGCATCGATTCGATTACCGGTGCTAATCAAACCAATGAGCGATTGTGGGAAGCCGTGTCCGCGATATACCACCAACAACCTGGTATAATCGTTCGAAGAACGCCATCATCTCTTCAATCGCGCTATTGGCGCTATCAAAGAGACGATGTACAGTACATCGTCCGTGGGATAAACCACAGCTGATGTACAGTACATCGTCCGTGGCTTTCTAAAATCTTGGCCAGCATTCAGTGCATCGTCCCTGGTTTTTTACCATTTTCCTTCCATTTCCGCTGTAGTGCATGGTAGAGAGTATGCTATATTTATACAATTTTACCATACATTTTTAAGAAACTAGTGGAGATGGTCTTATAAGATAGAACTTAGAAGTCAAACCATCTCAACCCCCCAAGAGTTAAAAAAAAGGTAAATTTGTACTTTTTATAACCTCACCGCAATAGGAAAAAAAAGTAGTTAAAAATGGAAGATAAAAATTATATCCAAACTAGAACGATGAAAGATATATCGGAGCAGAAGTATCTAGCTTCCACAATATATGATGTGTCATGGGAGATTAAATTATGCATTCCCCAAAATCTCAAAGGTATATGTTAGTTGAATGGGCTTATGAGGAGAAGCTCTGTTAATATTTAACCAATTGGAATGTTGCATTGTCATGACGCACACATGGTGGGTCATGGGCCATTTTGCATTGGAACGACACATCATGTGTACGCAGTGGCGAAGCCAGAAAATTGAGCAACAGGGGGCGAAATTTAATCGAAAATCAACACACACTATATCATATTTAAAGCCATAAAATTTGAATGCAAACATAACACTATTAATAATAAAAGTTCATACAACTTAAATAACAAATGCAAACAATTATGATAAATTACAATAACATTCTATGATTTTTCATATTTTGAAAGTATTGGTGAATGGTGGTAGTAAAAAAATGGTGTAGATATTTAATTAATTAGGTTTAATATTAACAAATTGTTCTTTAAGATTTTGTATCTTACAGTTAGGTCCCCTCAAGTTTATTTTTATGCACATAAGTCCCTAAAAAGTTTTTTTTTTTTACAAAAAAGCCCCAACCCAAGGAGGGGCAGCTGCCCCCCCTGCCCCTACATAGCTTCGCCCCTGTGTGTACGCCCAAAGACACCATTTCTCCCCTAACGCACCATGTGTCATGGGAGTTAGTTTTACCTTTCTTGTGCTATATTTTCCTTTTCATTGATAGGCTAAATACCTACTTTTACTACATTTTTACATTATGCATCGGAGATGGTCTAACCGAATTTTATTTTTTTCAACAAAAAAGAGAATTGTATGGAGCTCAAATCAACTCAAACACTTATCTATATTATATAAAATGAAAGTCACTAAGGGGACTCAAAAATAAAATGGATTGACAAACTTAGTTCGCCAATCGGACTCAGACCTTTGAGCTCTAGGCCGGTTAGAATACAATACTTCATCTTCATTAAAGTTTTTTTTTTCTTTTTAAACTTTCATATTTACATGAATTAAAAAAGTATGTACACACATTACATGTGCGCGCATGTCGCGAGGCTAATGTTTTCAGCTTGCAATTGAAGGGTTGAGGTAGATCAACCATTCCAGAGTCAACATTTTATAATTGTACGCTAGCTAGCTAGCTAGCTAGTTCACCCACATTTGCCGAACCCACCGACCCACTGGGTGCAATAATTAAGCCACCTTTTAAACACAGCAACTCACGTGATCAATTATATCCACAACTACATACATCTAGTTGGTTACATTTCCCCCTCAATCCAACGTGAAACATGCAAATGGGAAGAAAGAAAGCAAAATTGAGCACCAAATTTTTATTCAAACAAGAGTAATTTAGGGGAATTAATCGGAAGATACGATAATGTGTTATCAATATATTAATTAGTGAATTAAATTAATTAAAATAAATTTTATTTTACAAGTTTATTTGCTTATTAGTGCATGCGCAATGACACATTACTATGTCGATCAAATAGTGTTTCTACTCTATGTCACCCAAGAATTATTGTTAGAATAAATTCCATGTATTATGGATGTTGATATTCAATTAATTCACAAGTAATCTTAGGATAATTTAATTTTGGGACTAAAATAATGATTGTGTTAATGTGTGAAAAATTATGGTGGAACTTTATTTATTATATTTACTAATTAATGTGAGACAACATTTTGTAGCCTAATTTTTTAAATTTTCATATAGTAGAACTTGAATTTATAAATTATATTTTACAAGACACTTACGATAACTCAAACTTACCACTTATCGACCCCTGAGATTAAAATTTCTCATTGATTTAGCCTAACACATAAAAGAGATAAAATAATAGTTAAGTAAATTGTTGTTTGCTTGTACCTCTGAAATTTAAATGAACGGTCCACTCCACTTTGGAGTTTTTAATATATGTTTAGTAGCTTTAAAAATTTAGACAAAAAGTTTTTATCTTGCCTCTTAAAAATTAAAAGCATCACCTCTCTCTTAATACTTAAAGATAAAAATAAATACTTTACGCTTAATTATTTTTATAGAATAACAAAAAAATAATAATAGAATTATTCAAATAACATCCCTTCACGCTCAAATACAACATTCAATTTTATTTTTTCAAATTTAGTTTCCAAACTGCAAAATCAATTTTAATATTTAAATTTTGCAATTCAAATTCAAATCCACATAATTAATCAAATCAATTTAACTTTGACCATGTAACCGTGAACCAAAAGCGTTGTGACATAGTGATATTAGATTACTATTACAATAATTTTGGGATAAACTCATAAACTTAATAATCTAAGGTTAATTTTTAACATTATTAAAATAATATTTAACTAACTATAATTATATATTAAAAATTAATTAAAGTGCGCGAAAGTTGCGTAAACAATCAGCAAAGTAATAATCCAAAAAAAAATAAAAAAATAGAGCCCTGTACAATTTTGTGTACCCTCTGTGCTTCTCTGGAGTAGGGTGCACAGGAGCACGTGTCGTACAAATCCCAATGGATCGCACAACAAATTCCCTCCCTTGGTGCTTCTCTCTCTTTATCAGAGCCAGCCAAAACAACACAGAGATCTCCCCCCTTCGCCACTCTCTCGCTCCAACCTCCACTTTCTCTCTCTACCTCTTAACCTCCTCCATTCGCACTCAATTTTCACCTCTCAACCTCTGAAAAAATGCGCCCCTGCCCCTCGTTAATCCCAAACCCCTCCCCATTCCTCCCCATTCACTAATCCACTCCTCCCCATTCACTAATCCACTCCCCCCGGAAAACACCTTCAACTGCGAAGCTTTTTCGTCGCAATGAAGATGAAACAGACTTCTAATTCTTCTTCTCAAACCCTAACTTCCGCTGCAGCTACCTCCTCTCAAGACACTCGCCTTCTCGTCCGCGAGACGCTCCGAATCAGCGCCAACCTTGCCTCTGCTCCTCCGTCGACGGGGCAGGAGATTGGCGGATTGAGGTCCGGTAATGCGAGCTATGGATTGGTTGAGGAGAGATTCGTTGATTCGAGCTCGAGTTTGGTGTGCTATGAGGAGATCGATGGCCGGAGGTGGAAGTATTTGGCGCAGAACAGTGATTTTAAGCAGTTTAAGAAGGGCTCGATACGTGCTGTTAGCTTACAGAATCCACAGACTCCTGTTGATGTCAGTTTCTTCTTCTCTATGCTTACGCACGCTAAACGTATTGCATTTTTGTACAATTTTTTTATACAAATTGACGTCTGAACGGTCAGATAAAAGAAAAGATAGAAAAATCATTAAATGCATGTTCGTACAAGTTCATTTCATAATTTTCATTTTTGTCTCATCATTTTGTAAATAAGAGTAATGTACAACTTGTCAACTTTATAAGCATTTTTTACAACTTCTCAAAGCAGTACGCAATATGGCATACTAGCATATATATAATTATAAATTATAAATAGTTTGTACCTATGCGGATTTCAGGAGCTGTTTTTTGCTCTGCAAAGATGCCCTTTTTATGTTGTTTTCTTATATATATGTGAGCAAAAATAGATGTCATGTTATTACTTATTTGTATAATTGATGTGATATACTTGACTTGATCAGCATATTATCTATTTTACTATGACACATGTCTTTTTTTATTTGTATCGTACTGTACAAGGCTATTTTGCTAGTGTTTGTTCCCATGCTTGAATTATTTATAAATTGAAATTGGACTACTGAATAAAGTGATTGTAATTATGATTGTCATGATTGATTTCGCTCATATGCACATCCAGTTTGGCTCAAAGTTTAAGTGCAGTCTTGCTACTGGTAGACTTGCTCCGCTTCTCTTTCATCAGTTTAGCATTGTCTTATACAGCAGTCTTGTGGGTCTGGACTAGTAATTTACTTGTTGGGGGCACTTTTTTGTGTTTGGACGTTTTGGTTTTTAACTGATTTACTATTTTTGAGTGTAAATTTATTGGAATATAAAAGGAAATTTTAACTGGCCTATTTGGAATGAGAAAAGCATTGAGAGAGAGCTTGGAGATTAGAGCTAGAAGGCTTGAGGGAAGGTTGTACTACTTTGTATGGATACACATAAACTAGGTTGTAACCCATGCCAAATGCACTATCAACCATTCGAAAATCTAAAATCTCAGCCAAACAATTCTTTATCCCCTATACATTTTTTAGATTAAAAAACCATTGCCCCTATTATATAGATTGAAGCTACCATCATCATTGGACATTGACAGAGTAGGAAACGCCAAACCATGTTTGTCTCTTTTCTATTGGGTTGCTTGTTTGTGTGGGTTTTCACAAATTCCTGCTTCATTTATCATTAGCTTTGATTGTTCGTCTTTGGGTTTCCTCTTGAACTTGTTTCGCGATTTTGGCCTTGTTCTTCGCTCCATTGAAGAATGTGTGTGCACTCAACATGTATATGTAGTATAGGTTTATAGATACTCAAGAGGAAAATAGAGATGATGAGTTCTTCATGTGCATCGAGGAAAAGTACTTCGAAATCAAGATATCAAAAAAATTTAGTGCTCCTTACGACTTCTACATATTTGACATTGATAGAGCTAACTATTAGAAGTATATAATATGTCCTAATTTCTTATTGGTCATGCATGCAAAACAATTTTTCAGTCCAAATTGACTGATAATAGCTGCTGAGTACATAATTTTGGGGTCCGATGACACACATTTGTGGATGGTTATATGTATGCAACATGTATATGTGTACGAAGGAATAATTCTGTGCATTGTTTCTATCCAGCCTTGAACCCATCGCTGCGTTTAGGACATTGATTCACTCAGTAAAATATTCATTTTGTGTCGCGGTTTGCGTTAAACATGTGTTGCAGGAGTTGGTTTCTTTCATAAGATCCTACGTTGTACCAGAAGGTTTCCCTGATAGTGTTACCCCTTCTTATGTGCCATACATGACATGGAGAGCTTTGAAGGTATTTCATTTGGATTATAGCATAAAGACTACGGTTTAGTATGTTGAATTCAATTCATGCATTTAGCAGTCTGTTCACTACTGCTTTTAAAATCAAGTTATAAAGATTTCATGTTTGTTGTAGCATTTTTTTGGAGGAGCAATGGGTGTTTTCACAACACAAACACTTTTGAATTCAGTTGGAGTCTCAAGAAACCAAGCTGTCCCCGGGGCGGTAGCTATCAACTGGATTCTCAAGGTAGGCATGTTGTTTACAGAGAATGACCTTGTGAGCTTCTTAATACGATGATTTATTCACAATTAAAAATTATTTACAGCCCTTTAGTTTGCTTCTCTATTTTGGGTATGATGCTGTTGAACTATAGCTTGAACATGCCTTTAGTGCATGGATCACTGGGGCGGACCTATGACGTCCACAGGCGGTGTTTGCATAAGTCGTTAAAATATTATTTTGTGTGTATAGATGGGATTACCCCAGTGTTGCATTTAAATAACATCCTCAATGCTGAGTCAGTATATAAATACTTGCTCCATTATAAACAGGTAATTGTTACAGACATATCTTTCATCTTGTATTATAGTAAGCACCATGAGGACTTGGTGGTTATTTTTTGGTCCGCACCTGAAATTATGAAAGGTCCTTTATACCTGAGAAAAATGAAATAATACTTGAGCTGGGATTTGAGCCCATGACCTCAAATATGGGGAACATATGTTATCAACACTTAACTGAACACCATCACATGATTTTACTGATTGCACACATCGAGTGTGCCACAAGATCTAGTATTTAATTAATGGGGTTTTTTTGACTTCACACATTGATTTTAATAAGGCATTAGACATAACCTCATATTTTGATAAGCATTTACTTTGCCCCCCTGCATGAGGGGGTATCTCAAAAGCTTGCGTGAAGATAGCGGACAATGTGTAATTTTGTTTATGTAATCCTTCGACTTAACCCTTTGAAGATATCAAGTAATTTTGATAATTGATATATGGGGCTTAGATGGGGAATTCCAGCTTTTGAAATTGAAAGGTGAGTGTGATGAATGCCCAAATTGAAGCAACTATCATAAACAGTGTCTACTTACATTGATGATGGCCTAGCTATAATACCACCGGCCCCTCATAGTCCGCCTATAAGCCGGAGGAGTGGAATCCCTCCCCAAAAAGGAGCACAACAATTTCTCTTCCACCTCAAAAATAATTTAGTGCTTCATTCTTCTCTTTTGTAACATATCAACAATAATTTCCTTTTCCCAATTCCTTTCACCCCCACAACACAACCCATATGTAGGAGTGTTCCTGGTTTGCTTGACCGAACTCTGAGACCATTGTACCAACCGAACCAATGGAATATAGGAATTGTCGGGTTCAATTGTCATTGTTTCTGGACTTTTGATTCCCTTTAGGTTGAAGAAAGTGAGATGAGATCGTATAAAAAATCAAGGATTTAGTTGAATATGTGGAGCCATGACTATAGAAATCAAAGATTGAAGACAATAATTTAAACCAAACACCAAAATAAAGACATGATTGAACAAATTCCGAAAACAAGGTTCAATTAAGTATACAACATTCCTAGAAAGAGAGAGTAGAAATAGGTTTGACAAAGACGATGCATAGAGAGAGAGAGAGAGAGAAAGGAGAGGATGTATCTAAAAGCCCGTTGATATGTTTGTGTGTGAGAGGTGAGAGTAGAGTTGGCAAAAGTGGCCCTGGAGCATTCAGAGTAGGGTTAGGTTCATTGGGAGTTCTCAATCCATACCCCTTGATGCATTTAGATTTTGAGAAATATGACAGATTCTTGCGTGGTTAATTATATTAACAAATGGTTATGTTATTGAGTTTCTTTGAGACAAAACTTCTGATGGCAATTAATCCTTTGGTGCTTTAGCATTCCTTCTTATTGTGGGGGTATGTAAAGAGTTTGATTCTCCTGTACTAAGAATGATGTTATTTACTATCTTACAAGTGTAAATTTCATTTATAATTTTATTTTACTTCGTCTAGGATGGTGCTGGTCGGGTTGGAAAGATGCTTTTTGCTCGGCAAGGGAGGAAATTTGATTATGATCTTAAGCAGGTGAAATTACTCTCATAAGTATTTGTTTTCACCGTTGGCAGTAATTTCTGCTGAAGTAATGTTTGAGGTTCATGTTATTCCTCATGAAACAACGATTATTTCAGCTTCGGTTTGCTGGTGATCTTCTGATGGAGCTGGGTGCTGGTGTAGAGTTGGCAACTGCAGCTGTGCCGCACCTTTTTCTGCCTTTAGCTTGTGCTGCTAATGTGGCTAAGGTTTAACTTTCACTTTATTCCAACCTTTTTAGAATGTGGTGTACATGTGGGGGGCTTAATTCCTTAATTTTACAGTCATCTACATTTTCTTGTAGAATGTTGCTGCTGTCACATCAACATCAACAAGGACTCCGATATACAAAGCTTTTGCTAAAGGTGAAAATATTGGGGATGTTACTGCCAAAGGAGAATGTGTTGGCAATGTTGCAGATCTGGTATGCTCTTCATATTTAAATCATCGTGGGCTTTATAAAAATGTTAGGTGAAAGGCCTTTATAGGGACTCTGCACCTGAAGCATTTCGTTTGTATTATGTATGTTAATAGCCATTGACCAATGCCTCAACCTTGAGAGGAACTTTAATATGCTAAATGGAAAAGAGCAGAGGGTAGTATAGTGCTTGCAGACAACAATTAATTAAAGAGAAAAAAATTAACAGGTGAAATGACCTATAGATGTCGAACAAACCCTAGAAGATGGGAATCAAGAATACTGCTCAATCTCTTATCCATCTGCTGCTTCCCTGTAGTTTAAATTCGTGAAGAAATGAAAACCCAAGAGAATGACAGCCCCAAAAACCACCAGAAAAAACCTATAGGAATATTTTGCAAGGATGATAAAGGAGGAGAAACAGTCATCAAGGCAAAGTCTCCTAGTCCCAGTAGAAGGGAATACGGGAGCCTTTCCCCCTACTTTAGAATGAGCTAGATGGAAAAAGCTGTGAAAGATCTGAGAAATAAATTTCCAAGGAATCGTGAGGAGACCTGATACATTAGGTCCACAGTGTGGATCCCAACCATTCTACCGAAGATCCAACTAACCATCTGCTAACTAACCAAAACGTCTCTCCTACTACCACCCACCCCATACCACAAGAAAATGTCCCATCAACTCTAGAGTAGTATGCCCACCAATGAAAATAGCGCCCTTCCACCCATCTGATCTCTTAACAAATCTTGAATTAGCAGGTCCTAAAAAGAGGTCTCAGTTTTGTCCTAGTTGAATACCAAGATACACTAAGGGCCACCGTTACTGTACAACAGATCCAACACCCAAAGCTAGACTAGAAAAATCCCGGGAGACGATGTTAATACCAGAAGACTGCTTTTCTCCATGTTGATCTTTAGATCAGAAATCTTATTTAAGATTTGAAGCAACACCAAGTTTCTTTAGGAAATCATGTTGCTTTCTATATTAAGAAAGAGTGATACCATGGACATATGTAAATGGGAAGTGGCGAATTTCTTCACCCGCCCCCCTCCACTCCCCTTTTCCTCATTTGCACACCCTTTGATCAAACCCTTGCGCTGTTAAACATCTGACTTATCACATCCAAAATAAGAGTAAATAAAGGGGAGTTGAGATCTGTCCGCCTCAAACCTCAGTTCATTCCAATGTTTCAATGTCTCACCAAAACCCTTCCCTCTGCATAACCTTTGTCCTAAATAAAACCAACTAACCCCATTGCATGCCTCCTGAATTCAAGCTTAAAAAGTGACCCCCTTTGCCGTCACCTCCTAAATTCCTGTACCATCTACTTTGCCACAAGTGTTGCGCCCATAATTTGGTGACCCAAAAAAGTACTTTGAGCAGAAAAACTAGTATCATCCAAGCCATGCTTATCCTTTTGTATAAACATATTTGCTAGAACTTGTACATACTTGTAATCAAGGTAGTTTGTCTAAAATCTATCACCTCAAAAGACATATCCTTCTTCAGAAAGAGGGTAATAAATGTGAAATTGATACTCCACAAATTGTGGCTAAATTACCAAAACTATTCTTTTTATATTACGGAAACATTAACGAGTTGATAACTATATCATGAGTGTTCTAGATGTGTTTGTATGGTACACACATCCGACGTAGACATGGCACTGTGCTCCTTATGAGTTAATGTACTGTTTTATGCATATAGAAAAATGGCATATATGTTAGCTCCTTCAAAAAGTAGGAATAAAAAGATTGCCCTTTGGGGTGGGGGTGGGTGGGTGGGGGGTAGTGTTGTGTTTCACTTTAACATCTTCTTCACCACATGTTATGCTAATCTGATTTTCTTGGAATTAGGTTGTTATCATGTAATTTCAGACATATTTCTTGTCTACATATTTGAAGATAATATTTGCAAACCCTTTTTCTCCTTGTGAAGTTGGGAACCGGCTTGAGTATCATTATTGCAAAAAGAAATCCATCCTTGTTCACCACATTTGGCCTACTGTCATGTGGATACCTCCTTAGCTCTTACCAAGAGGTTTGTTCTATGTATCCCGTGACTTCCTTTACGTTTCTAGAAGATTTCTATTTCATTGTGTTTGTGTTGATTGAGTTCTGCTAATTACACCAATATGTTGTTTGTCAGGTAAAATCTGTTGTATTGCATACGTTGAATCGGGCAAGATTTACTGTGGCAGTAGAAACCTTCCTCAAAACAGGTATGGATGAGTTCTGAAACTTTATATTTTGCGGGGGAGGGGGGGGGGATTGGGGGGGTGAGTTTATTGTTTTTAGTTGCGATGAACAACTTAAAGGGCTTATAGATAGGATGAATGGCAAAATGATCTTGGGGCTAAAACTATGAAGGAATTTTGGGCCATCTTTATGTTTTCTTGGGTTTATTCAATAGTTTGTGATTTTCAATGAATTAATTGTGCAGCATCTCCGTTTTTCAGGGCGAGTTCCAACATTGCAAGAAGGAAATGTAATGGAGACTGTATTCAATTTCCCATGGTCAAAGGACAGGCCCATCGTTCTTGGTACTCTTATAATTAATATATATATATATTTTTACTTTCATGTGAACATGACAATTCCTATCATTTGATTCTTTGATTCTTGAGCTCTTACATGAGTTCATTGTAATTTTTCCCAGGATCAAGATTTAAGGATGCATTCCAAGATGTGAACTCCTATCTTGCTGTGGAGCCTGTCTTTGAGGTACACCTCCTTTCTAAGTGCACGGCACTCTCTCTCTCTCTCTCTCTCTCTCTCATTTTCACACAGACACAACACACGCCATGACTTGCGTGTAGGTGTGTGTGAGCACGTATTTGCATTCTTAAATGACCCTACCTCCCACGAATTAATTGCCTCTTCCTTTTTGTTTTTAACTACAGAAAGAGAGATATGTAGTGACATATAATCCTTCAAAGGGAAATATATATGCTCTGCTCAAGGATCAAGCAAAACTAGATGACATTTTGAAAGCGGCTTTCCATGTGAGAAATCTCAACTATTTCTTATTGTGTTACTAGGAATTTAACACAGTTCTGATTTAAGCTAAATTTACTGCGTGTACAGGCGCATGTGCTTTTGCACGTCATTCGTTCCTCAAATGACAATCAGTCTTCCATGAGACAATCGGAAAACAATCATTCAATAGTCTTGTCCCCTTCGGCCAATTTTTCAGCTCATCTTGCTGAATCTTATAAGATGGTCTCAGCTTTCTTTGCGCCTTTTAAGAGCAAAGCTAAAGAACAGGTATGGGAAAATCCATATCTTTCTCAAAATGTTTGCTTCTATTGCCTTGCTGTGGGAGATTGTTCTGTATGCTTCCACTAGTGGTACACTGCTCTTGCAAAAGCTATACTGTTTTGGGAATAGGGTTAACCTGACTTTATACCCTTCATTAAATTTGCCGAAATAAGCATTCCAGTTCGAAAGTAAAAAAATTAAGAACTATTTTTGAATTTTTATAAATATCCTTGTTTTTTAAGTCTCATAGTAGTCCTGATAGTTGGATTGTAATAAAAAGTTAATATTGGCAAATCAAATTTTTTTAACCTATTAAGAGACAGGACCATAAGTCGTCTCAAGAAGGGGAGGGGGGGCCCTTTTTCGAGACAGTGAGCATTAACTAACCAATGAAATTAAAGATAATTCAAGAGTATACCAGCTACTTGTTAGTGCCTCAAAGGCTCTATATTACTACGCTTTACTGATGTTCTGTACTTCATAATCTGTTGTATGTGATGTGATATGTTTACTTCCCCAAAAAAAAAAAATGTTAAACAGAAAAAGTGTTGCTTTACCTCAAGTGCACTCACTTTTTTTTATGGGATGAAAGAGAGGTCAAATAATTCAATTTTGAATAAGACGGACCCACAGAATGACACATTAATATCTGGGGTCAAATGGGGTATAAAAAGTATTATATGTAGATGAGACCTAGGCATGTATTTGGTGGCCTTGATGAATTCATATGCGGTATAATTCTTCACCCCCTTCTTGCCTTCAAGGGAAAAATTGTAGTGTAAAAGAAAGGAAAAACTACTAGTTAATGGAGAAAGACCATGTTTTTGGTGTATTAGTTACCCCATCCTGTTAATGGGTGTGTCGTTAACGGTGGAGATCTCTGCTGACATATAGGTCCTCTCAGGGGATTTTGAATGTGAATAATAAAACAGGTTGGCCTATTTTAGCCTTTGATTGTAGTGCAATTTTCTTAGGGAACCTAGTTAATGTTCAACTCTCCTAGAAATCACCTTTACCAGAGACCTTGTACCACCAGCACAGGCAGTCGTTCAAATATTTTTACTCCATAATGAAAAGAAGTCAAAATATTTGTTATAGCGGTTGTCTTCTAAATTTATACTCAAAAAACTCCCTCCGTCTCTAATTAAGAGTACATGTCCGACTTTCACATTTTTTAAAAAATGCGCACTAATTTCATCATAATCAATGGTTTAGAACCAAATTTGTTTTTCTATCGTGAGTTTTGGTATGTCGATTATGTTTTGAGAAGAAAGGTGGACTCTTAATTTGGACCCAAGGATACTATTATGTGGGCATGGATCAGCCAAATTGGTAATTACTTGACTACCTCACTACTAACACAGTGATTAAACTTTCTGATTTCACCGTGGGATAAGCTAATATTTGCAATTACTTGACTACCTCACTACTATATGGCAGTTAAGCTGACTGATTTCACTGCGGATATGCTAATGGTTTTTATAATATTGCAGGGGTGGGTGATGTCAGAATCACATCTTAATCCTGGCCGAGCTCGGCTTTGTGAGTTGGGTAAATAAGTTATGTTCAATTTGGCCTCTCTCCATGGCAAATTAAGGTTTTTGGCTTTTCTTTTTGCTGTTGCTTAGATTGCTTTTGTTGAATTCGGACACTTGCTCATGGAACACATTACCAGAGAAGACAACAAGAAGAGCATGAATTTTAACGAGGGGATAGCATATAAGGGATCATGGAAACCATGGTTTCTATAGAACTGGGTCAGATCAGTTCTTCATGTTGAGCTCGCCAACCCCAGAATGTATTATATTAAACTTTTTTTTTTTTTATATATATAATTATACGGGAGGGGCTGTGTATTATGGGCTGTATCAAATTTAAAGAGGAAAGTGTGGTTAGCGTAGATAAGTGATTTGTAGTGGTTCGTTAACACAGGCAGCAATTTTGTCCAACCTTGCCCTCTTGTGGTATTTTCGTTACTATTTGTAATGTAGCATAAATACGCATTTGATGATATGTTATGTTTTGAGTTTTCTGTGTTTTGGGAATTCTGAAGTTCATGTAAGAAAGAAAATTTGGATAATTCATATCGAGAATTTGAATCAAGTTATACCATTTTCATATGCGAGATTACCAATTTTTGAATCACTAAAAAGAGATGAAAAAAACTTTGAAACATGCGAGTACCTAAAGTTCTTTTTGGGGTTTTACAGCTAACTATCGATCAATGAACATTCACGTCTGGCTAGGAAAAAGATTGCATAAATATAGGAAAAGCAAATCAATGAACTCTTTTAATTAGAAAAAAACATTGCATAGGCACTTCTGCTTGATAACTCACTGCCGGAAAAAGGAGAGTGTGTGTATAGACAAATATTTCTACAAGGCGTGAAACTAATTATTATTATGCATCATTTCTACAAGTGCCAGTAGTTTGATAACAGAGTTCAGTAGCAATGTGGCCACAATAGAAGGCGGCTCTCTGCATATGGAACCTCCCAAAGGGTCACTTCATTTGAGGAGGCAGTGGCAAGAGATTTATCTTCTTTCTCAAGAACCCAATCTCCTCCTTTTGAACATATCTCGGCAGCTGCAGCAATCTGTCTATTGACATTGTTTCTAAAAAGTTCTTAGCAGTGTTCCAAAAAAATGAATACCTTCAGTTGCTCTGAGACACAATTAGACCGTCCGTGTTTGTAGAGAAGACAATGGAAGCAATGAATTTCCTCCACCTGCTGCTCGTGCTACTGCAGGTCCAGTAGCAGAAAACGAGCATTAGGACCAACAAAGCATGGTGCTCCCTTGCTCCAACAAACAAGCAAGGCATAGTAGGCAAGGATGAAATCAAACTGCTGCTTCTCGAGTAAGGACAGAAGCGCTCCCATTACGCAACAGATACTAACGAGCCAAAGAAAATAGTGTATCTTTTGGCGCATGATCACCACAGCTTTGGTGTAGAGAACGTCATGGTCAACGCCGAGCTCATTATGAAAATGTTGAAAGATAAAGCCTCGCCTGAGCTTCAGAAACGTAGAAGGGATTCCTGGGATGAAAATGAATTCAAGTATCATAAAGTTTTCTAGTCTTTGCAACTGTACAAAGAAATTAAATCAAAACAACAGTGCCCCAAAACCAAGCAGAAGTAACAAAAAAAAAAAAACTAACAATGTCCCTTTTCAAGGACCATCAATGAAGTTTGCAGCAATTCTCTAGCCTTCCTGTCTGGTGAACACCCAGCAGATTCCATTTCCTTATATATTTTGGGCACCTGGCATCAACCCAATTGAGTCAAGAGCAAAAGAAAGGGGAAAAGAAATTGGAAAAATATCAAATGCTTTTCTTGAGTGAAATTCAAATCCAATTACAACTTGTCAGATAAGTGAAAGTACATATGAATTTATGAGTATGAAATATGTGCCTGAAATGCCTCAAGTCATTATACGTCCCAAAAGGTATGGCAGCAAGGGAAGAAAAGAGCATCCTTCTTGTTTACTATTTATTGCGACAACTGTTTTATCATACATGGTGGCATGGATACTTCAATCACTTGAACTACATATGCTTGAGAGGAAGAGAAAGGAAAGAGGGGGGGGCGGATATGGTACTAACGGCCACATCAGTTTGCATTCATCTAAAACAAATATATCAATTCAAGTAACACTTGACAAAGCCTCATTCAACATTTGGTTGGACTTGGTTGACAGATTGCATGAAACAAGCCACTCTACTTCGATACGAAGATATAGTAGGCTAAGGTTTCGTTACTATTCCATCTTCCTGGAAGTGGGAACTATAACGAAGCATTAGAGAAGCATATTTTCTTAAGATGTTAGAGCGTCCTTAATTTTTGGTTGGATATGGTACTAACGGCCACGTCAGTTTGCATTCAGCTAAAACAAATATACCTATTCAAGTAACATTTGACAAAGCCTCATTCAACATTTGGTTGACAGATTGCAAGGAACAAGCCACTCTACTTCGCATGAAGATGTACTAGGCTAAGGGTTCGTTTCTTTTTTATCTTTCTTGGAAGTTGGAACTATAACGAAGCATTAGAGAAGGATATTTTCTTAAGTTGTTAAGAGTGTCATTTTTTTTTCTTTTCACATTATTGATTATCGACTCTAAAACAAGATATAGCACACCTGATCAAACTTCCTTGCCCTTATAAATGCCTTCATAAGTGTACTGTAGGTCACCACATCTGGACTAACGCCCTTCAGAAACAATAGAGATTATGTTTAGTGGAGATAACTATGATGCACGGACACTCTCTCGGAGGGCGCGTATCCTGCCCGACACGTGTCGGACACGCGGACACGCGAGGACACGCTGGGACACGCGAGGGACACGCGTGTCGGAGAGTGTCCCATTGTTTAATAATTTTTTTTTACACCAACACGCTGGGGACACGTAGGGGACACGTTGAGGACACGCTGGGGACACGTTGGGGACACGTAAAAATGGGTGAATATAAAAAAAAACTAAAAATATGGGGTGAAAATAATAATAATACAATTTGAAAATAAAACAAACGTAACAAATATCATTTCTCTCTTTAACCCATAAAACCTAGCCCCATTTCCCAGACACCATCGAAAGAAAACCCTAGCCCCAGCCATAGACGACTGCTCAGCCCCAACCCGAGGCCTACACAATAGGAGATAGTAAGTATTGGGATATTGCCTTGTCCCCCCTATATATATATAATGTTTATTGCATATATATATAATTAAATAATTAATAATGTTTATTGCATATATATATATAATTAATTATAATGTTTATTGCATATATATAATTAATTAATTAATTAAGAACGTGTCCCCCCTACGTGTCGTGTCCTACATTTTGGAAAAATTGCGTATCGCGTGTCGCGTGTCGTGTCGAAACGCGTATCGCGTGTCGCGTCCGTGCTACATAGGGAGATAATGACTTAAGAAAGTATCTAAATAATAAACTAAATAAGAAAATCTAATATCTTACACTTTCTTTTATGTGATGATACACCGATAGTGCCTCCATATGCCTTCCAGCAATACCGAATGCATTAATCAACACATTCAGCATTATAAGGTTTGGCTCGATTCCTTCTGCCTCCATGAGCTGGAGCACCTTAACTGTCTGTTCACATAATCCCTGCATAAGAAAGCATCTTATAATGCACAAAAATCATCATAATTTTCATCAAGCAGAGAATTCATGAACCCAATATACAGGAATGGAAACAAAAATTATTTGAGCAACATTCAACAACTCCTTGAAATAATTCCTGGCTTTTTGGGTCACATCATCATATCTTCATAAATCATAGTGTTGTCTGCAAATAACCGAATTGCATACAAGGTGGGAAGGATCCAGAGAGTTCATCCAGGGTTTTGTTTTTGTCTATGATTACGCCTAATTTCTGCCCTCCACTAGTGTCAAAAGCGCGCCTTGGCACAAGTTGAAGCGAGACACAAGGTATGCATTTTGCCTTGGTCTACACAAGGCAATTTCAATGATTCAGGTGCCATAAGGTCTTAGGCGCATATCATAAAGACTAAAGAGCTGGTGCGGCGCACCTCATTTAAGCAGTCTGTTTTTTTATTTTATTTTTTTCCTTTTTATCTCTTCATTTTTTTCTTGCCTACTTTTATCTTCTTAATGTTCATTTATTTCCTGTAGAGAAGGGAACATGGTTGTTAAATTTATATTTGATAAAACACCTGAAAGTACTACAAATAACTCTCAATTCACTATGTCTTGAACAAAAAGTTAAATCATTCATGCTATCCATACAGGGAGTGTAGAACTGTCTTGCTCTAGATGATATAAAATTTCTATGCAATTGTTCTAAATTCTGGTTGGAACATGATTTTCATGTTTTTGTAAGCTGCATGACCCCCTAGTTTGCAATCTCAGACTTGGCAGTCTGAGCAGTTTTTCCATTGCACCAAGCAATGACCCGTGTTGAATTATAATAAAAAATAAGCATCACCCTAACTTAATACCAGGGATAAGAAAAGGAAGGGACTAAGGGAAAAAAAGGGGCTAAATCCTTTACAGAAAGAAGGGACTAAGGGAAAACTCACCTGCTGAGCATATGCATTTGCCAGCAGACAAAACATGCTAGCTGAAAGATGAACACCTTCAGACTGTAAAGCATTTATGCACTCTTCTGCATCCTGAAACCTTCCATATTGCCCATATATATCAACTAAGACTGCATATATTGCCCCACTTCTTTGATGCCCTTGAGATTTCATCTTCTCAAAGTTATTCTTTATCACATCCCACTTCCCTTGCTCCCCTAAGCGACTAATAATGGTGATGAAGATCTTTGGATCGGGATATAGCCCTCCTTGTTCTTGCATCTTAGTAAACAACTCAAGAGCATTGGTAAGTTCCCCGTACTTGCAATGCCACCGGATCAAAGAATTCCATGTTGTGATATCTGGTCTTATGCCTTCCTGTTGCATTTTCTCAAAAATCTCTAAGGCTTCTTCTAGCTCACCATATTTCCCAAATGTATCGATTATACTATTGTAAATACGTTTGTCTAGTGACACCCCCATCTCTGTTATCTCTCTCATAATGCCTATTGCTTTCTTCCACATACCATTGTCCCTATACAAACCAATAACCTTACTATAAACAAATGAATTCAGTTGAAACCCCTCCTGCTTCATCTTAGCAATAACTGACCAGGTATCTTTCAACCGCCCAGCACGGACATAATAATCGAGAAGAGTCTCAAATGTTTCTCGATTCCTTTTTATACCCAAATCATCAACTGCCATTAGAACTCTATCTGCAAGCATTAGCAGGCCTTTTCCCAAGAAAGCTTTGAGCAAAGCATTGTACACTTCTAGTCTTGGCTTAAAACCACAACTTATCATTTCTTGAAAGACTGCCTCCGCTTCTGAAGTCCTGCCAACACTTCCAAGAGCAGTTATCAAGCAAGAGTAGGACCTATGGTTTGGTCGAAAACCTAGAGCTTCCATTTCAGAGAGAAAACACATAGCACTATCAACGTCCCCCTCTCTGCAGAAGCCACATATATAACCGTTGTATAACTCGCATGATAGTTCCTCTCCGTTTTTAGAATCACTTGGGCATTCCGTGCTCGAGTTCTTAGTGCTGCTTGAGAAGCATTTAACTGTATTTACACCAATTCCTTCAACTCTTCCGCATTGCATTACATGACATAGTGAATTTATTGTCTTGCATTTTAGTCGACTATGGCAAAATTCAAGATATGGGGGGAAAACCAGAGAGATGCCATGAGATAATGAACTTGAATGCAATCCTGGGAGATTCATCTCCATGCACTTGTTGTATTTGCTGCAGTCAAAACCACCTAAAATGATAATTCCAGTGGGGAACTGTAATTTTAAAGCAAAAAATTTAGAGCCATATTTGCTATGCCTTTTGGAATTACTCTAAACAGTCAAACAACCATCCATTCCCCCTTTCACTGAGTCACAACTAAATTCAAGAAAATAATTCATCTTTGATGTATTCAATAGTCTCTCTAGAGCCGACAAATAGGTTTTAGACCACCACCACCATGCTATGTGCGACCATAAGCAACAGCATAATTTAATTGGTACGAATATGTATGTGGAAATTAGATAAATTTTAAGATTATGAGCTTTTGTTTTTCTTTTTAATGTATGCCAATCAGGAAGGAAAATAAATTGATACAAGCTTGTCTGAGTTTGGAATTCTGCTTTATTTTTCCAAAGCTAGCTATATATGCAAAGGAACTTTTGCTTACACTCACTAAAATAATAGAAACATAATAGAAACACAAAACAACAACCAATAATTAGGCAAAATATTATCCCTCAAATCGTCCCATTTTCACATAGAACTACTTCATATACCCATATATTATTGTGCAAATACTTTTATTCATCTATTTAACCTTCCCCGCCCAACCAAAACACGAAAAAATTACTATCTAAGACACTTGGCACGAGATATATTATGTGAATCATTTGGCCAATCTATTAACACTTCAATAAGTTCTAGAAAGCATTCTCTCTGTTTGAGTTCTCAATCTTGAAGTTAGTGTAGATATTGGGTTTAAGATAACACTATGACAGTACTAATTAATTTAATTTGAAGTTTGCAATCATTAGTTGAATTGGAAATTAGGGTTAAAATACTTTTGTTTGGAGTAAAGTTCTTAAAGTTTTAATTGTCTTAACAGTAGCATTGGAGTTTCAAGAAAAAAAGATTCAAAGATATGCGATGAGAAGAAAGATTTGGTGCGCGCAAACAAGAATTCCCAAAGGCAAATCACACCTACCTACATAATCTTTGAAATTCACAGCAAATTTGACAAATAAACAAACAAATCTCGCAAAGGCGAATTGAGAACAGAGAGTAAATTTCGAGTAGGAATTTCAACAAACACTTCACGGGTGCCAATTACCAACTAAAAATCACACAACAGATTAATTTGGGAAATGAAAACAAACACATTTAACCATATCCCTATTGCAGAAAATTATTAAGCCACAAGAATAGCAACCCAATTCGGTACATCTTTTAATGAATTTAACAAAACGTGTATGAATTACAAGTTTTTAATTCCATAATGGTATATATAATTTACATTTACACAAGTGTCTTATCCTCTCAAGCAAGCAAATAGCATCACATAAACAGAGATGGATAGGAGAAAAAGTAAAGCATCAAAATGCTCAATTCAAGAAAAAGTACAACATTAACATTCAATTCAAACTTGCCTCTTCTGGGTGTGTATAATAACTAGTACATTCGTTTTGCCGTTGAAGTTTCCGGGGTTCCTTGGCGATTGAGTAGTTGGGTTTTTCCGAACCGGTAATATAATTGCCCGAGTGGATTAACGAAAAAATCAATTTTATATATATAAAGGCCGAGTCCATTCCTGGTAAAAACCGGTTGGTATATGAAAATTTTCATATAAAAAGCTCCTAAACTGTATATTTGTGTGCAAGATAATTTAATAAAAAAAATAAAAATAAAGAGAGATTATTAATTAAGAGTATTTCTAACTGTTGTGTAATTTTTTTTTTATAAACCTCATGTATCATGACACTTTTACATAAAACTTGAAGTGTAAAAAAATATATGCTTCAATGGTACATTTTTAAAATTTTGTGTAAATTTTGAATGAACTAATAAGATAATTATGCATATTAGATATCATTTGATGCAATTTTTAATGATTTTTTTTGAATATAGGTATGCATCATATTATAACAACAATGGATCTTGATTTGTTGGTTTTGACAAGTATATTTTAGATATATAATTCTTATTAAAATATATGATTTATATTAAAAGTTATTAAATAAATGATTTTTTTTAAAGAAAGTTTGTAAACATGATCTATATAGTAGTGTCATCACCAAAATTTGTTAAAAAAATAAAAAAAATCAACCTAGAAGTGGGTTAGATGATCGTCAATAATTTTAATGGCAAAAACAAAAGTGATCGCCTAGGTAGACTGTTTTTTATATGAATTTTGGTGGAAGTGATCTAATTATAATATAAATCATCTCTACAAATTTTCATGAAAAAAATTCATCTTTATTTACTCCTCTAAATAAGCATCTAGGTAATTATCATTTTTGACCCTTAAAGTTTCCCCATTTTTCCATGCTCGTCCCGGAAGTTGTTTTTTTTTTACTTAGAGGCATACCCAATGTTTGAACCGCGTCCCACACTCGTCCAAAAGTGGACGTCCTGTTAAAAAATTGGACGGAAAAGTCATGTGCCACCCACGTGCTTATCTTTTGAGGGGTATTTTTGGTATTCTAAGTTGAAAACACATATTCCACAACTTCGGCCAACTCCACCATTTATATACACACACACACACATATATATAATTATATACATACATAAATATATACTTTCGGTCATCTTCTCCAACTCCATTTCAACACATTCTCTCTTTAAACCTTTCCCCTTTGTCTTTCATCCCCATCAACAACATCATCATTGCATATAATATAAACAAAATCTCATTCTTAAAACCAACAAAGTTGATGCCTCAAATGACTAAGAAGATGAACATGAGGATGACGAAGGAAAGGGAGAATCATATTGGGTTTTGAAGGTTGGAGCTAAGGTTAGGAAGGCAAAAAAAAAACCCCAATTTCATTTCAAAAAAAACTTGATCCGAAAAAGATTTGTTGTTTTCTTCCATTCTCTCTCTCTTTCTATATATATATATATATCCCCAAATCATATAAACAAAAATCGAATTAAACAAAATACAATCAAATTTGAAAATCCCTCACTCCCCCTACCATAGAGATATATAGAGAGAAATATAGAGTAAAGAGAGAAAGAAAGAAATAAATCTTTTCTTTTGAAGATCTAGAAATTAGTGGGTGTTGGTGAGTAATTGAAAGTTAGGGTTTATTTTGATGTTGATTTGGGGAGGAAGATCAATACTATAAGAATACGAAAATACCCCTAAAAAAAAGACGCATGTAGCTCGCACATGGCTTTTTCGTTCAATTGTTTAATGGGATATTCACTTTTGGATGAGTGTGGGACTCAATCCATACATTGGGTGTGCCTCTAGGTAAAAAAAAATGTTTCGAGATAACCGTGGGAAAACAGTTAAACTTTAGGGGTCAAAAGTGCTAATTACATTAAGCATCCATTATTTTTGTTAAAATTATAGTATAGCACTCTCTCTTTATATATATAGGGCCCGTTTCTGGAAAAAACCAATCTTTATGGGTTGGTCCTTTTATGAAGATTTTTCGTTAAAAATATTTGGAGGGTGTTTTTTATGACGCAAAAGCGCTATAAAAAGGAACAGTCCGTACAAATTGGTCCGCACCTGATCCTGGCCGTATATATATATACATATTAAAGCCATCTAAAATAGTGTTGCTCTTGGGCTTACTTGTTTGGGTTTAGTTTTTAACTTATTGGAGAGGTGGGACTCTTTATTTTCTGTGTGATTATTAAACCTTATTTATGTTGATTTTTAGTGAGTTAGCCATCTATGTAAAGTGTTTTTTGAAAGGAAGAAGGGAAATTCTACTTACACATCTTTATTAACTTAAAAGTAACATATACAAGTAGGCCTAGGTCGAGCAAGCTCGAAGCCTACTCGTTTAACTTGCTAAATTATAGGTAAAGTTCTAATTTAGTTTGAACTGGGCCGAGTATGAGCAAAACTTAAGCCTAAATTAAATTTTTGGACCGAGGTTGAACTACAAATGCTCAACCCGAAGTAGGCCTGGCCTGCTTGTACTAAGGTATGTTAATGTGTAATGTATTATATTTATTCAATATTGTTAGGGTTTAAACCTAATCCCAATGTATCATGACACTTTTACTTAGTCATTTAACAATGTATTAGTTTCTTTGAAGAATTTTATGCAAGACTTTTCATACTATATTGCTAGTAGTTTACGAATGCTTGTTAGTTAATACTTAGTACTTTACAAATTTTTAGATCTTACTTATTAATCTTATATGGGCTAGCCCGAACTCGAGCACGAAACTAATATTAAATTAGAATATGAGTTTGAGCATATAAGGTGAGGTTTACTTTTTGGCCAAACTCAAGTTTGAGTATACTTAAGGGATGATTGTGAATAACCCTGAACCCCACCCACCACAAAAGTATAATAAAATTCTTGAAACACTGCTATATGCACCACAAATTTTTGAACTAAACAAAATTCAATTTCCTTTCCTCGTCTCTCTCGTCACTCAAACACATACACAAATTAAAAAGTAAAACCCCAAATCAAACATTTACATGAATTACATTATATTTTATTGTTGTTTATGAGCAAAAAACATAAGTATTTGTTCGTATATCTTAGTTATTTTATTATAAATTATTCAAAAATTGAAAGTATAGTTTCTTTTCTTCACTCGGCCACACAATGCCACATTTGATACAATAATTCAAGGACAAAGTGCCGAATTTAGTATGATATTTCCACAACATACAATTGAATATGAGATAAAAAGTTTGGTAAACATTGTCAGATGCTTAAACATTATAGTAAATTTGGTAACTTGTCATCGAAATATTGTACCAAATTCAGTACTGTGTTGATGAGTAAAGAAAAATGATTACAACTTTAATCTTTGAACAATTTATAGCAAAATATATGTATAAATTAAATACTTCAATATTTGCTCATAAATAACCTTAAAACATAATATAATTATATGTGCTTAGTATGAATATTTTAATTCTATCGCAAATTAATTATAATATTTTTTTCATGAAACACATCTTTCTTAATTTTGTTATAAAAAATGTGTAGTGTGTAGTTTATTTTTGTACCTTTTCTGTTTCGAGCGTTATTAAAACAATAGTGTATATAGAATCTTTAAAATAAAAATAAAAAAATACTTATATGTTGAAATTATGTTTATTCTTTGTTTATTGTATAAGACAATATTTTATATTAAACTTCTATGATAAGTTGTATTAGAGTTAAAGAGGAGAGAACACACTAATTAGCACCAGATAAATGATTGTAAGGGTTCACTAAGACACTAACACAAAGGGTATGGTGATACTAATCATTTTAAGTGGAGTAAATATCATTAATGGCTACTGAACTATTGGCAAATCTATCAGTGGCCACTATACTTTATTTTGTTACAAACGAACCATTAAACTTTTAAAACGTGTCACCAGTGGCTGCTCCGTCAAATCCCACCATTAGTTTTTAACGGAGACTATTATCACCTAAAATGTTAGGAGTATTTAGATCTTTTTACTTTTTTTTTTTACTTTTCTCTTTTCTTTTTCTTTTTTTTCTTCTTCTTCTTCTTCTTCTTCTTCTTCTTCTTCTTCTTCTTCTTCTTCTTATTATTATTATTATTATTATTATTATTATTATTATTATTATTATTATTATTATTATTATTAAGCTTTTCCTTCCGCCACTCCTCCTCTCCACACCCCCACCCCTCATCGTCGCCGCCACCGAATCCACTACTTGGATTCTCTTTTAGCCATCGAGAACTAATTAATCCAAAATTAAATCATCAAAAAATCACCTAATCAGCCTCTCTAAAGCCCTAAAATTAAACCCATTTTCTTCATCTCTCTCAAACTCAGTCAAATTGCACCCATCGTGGCTTTAGTGGCAGCACCATTACCATTGTTGCTCCACCGCAGCCAACTTCAGTGGCAACGCCATGGCGACTGATGAGCCAAAGAGGATTGTTTCAACACCTTATGTGCTAAGAGGGAACAATTAGAATGTGATTGATTTTGTCAAAGAGGGAAGAAAAAGAAGAAGAAGAAGAAGAAGAAGAAGAAGAAGAAAGAAAAAGAAAAGAGAAAAGAGAAAAGAGAAATAAAAAAAGGTAAAAGGACCCAAATGCCCATAACATTTTAGGTGATAATATCATCCGTTAAAAACTAACGGTGGAATTTGACGGAGTGTCTACTGGTGATACGTTTTAAAAGTTTAATGGTCCGTTTGTAACAAAATGAAGTATTGATTACGGGTAGAATTTGCCAATAGTTCAGTGAGTCTTTTAGCATTTTAATATATTTTTTATTAATTTTTTTTTTATATTTGTAATAGATTTTGAAATACTCAAAGTGTCCGTACCCTAACATAAATAGCAGTTTTATGATTTTTGTTCTAATTTCAAATCTAAAATCAAAAAACACACTCAAATCGAGGATATTTTATGATTTTTTAATCAATTTAAATTAAAACATCATCATGGCTTCTGTGTTTGTCAAAATATATTGTGATGTGCCATGCTCATGACAAATTTCATAATGAGAAGTGGTCATGATAGTCTTTGGAGTTAGCCAACCAAATTATTAAAAGCTCTGCCCTTTGAACCTTTGCTAGTTTAACCAATGAGATATGATGCATGTTGTTTGGGTTTAAATTTAACTTTTTGTTGGTATAATGTCATGCATTTTAACCCTAGTCCTTAGGACATTACTATTAGGGCATGTGTTTGGCAACTTATTTGTACATTCTATTATATTGAAGAAGTGTTATATTTTATTTTATTTTTACAAATTTTTATAATTAGCGTAAATAATAAAGTTTGAACTGTTTTAATAACAAAGATAATATGACTCTAAATTTAGTCGTGCATGTTTAAGAATGTGCTATTTTGGGATATCTCTCTTCTTGTTCATGACTTAAGGACCCTTGCTAGTTCTAGGAAAATATATATATATATATATATCTTTTCGATTTGTTAATAAAAAATGTAACATGGGAGCTCATAGGTTAGCTTTCCGGGTTCGCTCTTCTTCTTTATTTGATGATTATGTTGAGTGTCCCTGTCTCGAGTTGGCTTTTTTTTATAGTTAATAACTAGTTTTAGTTGTTCTGTTGTTTGTTTTAGTTGTTTAAAGAAAAAAAAAGGTAAGAAAAAAAACAATTACATTACATATTGATTTCCTTGCTTCTTTTTTTTTTTTTTGGTAAAAAAATATATTTATATTTGGATGAATAAATGAATTGTGTGCGCACAAAAATGGCACATGAATTTCAAGTATGCTTTATAATGTGAAGGCAGCCTTCCTCAGGGGTGGGGTGTTTGTGGGTAGGGGGTAGGGTGGGGTGGGGTGGGTGGTTTGAGCCTTGAGGTGGTTCATAGAATCCATTGTTCATACAGCTGTGGGATTGGAGGTTATAGTTGACCTTCTTTTGATAACACACACATAGAGACACTTGTTAAAAAGACTGATTTGATGGGCAGTTGTGTCATTTCATGACAGCATTGCTCACTCCAATAAATATGTTTTTTTCTCTCTCTCTCTCTCTCTCTCTCTCTCTCTATATATATATATATATATATCTACCCATTTAAAAGATAATGGTTTTAGCATTTACGATAGGCTGTCAACAGTATTTTTAATGATATAATTAAAATAATTAATTATAATTAATTTTAATAATATTAATAAAAAATATTATTTTAATAGTATAATTAAATTTTGATAAATTTTTAATTAATAATTAAATATATTATTTTTATAATTAAAGTTAATAATATTTTTTAATAATTAAAATAAAGACTCACTACTTTTATTAGCTAAAATAAAATATTTTTAAATTTAGATAATCTTTTTCTCCTTTTTTTTAACAAAAAAAATTAAAATTGATTAATTTGTAACCAATTAATGTAATTGACCCTACAAATTTAGTTATTGAAAAAAAAAAAAAACTATTGGTGAGGACTAATGAACAATCAAAAATTATTTTAATTATATATTCAATTTTAATAATTCTATTGGAGTTGCTCTCACATGTGGCGAGTGGGCCTATTCCTTGTATCACATTTTGGCAAAGTCCTAGTCTTTTATATTTATATATTGAAAAACAAGTAGGACAACATTTAAATACGTGTCGTATTTTTATTAATGTTAAACAAAAACATCGATCATCCATATATGACACTGTTTACTAAATGTTAATGAGTGATCTAAATCCTATATCTACAAATACATTTACATAGTGTAATTTAGTTGCATTATGCTCACACTAGTATTAATGTTAAACAAAAACATCTGGTGCTATCTGTGTATGATACTATTTAGCAAATGTTAATATGTGGTCTAAGTATACTTACATCTACTAATACATTTACATAGAGCAATTTAGTTGCATTGTGCTCACACTAATATTAGGACACCATCATTTGTGTTTTTATTAGAATTTCTAATTTTAAATATTTCAAAGTCCCCGAATTGCACACTCTTTATCAAATTCGAACTCGAACTTGCTCTGAGAACGGGTTGTTTAAGATATGAATAGTTGCCATTATTAAAAGAGATGATTTTGGTAAACCTTCGTATGGTCATGTTGCCATTATTAATAGTTGTTTAACATGCCCCCATTAATAGGGGGTCATGTCCCCCCCCCCCCCCCCCCCGCGCCCCCCCCCCCCAAAAAAAATAATTAAAAATAAATAAATAACTTTGGTAAACCTTCGTATACCCCTTCAAAATTTGGTGTGCCTTCATGTATGGTCATATCCCCCCAAAAAATAAAAAAATTAGTGTACTTGAACTTTCATATATATATATATATGGCCATGACCCCCAAACTTTGGTGTACCTTCAAGGGCGTAGAGAGGGGGGGGGCAGCTGGGCTGGAGCCCACCAAAAAAAAAATTTACTTATATTACTTATAAATATTAAACACCAGCCCAGGCCCAGCCTAACCCAACTCAACCCATCCTAACTCAACTCAATCTAACTCATTTTAAAAAAATAAAATAGTTAGAATACTAATGAATTAAATAGCAGTCCGGCCCACTTGACTTTTGTCAATTACTTAGGCCATAATAATTTGTATATATTATTATTATTATTATTATTATTATTATTATTATTATTATTATTATTATTATTATTATTATTATTATTATTATTATTTTAATATGCGCTATTGCACGTGATAGACCCAGATGTTCAAGCTTTAAGTGGGAGGGGGAAGGAGAGGGGGAGGGGTTTGAATTTATATATATTATTTATTATACTATTAGAGATTTAGAATATTGTTTGTTCATTTCTTAATTTATTGTTCAATACTTCAGTTTATTTAATATATATTATATACAATTTTTTTAGATTATTAGAGTATTATTGTTGTCAGTTGGACTAGTATTTATATTTAATTTGTTTTCAAGAGCTTATATTTCAAACCATCAGTTTTAGTAATCAACCGTCGTATATATTTTAATGAATTTTTCTTTGTATTTTGAAACCTAATCTTAAAGCTTTGAAAATGAAATTTGGAGAAAAAAATACTCTATACATTTTTTAGCCAAACACAAAATTAATTTCAAAATTGCTTATGCTTGGAAAAGGGAAAAAAAAATTCATTATTAATATTTTCTAGATTTATTTTTTTTTTGACAAAATTTCCTTTTATCATCGGCCCACCCCAAGGTAAAATCCTGGATCCGCCCTTGTATACCTTCATATTACCGTCACATTTTGGTATACTTTTGTATACCCTTCTTAAATGATTGAGTATATTTTACGTACTTACAGAAAAAATAAAAAAAATTGCCCCTCCCCCTTCAAAATTAATTTATGATTTCGATCATGTATGAAATTGAACCTACAATATCTAAAGCAGATGTCAGAGTCGATATCAATTGAATTAAAACTCTTAGACCATGTTTTGATTATTAATTTGAAAAGAGTAGCATTGATATGAGGTACTTTTCTTGGCATATTCATATAATTTAAAAAATATCAGAAGAAACTCCATTGATACTGTTTGACTGTTGTGCATGGGAATACTATATTATAACCATAAGAGAAAAAGGCAAACCAAAGAAATTAATTTAACAACCTCTTCTTTCTAGATTAGAATATTCATAAATCATAATAGATCCTCAAAAGCTACTTAAATCCCATTCTACACTTAAAACTAGATTGGACAAGATAAGATCATCATCATCATCATCACCCACAAAATATGATCATGATCATCATCATCATCATCATCATCACCCACAAAATATAAAAAGAAACTCTACCAAATCCACTCTCTCTCTCTCTCTACACACTACATTAGATAACCAATATTATCATAAATACTCAAGATTTGCTCCAAATTAAAGCATACTTAGAAGAAGAAAATTAATAGTAATTGAAAAGGAAAGTAAAGAACATAGATAGTGAAATTACAATTTTGCCCCTTCCTTTTGTTTTCTAAATTTGATCTTGAGGAATATTTGTAGAAGGGTTCTTCTTGGCTAGTGTGTGCTTATTGTTATGCATCCAAACCTTGAGCACTCTTCTTTTAACTCCAACTTCTTGGCAAAATTGTTGAACCACAGTTTCCTCTTGCTTCTGAATTTTCCACCCAACTTTCTCAGCAAAATCCAGCATTTTCTCTTTCTGTTCTTGTGTAAACTTTGTCCTGAATCTCTTCTTGGACCCTCTGGCCCCACCACCCCCATCCCCATCCCCATACCCCATCACCCCACCCCCACCCTCTTGCTCATCAGACTCGGAGGGCCCCACTGACCCCATATTGTAGGACATTATGACCCCATGGGCTGGTGGGCCCACAATTCCCCCTCTGTGGTTCCCCAAAATTAGCTTCCTCCCAATCCTATTGAGATGTGGGTTGTGGTAAAATAGGTCACTAGATAAAGGGTCACCTTCAATTTCTTTCCTATGGAAATTTCTATGGCAGTTACAAACTGAGCAATTAAGGGCTTCAAGGGTACCCTCTTCCCCAGAGGGCATAAATTCCCCACACCCATCAGTGGCATTACCACCCATTGAAGCAGCATGGTTCTTGAGGCACTCTTTGTACCTAATTGCCATTTTCTTGTAGGGTACATGGCCCTCTAGGATTGGGTTTGTGGGACCATTTGAGGGTATTTGGGGGATAATGTGGTTGTGGGTTGCAGGTTCATGATGGATAATGTGCCCATGCCCGTATGTACTGTTGATTGGTATTGGCATGTACCCTTCTTCTTGCCCTGAAAGTTCCATTTTTACCCTTCACACACTATGCCTGGTCTATTTTTTTATTGTGTTTTTTGTTTGGAGACCAAAAGGGTGGAGAAGAAACAAGACAGGGGAGAGAGAATTAGATGGCTAATTGATTAATTTATAATAAAAAAGAGAGCGTGGGGGCTATGTCTTAAATTTAATAATGATAGTTGTTGTTAACAAGTTGTCACTCTTTTGGAAGCATCATGCTACTACAAATCTAGGGATTGACACCCTATCTTAAACACATCCCTTCTTTCTTTCACACCAAATCAAATGACCCACTCATCAAAGTTAGAAACCAAGAAAATCTTTAATTAGGCCCCATGAAAATTGAATTTTGGGAATGACTTATTTGAGAGAGAGAGAGAGAGAGAGAGAGAGAAATCTTGGGTGGGTTTTGAACTCTAAAAGAGAAAAGGTTTTTTTTTTCTTTTTCAAGAATTAGACTTATGAATATTCATGTGCATTTAGTCTATGATCTTTAGAGCAAACCCAAAGAAACAAGAAAATTTAGACAAGAGATGGGCAAGAGAACAAACCCATATGAGCAACTCTCTTAAATTTACCAAAGCTACAATCTTTGTCTCCTTGGAGGGGATAAAGGTCAATTCACTCAACAGTGTCACTGAAAAAGACAAGAACGGCCAAAGATTAGTAAATGGAGAAATCAAGAATAAAGAAGAAATGAAATGGGTTTTATTTAATTTGCTTCAACAAATTAAATGAATGAAAAACTAGCTTAAGAGATCATTATACTCACGTATCTGAAAATATTGTGCTTAAAGATCTTCCATTCATAACACGACAAAGTGGGAAAATGAGAAGACTGTTTTGGCAAAGAAAACAAAGGTTTTTCTTAAGAGACAGAGAGAGAGAGAGAGAGAACTAGAGAGAGAGAGTTTTTGGGGATGGGTTTTGCTAGTGAAGCACTAAATTAGCATGAGCTTTTAGTAGAGTGGTGAAGGGCAAAAATGGGGAAGCCAAAGAAAAAATAAATCAAGTTTTGTTAGAGAGAAAGAAGAGGGTTTAGAGAGGGAGATGAAAAAAGGTATGGGGTGTGGGGCTGATTGCTTTGCTTGCACTATCAGCCATCAAGTTTACGCCATATGGAGAGCAGTGTGTCAGAGAGTGGAGAGGACAAAAGAATGTGTATGTGAGAGACACTGTTTAAAGAACTCCCAGATAATAGCATTTTAAATGCGTGAAATAGAGTTCGTATAACCGTTGGACCTTGTAATACATTACGAATATTCTTGTTTTAGATATTCTTGTTTTATAAAACATTATGAAATAACTTTTATCTTATATATTATTTAATAAAATTTTAATTTTTCAATGTAAAACTTAGTCAACATTCACTAAGAACACATTTTAAAGTGATAAATTATTTATTTAAAGTGTTAATAATTGTACACAAATAAATTTGTCCATCAACAAAAATATTAGTATGTAACTGTTGTTAATAACTTTAATTTCACTTTGATGAAGCACAAATATCTAAAACTACTATATTAAGACAAGCAACACTTGTGTACAAGCTAGCTACCCTTTTGCTTTAGATGCGCATTTTCTCTTCTTTCCATAACCCTTCTTTGATTAATCTCAATTGTACATGGTACTTTGAAGCAACAAGCATCATGTTTTTATCATATTTGTGCTAATTTCTTCTTTTGAACACTAGTTTTGGTTGAACATAATTTCACAAGAATCTGGTAATGACCCGAGAGCTACTCATCCATGAGTTTCTTTTTAAATAAAGAAAAAGAGTCTAAATCACTTCCTTTTATTATAATACCCAAAAAAAAAAAAATCTCCTCTTCACGCTAAGTGAGATTCAAACTATAGATTTCCCAAATCCAGGTAAGGCACCTTACCACTTGGATAACGCAATTGCCCTCATCCATGCGGTTACTTATCCATAAGAATTTGAAAATATACCAAATTTTAAAATAGAAAATAAATTATATTCTTGTTTACAAATTAAGTTTAAATTGATATTTCTTTTAAAAAAATATTAAAATTAAAACGAGATTACGAGGATAAGGGTTGGCCCAGTCGTAGGCTACCTCCGCCCTTGTCTTGATATTAAGGATTCGACTCATGAGGTTGGAAAGGGAGTTTGTTTGTTTGTTTTTTTTTTTTTATTAATTGTAGCTAGAATTAAAGGAGAGATTTAAATCTTCTTTAATTTTATTTTTTTTAAAAGCAAGATTATGAATTTAAACAGAAAAATGTAATTAATAACATTAATATATCTCAGGCTAAAATAAAATAGTGGAGCTTATGTATGTAATTAGGTCAAGAAGGGAGCAGTGATTCTTAAGCTGGAAATGGGGCATGTTGGTTAGTGGGGTGTTCTTCCTTCACCCCCCAGCGTTACTGAGAATGGAGAAAACTTATCTTAGTTTCCAAACACAGCTCAGAGTCTCTCTCTCTCTCTCTCTCTCTCTCCTCTTATATATATATATATATATAACATATATATATTATTTGTAAAAATTGTTGACACATGTGACATGTAATAGAATTTGCATATAGAAATTTACTTCTGTTTTGTGCTGTAAAATCAGTAAGGAAATGCTGAATGTGGCAATGATGTCCCCTTGGAAAAACTGGCAACAGTGCCAATTTATCAGAATCATTTATATATTCACATGAAATGTTATACATTTATGTTTAGAAAATGTGATTTATATATGCGAGATAATATTGATCAGTATAGATAATATTGATCAGTATACTTAATGTATCAGGTAATTAAATTAAGCTAATAAGAAAGTTTTATTTACCTAATTTTATAATATGACTTTGTCCCTTGTATATATGGTGATATTCACTTAAAACTTTATCATTCACTCTTGTGTATACATTGAAATATCTTCTAGCCAAACTACCTGATCAGTGAAATTGAATTAAAGAAGACCAAAATAAATTAAATATTACATTATTAATGATGTAAATGTTTTTGTCATTTCAGTTTTAAAGTTTTCATTAGACAGTGTTTTTTTTTTTTGTGGGTGGGCACGTGGGGGGCAAGTAAATTCAAATAAAAGGTCATACAACTTTAGATTATCAAGTAACAAATTTGGATCCATAAATAAGGGGTAATACTATTGCCAAAATAGTTTTTAGTAATGCCAAAGCATGTAATGCATTGCATTGTTGTACATCTTCCTTTAGGTATCTCATACTATTTTGGCAATAGTGTTATTTAAAAAAAAAAGGCACGAAGTCAATAAATCAAGCTTGTTCTTGCCATTCATATATGATTATTGCATATTTATGCAAAATTCTAGAGTTATTTATGTTTTACCACATGAAGTTTGACTGAATTTTTACTTTGATCCATGAAGTTTCATTTACGTCAATTGCATCTATAAAGTGTGATCACATTTTCACATTAGTCCAAACTAACTTGCTGTTTACAGAAAATAAAACGTGTCATGATCTTCAGGCTACATTAGTTAAACATGGCATTTTCTGTCCAAAAACCAAATGACACATTGGGTTTTGGACTAAAGTAACAACGAGATCAAACTTTACAAATGGGATTAATGAAAAAAATATAGTTTCATAGGTCAAAGTGAAAATTCAATCAAACTCCACGGAGCTAAAGTAGAAATAAGTAAAAAATCTAGAATTAAGCAAAAGATCTACACGACATGTTAAAATGTTTTTTTTCTAACAATGAATGTCTAATTCTCTTCCATCTTTACTATAAACAAAGAAGCCCTCTATCCCACCCCATGTATAACTCGAATTCGGGATCTACAAAAATCCAGGTGGACGCTTTTACCACTAAACTAACCTACTCGTACGATGTCAATGTGTTATATATTTGGTGGTTAAAGAGTGTGAATTTATGGAAAATGGGGGTGTATAGTTTAGTAATGAAAATATCTTACCATAGTTGATTACCAAAAACATTCTTTAATTACAAATTTCCCTTGAAAATGGCGACTTCATCTAAGTAGCTGTTAATTATATAAACAAACTTAGCAAAATGCGCAAATAGGTACAAAGTGAAAGCCCTTTTAGAAATATATAAAGAAACGTAGGTGTTTTTGAAATACATGGAACAATTAATGTCAGTTTTCAGACTCCTTTTTTACCGTTGAGCATGATACCTAGAAGAACTTTGAGCTTTAAATATTTCCAATGTTAGTTTTTAGACTCGTTTTTTGCCATTGGGATTAACATGCACACCAACTTTTAACTTTAAAAATTTCCATCGTTAGTTTAATTTTCAAACTTGGTAGACTCATCTCATTTATTACTTTATACGACATAAATTTTTCAACGTGAAATTGTTAGCGGCAACAATACTCACATTTCATATTCATGTAATTAAAATTGTGAATTTGACTATTATGCACGTGAATGTGACACTTGCACATCACATTTAGTGCCGTATAATATCTAGTGCATGAAGTAAGCACCTCATAAAGGTTAAGAGTTCAAGTGTTAGGATATACAATTTTCGAGGGCTAGCCACAAGTAATATCATGCGAATCTCATAGTCTCGGCTTGAGTGATGACATATCTTTGATCGGAGGGGAGGGATTAGTTGAAGTGCAGGTAGTAAGTTGGCCCGGTCCAAAAAAATAAATAAATCCAAATTACACACATTTATATCTATACATACAATACAATTTATTAAGCACGAGGGAGAGGGTTTTAATAGATCTGTAAACTTACGAAATTACCCTTCAAGCTTTGAAAATTACAACATAAAGTAAATACTTAAATATATAAGGACCCAAGCTTGTTACATGAAGCACGATGAACATACATTATTACTACTTGACTAAACACTATTAGATATATTAATGTTATTTTAAAATTTTATACACAATTTAATTAAAAAATTATATATTACATAAATATCGAGTGTGCCACCGAATTTAGTATCCGAGTACGAAATGTTACCTCTATATATAAACGGTAATATAGTACGTATCACTAAGAAAGGACAGCGCCCCACAAAAATTAACCTTATTGGTAGCTAGGTTAATTAAGATTTCTATGTTGTGTCATCGTTTTTGTGGGTCATTTTGTTGTCCAAGAATTAATTGTATTACATGGTACCTGCATTCAATTTATGTTGATTGGAAATGGTAGATAACACAAGTTAAGATTCACTGACAACAACGTCGTAGAATTTCACCATCACCACATATAGTCTATATAGAGACTTAATTTATTACACACATATATATTCTCTTTAATTTTTAGTTCAAGATTTTTTTTCTTTTAAAAAAAGCAGTATATAAATTTGGGGTATTATTAAAATAGAAAAGGAATATATGAACTCTTGAACAGGAACAAAAATCTTTTATAGAACAATAGAAAAATAAAATAAAATTCAAGCTCGATCATTTAATTATTATTTTTGGAATAAATACGAACTATAAAAATTTGTAGGGCTCGAAGAAGGAAATTAAGGGATGTAATGGGGCTCTAGTATGAACGTTTTGTATAAATATTCATTCTTTTTACGAACGGGATTAGAAATCTTGTGTTCAAAAACAAAAGGAGAAATTTAAAACCCGTTTATTCGGATTTTCAGTATGAATAAAGAACCATGAAAGCGTGGACCAGCGATCCAACTTGAGCATAAGCCGGAATCTTTTTTCTCCAAGATTTTTCACTAGAACAATTTTTTTTTTTCCCCATAATTTTGTTCTTGATCAGGCATACCTTTTTATTAAGTTATCTATTCAACTTTATTCTTCATCATCCACGCCTTTATTCCATCTTTAATTTTCTGTCTGCGCATCTCTTGTCCTCGTACTAATATATTAATCCCTAACTGATATATTTACAATTTTTGCATTCAACAGGTATTTTTTTGAGTAATTATGATATTAATTATTTTTGAGAAATTTTTACAAACATTTCCCCCCCGCTCCCCTCTTCAAAATTTAAATTCCTAATTTATACAAAATGTGAAATTTAATTGCTAATGGAAAATCTTTGCCCAAAATTTTATGTAAGATTAGTTGCATGGATGGATACGGAAATGTAAAGTAAGATAGTTTGTCTTTTTAAAGCGGTTCATGGATAAATTAAACTAGTGTATACGCACCAGATTAAGCCCTTGTAGTTGTCTAGTCAAAAGACAGAGCATCCATGTCGAGAGTAAGGGGTACACAAGTTGGTTGCCCAATTTCTTTTCCTGGCAAATTAAATTAAAATTTAACAAAATTAAATTCATTACTTTATTTTTTGATTTGAAAAAATGTTCCAGGGTTGTGAGTGTTTAGCTGTGGCACTAAATAAAAGGGCCACAAAAGTAAATGGATCTAGTGACACCCATTTGATAGCAGTTTCAATGACTCTGAAGAGCCCAAAAATTTTGATTTTGAACATGGGTTCGAGCCTGCATTTTTGTTGCCGTTAAGTCCTATTCACTTAAAAACTTGCACCGACTCCCAATAAATATTTATTTTTTAGTTACGCGATTAAACCCTCTTCTATGTGTCAAATGCGCAACCTCTCATTCACAAGGAGATGTACTTGCCATTGACCTAGAATGTCATGTACTATTACATATATGAATTTCTTGTTGGGAAAATCAAATGAACTTTGGGACAGAGATTGGTCGCTTCAATTACTAGATGGAGAAAGAGATGGAGAATGAGTTTAAGCATGGATGTAAAGGAAATATATACCCAACTCGATCCAACTTGTCACATTATTTTTTGCCGTTGCTAACTTGATACACATTTATCTCTCTCTCTCTCTCTCACCCACGCACCAGAAGTAGAGTCATGAATTTTGTTCAGGTGGGGCCAAATTCCTTTTTTTTTTGTGAGGAATTTTCCAAGTCAATGTTGAATCGGCCTCAATAACTAACAAACAAATATATTAATCTCAATATCAACTTATCAAATAATATATAATATAATAAACAAATCAACCTTAGCAACAAAATTTAATATCAATATTTAACAATCTAGTAAGCACATCAACATTAATAAATAATAACCAACAAACAAATATATTAATAAACAAATAAACCTCAATAAGTCAATAACCAACAAACAACTATATTAATCTTAATATTCAAAATAATATATTATCAAGAAAACACCTAAATCTTAGTAATAAGAAAAAAATCTGACCTAAGAGTTACAGAAGAAGAAAAAGAAAGAAGCATAGTGCGAAGCTGTGAAATAATGAAAAGGGGGCTAGAGCTGAATTGTTTGTTAAAAAAAAAAAAATCTAATCTACATTGTATTTACAAAAATAGATCCCAAACTCTTAAAGCGCGTTACACAAAGGCCCCTAACCACTATAGTTTTTTAATTATACTATCTCCCCTGACTTTCTACACTACAACAAAAAAACCCATATCCACAAGATTTTTTTTAATCTAGGTGGGATCATTCCCTTTTTCCATCCGCCCCTGTACGCACGCATACACGCACAGTCACACACCATCACAAGTATTTTGTATTTGATTAATTCGAATTCTTAGATTCGATTTGATAATAACTTGAAAAAGTAAAATAAAAATACTTTATTTAGTAAGAAGATAAGTTGAGATATATGATAAGATATTCTCTATTTCATACTCATTTTATGAGTAGATATCTTCCGTCCTCCATAATTTTTTGTGAAATTTTTTTCTTAATCGACCACTAAAAAAAATTTCTCCATAGAAAAAGCAACAAAGGAATAAGACATCTCACAACACATTTTAACTTTTTTTCCAATTTCTCATAGAAATCAACTACATTTATTTTTCTTTTTTATGTTGTTATTAAACATACATTTAAAATCATAACAGCTCCACTCTAGATATCATTTTAATCACCTTATTTTGCACTCATGGAATATATATATATATATATATATATATATGATTTCATTTTCTTCCTCCTCAGTCACTACTTTCCTTTTCATTCATTCATTCAATTAATTTCTTTCCCACTATTAAAATTTATATAGTTATATATGTGATGCACACCACATCACTACTTATATTCTTGTTCCTCTCACATGCACAATTCACTTCATTGATCTTACTTGAACTTAAAAGCTCTCTACCATATACCTATTTCATGGACCACCAAAAGGCCTCTCTCTCTCTCTATATATATATATATATATGTATGTATATATATACATTATTTCTAAAAGTAATCCCTGCAGAATGTACTTACAATTTTTTTAACTAAAACAATAGCTAAATAAAGTCACAACAATTAATTAATGGGGAGTTGGGTGGCCTTTTATTCACCATCAATATACCCATTCGATCTGTCTATGTTATCTTCTCCTACTATCATAAATAACTTTTAAAGCTCCCTGCTAATATTTCCACATATACACACTTACTTTAATACTCACTCACTCCATCCTCAATTAATTGACACAACTTTATTTTCTGTTTTTTGGATGCATGTCCTTAAATCATATATACTATCTTTAAGAATACATATAATCAATGAATCACGTATATATTACGATAATATCATACATAAGCTTTGGCCATGTACTACTGATTATGTTGAAACAAATGTATCCGTAACTAAAATCATATAATTTAGGACAGGGGGATTCGAAAATAACGGGTAATTAGTAAAAATGACCTTGAAGTTTGACCAATGTCCTTCGCTCGCCCCTAAAGTTTAATTTTTGGTTGAAGCATCCTTAAAGTTTTTAATTTGTTCCATCGCTCGTTCAAAACTGGATGCCCCGTTAAAAACTGGATGGAAAACCTTAGAAAATAACCCCTGAAATTTATCCCTCGCTCGTCCATCCACGTGTCTTTTCCGTCCAGGTTTTAACGGGGTATCCAATTTTAGGACGAGCGAAGGAACAAATTAAAAACTTTAAGGATGCTTTAACCGAAAATTAAACTTTAGGGATGAGCGAGAGACATTGGCCAAACTTCAGGGATCATTTTTACTAAGTACCCCAAAATAATGGTACCCAAGATTTAAGGGCTAGTTTTGCTCTGTCTTTGGCATGTGGCAGTATACCAGATCCAATAATGATCGAGGTATCCACGTAAATATATTAAATGGCTTTGCCTAGAATTGCAAGTTAACGTGACATCTTGGCTCTGGTACTAATCTTTGAGAGTGTTTTACAAAAAAAGTACTTAGAGAAAGATATACCAGAGAGGGAGAACTAAGTTAGTTAAACAACTTTCAAGTTTCAACATATGCTTAATGTATTTAGTTGTGGTTTTCAATGGGGGTTGTAGCAAAATTTAAACACCTAACTAATACAATGCTGACACAATTAAGCATTAGTTAACTTTTATTATTTCAATATATAGTATAAATTACCTTACATTTTGTTAAGATATAATGGACTAAATAATTAGGTTCAATTCTGTCTTAATAAATTCAAACATGCTTTCCTCTAAATTAACTAGAATATACATACATTATAAAATAAGGAAAAACAAAATGGTAAGAGTTAGATCCAGTGTTTAAGAATGTGATATGTCATACGCGTTAGTCACAATTCAATCCCTCTTTTTCTCTCCGATTTTTCTATCATTCAAGAACCACCTGGATTTATTCTCAATTATATGGAAAAAAAAAACAAAAACAAAAATGGTAAAGAGTTGGCGTTGGGAACATTCCCACATTGAACTTTGAAAAAGTTTTTGTCTGGACTAAAATTAGAAGGGGTGAAGGGGGGGGGCACATGGGGGTACCAAAACAAAACATCAATTTTCATTGGTGAAGAAGAGGCATGAGATTCAAAGCAAATTTAAGGGCGACATAAAGAGACTAGCTTTCCTTCCTTTTACACAAGGCGCATGTTAGGATCATCCCTACCCTACCCACCTTCTTCTAAGGAAATCATTGAGATTTGAGAAAGCAAAAAAGAAAAACAAAAAGCAATTTGCTGCTTTGATGAATTTTTACTTTTTAATTTACAACGTACATATTCCTTTTTATACTTTACCAATTTAAACTTTGTAAATTAAATAATATTTGAAGGTCGGCGGTGTTATCATAAATATCGTACATGTAATGCGTTGAATAAAAATATTGAATATAATTATTTAATTTTATTTGAATATGAATAAAATACTCTCATTTTCTAAGTAAATATATTTAATCACTCTCCCACTCTTAAGAGATCATTTAATTCTAACTAACACTAAACACGAGACGAAGACGACGTAACTTTTCTTATCTCATCTTCTTATCCTATGACAATGAAAAGATTATTGGATATCTTTTATTACATATATATATACACACTAGACATAAAATACATGGATGGTGTCTATACATGTGCAAAACTTGATTTCTAAACATAAATAAATCTAAGTTAGAATAAAAGAATTAACAAAAAGAGAGGTAACTCAATAGTTAATATAATTTATAGTAACAAAGAAGTTGTAAAGTTTAAATGCTAACATTAACATATTTTTTTAAAATAAATAAATAATTAAAAGTAATAAAATAAAATTAGAAAAATCACTAAAAATTAGTGTCATAACTCAATACTCTAATTTACTTGTACATAAAATATTTTAGTGTAATTTATGATTAATTGTAATGAATTTTTCTGCAAGGAAAGATAAAAAAGGGTTAAAATATAATTGTCACACACACACACACATATATATATATATATTTTAAATAATATAAATTGCAGAAAGGAAAAAAAATTGCTTGATATTATTTTTGCATTAGGGTTCATATGAAATCATCATACTTGTAGCCATAGCCCAAATCTGTGGCCAACCTAGTGTAGACTAAGAATCATAGGGGCCTAATAAAAAATTGAGTTGGGCATCACTTTTCTTTTGTATTGCTTTGTTTTCACATGTCTACCCACGATTTTCACTTTTGCAAAATGTTTTAATGCCATAATTTTAAATATAATTAGTTTATCAAATCTAATTAGAGATGATTACAGTTCGTTTAGGTTAATCAAACCATGAGGTTAAAACAACAAATCATATTTATATTTCAATTTTACTATTAAGATCAACTAAACTTTATTTATATTTATATTTTATTCTTAAGTGATACTCACGAGATAGACGCCTATTAAATTTTTTTTTAAAAAAAATTAGGTAAAAATTTTAGATTTAAATCTCACCTTTACCTAAAAGGTTTAGAATGAAATTTTCTTTATTTGTTAATAAAGAGACCTAGATCTCTCTTTTTAAAAAAATAAAAGTAAACTAAAGTGGATGACCGACAAAAATTTACCGTGGTCATGGCCCTCAATCATTTACAACTGTTTAATTTTTTTTTGTTAAATTTTAAATTGATTATTTTGTTTTTAGATAAAAAGAAACTTAAATCTCTCCTTTTTTAAAAAAAAAAAAAGCAAAAACCTAAACTAAAGTGCTTTGACCGGCTAAAATTTTCCGTGATCGATTCAGTTTCGCTAAGTTTTGGCCATGTCCATATATTGTTTTTGAATAATTTACGATTGTTTGATTTCTCAGGATTTTTTTTCTTATTGGATCTTTAAGTAAATATTTTCTCTTTTTTATATATTTTACCCTTTTTGAGCTTTCTTTTCATATTAATTTTTTTTTTCATAAATACCAAATAAACAAAAATAAGACACTTGTCAATTTGCAAACCGATTTTTTTTACTGTGCAACTGCACAACCGATTTTATATTGTGCAATTTTGAAAACCGATTTGAACCAAAAAGTTGTGAAAAACCAATGTACTCAGAAAAAGGCTCCCCTTCACACTTTAATTTTTGCTTTAGTTTCGAAAAACCAGGTACTCAAAAAGGCCACCCCTTCTCACTCTAATTTTTTTTTTTTAACTCTCTATTCCGGCCTGTAAATATTTTTCATCTTAAATACACCAATGTACTAAAAAGAGGCAAGACTTGTAAAACCATCAACTTAAAACAAACAAAACTTCTCCATAAATTTTTATTACAAGGAGAACTAAATTGTCACAAACCCAACATTTCCACAAAATAACACACTCACCACTTATTTCCACATACCATCACACACAATTAACACACACTAAAATAAAGATACATTATATAAGTCGTATCTTGTGAAAGTTCAACCTATGTAACGCGCAGTAAAATTAGGTGCAAAGACTCAAGCAGCAGCCTTAGATGCCTTGATATCTTGACCACCTTGCCCCTCCCCACCAATGCTAATAACCCTAGTTTGCTTCTTCTTCTCCTCACCCAACTTAGGCACACTGATCCTCAAAACCCCATTCTCCAAATGAGCCTTAATGTTCTCCAAATCCGCATTTCCCGGCAATCTAAATTGCCTCCAAAACTTCCCACTTGTCCTCTCAGCTCTGTGCCATTTCTCACCTTCAATTTCCTCTTCCCCCTTCCTCTCACCACTCACCCTCAGAACCCTATTCTCCTCCACCTCGATCTTCAAGTCTTCCTTCTTCATCCCCGGAATGTCGATTGAGATAACGTGCTCGGTCGGGGTTTCCTTCCAGTCCGCACGCGCTAAGGCGAGGGTCTCGACGCCCTTGGGGATTGTGAGGGGTGTTTGTTCGAGGATGCGGAAGGGGTCGTCGGCCGGGGATCATCAAGTCCCATAAGGGTTTGTTGTAGGGTATCAGGGCTGTGGTTGTTGAGCATGTTATAAAGAAGATTGCTGCTGCTAATAGGAGGACATGTATTTTTAGGTTTTTGTTGGCCATTTTGAGCTTGATATGAAAAAATTGAAGAAGTTGATGAGAGATTTGGTTAGTTTTTTTGGGGATTGCTTTGATGATTCTTTGTCTTTGTGTTTGATGTGGGTTGAGATTTTGGGCCTTGGGGATTTTTATAGGAGGTGGTGTTTCTGGATGTTTCCAGCAGAATTCGGTGAAGTAATGAGAGTGAGAGAGATGTAGGAGTTTCTAGAGAAAGGTGGTGGTGGTGGTGGTTTGCATGGTAAAAATTGAAAGAGGACCTAATCTCTGGAACTTTCACGAAAGGAGTACGTGCCTCTAGACTTTCTCCTGCGACAAATAATAATTATAAGACTCCGTTTAATATATACTACTAATATAAGAAAATAATAATAAAAAAATTAAATTATGTGAAAAGTTTAAAAATAATTAGTTGATATGTATATGTAAGAATAATGAAATATTTTTTCATTTATTACTCCTTTTTATGAAAGTATTCTACTACTATAAAATTATTTTAATTAGTAGCACTTTAAAAGGAATTTTTGGAAAAAAAAATTTGTCATTAAAGATGAGTCTAGAGTGTCAGATTATTATCACCCAAAACAATTTATTAGAAAAAGTTAAAATGTAAGAGAACATCTTAATATATGCCCTTATTTTTTAACTTCACACACAAATAAATTATTTTAGATGTTCTTAAATACACAGCATTATTACTCTTTTTATCTTTATAAAAGTCAAAATCCAAATTCAACGAACCTAAAAAATAGTATATAATCATTTCTTCTTACCCCATTTTTCTCCTAACAAAAAAACATCACCTATTATTTTTGAGTCATCTTAGAATGTACGTACCTACTAATTTCTTTTCTTCACCCCACTTGGTATCTTATTTGTTTTTCCTAAAACTATATAAGCTAGCCCTAATTTGATCTAAATATTCACGCCATTATTTCCCTTATTTTGTTCTTAATCCACCCCCTCCACCATCAGCAAAATTTAGACGGCGGTTTTGTGTTATCTCTAGTAGCAAAAGTCAAAGAAGCTTACATGTAATCAAAACTAATATTTGTTTCTCCTTTTCTATTTTAACTATAGAAAAATTGCACGAGGCTTTATACATGCATATTCATCATAACTCCAAGTAAGAAAAACAATACTTGGGATATAACTTAAGGTTATTTTTATAATTATTACTTATTATAATTTCTAGATTTAAAATATTTTTTTTAATTGTTATTCAATCAGAGAAGAAGATATTTTTGTACCTTTAGATAAAGGTGGTGAAAAGAGATAAATGAAGGGGAAAAGAGAGAGAAGAAGATATTTTTGTACCTTTAGATAAAGGAGGTGAAAAGAGATAAATGAAGGGGAAAAAGTGACGTGTGGCAATTGAGCAGGCAAGAAAATTCGGGCCGGAGGGTGAGAAGACTTCCACATAGTTAAGTAATCATCAGATCTTTCACTATAAATAGTCTAATAAATGCATCATTTTCAAAACATAAGAACAAAGAAATGAAAAATAAAAGAGAAAGAGAGTCCCAAAAATAAAAAAGGTAATGTTTTATTCTAACCATATTTTTTGTACTTCCTAATATTAAATAAGTATAATACTAAAAAAGGAAAAAAAGGAGAAAAGGAATGGTATATAAGTTGAAGGCTGCTATGCTTTCATACTTGCTTTTTAAAAAGAAATAAATAATAAGAAAAGGTACGGACATTTAATTGCCAAACATTATTTACTTAATAAAGCATTACTTTATATATGTGGGAGCATTTCCTATAAGGATTACTATTCACGGACCTTATTTACGGATTTGCCCTTTTGGCACGCTTCCCGATGAATTTTTTTGATGAAATTTGGTGGGGATGTTCTTCATCTGTGCAACATTCCACCAAATTTCGTCAAAAAATTAACCGGGAAGTATCTATATATTGGTCCAAAAATAATATTAAAATAATATTTTTCAATAATATAGTTAACCCACTTCCGTTGAATTTTTTGATGAAATTTGGTGGAGATGTTCTACACACGATGAAGAACATTCCCACCAAATTTCATCAAAAAAATCCATCGGGAAGCGTGCCAAAAGGGCAAATCCGTAAATAAGATAGGGGTTGGCCCAGTGGTAGGCAACCTCCACCCTTGCCTTGAGGTCAAGGGTTCGACTCATGGGGTGGGAGGGGAGGGTTTTTCTTTATTTGTAGGATTAAGGGAGAGACTTAGACCTCCCTTAATTTAAAAAAAAAAAAAAAAAAAAAAGAATAGTAATCCTTATAGGAAATGCTCCCTTATATATGTATATATATAGGGCCTATAGGCACTGTGCATTTATAATTATATTTATATAATAATATTTAGGTGTACTCTTAAAATATATATACTTTTATATATATATATATATAAGTAGTGTGAAATTATTCTTTTGATTTAAATTAATTGATTTAAGGGTGTTATAGTAGTTTAGTTACTAAAAATAAAAATAAAATAAGAGAGTAATATATTTCTATTATGTTCTAATTTATAAATTGGTATTAATTTTTAGGGTCAGGAATTACTTATCAGGAAAAATTTTAAGTGCAGAAAAGTGAGTAGTACATGTTCTCTATTTTAAGGTTTTAGAGAAAATATTATTGTGTACATTTAGAATTCAGTTGCTTATTATTGTCTGCAATGATATCTTTAAAGATGGTATATTTTATTGAAAAACTACTTCTATAATTTGACTTGTACCATCCCAGGATAATTAGGTGGCGTGCCGAATACCAACATTGTTTTGAACTAGTTCATTATTGGTCAATCATTTGATTGAAAAGTAGAATATTAGACCCCGGTCAATAGGGGTTATTCGTTGACTTTAGAGGTGGAATATTATACAAGAAATAGTTTCAATATTTATGATTATGTGATAGATTTGTAGGTCGGAAAATACCTTAAAGGGGGGGTGAATAGGGTTTATAAAACTAAATGCAGAATTTAAAAATCTTTTCAAAAAGTTTAAGTAAAACAATTTACTTAACAAATATATATTAAGGAATGTAAGCAATAAAAAAACAATCAATAATAAAGAGATTGAGTTAGAAAGATTAAACCAATAATCCAAGATTTTTTGTCCACACGGTTCGGTTTGATCCCCCTACTCCGCGCTCGGTTAGTTCCCCGAGAACTTCCACTAAAACCGATCTCCTTCCATAGATCAAACCACTACAAGTGTATTCTTCTCACACACTCTACAAGTATTCTATACAAAATACTCTCACAAGATACCCTCTTGCTAACCTATGAGATACAACTTCACAAATATGATTTGAATAAGTTTTGGTGGCACACCAATTACAATATCTCTCTTGTGTATAACAAAATACAAATAAGCTCACACTAAGAGATTCAAAATTGATCAAAGAATAGCTCAAAAATGAAAGATTGATCATAAATGATGATACTTGAATAACTTTGATAAATGAGTTTGTAAATGATTAAGTGAAAAACATGTCTAAGAATCATATTTATAGTTTAAAAATAATGGCCGTTGGGGATGATTAAGAGAGGTTTTGGCTCCAAGGTAAATTTTCAAACTTTCCAACAGCTAGTTTTGACAAAAAATTTAAAATTGTTTTGTTAATTTCTCTCAATAGACCGTTGGATATGATCAAATGTATCAAAATTTCCAGAGATGTTGTCTAACTACTGAAAAATTTCAAAATATCGGAGTTCGGGAAGGCCTCCAGTTTACCGTTAGATCAAAACTGGGCAAAAATTGAGCGAATTTTTAAACGAAAAATTATTTTCCAATTTAATAATTTAGTTCCAAATAAATTTCTAAGTTTTTGACTCAAATATATGTTTCTATACCCATAATAAATATGATCTTTAAAATTAATATGAATTTATTATGAAACGTTTTTGTAAAATGTTTTTTCATAAATTCAATTTCAGCTAGTTTGATCAATCTTTAAAAGTTAAGAATATGTTTGAGCTAGAATTTGATCAATAAAGTATCTTTACATAAAATCTAAGCACTCACCCCATTTAATGTAATTCGAGTCTTCGTGATGCTTGATTTTCTTGTGCGTATCTTTACTTGTTTGATGTTCTTGATCCTTTCTTGGTTTTGAACTTTGTGAAGCACATGGAGATATTTGATTCATTTCTTGTGAGTGAAAGCTTGTGGAGCTTTGTGTGAGAGTTTGACTATATCGTTTCGTCATACTTGGTTGAAAAAGATATCGGCTATGGCTACATAGAACAACCGAGTAATAACACTATATTAACTTATTGTAATTATCAAAATAAGATTAATTGACTTTAAGGTCAACAATATTTCATTTTAATTATGTGATAGATTATTCTGTAATGCCTTTTAAATTAATGTTTTATGATCTAATGATATTTTACTAACCCCTAGAATAGAAAATGAATATTTCTCACGGGGCTTGTGAAATTCACCTTTATCATAATTATTTTTCAAAGAACCCATAAAATGATGGATAAATTAAGTTATGAAGTGAAGAATAATAAATAAGAAAAATGAAGTAATATTATATTCGAGTTTTGAGATTTTAAATAAACATGTAATAGAAAAATTATGTACTAAGTTTACTGATATAATAAATATCTCGTAGTTTCATTTTTAGATGATAGACATATCTTTTACCCGACTGCAAAAAAACATATTTTAATGGTCGTTTCACAATACTGAATAATAATTACTTAATTGATCATTATATTAATTATACATTTTTAATTAAGTATTAGGGATTGAAATTAAATCTACTTTTCTTTTTTCTCTTTTCAAAGATGTTTGAAATATAATGGATACTGACTTTGAATATAATTCACTTAATGGTATATACGATATAGATATACAAAAGTTTATTATTAGAATACGTTGTGCTAGTGAGCAAACGTTGTTTTTTGCCTAAAAAAATTAAAGAGATGTTTTCATGATCTACTTTCATGCTAGAAAGTGAACTATTATAACTTGTATTTGATATTTATTTATACAATATTTGAGTTCTATTGTTATGTAACTCAAATTTAATTGTGTAATTTTCTGATAATTAGTAAAATACAAAATGCTGTATAATTTTATGATGATTAGTAAACTACAAAAAGTAAACTACTTTTGTAAATATGAATAAATGATCAATTTAAAGGTTTAGCGGGAGATTTCAATTGTCAATGATCTATGAGTTCAAAAAAAGTTTTTTTTTATCAGTAATAGTACTATGAGTGTTCATAAGTTCCAAACTTCTGAAAGTTTTTGAAAATCTAATCCAATTTTTTCCGAAATTGAAACAAGATATAACATTCCCGATTTCTGAATTTTTTGAAAACGTAATAGAATAGAATAGGAAACTATATTTGAATTTTTGATTTTTGATCTAAAATTTTCAAATAATTCCATTCCGATTTTTCACACACACATATATATATATATAGATTTATATTTTGAAATTATATTTTAATTTATTAATATTTATTGTAGGTGGTGCAAAATTTAGGTCTAACCTACGGTGATGATTTGAAAAAATGAGTTTCGTTGTGATAACAATAATGTGAGCTTAGACAAGAGATTTTTTGGGTACGGTAGGTTCTCCTGGTAGCACTTATGCTAATTCGGAAGTACGTCATCCGTTTATTGTGTGTGTGATTGTTATATGAGGTCTTGAGGCTATCAATCAATGAAAGATATCGATTACAAGCTCTCTTTCTTTCTTTCTTACAAACAAAAAAAACGAACTAGTAATTTACTAACAATCAGAGTATTCTACAACCAACCAACTTTCTTTTTAGCCATACTTTTTATATTTATACGTATAGAATTAAGGGTTACACTTTCTCATTAGAGTTAACAGTAAAATAACTAAAGATTGTAAGACTTGGATAACACTCTAGACTTCTCTCCCTTATCCATAACTAACAGCTTTAGAAACTATACGTTTGTAATGGTGTAGTGGAGGTTAGTAAGATTCTGCACAAGTCCGTGCGATTCAGTATGATTCTCCTCATGCATTTTCCATGTGTTAATTAGGCCATGTGTGCCATTCCTTATTAAAGTCGGCCTCGGCTTGGCTGGCTCTGCAACTTCGAATGTCGGCAACTTGGCGTGTCTTCTGCTCATTCCCTCTACTCATGCCAGGCCTGCTGGCCTGGTTCATCATATGGTCTCCTTGACAAATTGGGCCGGTCCAGCTTACCTTAACCAAATTTTATTCTCCCTCATTTATAATCTTTTTATATACTATAAATTAAACAACTTATTTGAGAGGAAGCCATTGCTACTAATTTATTACATACGCACTAATATTAACAAGTAATAACTTATATTAGCTGTCCATTTTAACCCTAGATTGCTCCTTGGAATTATGTTTTACTTTAAAATTAAATGTGTAATTTTAAGAATAATAGTTGTAAATTGCCTAAACTCTATGTTGAATCTTAGAATTGTGTTTAGCTTTAAGATTAAATATATGATTTAGTTTTAAAAATAATTGCTGCTTACTGTCTATGTTATTATGATGTTGAACTATTTGATTTATATTTTATACAATGTAGTTAAAAAAAACTATAACTCATCATTAAACTATCAAATAATTCCAAATATTTTATGAAATTGAAAGATTCGGAAAATTCTGAAAATTTCGAAGATTGTGAATATTCCAATTTTGATGTTTTTTTTTTGAAATTTTTGGAATTGAAAAGAAAAGATATTTGAGATTTTGAAAATTTTGGAAAATATTATGAGTAAATGTATTCCTATTCGTTCCATCTGATGAACACCCCTAATCAGGAAAGTAATGAATTTTGTAGATTTGCAATGGAAAAAATATTTTATTGTTTGGCGTATAAAAATATGTGGTATGTGGTTGGCGTGTATAAAATAGATGTGTGTTGAATATTTTTGATAAAAAAATTGTGGGATGAAGTGCATGTTTTCTCATACTGGGTGAGAAATATATTTTTGTGGATTTATATAAGATTTACATGTTTTTATTTTTAGTGACAACATTATATATTCTATAAACTCACCTCACTATTTGGGTGAATTAAAAGTTTTTTTTTTTTCAAAATAAAATAAAATTGACTGAGGTAAGGAGAATGTATTCTCTTATTGAGGTGAGAAAACTTATTCTGTGAGTTTATTTAAGAACTCCCAATATTTTTCTTACCATTTTTCATTTACTACCAAACAGAACCCAAAAATTTGCACTAATACTCCAAAAATAATCTTTAAAGGAACCATTTATTTATATTAGTGATAGATGATTCGTAGGGAATATCAATGGTCGTACTTTTTTTTCTACAGACGTATTTGTGTGATATAAACTTTTTACATTACGATCAATATTTCTAATTGGTTGGAATGCTTTGCGATAAAAATGATAGTGATATGCATAACGCATTTTAACTAATACATGATAGTGGCATACTATATATATATATATATCAATTTTTGTGTCAGATATATGTCTCTAAAATTATTGTAAATACTAAGATGGCATTGGTATTTTAAATAGGAGTCCTTCTGCACGAATATATTCCTTTAATATGAAAAATTGACATATTGATTTGGTGATAGCTCATTGATTGGAAGAATTTTTTTATAAGGATTTAATCGGGATTTAAAATTAACTTTTTTCTCATTGGCAGCATGTACTTTTGGTGGACCATGGGGCATGTCCTTATCAAGTTACCAAGACAATTTAATTTTTTGTCAAAGCATGTTTAGTTAGAAGGATAGCTGGTATGCTTTTCATCATTTATACTTAATTTGACGAAATATATATATATATATATATAACTCTTTTCATTTTGAAGTAAAAAGATAATTCTTCTTTGTAACTTAAACAATGCATCAGATATCACGGTAACCAATTTATTTTGAACCTTTATTATTCTGAATTTAGTTTATTCTGCAAAAATATACAAAAGTCAAATAAAGACTTAATTTTGAAAGACGAAGTATGGTATGAGAATAAAAAGAGCTAAGTAAAAACATAAAATACGACATAAACATATTAAGGGGCATTACCAAGAGCTCTTATATAAGTAGTATTAGCTCTCACATCTCACCTAGGATGTTTGGGTCTCATCCGACTCTTCGTCTTTCGCTTGTAATTATAATAAGGAAAGCACTGAGACATTTCTTTTTTAAGAAAATATTGGATGGGCCTTATTGTATTATTTTACCCGATGCTAAATATAATGTGTATATATATAGTTATGTTATAAAGATGAATTTTCTTATTTTAGTTAAAAGAATGAATGCTTATTTGGATCGATAAATATTTTTTTAAATTTTTTTGTAAAAATGATCTATATAGTAAGTAAATCGCATCCGCCAAATTTCATAAAAAAAATTTAACCTAGAAGTTGGTGTATTTAAGTTTGTGCTTTTTAAACCTAAATTTCCTTTTATAATTTTTTGATCTAGGTCCGTTTTTAAAGGCATAGAGTTTTCTTAAAAAGAAGTTATTATTTAATTTTAGATAGCATTGAACTCTTAAATGTTTAGACGATGAATGAGTGAATAACGTGTAGTTTTTATATGTACACGCTTTATTATATTTTAAAATGAAAAACATAAATTAAATTATGTAATAACTTAATGGTGTTGTCTGTTTATTTTTAAATATACAAAAGGGCACAAGTCCATCTCCATGTACCATTCTTATTGGTATGTAGTGAAAAACAACTAACAAGTCATATCTAACAATTTTAGAAACAACACGATAATAATAACATAAGACGAAACAAAATTGACCCCTATAATTGGAGCTATTTTGTTAATTGTATCTTCTTGTATTAGTTCGAGTGTCATTGTGTTTAAATTATTATTTTTAATTTTATTTTCACTCACGTTAATCAAGTCTTAAAATTTCCAATCATGAGTCCTGTTGTTTCATGTTTAGATGAGTCGTACTGTATCACATTTAGATGGGTTGTGTTCATGTTTAACAGTCATGTCGTGTTCATCTCTTATTGTTCCTTGTCGTGTCATATCAACTCCAACCACAACCTAAAAACATGAATTGTGGACTCAGATCTTTCCACCCTTAAAAAATTTCTTAACTCAACCTTTCCAAATAGCATTATGTGTACTTTGCTAAGTACGTAATTATATCTATGATTGATTATATCTTCTCTTATATATCATCATGTTAATTAAGCACTTAAACATGCTCACCTGTTGGACTAATCTTTACAGACCAACCATTGGCAGCCATACATTGTCGAAAAAACTACTCCCAACGACTCAAATTCATAGTCTCCCGTTTTTTTTTCCAGAACATAATCAATGTACCATATCTCACAATAAAAAACAAGTTGTAATCTTGATCATTGATTTAGTAAAAATTAGTGTTTCCTTAGAAATTAAGTGCTCGAGTGAAAACAAGACTATTATTTTGAGATGGAGAGTAAAAAATCCTATCTTGATCATTATTATGTGGAGAGATTTCAGTCTGTGTAATCAAGAAACTAAAACTGCATTAAGCTAATTCAGTAATGTCTACATGGATAAAGAAATATAAGCATTAACTCTAGTTTTGTGAAACTAAAAAAACTGTTAAATTATTTAGATTTATTTCACTAGACCTACAAATCAGATACGCAGGCGATTATAAAGAGGAATTTTCAGTTACTGACCGCCTTTTTAAACTGGAGAATACAATCCAAAGAACGGTCAAAATCAGAGTCCTCCAAGGCGATAGTGAAGCGACAGTAGCCAGGAATTCCGGTCCACGAGTCACCGTTGATGGATAAACCAGTGGCTCTACACATTGCTTCCCTTATATTTGATTCATCCAACTTGGCTTCCCAAGTGCTTCCATCTTTGTTGTTCACCTTAATTCTCTTGCCAATACAAGCAGTTGGCTTTGCTACCATGGAAAGCCCACCGCAAGCTTCAATCACCTCCCACCCGCAGCTCTCAAGGGTCTATTTTTGCACGAAAAACAACGGAGGGATTGTCAAGTAATGTGTTATGTAAAATGAATCTCGTAGAACTAGCAACAACTAAGAACTAAGAAGCCACTACAAGCAAGGTTATACATAAGAGCAAGTGGGTTAGCCTCGTTGGGGAGGCACCCACTTGGACCTGGGAGAAATCCCAAGTTCGAGTCTCACCAAGGAGAGGTTTGGGGTGAGTTTTTGTTGTTTTTAGTCAAAGGGAGAGATTTAGACCTCATTTTTTCTAAAAAAAGGTTGTCCATAAAGAATGTCCTAAAAATGCTAAGATTCTCTCTCTACATATATAATATATATATATATACCACAATCCATACCACCCTTCTACATAAGGAATGTCAAACAATCACACTTATGTTTCTAATAGTCATGGTATATTTCTTTGGTGCTCAAAGATTGGCCAAAAATGGTTTTGTTTCCCCTTGGACAGAGGAATTTGATGCAGGAGCATTTGGGTCTAGCTAACCCTTAAGTAGTAGAGTTCTAAAGATTTTCAGGTTGGCTAATAAAGACGTAGATCAACTGGCTAAAGAGGGAGGTTACCTTTGAGGTCTACACAAACCCTTTATAATTCCTTGCAAATTTGTTACTTTCAGGAGTGAAGGGAGAGGGAGAGGGGAGGGTAGTCATTTTCTTTACTTAGTTTCCCCCCCATTAAACTATTAATTATTTCTTTCTTCGCAATTTTTTTTACAAGCAATATTTACTACATTAACCCTTCTTTTTCTAACTACCAAGTGGGGACAAGATTCAACATAGCATTCATATCTTTCAAAGGAGAAAAAGAACTACAGTTACTTTTTCTCATATTACAATTTACAAATGCACCCAGGTTCCAACAAGCATTTGACAATAAACACTCCTGATATGAGATGTAGTGGGCAGAATTTATGGTCAGGGCAAGGCCTCATTAGATGTAGCAAAATGCAAAATGTTATAAGGATGTTCTTTTTGATTGCAAAGTTGAAAAGTAATTGGAGAAATAATTAATTTTTATGAGAAGTTGAAAAGAGAGATGAGTGATGGTCAGATTTTCTGTCTTTTCTTTATTTTTTATGGACAAAATTTCTTCCTACAGCCCGAAGAACTGGGTTTCAAGGAAACCTAGAAAAGTAATAGAACATATCATCAAATCACTATCTAATGTTCCAACTTCTCAAAATAAATAAAAATAAAAATAAATTTGGTGTTCTTTGAGATGTTTTCCAACTTTGCAATCAAAGGTACCCTCAAAGTTAAATCACATTCTTCGTTAGAAATTACATTTTGTATTAATAAATTTGTAAATTTTATGAGTCAATGGTGCAATTGCTCCCATTATGCTAGGGAGATACCACCCCTCATGCTATTTTCCATACTTCATGGGTGCAACTTCAACAAATTCACTCATGATCAAGTTACTACCTAATGATGGTGGTAAAATAACGAAATCCCACACATTATAAAAACCAAAGAGCATATATGATGTGATGAAAAAAACAAATATGCTTACCTCCTTTAGGCGCTTTGATCTACTTGCCAAGAGCTTTTCCTGTTCAGTAAAAGCACCCAATAATTCCCCTGCTTTCTGCTCTTTAAGATCAAGTAACTTCTTTACAGTGTATTTGATAGTGCTGTGAGGTTTGCTTAACCCTGAAAAGCTGTAGAATGTGTCAATTAAAAAGGGTTGGTTTAGAACTAGAAAACCGAATGTAAGCCCTCCGGTAAGCATCTTAAAAAACACTCCTCCAAGCAGACACACACAGAAAGATGGACTGGCTGCAGAAGTCAATTTTACCAAACTGCCATCCAAATCCCAGCCACCCCAGCCCTTGGAATTGAATTCCACCCCTGAGAATGTTGTGTCGATTATTACCCTTGCCCCATACTTAGCACAAACGGATAATATAGTTTCCATATCTGCATTGCTGTAAATCAAGCCGGTTGGGTTTATTGTTGGAGCAGAGATATAGACCCAAGGTTTACTTACAGTCCCGACCACATCTTTAATTACCTTCTCTGTTAACTTAAACCCTACCTCAGAGTTTGTACATATATTCACAACATTTGCGTTCAGAAATTTGGCAGCAGAGACATAGTTACCATTCGAGCCCGATGGGAAGCACAAAGTTCCACCTTCTTGGATGCAACAGAGGACCAGCTTATTAAAAAGATCTAGGGAGCGGTCCGCATAAATGAATTCTGTGTTGCTATCTGTTGAAAAACCGTAACTGGTTTTAATAAATTGCTTAATGCTGGGTGTCACATCGGTTTCTGAACCACCCACATTCTGTCTTGCAAAACTTTCGAAGATAGCGCCTTTGATTGGTGTTGGTATAGGCAAAAAGATTTGATCCACATCCATGTGTATCAAGGAAGAGTTCTCAGCATCACTGCTTGACAACTCTGCTTGATTAAAGACAGAGATGGCAGAACTAGAAAATCCAATCATCTCACCAGTTTTCATCTTCTCACCCTCTCTCTGAAGGAAAGGTTAAAAGAGTAAAGTTAGAAAGTTTAGTTTCTGACAAAACTGGAGAAGCAGGTTTTCTGGAGGGCGAAGGAAATTTACATATATTGGAGATTTACTGGAGATTTACTGGAAAATTTACTTTTTTGGGAATGCTCATTTTAATATATTTTATTTAAACTAATTATGGACATTTACAGGAAACTTACTTATTCTTCTACTTTTCATAAGAGATGAAATTTTATTATAACTTGGAGGATCACCATGGTTCAGAGGCTACCTAAAAAGGTGTAACATCTTAAAACACTAGGGCCCTTTTGCATACGAGCAAAGTAAAATGGTGAAAGATAGTTTCATGTTTAACCTATTTTGCTTTGAACATTGTTCAACATTTTTTGTAGAAATGTATAATTATAATGTATGCATTTATTCATAGCTTGTAAAAGCCAAAAAAAAGAAGAAAAATAGGTTAAAATACTTCTCATCATTTCATTTTGTTTCCTAGTTGCAAAATATTTCTACCCAAATCAAACAGGCCACAGTTTTAGTTTTTCAAAAGGTTTGATCCTCTTTAGGTTTCTAGAAGCATATTAACAATAAGACAATAAGCGAATAAGAATCCTCATAGTCATAGTTAAAGTAAGACTTTGTTAACCTCTGAAGGTGGATGTCGACCAGGGAGCTGAAAAGCTAGAAGCTCGTGGAAAATACAACCATAGTAGTATTGACTAATCAGTGCAGTATTTCCTTGTAACAGTTCCAAAGTCTTGGACAGTGCCTTAAAGATGGACGACTCTTCTGATATCACAAAAGCAACTTCCAAATCTGAATAAACCTGCAAAGAGATTTCGGATACAATTATAAATACAATAAGCTCAAGGATTGGACGGATTAAAATAATGCCTCTTCAAATCCTTGATTTGTTAACTAAAACAAAATGAATTCCTGTTAAACAGCGAAGTAAGGATTCTTTGAAGTAGTTGGAGCACCCGATTTGCACCTATCACGTACCCAATTTTTTTATTTAATTTTAATGACAGATTCTTTTAGGATTCTCTTAAAACTCCAAAATTAACTAGGATTAGCAACTTTCGAACTAAGTTCTAACAGTGATAAGCCACGGTGAAGCTACAGTAAAAAAACCTATGGTTTTGTTTTGGAAGTTTGAGACAGGGGAGCAAACACATGTTTCATAAAGAGAGACAGAAGGAACACATAGTTTCATCATAAAGTGAATGTATGATGAAACTTTTTACTAATTTATGCTTGTTTGAATGTAAACTTATTTTGTAATTAGCGAACCTAACATTATTCAGGATCTCTAGACCGAGGTGTTAACAAAGAGCTCTAGCTCAGATGGTATCATTGCTCACTCCTCATAAAAGTCGGCAGGTTCGAACCCCATTAGCGGCAATTTGACGAGGCAATTGATTAATCCCTTAGGAGATGGTGATGGAGTATCCCACGGGAGCTACGGCAAATCCAAAGCGAAAGCAAGTCTTCAGAGAAGACTTGAACCTCATCAGGGCTTGTTCAAATCCCTTTGAGGGACAGTCTGATTGGGGAGGGTCACCCCCATTTGTGTAGCCCACTACCATGTGCTAATAAAATATCTAGGACTAATTGGGTAGTCTCTAGAAAAACAAATGTACTGCCTATACACATTAACAAATACTGTTCATTTTATTGCCCGACTCGCCCATATACTATTTTGCTGAGAATTGTCAAATGACAATAGTCACACCTGCTTCATGCCACACCCACAGCTACTTCATAACCGTTTTTAATAAATACCCTTCACTGATAAATCATATGAAAAGAAATGTACCTGATTTTTCACTAAACCACATATAATTGCCGCATGTGAGGGCATTGGGTTTCCAGCAAGATATTTCAGGACCCCATTTGAACTGGGGAGGCTGGATAGCTCAAAATGATCTGATATATCGATGAAAAGACGAGATCCACATTCCCTTGTAGTACTTAATAGGTGCTCAAAAGCAGAAGTAGTAACAGCCTCAAATTGAGCCATTCCGGTGACTACCACCTGTGGCTTCAACTTTTTTATCAGCTCTATCATTAAATCTGACTGGCGTGGGGCTTCAATAACGGTGATTACGTCATTCAAGGACTTATCAGTTTCTATTTTCTGCAATGCATGCCATATAGCAGCCAAAAAAACTATGCTATTAGTTTATATTATGTTATCAAGAAACTCATGTATAATAAAATGTAACAAATTGTGGTAACTAGTGAAAATTCTTTCAACTGATCTCTAGATTGCACAATATAATCATTTGTCCTTAAAAAACAAAATATGCTTTCATATATTATGTTAAACACGAATGTTTTATATCTATTGGGCGTCCCTAAACCAACTGGCTTAATATATTCCATTATCACTACCCACAAATAAATAGAAACATATCAGCCAGTTGGCAAAGCTAGACGCAAGTGAATTGCATAATATGCTCAGATGTCCAGCAATATCAATCAAGGTATTATATAATACACCAAATGTATAATTGTACCGATAATAAAGTCACAAGGCAGCATCAAACAACACATTTCTAATAAAGTAGGGATAATAAACGCAACTCTCATAGTCTTGTGGCTTTGAGTATTTTTTTTATTTTTTAATAATGATGGTGGAGATGATGACTACAATAGCTAATATTATTGGAAAGGAATATATCCTCAATAATCTCATTAATGTTCATGATGTCAGTTGTTCTGGATCCTGAAAGCTCCATATTAGGGGAAACATGACAAGTGTTATTTTCTGACTGGTGCAATATGCTTAACATGGCATCTAAAAGAACAACGAAAGGTGCATTTTGCAAGACGAGGGCTTGTGAAGATAACCATTTCTGAAAGTTGAAGCTAGGATTATGCATGGCTTAACAATACCATTATGATGACAAAGTATAATAGCTTTCCTACAAGGAAAAAGATAAAGGAAAACTGAGGATATAGGATTGAGGTAGTTGGGCTTCATGATTCATTTTTAGGTTACATTCAGAGATTTACCATTCAGATTGGAAATAGATAGACAATTATCCAACTTTCCCAACGTTACTTCATATTGTTTGTTCATGTTAAGCATAATGTTCATTCCGGTCCTTCTCCTAATAGCTTAAGCTTTTGGGAGACATGGTTCCTAACCTAAGAGTTCAAATTGTCAAGTCAGGTGGTAGAACACTTTATATTTACGACAAATTAACTGTCAAAAATTAAACAGCTTAAGCATGGTTATATTTCTTATGAGACAGAGAAGGGGGGGGATTCTCTTTCACCAATCATACCAGTGAGAGAGATTCAACCTGAAGAATTTAGGCCGTGTTTAGATGTGTTTTAGTCTCTGTTCCTTGAAAAAGAGTGTATGTAGATGAAAAGTTCTGTTGGACGTTCTTCATCAATCTATTTGGTTTCATGACAATTTTCTTTATTTCTATGTTACCTTCCTTGTGACATTCACATTAGTGTTGAAGAAACTATATGTAAAGGATTCAAAATATATTGTACCTCAACATTCAATGACGTTAACCAGTGCCTGGGTAAATGCCGAGTCAGATTTTCATCAACAATGGCAAGACGTGGTGAAAACAGACGAAGAGCATTCTCAATTGCCACAGCCCTTGAAGGAAATACAACAACATTCTTGCAAAAGAATTTAAGAAAAGCAAGTCAGGAATGCGGACAAGTAGAATAACACTTTTATATACGTGCAAAGGAGTACTACTCGGCAAGTAAAAAATGTACATTTTGATTTTGGAAAGAACAGAATTTCTCCTCTTATCTAGACTGCGAACAACACTAGCAAATTTGGTATGGTAAAAAACCTTGAAATATACATGTTAGTGAAAACATAGTAACAGCTTTTATAAAGTGAATGGAAAGCAATATTTCAGTTTATCCCAAGCAGCATACTTGAAGTATTCGGATATTTGTAACGCATGCAGTAGAGGTGGCAAGACAGACAAAATGGTCATCCGACATCCATAGCACAAAATTAAAAGGAAGACTAAAACAGAAGTCTTCTTACATCAGCATTAAGTGGAATGTGATGGTATGTTTTCATAAAGCTTGCAATGAGATTACGGAAACGCTTGCTTCCAGCTGGTGGCTCATATGAAAAAAATGAGTTCTCCTTCAAAAGGCCGGCAAGATAAGCTAGGAATGGAATCTTCTCATCAGCAACAGAATCATCTCCGAACGATAAATCCAAAGAATTGCTGACCTCTTGGAACCCGTTTTTGAGAAACTCAAAGATTTTCTTAACCTGATATTTAAGTTGAATTAGGATCCCATTCATTCTCTGCTCTACAGGATTCAAAATGCTAAAAGTAATTGTAAAGTGACCTGGTTTGGTTGACGAAGTTGACAACTGTAAACTGATATAGCATGAGATATACGGCCTCCAGCCTTTCCATAGGCCCATGCTGTGCGAGCACAAATTGGCTGATCACCAACAAGACCCATAAAGAACTCAAAACGGTGACGACTATTCTTCTCAATTTCAACTAAGGCTGAAATATCTGTGTCAGCAGCCTGCAACAACAAATGTCAAAAGCTGTACAATTTTCGGTAGAGATATCGTTTTCGCTGAAAAGGGGTTCACTTGCCTGAATGATTTTAGTCTGCCAGAGCTTGTTAACAAGCAGACCACGCCGTTCAAACAAGCGTTTACAAACACCTTGTCCTGGACGCCCTCCCATATTAAATATCATTATTCCCATAGGCTTGATGACAGCAATTCCTTCTTCAACTGCCCTAGCAATTAGGCCCAAGCCAAACTGATCCTCAACAAAGCCCTGAACAGAAGAAAAGATGATATAAAAAAAATTGATCATTTCAGTTGCAACAAATCTTGACCGCCCAACAATGAAAAGAAGCAAGAGATTGGGTCATCATCTATTACAGTTGTACGAGTACGTGCAGAGTTAATATGCCTACATGCATATGATTAAACACACGGATGCATAAATGCAGTTACAGCTAAATACATATTTAAGGCTAGAATTTAGGGGTCCATTTTTAATGCATATTTGGCCCAAACCATTAAACCTGCTCATTAACAACCCAACTCAAACTAGCATGTGGAAGTTACTTCCATTTCTTAATTCTTATTGGATTTCTCATTAAGAGCAGAGTTTTATTGGATTAATATGGTTCTTATACAGAGATGAAGTACAGTGTGACCATGTCAAACATATTGAGGACACTTCTACCACTAGGACGCGGCTGGGCCATGCATCTTGTACAGCAGACATCTTTTGCAATTTGGAGTCAAACACATAAGGGATACGAGCAGGACAAATGAGATACACATCAACGTCATATATGCAGCTGGGGCTTAAACAAGCTTTTACAAGTGCATGGTAAATGAAACTTTATATATGAATACGCTTGGCTTTCGTGCTTTATTTTCTAGTATTGGGTTTAGTACTACTGTACTACTGATGCACTGGAGTAGAGATATTTACGACGAATGATGACTTGTGATTTACATGTTTTGATGATATACTTCACATTTCGTTTGACTTTTGAAGTGCATAATATATGACACGATATATATATATATATATAACACTATAAAATTACAATTAATTTTCATGTCCTTGCCATGTCGCATCCTAAATTTTTCAAGTTGGCATGTCTGTGTCGTGTCAGGTAGACATCGTGTATGTTCTTCGTAGCTAATAGCTTTTGGCCTGTCAAATTTAAAGGACAGGGTTGGGTTCAGCCAATAAAGACCAACCCATAAGTAACCCACTCCAAACTTGCCCATTTACCACTGCACTGGACTGCTTAAAATGAAGGCTATATATTTCTTCCATATATGCAACAAAAATTCCCAATCAAGGTAGGGGGACAAAGGCTCTGCTGTGTGGAGTGCTTGTCTATCTCCTTTGTGTTAATATTCTTGACAGATGTGTGAGGGAGAGTACCGATTACCTTTTTCCTGTTGTCTTTTTTCCAGGCAGTGGGTAGATTGCTAAATTTTGGTGTATCATGATTTGTGCCATTAGAGTGTACTATTCTGATGATGGTAATGGAATATGGCAACTACTAGTCATGGGACGAGGAACAAAAAGTATTTGAGGATAAGGACGAGGAGACGAATTCTTGTGAGCGGAATTGTTAGATGGAGAAAGTTGCCATGGTTTTATTTTCTTTGTTTGCTCTGTAAAGTTTATGGACTACTACTAGTCCCCAAACCCTCTGCTACTTAATCTTCCACTATTTGTTATAAAAGCTTACGCTTCTTATCAATACATACATATATAACTTAGTTATTCTCACAACGTGATGATTAAAAACAATCATCTTGTGTTTTGATGACTTAATGAAAACGAGCAGTCTAAATCATTAGAAATCCTCAGTTCACCAATTCAATGAAACAAATGAACTAAGGAAATTCTATGTAACTCTATAGATTAATCTTGACTGAAATGCCACAACACATGATTATGAAGTGTATTAACTATTAATGTGTACAATCAAATGGATCATTGGATAGCCGGCACGACATAAGTACCATTGGAGTTATTCCAATCAAATATCTGGTGACTGATTCTATTAAAATTGTTGAGACAATAAATCCCACAGCGCGGCCCTAAGGTATTGCAACACAATATATAACATCCTGGGGATACTTCACCAATTGCAAATTTGTTTTGGGTTGGATACTCCAAATTCTTAACAAAAATTAAAAAATGAAGCTTCCTGGATGCAGTGTTTCTTTTGCACCCTTCCCTCCACACACAGTTTCTCTTCCTAAAGGACTCCTAGTGCACAAGGACTTCAAATATTAGCAAAAAATTGCGGCCTTCAAATTCTAACAGGCAAACTAGAAGCAAGTATCAAAACAAATAACATCGAATAAGTAAAGATTCCTCCAACCTGAAGCGCACAATAGTTACTCAATGAATGTAGAAATTCCTCACTAGCGTTTTCTGAAATCATCTTGGACATTGCATCTGGATTTGGGTTAAGAATCTGCAGGAAGAACCAAAAGGGCAAGAAAATTATTAACAGGGTCATTGATACCTTCCGACAATCAATCAGATAACAACTGATAACTTTTGCATGCTTAAAAAAGCAAATGGTCCAAATGGAGGTAACAAGTTCATTCACTAGAAAAATATCTAAAAATACCTGTGGTATACATCCAACAATTCGCTCAAGCTCTATGTGATTATCTATGCAGTAAGCCAGAAGATCAGATTCATGAAACTCAACCCTGTCAAGTAAAGTTTTCTTCTCAGCATCATAGATGAGTTGACCTTTCTCATCCAAAGCATTTAAATATAAGTTTATCCAAGAAATCTTTATTGCTCTTGGATTGATATCAAGGCCGTATACCTGAAAGATAGTATTTGAGCAATGCTTAGAAATCCCTCAAATGTTGATACAAACGATATCAGTCGAAGTCTAGAAAGTATACTATTAACCATATTAAGTATATTATGCGATAAATTGCCAAATCATAAGTTCATAATACAAGTACTGCTGCCTCTATTATCTTAAAAACCCTAGACATAGAGATAAAGAAATATCATGGATTCTGAAATAATGGATAAAAAGGGCCATAAACCTTTGAAGGCAACCACTTCTCAGCAATTGCAATGGATATCCACCCATTTCCGCAACCAAGCTCAGCAACTGTCCTGTCCTTGAAGATAGAGTCAGGATGTCTATTCAGTCCCTCATAAAAAGTAAAGGACCAGTCCTCTGGCATAAAGATGCTCGGGATCACCATCATTGTCAATTTGTTCCTCTTCTGGTAACCTGAAACAACCGGTTCTCTGGCATAAAGACCATTATCATTCCAAATAAAACAATAAAGCCGGCTAGATAGAGAACAAGAAAATTGCTACGATAAAAGTTTTTTTTAAGTATTTTACAGTCTGAATAGTCCAGTCGGATACTCTTGGTCATGTAACATTATTTGGTATTTTGGTTAACCCTAGATCAAAATTTTATTGGAATTTCTGCCTGCAGTTTTTTTTTCCACTGAAATATTGAGCTTTCATGAGTGACAACAAAAACCAATCATGACTTGTTAAAAGCCAATACTGACAACAAAAATGTTCGCAACAAATGTCCTATCAAGTTACTAGCAAAAAAGAGCAGAATGGGAAGAACAAATCGTGATACGTCAAATGCACATATAAACACGGACATACACACATCAACAAATAGATCAAGGTTTTACCAAATATATATATATGATTAAGGTGGTGTTTCTTTTTACACCTTAATACATCGAAATCCATTCAGCATTATGAGTATCTGTTTCCTCACCTCCTAATGCTGAATTAGATTAAAATTCAATTAAGAGACAGTCCTCCCCTGAATGCTTAATTAAACTTTAATAAAATTTATTTATTCCAACGGCGGCCCTTATCCTCTTCATTCATCAGCTATTGATATATATCATCATAATAAAAGTACCATTACAAAATGTCATCCATTCAGAATTCAGAGCCAAATAAAATCAAACATATTTTTCAAAGTTTTTGTTCAGCATTAAAAGTTAAGCATCCATCGATAATAATACATGTACAAGTACAAAAAATGTCATTGTTTTTTTCAAAATTCAGAACCAAGATTTCCAGAGCTTCAGTTCAGCATTAAGAGCTCAGCATTCAGCGTTTAGAAATCAAAGACCGGCTAAAAAACCAAATGGACTATAAAATCATATTCTAAGTCGTAACCCGTGCCAAAGTATCATTCTTTATCCCCTTATACATTATTCTGTAGATTCAAAAACCATCCCCTTATTATATATACAGATACACACATATACATTATATATATATATATATATAAGGGAGAGATAAATGGAAATAAGGTAAACCTTCAGATTGCTCGAGATAAATATCCTCGATCTGAAAATGGTAGGTCTGAAGGCATTTATCGATGGATTCCTTCGTATCGAACCGCTTTTGGAGATGAGAAAAGAAGACACGAGCTTCGGCACGAGTGGACTGATCCTCGAGCCTCTCGAGGAGTGATCGGAACGTACTGTACGCAGCGTCACCGGACTGTTGGCATTTCTTCAGAAACTCATCCACCGATCCGCACAAGCCCTTGACCGCCATTGTAATTGTTAGTGTTCTTCGATTCAGAGAGACGAGAGTGTGTATCTTTTGCTATGTATATATAGATTTATGGGAGATAGAGAGAGAGAGATTTGGGTTTTACAGTTAGAGAGGTGCCGGTTTTTTATGCTGTCAACTTTGAAGTGCGTGCGTGCGTAATTGTTCCCCAGTAGTATTCTTTGTTTATCTCCTCTTTATTTTATTATTTTTCCAGGATTCTGTGGGTTTCCTAAAATTGGACACACATTCGCGTCCTTGTACGTACATAACTTGTGTTCAATACACACTAGCAAACATGGCACACGGTATAAGACTGCTAGGATACTTTTGGGCTCGACTTAAAATTTTTAAGGTGTAAATAATGTTTGGTCAGCGACAGTCATACAATGTTAATGGGAATTAGTCAATGTGCATGAAAATTAACTCGGACACTCCGTGAGAAAATAAAAAAAACATGACACATGTGTTGCGTTTGCCATAAATCTTTTTTTAAGCTGGAAAGAAATTTGTTTTGCATAAGATTTTTGATTTTCTAATTTTACGTATGCATGATTTTAATCTTACAAAAAAGAAATTATTATCACAAAGTAATGTAGCAAACACGGAACACCAGTGTTGTGTTTAGAATGATTTTTTTTTTGTACTATTATCAATTTTGTAAATGCATGATTTTAATCTTACAAAAAAAATATTATCACAACGTGAGTAATGGGATTTGAAAACACTTCAACCATTAGGTCACTTATTACTTTTTTAATTTGTCACAAAAAGTTTGATAGAGGAGGATAAGCAGACAAAAATCTATTGGAAGGGTACACATTATTCCACCATATAAAAAGGAAAAGAGATATTTGGACTTTACGCTCCATATTTTAATTTTAATTTGATATTGCACCCCATGGTTTAAATTATTTGACTTTACGCCATATTGTTAACTAATTATGTTAAGTTCCATTAATTTGGGGTGCAATCTCAAATTATGGGTCAAAATGTTGGATGCAAAGTTCAGATATCACATTTGTTTATTAACGGAACTTAACAGAATTAATTAACAGCAGGGTGCAAAGTCAAAAGATTTAAAACATGGATACAATTTCAAATTATGAGTCAAAATATGAAATGCAAAATCTAAATATGCCAAAGAAAAAAATTCTATTTAATAAAAATAATCGGTTCAAATTATTAATCTCATATTAAAAAATTATATAACTCTTTACACAATAATAAAACCTTTTAAGTTCAACCTCAAGGGAGACATGACATGATCTGGTCCATGCCTAAAACTTACTTAGAACGACTCCCAATTTGGACTACAAGTCATAGTGATAAATAAGTCAAGCTAACCAAACTTTTGGACCAATGCCAAAGCGTCTTGGTAACGCTGATACATATCACGCGGATTACCAGAAACATGCATGCATATATACTAGGTGCGAAACTATGGATAGTCGTGATGCGCAAAAAGTAGTGTGAATATTACTTAGTATAAATTAAAAAATAATAATAATAAAATAATTTTGTATATTTGTATCATGACTTGTCGATGTAGAATTCCCTTTCACTTACTTTAAAAGTGTTTATTAAGTTTAATATTACAGCACATAGCGCATACTCCAATTGTAGTAAAATTAAACATAAAGTTCACGTAGCATATGTATACATGTAATATGTGTGTACATCTTATTTTAGTGTACGTAAATCTTGGCTCCGGCCTTGTCTTCTACAATTTACTTTTGACTTTGGTGTCTTTTAAAAAAATGTTAATTTCAACATATTCAATAATAATAAAAAAATATATAGGTTATATTTTATCAGGAGATTTAGTAAATTAATTGCGTCCAAAGAAAAATTAATACGACTAACTTGAGACATTCTAAAAAAAATGAAAGTTTCAATTTAAGAGAGAAGAAGTATGAGGACACAAAAATAATTTGATAAATTATGCAATCTTTGTACTTTATGTATATGAAATAATGCTAAAATACTTCATTTGAATAATGTTAAATGTTTGAATTGTACTCCCTCCATTCTAAATTAATAACCTCATTTTTTTTGTTTTTGAGACCTTTTAAATTAAGCTCCCCATTCGTTTTAGTAGATAAGTGTGAAAAAATGGAGTGAGAGAGAAAGAATGTTATACGGTATAACAATTTGTGCTAAAAGATAGAGGAAGTCAACCAAGAAGGTAAACGGAGACAACGACACAAAGATGAGGAGGAAATATGTAAGTAGGTATTTTGTTTTAGCTTTTAAAAATGTGGACACTATTTGTAATTCACAAAACATTTAGTAATACTCTATTTTTCATTCGTCCGATAACAAGTGAGTGAGTGCATGTTACTCGTCTGATGATAAGTGAGTGCGTGCATGTTCATCGCCTGATGACAAGCGAGTAAAAACTTCAATACCTTACTCGCTTGTCATCGAGCAAGTAATATTCAGTTACTCGCTTGTCATCGAGCGAGTAACATACATTTACTCATTTGTCATCGGACGAATGAAACATGGAATAAAATTAAGTATTTAATAGTGTGCAAATAACAGTCACCTTTAAAAATAAAAGGGGTTGCACATTTGTAGATTTGAAAGACAAAGGTAGGGTTTAAGATAAGTGCACATAATTTTAAGACTACTAAAATTAAAAATCTAATTGGTGGACAAATTTGGAAAATTAAGACTACTAAAATGAAAAAAATCTAGAGCTGGACCCGGGCTTAATAAATATAACAAATTAATTCAATAAGTAAAATTTTAGAAGTAATTAATGAATTAAAAACAGGAATTTTTTTAAATTCTACTAAAAATTTGTGTTAGAGTAGATAGTGGATATTATTTAAAAATGTTAGTTCAGTATAAAACTAATGATTATATTATACACAACAAATTGAACACTAGCAAAAAAATCTTTTTTTTTTCTTGGATTCTTTATTCTTACACGCATTATAATTATATAAGTTACCTACCCATGTTATTAAAACAAATGTGCAACTTCAATAGCGTTTGTGTTATAACTTTGCCAAATAATTGGCTTAAATATCTTACTTACAAAGAATAATATATATATATATATATATTTGCCTTCGTTTTAAATTAATTTTTCAACTTTTATATATATATTTTTATTTTCAAGAAAACATTAATTTCAATTTAAATGTTGAGAATACAACTCATTTGTTTTGGCAAACTAAAAATAAGGCTATCAATTTTAAGCCATTTTAAAAAAAAAATGGTATATTAAATGATGTTAATTTATCCAAAATGATAAATAGTAAATTAAAAAAATGTTATAATTATTATTCTATTATACATTAAGAATATATATAAGAAAAATATTTAATGATTAATTAATGTTACTACCATTAAGAATATAAGAAAAATAACTAAATGAGTATGTTTCTTCCATAATACTGTATAGTTTTATTATGGTATTAAGAATATAAGAAAAGTAGTTAATGATAATCAATGTTATACCATTAAGAATGTAATAAAAGTAATTAATGAGTAATTAATGTTACTACTTTTTCTATAATGTTATATAGTAGAGCAATACTACGTTTACCAGATATTTTTACCATTATTCTTAGAACATCTCTAATATGGCTATGTAAAATTATTGTGTAAATTCTACATGGTAATGAGTTTTACATAAAAAATTTACACAGACTTATTTACTCTCCAATAGCCATTATTAATAGTCATGTGTAAAAATAAGTGGTTCAATAAAAAATAGCCACCTAAAGAACAAGAAACCACACAAATAATGAGAGAATGAGTGGGTGAAGTGAGAATGAGCGGGTGAAAAGAAAATGAGTGGATGGAGAGAGAATGTGAGTGGTGTGATTGAGTTAAAGAGGAGAGAGAATGAGTGGGTGGAGAGATAATTCTAATTGAATGTGTAAAATACACAGCAATTATACGCAAGAGCTTAGAGCATCTCCAACTATTGTGTAATTTTTTTTGTATAAATCATATGTGTCAAGATACTTTTACACAAAACCTGAAGTGTAAAAAAAAATGTTTCAATGGTACATTTTTAAACTTTTGTGTAAATTTCGAATGAACCAATAAGATAATTATGCATATTAGATATCATTTTATGTAATTTTTAATTAATTTTTCTTGAATTTTGGTATACATGCTATTATAATAATAATGGATCTTGATTTGTTAGTCTTGATAAGTAGATTTTAGATATTTAATTTTTATTAAAATATATAATTTATATTAAAAGTTCTTACATTTTAAAGTTTTAATTATAAAATAATCGAGGAAAGAAAAAGCTGATGTCGCAGTGTAAACTTGGAGTGTATTTTACACAAAAGCTAAATTTAAAAGAATGCTGGAAATCAAAAATTTTAGTTCTGTATATTTTACATAAAATATAAATATACATTACTATTGGAAATACTCTTAGTTGGCATTGATTTTACACAACCATTCAAGCAATAAAAAATTTACACAATGTATTAATTTTACACAATGCTGAGTTGACTATTTTACACAGCCCCATTAAAAATGATCTTATTAGCATACATTACATAAGTTATATTTTTACAAAATATGATAAAAATATGATATATTTAATACACCACGTATAAATAAATGATAAAATTTATATATAATAGAAACATTTTCCTGCATAATAATATAAACGATAGATATATATAGACATAAATAGATATGCGGAATATTGTTTACTTTCTTGAAATGCTAAAAATGCAAGAGGAGATGCATATAATAATCATACGTTAAATCACATTTTTGTTCCCTAGTGTGGAATCTAGACTCTGGTCACTCTGCCGCTAGATATCCTCATTCTATCATTTTCTCTCCCCAAAGGAAATAAAAAGTTGGAAAATACTTATTTTAATATAATTTTATTTTTGTACTTATTTTTGCCCTAGTTTTCTCTTTCCAACATTAAAAATGCAATTTCAATTTCATAATTTAGCCTTTAATTAAATTGGTATTATTATATCATGAATTATAGATCTAGAAAATACGATTAATTTTGCTTATAAAATTTGTGAGTTTCTTTGTATTTTATGAAAATGTCAAATGATAATTGTTCATAAGACATTTACCTTTTGAGATTTTATTCGCTTAGATACCTGTTATTTAATAAGATGTCACAATCTTCATCAACTCAACATTGTTAGAATATTTAAAATTTGAAATATATATATATACGGAAATTTTCACATGCGAACCGGTCCGTACGGACCGGGACCTTTAGCGACGCTTTTCCGTCGCTAAAAACATACCCCCAATGTATTCGCGACGGAAAACCGTCGCTAAAGGTCTCGGTCCGTACGGACCGGTCCGTATGTGAAACGCTCTCTATATATATATATGGGAAATGATTTTAAGTGGACCAACTTTTTGATCTTTAAATGCGGACCGGTCATTTTGAGGGAGTAAACGGATGAATTTTTTGATGAAATTTAGTGAAGATGATCTCCATGATTAGTAGATTACCTCCGCCAATTTTCATCGAAAAATTCAATCGGGAAAAGGGTTAACTAAAAAATTGATATATATATGTGCATTTTTAGCTGTTAAAATTTAAGATTTTTAGCTAACCTACTTCCCGGTTGAATTTTTCGATGAAAATTGGCGGAGATGATTTACTAATCATGGAGATCATTTTCACCAAGTTTCATAAAAAAATTTATTCGTTTGCCCCCTCAAAATGATGGGTTCGCATTTAAGGACCAAAAAAAGGGTCATCTTTATATCTTTCCCCTATATATATATATATAAATGTAATATTTGTTAAACATTTTTTTATTGAGATCAGAACTCACTCCCAACTAGTAAGAACTAAGAAGCCTCGAGTCTAAATCCCCCATCGATGTACTAAAAAGAAATCAAATATTCACATACGTGACTCTAAATTATCTCATAATTCACTGACTCACTGTATTTCCTTACGTAATAATAATTTTTGAGGAAAATAAATACCTAATGTATTTTTTAAAATAAGTCCATTTTTCCTAATTTGACTAGAATACGGTTTTTAATTGACACTTAGTTTTAAAATTAATGGTATGATCAAAATTAAGCAAACTTGATGTATTATGTAGCCTAAATTATTATTTTTTTGTTAAACATTTTTTCATTGTGATCGCTAAATAACTAATTATAGTTGACATGAGCAACAATTGTTGGTTATTGTTACCAATGCTGAAGCTTTGGCTAGATATTCAAAGGTTTGCAGTTCAATAGTAGTGACACGTTTTTCCAAATATTAAAAATATCCAAATATTTGAAGACGATATGCAAGAATAAGTGGAGGAAACGTGACAATGTGATAAAAACTAGACACTTATTTTACAAATATATTACTCTCTATTTTGGGCTTGAATTTAATATATATATATATAGGGTATGGTTCACCTACGGACCACTATTCACGGACCGTAGGTACGGACCGGCCCGTTTGGCACGCTTTCCGATAGAATTTTTTGATGAAATTTTGTGGGGATGTTCTTCATCGTGTGTAGAACATCTCCACCAAATTTCGTCAAAAAATTCAACCGGGAAGTAGGTTAATTACATGATTGAAAAATATTGGATTTTATATATCTATTTCTGGACCAGTTTTTTTCAATCATGTGGTTAACCTACTTCCCGGTTGAATTTTTTGATGAAATTTGGTGGAGATGTTCTACACACGATGAAGAACATCCCCACAAAATTTCATCAAAAAATTCCATCGGGAAGCGTGCCAAACGGGCCGGTCCGTACCTACGGTCCGTGAATAGTGGTCCGTAGGTGAACCGGACCGTATATATATATATATATATATATATGTATGTATATATTTTTGGCCTTCCTTCTACATTAATTCTCTTACAATCTGATTACATAATCCTACAAACTTTTGTCTTCTTTTAAATTGTAATTTTATTTTGACTTTATACAGAGAATATATTATTTAAATGTAATCAACAATTAAAACTGGTAGTGCGAAAAATTAAAGTAGGTTAGTTTCGATTACACAGTCAAATAATTGATTAAATAATCGGAATAATAACTAAATGAGCTATGGAAATCAAAGATGTATAGATGAGATTTGTCTCGTATGAAAATATGGGTTAATCTTCCTCTGGTAAATAGAGTTGGGAGCTCGAGCTGCTTTGTATTATGATAACTGAGTTTGTGTTACAAGCTTACAAAGTCTCTCTAACTATTCTATATTCACAAGTTTACAATAAAAGTATTATTAAGCCACATGAGTTATAAACTCTCTATATTAGGAGTTATGTCGTGGGTTTTTTTTAGCTCTATCTCTCTGTCTCTTTTGTGATAAAAGCTTGGTCATTTAAAATTTTCTCAATTGATAATTGTTTGTTATTTAATTACTTGGTTGTTGAGAGAAATAAATGATCCTCATATACATATGACAGAAAGTCGGCATGTGTGGGAGCTCTGGGAGCAGGTCTACGGCCATCCCTCGTCCATCACCAACCTGACGTTGTTTCTTCATGGATCCTGATGCATTAAATGCAGTCGGTATGTATTTAATGAAATTGAGGAAGTCTCTGTGGCGTTGGTGGAGCTAGTTGCAGTTGCCCATTCTGTTTGCGCTTGCTCTGACATGGTGGTTGGTGAAAGAGTTTCAAAACTCCAAAACTTACTGTATAAAAATAATTTCTAGACTTGGCACTCAAACTCTTCAGAGCTCAAGGTTCCAGGCAGGATTCAAGCAGAACTCTCGAACTCCCTTTATCATAGTGGATTAGACTGTTGACATGAACAGTCACGAGTTTTTTAATAGTTGGCAGAGTAAATTAATTTACTTATTTGCACCATTAAAAACTTTTCCTAGTATATTCGGGAAATATAATAAAAATTTAAATTGTGTTTTTAGAAATAAAATAAAAATATTAAGTCTAAGGTCATGTTTGGTGGGTGTTTTTTTTTAAATTTTAAAAATTCAACTTAAAATCAACTTTACTTTTTCACTTTCCAAAATATATTTCACGTTACTTTCTCTCTCTAAAAAAACTTTTAAAACACCATAAATTTAAATTCAAAAATCAAAATTAGATAAAATATATATATATTTGACACATACTTGTCGATATTTATAAAATAAGATCCATTGTGACTATTTTTTTAATTTTTTTTATGAGATTTTTTAGTTAGCTAAAAAAAAATTTAAACAAAAATTAAATTTACTTTTCAACATACTTTTAAATTTTATCAAATATCAAATTTTAAAAATTCAATTTAAAATATCAACCAAATATCACCTAAATTTTTCAAAACACATAATAGGATGTAAAATTTGAAAGAAGTGAAGAGTAAAAAAATATCAGACCAAAACGGTCAAAAAGAAAAGAAAATAATATTGATGATGGTAAATGCGTGTAAAGGTGACACGTAATAATGTATGGTAGAAAAAAAGTCGCGTAAACCATGAACCATCATATCAGCCGTCCAATTGTTGTCCACTTCTGTAAAAGTGTGCTGAAAAGACCAAATTACACTCAACATAACCTTCCTTCTGGTGGCTGCTGTCTGTTTTATTTGCACGATGATAAATAAATATGTTATTTATTTAATAATAAATATATAAAAATATAAAATTATTTTATTCAATTGTTATTAGGCGAATATATTATATACCTGCTTTTCATTAAGCGAATAAAATATATTTATTTATATTTTTTAAAAAGTTAACGAACAAATACATACATATATAAGTTCAGAGACCCAACATGTTCTTTATTAAAACTAATAATTTTAGTAACGAACGGAATCAAATATAAACCCATACACGTTCATTCACAATCGATGTAGAATCTCGAAAGATCAGTCCATGATCCACGACCACATTGGGCCACACCCGAAGAAGACTTACACACCGCACCCAACAGGCTTCGTTTCTTTTTGAAATAGTTAATGAAGAAACACATACAGTCATACAGATTACTTTTAATCAAATAGATACGTAATAAAATAATATTAAATATTTAAAAAAGTGCAAGTAGCGTGTATTTTTTCTTTTCTTTTCTTTTATTTACTTTCCTTAGTCATTCAGAAAGTCTTTTACTATTATGCCGTTTTCCTCCTCTCTTAACTACTCAATTCCGCGTATTAACATCTCTATCTATCTATCTGTACTGTATTCAAAGATGGCAAAAAAACCTAAAATTTAAGCAGAGAATTTAGTAATCAGTGGTGGAACAGACCGATTCAATTTTTCAGGTTTCTCTCTATTGACTCTATCCATATAGAAAAAAATTATTATCTGATCACTGAGATAAATATTTATTTTAAAAGATGCAATTCACGAGGTAGATATTTTACGTGAGACAGATAATCTATGATGAATCACATCATTTAAGATAAAAGCTGCAGTCTGCAACTTTAATTTTTAATTTTTTTTTATGCGAGGGACCGGACTTAAAAGCAATATATATCTATATATAAATTTGTGAAATTGCATGCGATTGATTTTTTCAATTATGTAATTGAGTTGTTGCGATTGTGATTGGAATTTTTGTATGTGATAACAACGAGTGAGATGATTTTGATCGGTGAGGGTTTTTGAGAGTTTTGGAGTTGAATTGCACGTTTGATCGCGAGGTATGTGTTTTGACTGCGCTTTTGTTAATAACTAGTGAAATGAATTTTCGATCGGTGTAAAACATACGGAACTGTTGTTTAAAAGGAAAATTCCTGCTCACAAGGTAATAATGAAACTCAAGTAACCAAATCTGGGGGAAGAATTTGAAGATTTAGAAGTTCATTTCTCTCTGTATGTTTTTTTTTTTCATTACTTGCTGCATGCTTAGTATAACTGAATTCTCGAGTGACTCGGGATTGGGACTCAACGAGGTGACTCAGATGGTATTGCCTCTAGTGCATTAGTTGGTGAGGGGAGTGATAAGAGTGTGTCCCAACCACCAACCAATGAATTTATGCCACACCTGAGTTACAAATATGAGTCCCAAATCTGTGCCCCTATAATATGTAAGTTTACTCTTGCTTAGATATTAATGAGTTTTAGGTGGGGTTTATATTGACCTCTTAGTGATGAGTGTAAATCTAGTAATAATGAATGGATATATATTACTGCTGAACCCGAATCTTTTCAGCATTAAGAAAGGTAGAAAAATTGAATTCAGCATTAAGAGGCAAGTCCTTTGCTAAATGGTTAATGTGTAATTTTTGTATTTTTTTTCCAACAGTGTCCCTATTCTTTTTATTTATTAACTATTGATGCGTGCCAGAGGATAAAATCATGAGATGTATGTCTTCAGTTTTCAGTCCTAAATAACATTGAAGACATCTGTCACGACTCACAGGTCTGTTCATTTAACATTCAAACAATTTACAAAAGAAATGGCCCCTTGATCAAGAGGGCTACTATATTTTTTTTCTTAGAAGTTTAAGAAAATGTCAAGTGGTGAAAAATTTGATAACATTCCATTTGTGTTGTCTACTTTTGATCCAATCTGTGTTGAAATAACAGCAGGACTGAATGACATCATATTAATTATCCTTTTCTTTTACATTGTAGGCTCAGCTACTAAATTTCTCTATTGGTCTTGTTAGTACAAAACTTTCCTCAACATTTTGTGGTCTTTAATCTGAAATAAAAATGAATTCACCATCCCAATGACAATAGAGACATTCTAGTTTCTACCAAAATATGTCTAAACAGAGTTTGGACTATCCTTTTTAATAATTCTGTTCGTAAGAAACTATGATTATTATTGTTAAGAAGCATCTCTCCCAAAAGCTTAAGATATTAGGTAGTGAGCCAATAATGTATATCATACTCTTCAAAACTCCCCCTCACGTGTGAGCCACTCACACGTCGCGCACAAACACAAAGGGGGAAATAAATGCAAGCGGGAAGATTCGAACCCGAGACCTTGCAGAACTTGAGCTTTGATACCATGTTAAGAACCATCTCTTCCAAAAGCTTAAGCTATTAGGTAGTGGGCCAACAATGTATATCATACTCTTCAACAATTATGTACGTTTATTTTCTGGGATTTATTACATTACAACCATGGTTATTATGTTAATGTTATACATGTACATCTAAACACATTATTCCACACGTTAACACTGTAAGGGTCCTTTTTATAGCTCAACTAATAAATTTTTTATGAGGGATTGAAGTTGATTGATCAATTAAAATATTTTATAGTGGGGTTAATTAATTTGTTGAGCTTCTATTATTAAAGATTTGATTGTATTCTAGTTGTTTGTTTTAACAAGGAGATCCCATCGTACCTGCATTAAGAGATAACCACATGCTAGATTTAATGGGGCAATTACCCCTGTTCAACCTGCATCTGTCGCTGAGGTAGTGATTTAACTACCATGTTTGATTTTTGATGAACGGGACTTCCTTGATAATTTCTACAAACTTAGTTATTCAAGAATTACATACAATACATAGTGCCAATTCCATGCTCCTTAAGTAAATGGAACGAAGATCTGTGCCTCAAGAGCTGTAGTTGCAGCTAGGAACAACAGTGATACTGGATTTGAATTGTCATGCCTTTTATATAGGTATGTTAGGAGGTATATACCTGTACATTGTCATCTCGTATTCCCGTCCGATGGAAAATTACTTTCACGTTCGGTTTATAGAGCATTTTTTCCGTTGAGAATTCATCATTCCCTTTTGCAACATGTTAGTTCCTACGAATGCAAAGCCATATTAACGAGAGTGAGCAGTCCCTATTGTAGTCCCCTATGTGAGGTTTTTGTCATTATTTTAAACCAAGCATTGTCCTCTTAATTGGTGCCTTCAAAAATTTTAGTGTTCGACCTTGGTAGCTTCTGTTGTAGATTGTGTTATTATTAACATATTGTGTCATGCATATTAAATACTGGGGGTTTTAATGAATCAAGGAAGTATTATATAGAGCGGCGGTGCAATGATTAATGCCTCTTGGGCCGGGTTAGCTTCCGTATGCATCTTCTAGCTTTGTTATGTGTTTTCCATATTACATTGCTGTGGTATATAGAATTCTTTCTTGTTTGATGGTCATTAGGGCTTATGCACCCATGTGGCATGAAAATAGAGTAATAGACCCCTATAAGAAAAAGCTGCGCAAACAAAGTGATTTCTCTCTCTCTCTCTCTCTCTCTATATATATATATATATATATGTTCTTCATACTTGGTTCATAAGTGATTTGAATGAGCAATTGTTATCTTGTCTGTATTCATTCTCATTCAAAATTTTGTTTTTGAAAGCAAATATGTATTGCAAACTTGCGTATTGCAAACTCGCACATGATTAATCAACTTTTTGGCAGAAGGTCTGTAATTTTTCTTAACATATTGTGAAGGGTAAATATGTCACCTCATTTGGTACACTTTGGCCATTTCATCGATTCAGCAAAACAGTGACGATTTTTATAAAACGAGCAAAATTGACATGCAATTGTTCTGTGTTTTCCGTATAACATTGCTGTGGTATATATAATTCTTTCTTGTTTGATGGTCATAAGGGCTTATGCACCCATGTGGCATGAAAATAGAGTAATAGACCCCTATAAGAAAGAGCCGCGCGACCAAAGTGATTTCTCTCTCTCTCTCTCTCTCTCTCTCTCTCTCTCTCTGTGTGTGTGTGTGTGTGTGTATATATATATGTATGTGTTCTTCATACTTGGTTCATAAGTGATTTGAATGAGAAATTTTTATCTTGCTTGTCTGTATTCATTCTCATTCAAAATTTTGTTTTTGAAAGTAAATATGTATTGCAAACTCGCACATGATTAATTAACTTTTTGGCTGAAGTTCTGTAATTTTTCTTAACATATTGTGAAGGGTAAATATTGACCCTCATTTGGTATTCTTAGGCCATTTCATCGATTCAGCAAAACAGTGATAACTTCTATAAAACGAGCAAAATTGACATGCAATTAGACAAAATAAGTTTAAGTACTTAATCCTCTCGACCTTTTGGTTGTTTGCATATTGTTCTAAATTTTAATCTTTGTCTGTAGCTGAGAGCCGGGGGCCAGCAGGTAGAGATACATCTCCACTGGCGAAGACTTAAAATGATGACCAAAAAGATGAAGTACAGCATTGACAATCAAACATCAACTCATATTGGATTTCATTTTCCTGTACTGGAACTACCTGTAAATTTAATATATGAGGTGCTCTCAAGGCTTTCCCTGAAAACCATATTCAGTTGCAAATGTGTTTGCACAACATTCCTTAAGCTACTCGAGGATCCTTATTTTGCTGAAATCCATCTTGTTAATGCATCTAGTACTACTGCAAGCCTCGTATTCCAAGAGTGCTTTGGCCCCACTGGACCTGTTTCTATGTCTATGCTTGACCTTAATGAAACCCGGTCCACCTCCCCCTGCAGCACTGATCATAGTCACTGTCAAGGTATAGACCTCCCAATAACCAAACCAAATCTTAAATTCTGCTACCTCACTGATAAAATGAATCTTGTTGGTTCATGTAATGGGTTGATATGTTTGTACAAAAGCGCACCTCGCAGGCCTCTTTACTGCATTTGTAACCCTATTCTTGGCGAATACACCATTCTTCCTCACCCAACTCCAACAACTCCGTTTTATAGTTACCTTCAGAATGCTGGGTTTGGTTTTTGCCCCAAAACTAAGCAGTACAAAGTTGTTCGCTTAATGGTGTCCTATGATCCCTCCATGGCCTTCGCTTCAAGAACAACAGTGGCCGAGGTGCACACACTCGGCACACAATCCTGGAGAAAGATTGAGGATGCCCCATGCCCAAGGACAGGATTGTCCTTTGATCCTTTCCTCAATGGCTCCCTTCATTGGGTTACTGATAGGGAAAGTGCTCCTGATCTTATATGTTCGTTTAATTTAGAGACGGAGAAATTTCAACAGGTCCCACCACCCTCTCACTTTGACTTGGATTATTTAAGCAAGATCTCTTGGATCAATGTTGGGTCACTAAGAGGGTGTCTTTGTTTATGCTATATTTTTGAGGGAGTTAAGTTTTCCGTTTGGGTGATGAAGGAAAATGGTTTCAACAAGTGTTGGACTAATGAGTTTTGCATCAACTTCAGATTTTATGGCGGGTTAAAAGCGGAGGACTTGCATCATCCGATTAAGTTTATGGAGAATGAGAATGGAGGAGAACTGTGTCTTTTGTGTAATAACGTTTCTCTGATTTTTTACAGTCCTAAGAAGAGAACTTTCAGGGATTTGGGGGATTTTGCACTGGCGAAGACTGACATTATTGCTCACACTCCGAGCTTTATATCTCTCAAGGACGCTGTGGTGGTGGGCAAAAATCTGAAAGTGAAGAAGTTCAAATGGGGAAAGCATGTTTCTAATTTGAGGTTTTAGCACATCTTTCTTTCTTTCTTTCATTGGTTATGAGAGAGCATTGCGGTTTTATATATGGCCTGTGTTTTCTTCAGCAAACCAGTTAGTTTTCATACCGAAACAATCATGAGACAAGGATCCTCAACTAGCTAATTTTGTATTGTAGTAGTTGCCAGTTGGTTCAGTCCTTTGTTTTCCTACATTTTCTTGATATATAGCGATGGAAATACTTCCTATCGGGGGAGGGTAATAGAGTCAGAATTGAATCTGGGAGATTCACATCTGGAACATTCAGGTATGGCGAAGGGTCCTCAACCAGCTAATACCCCCACACAATGCTCTCAGTCTTCAATATAATGGTACAAAAAAGGGCAAGACACTGGCGTGTTTTAAATTTTAAATTGGTTATATGATATCTGGATCAAAAGAAAACTACAGTTGTTTTTAGCTATAAAACACCCCAAAAATATTTATTTTGTTCGTTCTATTTCTTTTTCATTCTTTTGAAGTTAATTGCCTCTCTATAATTTTTCATTATTTTTATAATAAAGAAGAGAAGTTTTGGTAACTTGAAGGAGTCAAATTGCATGTTTGATCACAATGTCTCTTTGTTTTTATTGCATTTATGGTAATCAATAGTAAAAATGATCTTTTTGATCTATTGGGCAAATGCGGAGCCATTGTTTAAAAGAAAATTCTTCACTCACAAGGTAATAATCAAACTAAAATAACAAAATTTCGGAAAGTGTTTGAAGTTGATAAATGTGAAGCTATCTTTACTTCTCTCTTGGGGCATTAATGAGTTTTAGTTGTGTTTGTTGTTACCTTCTACTTTCATCAATTTACGTTATGTGGTAGAAATGGTGTTTGTTCTCTCACGTTTTGATGTTGAGTTGGATTAAAGTTCAAGTTCAGTAGGAATGGAATTCAGATTTCTATTAAGAGATAAAAAGTGGTGTTTGTTTTCTTACCTTTCAATGCTGAATGTATTAAAATTCAATAGTAGGAGTCTAGTCCTATGCGGCATGCTTAATTTTTCTGAACTCTTTTTTTCCAATGATACCCCTTTCTTTTTATTCATTGCTTATTTTTGAATATCGTAGGATCAAATTGTGAAATGTATGCTTTCAGCATTCAGACCCAAATAACATCAAACACATTTTCAGAGGTTCATTCAGCATTAGCATTTTCAGAATTGAGCATAGGGTTAAATAAAAGAACAGCCCATTAAGGGGGCTATAGTTAGTAGTTATAATTTTAGTAAGTGATACTACAAAATTTGATTTTCATTTAAGGAAATGTCAAGTGGTGAAAATTTTGATAGCATTCCAGTTGTTTCACCTACTCCTCCTTCAAGCTATATCAAATAACAGGATTGAATGACATTATGTTCATGATTCCTTTCTTTTTGTTCCTTTCAAATGTTGTAGGCTCAGCAATTAAATTTCTCTATCGTTTTTGTTGGTACAAAACTTTACTCAACATTTTATTGTCTTCAATCTGAAATAAGAATTAATTCCCCATTCCAGTGACAATAGAGACATTCTAGTTTCTACCAGAATATGTCTAATAAAAGTTTGGAGAATCCTTCTTAATAATTTTCCTTGCTAATCTATGGTTACTAAGTATCTTTCTTTCCCGAACAGGGTATTCATTTTGTTACGAGAGATTTATTTCATTATACCTATGGTTATTATTGTTAATTAACACATTGTATTCTAAAAGTTAACACGTTTGTAGTATTTTTTTGTAGCTTGTGAATAAAATTATCACGATATACCACGATGATATTGGGAACCTGTGAACTGCCATGCCTTATATAGGTATGTAAATATGTATACGCAGTTTACTTTATGGCTGCTTGATCCGATAACTATATATTCATCTATTGATTTTCACATTCATTTCATTCTTGAATTTGGGGCCATGCAATGTTGTGGAGGGGTTTAGCTGCTCCCGAAACTTGCCATCACACTTTGGCATACAGGTGGAAGTCGTGGTCATTTGTTTAACATTAAGCATTCATGTATTGATTGGTGCCTTCAAAAAATACACCATTCCTGTACTTTTTTAGCTTCCATTTTTCGTTTTACCATTAACTCATTGTGTCATGCATATTAAATACAGGGGATTTCGAGGGATCAAGGGAGTATTATATAGAACAAAGGGGTAAAGATTAATGCCTTTTGGACCAAGTTAGCTTTCATATGCATCGTCCAGCTTTGTTATGTAATTTTCAAATTAGATTGCTATCGGTATATATAATTCTTTCATGGTTGATGGTCGTAAGGGCTGCTTATCTCCTTTTACAATTAAAAAAATACTGATTCTACAACACCCCCAACCCGAGCCAAATCAATTACCTGGTCCGCCTCTGATGATAAGTGTTTGGGCTGCGGTTTTGTTAGGTTTTTTATATGCTGTGAAGGGTAAATAATGATGCTCATTTGGTATAGTTAGGTGATTTTCAAAGTTTTAGTGATACTATGACTTCTATAAAACTAGTGACGCTGACACTAATCAGATAAAATAAGTTTAAACTCTTTAATCTCCCGAGCCTTTGGTCGTTTGTGTAGGGTTCAAAATTTTTACATTTGCAACAGGTAGAGATACTTCTCTGCTGGCAAAGATTTAAAAAGATAAACCAAAAAGGAGGTAGTACGGCATGACGCATTAAATCCTCTTAGACTGCATTTTCCTTTACTGGAACTGCCTGAACACCTAGTGTATGAAGTACACTCTAGGCTTATCCCACCACTGCCAGCCTCATGTTCCAAGAGAGCTTTGGCCCCACTGGACCTATTTCCATGTCTATGCTTGATCTTAACAAAACATGGTCCACCTCCCCGCCCATCCTTTCCGAGTGTTGCCTAAAAAGAAACAGTCGAGTTCTCTATTTAATGCGCTTCTTCAAGTTCGTCTCTTATCTACATCTTTTCCAGTTTGGACTCCCTAATTTCTCTCAATAAGCAGCCATCGAGTTCTTTATTCAACGCGCGCCTCTTCTTATTATTGCATTAAGTAACTCTAAGCCCTAATCACACCTCTCTCATGCTCATGAGTACAACTGTCTCTTCTTTCCTTCACCTCTACATTAATTTAGTAATTAAACAAGCATTGCTTCTTTAGCTTCACCGTTTTCATTTCTAGTGTGCAGGTGTATTTTTCCTTCACCTTGTTCTTCAAAATTAGTTACCAAACAAACCCTTGTGCAGAAAAAGTAATGTTGCCATTTCCGTGGCTATCACATCTTTTTGAAAATTGATGACAGATTCTCAGTAACGTTTCATTTTGTAAGTCTTTTCATTCCATTAATTTCACCTTTTTAATTTCTAGGGAATAAAACGTTTGCCTCATCAATTTTTTAGATCTGATTTGTTTAAGATGAAAATCTATTGCCAATTATAGGGAAGAGGCAGGTGTATTTTTCATTCTCTTCATACTTGAAAATTAATCAAGTAGTTTTGATGTTTCCATAGCTATTGCATCTTTGTGAAAATTGATTTCAGAATCTCCGTAATGTTCCATTTTGCTTATTACTGTTGTGTAAGTCATTAATTTTTTAATTTAAAATAAGAGATTAACTTTGTCTATGGATATTCTAACAATTTTTGAAATATATGTTTATTGTAGGAATAATTTATTGTTCGGGTATCACAATGGGTACTTTCTCGCCTTTTGAACTCATCGCTATATATACTCTCCGTTTATCACAGGTATGTATGAAATTAAAGATTTTAAAGCTAATTATATTTCACTAATTCAACATAGTTTAGATTATCAACACAAGATGTTATTAGATCAACTGTGAGTGAATTAGTATACGAACGGTGAGAAGTATTCTCCAATGTGAGAGATTTTGGATTCGGTATTATGGGCTTTTAAATGATTACTATCACAGGCAACACAACGTATTTACTATTCGCATGTTTTCCCATGACAATTCACCTTCTTATATATATATATATTTATAATTCTCCTTTCGTATTAAATTGTTAGGCACGCTTTAACTTCAATTGTTTTTTAGGAAAACACGAATTGCAATCCAATCAAACAGTCGGGAATACAATTGGTTTAGTATTGTGACATTTAGGCTCCCTTTGATTGCAAGGTGGAAAAGGAAAATAAATTAAGTTAGTTTTGGTGAAAAGATGGAAAATAAGTTGAGTGATAGATGTGACATCCTCTTGATTTTTAAGTTTTTCCATGAATAAATTTTCTTTGCTTGGTGGTGAGTAAAAATTTTCCACCAAAAATATTGAAGGATGAAATACATATACTCATAAAATGAATAACATCTCTCACCTTATTTTCTACCTTTTCACACAAACTACCTAAGTTTATTTTCTTTTTCCATCTTTGCAATCAAATAGAGCCTTACTGCATTGACTTCGCCGTGCAAAATGAAAATGATGGACTTATCCAGTTGGGATGGGGTAGTTTGTGTTTCTTCAAGTACTATAAAGTTCAAATCACAATCGTTCATTGCAGTAATTTCTGCAGTTTTCTTTGACATAGCCTGTCCAATTACTCGAAGTTTTTGAAATTTCTAATTAGGTAATTAATGCTATTCTTCTGTTTCCTTCTGTTGGTTTTTCTCACCCAGGTTGATTCTTGAAGGCAATTCAAGAAAGATCAACCACAATACGATAATGCAATAGAAGCTTGGCATTCTTTGGTTAGCATTTTCTATTTTGTGAATTTTGTTTACGTCTTGATTCTTTGTTTTTTTATCTTGAATCCCTATATTAGAAATGCCTATTGGCTTTTTTTTGGAAAAATGCCTTTAGAAGTACGGTTGGAACCACAGAAAAATATACTAAAACAAATTGCTTTCTTACTTAACAAACATAATAGCTTCTACAGTGTGCTTGAGAGTGTTCAGTTTTTTCAACCTTGATATTTCTTATGCTTAGGCTCCATTTGATAGGAACATGGAAAATGATAACAAAAAACAACTAATTTGGGTGAAAAAAAAAAGCAATTAATATAAGAACATGCTCAAAATAATTAACCTAACCGACGAATTTGTTTTCTCCGCATTTTTATAATAGAAAAATCCATTAAATGCAAGATTAGAATTCGTATTTATGTGTTTACGCCCAAAATGTTATAAATTTTACCTATAGAAAAAAAATTGAAGGGACCAATAAAAGGGTGCTACTCAAATTTTCAAATCCCTAAGGTGGGGTAGTATTCAAAATTTTAAAAATCTCGTGCCCCTGACATCCGCCACTAGTTTTCATTGCAGCGGATCGTCTTAATGTTATTTTTAGTTAGAACATGCTCAACTTTAACGTTTTAATTGATTATATTTTTTAAACAGAGTAATTTTTTAATTGATTATATTTTTTTCAGATGCTAAGAAGGCCGATTGATGATGTTAGAAGGCTTGGAACTGATACACGAGACTTAATTTTAGATTGTATAATTGGTTAGCAACATTTTTAAGTTATATCATTTAAGGCTTGGAACTGATATCTATTTTATATCACTTCGATTAATGAAAGTGTGTACTTTATTTTGTCTCCTCGTTTAAATACTTTCTAGATTTTATGTGCCTACTATTTGTTGTTACCTTCCTTGACCTTCACTTCAAGAACAACCGTGGCTTATGTACACATGCTCGACACAAAATCGTGGCAGAAGTTTGAGGATGCCCCACGCCTGAGTACTCTGTTACCCTTTGATCCTTTTCTCAATGGCTCCCTTCATTGGGTTACTGATGGTCGAAGAGCTTCCGATCTTATATATTAGTTCGATTTAGAGACTTTGAAATTTCAATCCGGTTGGGTGCGGAAGGAAAATGATTCAACTAGTGTTGAAGTAACGAGTTTTCCATTGACATCAGATTCTATTGTGGGTTAAGAGCAGTGGATTTGCATCAAACAATAAACCGATTAAGTTCACAGAGAATGAGAATGGAGGAGAACTGTGTCTTTTATGTAATAAAATTTCTCGGGTTTTTCAGAGTCCTAAGAAGAGAACATTCAGGGATTGGGGACTTTGGGACTAGCAAAGACCAACATTATTGCATAAGCTCCAAAGTTTTATATCTCTCAAGGACGTCGTGGCAATGGCTAAATATCTGCCAGTGAAGAACTTCAAATGGGAAAGCATCATCTTTCTGCTTTGAGGTTTTAGTACTTTTTTGGTATGTGAAAGCAGTGCGGCTTTATGGACCATGTTTTCTTCAATAAACCAGTTAGTTTTGATACCAAGAAAAGAATCATGAAGCAAGCCTCAGTAACATTATACATCTTTGTTGGATAATATGGTATTGTGGCAGCTGGTTCGGTCTTTTTCCTGCCTTTTTCTTGATATGTACCAATGGAACATTCAGGTACAGCGAAGGGTGTTCAACCTGCTCTGCTGTTAATCTTCACCCTTCTCTGCTGTTAATCTTCACTATATTGGTACGAAAAAGAGACAAGACACTGATACATTCCAAATTTTATTGTTATATAATTGTGTCTCTATATTATTGTTCTTTTTCCAATGTAGCTTGTGCTTAATTTATGATCGACAAAGAAAATGGAAGAGAAGTAAACAGTAGAACCAACAATCAAATTGAATAGGCAGAAAACTAAACACGTTAGCAGTTACTTTATTTCAGAAATCTCGGTTCATTCGGAGATAATTTATGACAAGGAAAATAGAAGAAAAATAAACGAAAGAACATACTATCGTATTGAATTGGCTGAAAATGGTTTCTTACATGTTGGTTCCATTAGCAGAATTTTAATCCAGAAATCTCGGTTCAACCGGAGATGTAACCATAAAAATATATCTGGAAACAAGGCTGAGCTCAAATATGAATACGAATTCAGAAGCAATTGGTATTCTCATTCTCATTTTTCCCAACTCGAATCATTCGGGCACAAAAATGGGGTGATTTCCAAAGTGGAAACAGGTAAAAGAAAAACATGTGTGGCTGCTGGGATTCGAGCCCAGGTCTCCACGGCCACAACGTGGAATTCTCACCACTAAACTACAGCCACATGTTATTAAAAAGTCTACTATAATCTTTAGATTTGTAACAAGTTGTCTACAGAGTGAAATTCCACCATACTTTTCTTCGAGTTTGATATACACGCATACAAAACTAATGAGTGACTTGGAACCTGTATTTTGGGAAAGAGGGTGGGTTTAAAGGACTCCTATAATTATATCTAAAAAAAATATGCACTTTTTGTCTTAACCTAAAACACCCTTTTTCTATTTCATTCTTCTTTATTTGTTTTTTATCTAAAAAATATCATTTAATTACCACCGGCCGACACTACTGTCTGCCATTGCTAGAATGCTGAGGACTCACTAGAGTTTCGGCAACCATTGCAGAAGACCTCACCGGAACTCCGGCTACCATTATGGAGTGTATAGTGGTCTTGTCAAAGCTCTACATAGGTAGTGCAAATCCATTTTTTTTTTTTGCACTAAATTTTCAGGCAACTTATAGTTTTTAGGTGCAAATCCATTTTTGCATTAAATCCAAGAGCATTACAAATTTGTTTTTACAATAAATTCACAAATGTCTAATGATTAGATTTTAGTGTAAATATATTTTTGCTTTACATCCTAGAAACAAAATATAAATTTAAATCTACAAGTAATTAAAAATGTAGATTTGAGTGCAAATCCAATGATCATTGGGCCACGGCAGTGGGCAGTGGTAACAGAAGTGGTTGGTGTGGCCTAACGACTGCTAAAAAAACAAAAGAAGTAAAAACTTGCGGCAAGAGTATAATTAACCATTTAAAAAAGGGTGCGTCCTTTTAGTAAGTTATGATTACAAAATATCCTTGTAACTAGCACAAAGTGTACAAGAAGTATTCTGTGTAATATGAAATTGTTAAGTGTTCTCGACTTGTATGGATCCATTTTAATTTCTCTTTGGAAAGTTGAATTTGAAGCTCATGTTTTTATATCATCACATATTTCCCGTCTATGCATTCAAAAACAATATGAACTACAAAAATTTAATATACGTTTTATTCTCTTAATTAATTTTATGGCATCTGTGAGAAAATTGGACTACAACCTAAACGAGAATAAACTTTAGACTAAATCCTATAGTTTGGGTAACAAAGTGAAATTAGTTGAAAACTTCAAGATAAAAAAGTTATTATGACTTAACTAATTTACAAATTAGACAACTTACGGAACTAACGGACTGATCGGGCTCTTCTAAGATAAGACCATTTTAAAATAGAGTTGAAGAAATCTAGATTATTCGTTTAAAGTGGAATGGCGAACTTTTTACAATTACATTACTAAGTCTTAACTAATCTAATCTACAAATTAGACAATTAACTTACTGAATTAATGGACGAACCGCTGCTCCTCTAAAGTGAGATCACTCTAGAGTACTATAGTTGGAGAGATTTAGATTAATTATTTGTATAAAAGTGGACGGTGATGATTTTTATAAGTAGCTTCTATAAAACGGGCGGACACAATAAGAAATTTGATAACCCAACACTTAATTATATATGTAAACTACATAAAAAAATTATAAACGGAAACTGAAGACTTAAAACAGATAAAGAAAGAATCGATTAAACAGAAACCATTTACTTTTCGCCACAGTAATCATTAAAACAATGTTCTCTTACACTAATTAATAAAATTCCTTTTTAATTTCTTTGAAGATTTATACACCATAATAGAAAAAAAGCCATTAAATTACTCCCAATCTGGCTCAACAGGCATCTGAAAACGGCACAACGGACACAGATGACTCTTCTCCAGCCACTCAACTATGCAGCCTGTGTGATAATAATGCGAGCACGGCAAACGCGCTACTTCAGAACCAACCGCAAACTCTTCCAAGCATACGCTGCAACTACTCTCCTTCAAGCTCAGCCCTGCAGTCGTCTTCTCCAATTCTTGAATCGATGATCTGCTCGCACCTTTGTACACGGGCACTCCTTCTTCCACGAAAAACCAGTCGTCGACATCCGTGATTATCAACTCATCATCAATATCTTGGTTAACGTTGGAAAGGGCCACCCCAATCTCCACCAGAATAGGTCTAATCCTCCCGCAGTTTTTCCAAGACTCACTTGCCAAACGTTCTGCGATCAAGTATATTTGTTCGATTATTGACCAGTGGATAGTTGGCCTCGGGATATTCAAACTTCCGAGCTTGTCAGATATTTCCTGGAAGGCTAACACCGCATCTGTTTCGGACAATAGAAGATCGCGACGTAGCTGGAGTGATGTGGTTATGTGTGGGGCGAAACACGAAACTACTTCTTCCCTAAAGAAACTGCCATCTGGATTTGGACGCAAACGCAGGCTTCTGACGACACGGTGAAGTTCAAACTGGATGATGAACAAATCTGGTGGCAGCGTACGGAGGTCTACGCCATTATTGGGAGTTACATTCCATGATTCGACGTCCACCATAATTCTAACTATATGTACTTAACAACTATACTATTCTAGTTTGAGAGAAAGAATTGAGAGAATTGAGAGAAACGAAGTGAATTGTGATTTATGTAAGCTTAATATATAGCTAGAGATGTTTATATATGTCAAGTAGAAAATATATAGAAATTGGGTTTCCAAATCCAAATGGGATTAAGTTTATTAAAAAGGAAGTGGAAATAGAAGTTAGATTTCCAAATCAAAATAGGAATAAGTTTGCTAACTTGGTGGCTAATTTATCCATTTGAATTCACCAGGATATCACTACTACTACTACTACTACTACTACTACTACTATATACTACAAAAAAATAAAAAATAAAAAATAAAATAATAATAATTAAAAAAATAAAATAAAAATAAAATTAATATTAGCTAGGGTCATTGGGTTGTATGTATGAATTTAGAGGAGAAAGTGATGATACAAACTTTTTTAACAATTTTTTTTTTCTTGCCAACTCATTATTTTTATAAATGCAAATGCCTTTTAGCATTATTTTCAGTTCTCAAAATTTAAAATACAATCACATAATTAATTTCCTTGAATGCTACTATACACAATTCTTTTTTGGAATATCAACAAAGTAATCTATATATTCAATTAAACTTGGGGCAATTAAAAAAAAGGGCTTATTAGAGAAAGATTTTCACACTAAGGCCAAGGAATAATTTTTTTTTAAATAAAGGGCCTATTTTTTTATTTTATTGATAATATGACATGTGTCTTTTTTTTTTTTCATTATAAAATGACATCCCAACCCTTAAAATAAACTAAAAAAATACCAATATGCATTAAAATATGGACTGCAATATGAACTTTGCAGTCTATATTTCACTGCAATATGCACTTTGCACTCCATATTTTATTGCAATATGAACTTTGCAGTACATATTTCACTGCAATGTGAACTTTGCAGTCGATATTTTTAGTGCAAAGTTCATATTGCAGTGTATATTTTACTGCAATGTGAACTTTGCAGTCCATATTTTTAGTGCAAAGTTCATATTGCAGTCCATATTTCACTGCAATATGAACTTTGCAGTCCATATTTCACTGCAATATGAACTTTGCAGTCCATATTTTTTGTGCAAATTTCATAAAAAGGGGTAATTTAGGTAATACATAACATGTTTTTATTAATTAAATGATATTTAAATTTATTCAAATGCATTCATTTAAAATATAAAACAAAATAGGCCTCTTACACTAATTACCAATTAAAAATAGGCCATTCATTCAAAAAAATATTATTCATTGGATTTTTGGTAAAAATCAATGTATAATAAGCCCTTCTACCTAATTTCTAGATTAAACTTTAACTAAAATATTTTAAAATTTCTTTATAAAATTACTTTTTGTAATGAAATATATTAGTATGTATAATGGAGGTTATGATTCTAACAACAAATTTTCTTGCCAACTTTGTCGCTCTACGTGTAAATTTCACTGGTATATTTTTTGCAAACTTATAGTTAACTTCTCAATTTTGACGTAATATTTTTTTTTTGGCAAATCATTAGTGAACCAATTTTAAGTTAGATTAGGCAACCAAATTTGATAATTTTAACTTTGTCCTATTAATTTTTTGTAAAGGGAAGTTTAACTCTCTCTCTCTCTTGTATTACATATAACAACTAATTAAACCCTCCTACCCTAGTTGAAACTCGAACCCGTGATGTACCGGATCCAGTTGGTCACCTTTCTATTAAGTACCCGTATGAAAAGTTCAAGTTTCCTTTTGAGACATAATCAATGTTCCAAAACTTACTATAGAAAACAACTGTGCTCTAAATCTTGATTGTGATGAAATAATGCATTTTAAAAAATTGTTAAAATCAAACATCAATTCTTAATTAGGCATTGGGGACTATTTTGTTCTTTCGGTATGTGCCCCGAAGTGTTTTTCACACTTGAATTGTATTGGAACTAATCCCCCCTTGAAAAATTGATTATTTGTGACCACAAGTACTTCTAGCAAGAATCGAACTCTTACTGTGCAGTTTAGTTTATACTGGCGGTTTATGGAAATTGAAAATTTCAGTAAATTGTCGTGAATGTAAAATTTTCACATCAAATTTCAGAATTTAAATTTAATCCAACTTTTTTTACTCGTGTCTCTCTTTGACCATCGCTCACTAATACTTTTCTCTCTCCAATTACAGATTAGAATTTTATGAATTTTTTAAAGAAATTGAAAATCATGAGATTAATTCACAAATTCTTAGTTAAATATAGAAAAAAGCACTTATAGTAAAAACTAAAAGATCTAAGGACGGATTACAGATAATGCATTCAAGAACGGAGCTTTGAATTACTCAATCGAGTGGTGCTATCGCTAATCCGAAGGCCGATCGATCATATCGAACTGAGTCGAATTGTTTCATAAAAAAACTAAACCCAAAAGAACCAAAACCAAGTAGATTTGGTTCGGTTTTGGGTTCAGCCTTTACAAACCAGAACCAAACCGAACCGAACCGAACCAAACCAAATTTCCCAGATACTGCCTATTTTAATTTTTTTTAAAGAACCCTAGAATCTATCCCTAATTTTTTGTTGATGAAGGCATATAAGATTAGCTGTACCTTTATACACACTTTGTCGTAGTGCTAAACTATTTGGCTGTACACACAGTTCATGTTAGGTTGAAGTTTCCCATTTTGTTTGATTTGTTTCTTAATGTGCTACTGCCATTGTTTGAGTTCTCCGGAAGAGAGAAAAAAATTGAATCTAATATGAAGCTTGAATTGTGTTGGTTGACAGTAAAATAAATTATTATTTTCAAAACAAAAAAATCATAAAAACTCAAACCAAAACCAAACCAAATAGTTCAATTGATCAAGTCTGGGTCTATGAATTTTAGAAACAGAAAGTGAAAATGAATTTAAAAATTTGGTTCGATTCGGGTCTCTCCAAACTCTATCCCGACTGAAAACCTTAAATTATATCATATGGAGCTAGAGAGCATTAAGGATTTGATCATTAGTTAAACGGATATAAAAAAATAGTTAAAACACAATCCATTTAAGCGCACTATATACGGGCAACTTATAAATGTGAATTTCTACCAAAAACTATCCCTTCTTCCGGAATCTAATAACTAATATTAATAACAGAGCCTTTGCACCAGAGACTGACACGTGGAAGCTTATATCTCTCCCTCACTTTTAAAATCAATACGGTTTCACATAACTAACTCCTCTCTCTCTCTCTCTCTCTCTCAACTGCCTTCTCTCTCTTCCAAAAATCTATATTTGGACACGTGTCCATTACTAACCGCCTCTATCTCTATCCTCTACTAATCGTCTCTATCTTTCTCCTCGATCTTTCAAATTTTACCACCTCTCTCCAAAAACTGTTCTCTCTCTCTCTCTTATTATTTATCCCCTCTCTTTCTCTTTCTGTGTAAATTGTTGTGTAAATTGTTAAAAATACTTTCTCATATTTCTCTCAAATATTAAATCGTTTCATTCTTCAATCGGGCTTTTTTTTTTGTGAGAACATAAACAATATCTTTCAACACACAAGGTTAATATTTTACTTTTATACTTTTGTTTTCTTTTTCCTTTACCCCTTTGTACACATAAGTTGGAATTTGAATTCTAGAAATACATTGGAGATAAAAGAGTCAATCAAGGGCCGAAATGAAAATGTCCTAATTGTTGAGAGATGCAAGATGGAAAATGTATGAATGTAAACATTTGTGGTTGTAGAAATCGAGCACACAGTAATCAAGAGGGGAAGGGAAAAAATATATATACTGACAGAGATAAAAGATATACATATTTATAGATAGAAAAAATATAATTATGAAATATATACATATATGAGCATGAGAACATGCAAACACAGCATATATATATATGTGTGTGTGTTACCGATTCAATGTAATAGTGGTTTTACTCATAGAAAATGAGAGATGAATGCAAAGGAAGATATACATATAGCTAAATCTTACAAATATGTGAGAATAATTTGTTGGGATTTGATTCTGTTGATTGCTGTAGTTTTATATACACTTTCTCTTTTCATACTTTCAAATGGAATAAGGCAGTTGAGTTTTAGAAAATTTGTTTTTTTAAAAGAAAATAGAAATAAATATATATTAATAGAGTTTGATTGTAGTTTTATATACAATTTCTCTTTTCAAACTTTCAAATCGAATAAGGGCAATTGAGTTTTAGAGAATTTATTTTTGGAAAATGCTTATCTAAAAGTCTGTAAGTTTTATGATAAACTTACAGACGAATTATGGTCACATATTTGGTCAAATACTTTGACTGGATAAGCTTTCAAATTTTTTAATTTTGAATTTTTATCATATTTTTATATTATTAATATTTTAACTTCTAAAAATAGAAATGTCACTTTAAACAATATTTTTATGACCCAACTTTTACCCTATATTTATATTATTAATATTTTTAACTCCTAAAAGATAGAAGCATTTACTTTAGATAATATTTAAGGAATTAATATTAATTATTTCATCTAGGCTCCGTTTGGTAATAACATGAAAAAAAAATACTTGATTTGTATGAGGAGCATCATTAATGATTTGTCGATGCAATCATTGAGAATTGAAACTAGAAAAATTATTTAAAGTAGTAACATAATTTATTTATTTTTAAAAACCTACATGATCTTAACATAAATAAAAACTAATAAAATTAAAGAACGCAATAAATTCCTGTATTTTTATTGTAATATTTTAAATTAATAATCAAATATTTATGTAATAGTGTTCTAATTAATGGTTTAGTTTTAAATAAATCAAATTCATCTTTTATAGGAGAAATATTTGATAAAAAGGAAGACTATGTAAAAGACGAAAATACTAAATGCAACGTTATTTTGAGTAGGCAGAATTTTCAAAATCTCAACCTTTGAGCGGATTACGAAATCTGCTAATCTACGAAATTTCACAAGATCACAATATTCCTAAATTATCTAAATCACGTGATTTACCAAATCACAACTCAAAATCACGCCAAAAGAACATACCCTTAACATCTTTTACTAATTTTAATAGTTTAATAACTTTAGTTTTAAAGCCTCTCTATAGATATAAAAAAAAATTAAAAAATTATATACATGAGCATATCCTATTTTTAATTAGTAATGAAGAAATTTAATTTAACTTTAATACAAATGTCAGATAGATGAATTTGTGTAAAAAACAAAATAGAATATTAATTTTGTAATTATGAATTTAATAATAGTAGATTTTTATTTCAAAACTAAATATAGAATTTGAGTAAAAGTATATATCTTTCTCAAATTTGTGGTTTAAAATTGTCTGTAAGTTTAAAAACTTACAGCGTCTTTCATAGAAAAGAAAAGATTAAAACAAAGGAAGATGTCGGTAATTTTAAATACTATATTTAATATTTAAATGATACTTAAATATTAATTTTGTGCATATCCTGTTGGTATATACTTAAATATTTAAATGATACTTAAATATTAAATATAGTAGTTAAATATATTGACTTCATAGTATTTAAATATTAATTTAGTGCGTATAATATTTAAATGATACTTATGTAATCTTAAATATATCGGTAATTGATTTTATTTAATATAGTTACTTTTTAAGTTAATTTACTTTTAAAAACTAAACAAAAAATTCCATTACGCCTTGATATTGTTTTTTAATATTAATATTTAATACACTTGTGATTTTATTAACGGGAAGTAAAAGGATATTAAGTGGTTTATTTTTTTTATCAAAATGATCTTATTCATAAATTAAATGTTTGATTATCCCCACTTAAGAGTTTAATTATATTATTTCATGTGGTCTAAATAGCAAAAAAGTGAATCACATGAGATTATTTGAAAGATTGAGTTTAATTAAAAAATAAATCATTCTAGTTTAATTGAATGTGAATTAAGTAAATCACATGATATTATTTGAAAGATTGTGATTAATTAGTTAAGAGTTAATCTGATTAATAATTTAAGAGTTAATCTTTAAGATGTTGAGAGTGGAAACTATATTTACTGTTAATTAATAAAAACAAAAAAAATCCCGACGTGTCTATATTTAAATGATACTTATTATATATTACACTTTATCTTTTCAAACTTTCAAATCGATAAAGGCAGTTGAGTTTTAGAGATTTTTTTAAAAAAATAATAAATAAAAATGAATATCTATAAGAGTTGTATTAAAAAACTTTGGTTATTTAACTGTTATAATTTCTTACAAATTTGATAACTTCCTCATGTATAATATTGTGCTATTTTTACTAGCTAATATTATAAAATAATTAAAACGTAATCATAAAACGCCCGTGCAACGCGTGGGTTACAAAACTAGTCTAAAGATAATAATAAAACAATATATGTTGTCTTGGGCTATTAACATTCTTTTCATTTTCTTTGAAGATTTAATCTAATATATATTCTTTTAAATTTCATTAAAGATTTAATCATATATATAAGATATATGAAAGGGATCAAAAATATCATCTCCGAGGTTTGACCTGTATATTGACCGAGCTCTTGGCATGTGGCCGAGCTCGGCACAGAAGTTTGTCAAAGCCTTTCTAAAAGCTTGACATGTGGCAGCAATAGCAAGAAGCGCGTGCCCCATGACCAGTAACAACCCTATCCAACATTTCCCACCATTTTCTCCACTTCCCCAGATCATGGAGAGTGGATTCTATCACTCTTTTAGTTCCTTGAATCTATAAAAGGTACTGACTCTTGGCATTTCAGATCATCATAAATTCATCAAGTATCATAATAATTAACCATATTATGTAATCATCTTTATCCCTATTAATAAAATATTAGCATCATCACTAATGGGTAGAATAAATTAACCAGACCATCTAGTGGCCGGGAGAACCACTCTTACCAAAAATTTGTGTGTTCTTATCCCTTTTATGATACTTACTGGGCTTATTTTTGTTTGTGATCGGTGACATTTCTTACCCAAAGATTTGTTGCCCTTACAATATATATAGCTAATCAATTATTGCCTTCGGGGTCAAATGACATCTGAAAGCAGCACAAAGGACAGATATTACTGTTCTAAACCCTCTCCTCCAGCAATTCCCTGATTGGTAATCAAACCTCATCATCCAAATCTGAACCTCCTCCGGCGTTTTCACCGGCCAAAATGTACGGGATTCTCTCTCTTACAAGCATAATTTAGTCCAATCGTCAACCAAAAAACAAAGATCTACTAGCAAAGAGTAGAGTAACAGACAAGTGCCCGATAAAATCGAAGACTGGCATTACCTCGATCTCAATCTTCAGAAACTGAGAATGAAGAGAACGAAACAGAAATCTGATCATGGTACTATTACGAGTGATTAGGGCTCAGTTGAAACCCTAGAAAGGTGCGATTGAGAGAGAAGTGATGGAGTGATTGGGAAATCAAACCCTAGAGGTGCGAATTTTGTGAGATTAATGATGATGGTGAGATATATGTATAGGGCTGATGGTGACAATAGGGCTCAGTCGAAATCTAGCGGTGCTATTGAACAATGGAGCCGTCAAGAGATTGATGGATAAAAGGTATTTTAATGGAGAGAAGGAGTTAGAGCGAGTTTGATTGGCAATATTTTTTATTTGATTTAATAATTTAAGGTGTTTGATTGATTTTTTTTTTTTATGCAATTAAATTTTAACTTTTGGCTCACACATGTGCATTTTCAAGGCAATTGAGGAAAATGTTTTCTTTAGGGTAGGTGGTTTTTTGTTTTTCCATGCTTGGGCACAGTTCACGAGACAAGATTTTTACCATTTTTTACATTAAAAATGCCATAACTTAAAATATAAAATTCAAAATAATATAAAAATTCAATATTTAAAATCTACTAATCAAGATCAATTAAACAAGATCCATCATGACTATATAATTATATAAAAAACAATACCAATAATTTTTTCTACATTAAAAATGCCATAATACAACCAAAATTTTTCGGGTAGAAAATTAAAGCAATCAAACACACTAAACTACATTTTCCATGCAACTTAATTTTAGGAAATTCAATTGCATGTAACTTATTTTCTTTTCATACAAATTCCATGCTTGTAATCAAACGCACCCTTAATTCTTTGTGAATAATGTTCGATGAGCACCACATGGCACATTTGAATGATTTGGAAAAATAAAATAGAGACATTTGTACGAATAACAAGAAGTTGAGTATGGGGGCGGGTTTGGTCATTATCAAATCCGACCCGTATGTACACTAGCCTATTTTCAATTTGAGATATTTTTTTTTGTTTTTAAAATTCGAACCCGCCCCGCAGGCATGTCTAGGAGTCTCGCCCCGACTCGACCCGAATTATTATTAATATTATAAAAAATAAAAAAAGGGAGGTGTTAATGTATTAATGTATGTATAAATGTGTTAATGTACATGATATGATCTAATAGCCCACAATTGGTCAAAAAATGTCTATTTTTTTTAAATAAATACTATATAATTTTTATATTAATATATTTATATATGCAAGCTGGTTGGGTTGGATTTTTAGTAGGCAAAATCCTAACCCACTGATAAGTGCCCAAAATTGTTATTTTAACCCGCAAATAATATTTTGTTATAATATAATTAATGCTTAAATTATGGATGATTAATATTTATTTTGTTATTTTGTAGAAAGAAGTAAATTATAATAAAAAGCCTAAAAATAAGGAAGAAGTCTACTGAAGATCAAAAAGAAGACAAAGAAGAAAGAATATTCCAATTCAATATTCTCTCATAATTTGAATATAACTCCTTATTCTCTCTCTTAATTAGAATCCTAATTGATCTCAAAGTTTTTATTTTCTTTACAATTCTAGTTTCCTAAATCTTGTAAATTTCTACTTCTTATTCCTATATATAGACCCATTTTCTACACCTAAAGGGAGAAGAAAAAATATATAGAAAATAGATAGGGAAAGTAGATAGAATTTAGATATTATTAGAGAGTTCTAGAGAGAGAAAATCATCCATATACTAGTTGCCGTGCGGCCAAAGTATTGAAGGAGAAGAAGTGGACAGCGTAAAGCCGTGCGGCACACGCTAGTTCGAGTATCATAAACAGAGACGCTTTCTAGCTTTCTAAGTTTTTATAGTTTGTATTTAAATACTTTAATTTTAATTTTAATAATGAATTATTATTTTGTTTTAATGTGTTATTTATTTAATATGCTTGGCTAAATTATCTCCCAAAGGGGAGGGACGAAACCGCCATGGATGTAATGGGCTTAATTTAATTCTAATTGATTTTTAATTATTCGTCCCGAATTAAAATAGATTTTGAAATTACCATTACTATAACGTGTATTTTCTTTCTAGTACTTTAATTGTTTTTAAAATAAAGGAAGTATCTCTTGTGATCACCAATTTGGGGATACAGGCGATGCCTATTTTTGTTTACATTAGTTTTAAAGAAAGAATGATGGTAATTTTGAATTTGTTTATATAGTTGGGATGAATGTTAAAAATATAATTAGATATTTTTTTGTTTATATCCATGGTGGCAAATTCTATTTCCTTGGGATTTTCTATTATTGATTACTTGCTTCTTAATTTAATTTAATTAATTTAGTTTAATTTTTAGTTTCTTAGTTTAGATAATTTCCAAATCAAAATTTAAAAATTGTTTTAATTTGGTTCATAAAATATTGGATTTCGATAAACTCTCCTAAATATTAGTTTGGATTTGGATTGACTCCTACTTAAACGCTATACTAATTTAATTATTTTACATAAAGTAGGGATTTTATCGTATTTAAGCGCAGAATTAAGCAACGATAAATTATTTATAAAAATTCTCCTTAAATCATTGGCGCCGTTGCCGATTTCAAGTTTTATAAATTTCAAGGAAGTCTGAAAAAATCCTATATAGTTTTTAGACCCTCTCCCTCCCTCCCTCCCTATTTCTTTGAAAAAAAAAATAAAATAAAAAAGGTAATCGTGCACTGTTTTTTTTGTTTGAGCCATTGGTTGACAAATTCTTGTTTAAGGAGACCTATTTATTGCTGGGCTGCTGGTCCTTGGCCCTTCATTATAATACATCAAGTGCTCGGCTTTCCTGTTTCAAAAAAAAAAAATATGTATATATATATATATAAACAGAAAGTTCAGAAAGAAAAAAAATAATTAATCGAGCTCTCTTTTCTTCATTCTGCTTGCTCGGTTTTACTTTGAAAAACAGAAAATTAATGCTCCAAAAATCCCAATTATTCGAAAAAAAAAACCAGAAAGTTTTATTCTGATTTTTTTTATTGTTAAAAAAAAAATTTCTGAAAAAAAAAAACAGTTTTATTATTATTATTTTCGTTTTCTGTTTTTACTTTAAAAGTTTAATCTGAAAAAAAAAAAAAAACAGAAACTTTCAAAAAGAAAAAAAAGCAGTTTTATTATTATTATTTTCGTTTTCTGTTTTTACTTTAAAAGTTTAATCTGAAAAAAAAAAACAGAAACTTTCAAAAAGAAAAAAAAGCAGTTTTATTATCATTATTATTTTCGTTTTCTATTTTTATTTCAAAACTTAAATCTGAAAAAAAAAAAAAACAGAGTGATTTATTCTGATTTTCGTTTTTTTTTATTATTGCAAAAACATTATTTTGGAAAAAAAAAAAGAAGAAGCAGTTTTATTCTTATTTTCGTTTTCTTTAATTACTAAAAAAAAACAGAAAGTAAATAAAAAAAATATTTTTTTCTAAATAATTTTTTTTTTTATTATTATTATTTTCGTTTTCTTTTTATTACTATTAAATCTGAAAAAAAAAAAAAAAATAAACAAACAAACAAAAAAAGAGAGGTATTTCCTTCATTATTTGTTTTATTTGTTTTTGCCTTTAGGTTAGATAATTTAGGCGTTTTTAGGTTCCCTCTTACCTTTAGGTTAGATAACTTAGACGCTTTGCACTTGCCCCTCTTTTATTTATTTTTATTTTATTTTATTTGCTTCTTTATTTGTGCATATTTAATTTAGCATTTGCATTAATATATTAGTTAAGGTCAACTTTCCTATCAAGATAAGGATTGGATTTCATCATCAATTCTTGCCCACCTAGGTTAAAAATCACCATGCACTTGTTAAACCCGAGCCTTAAATTCATTTAATCTAAAATTAATTAGACAGTGCAAGATAATTGTTGGCCACTCCAGTGAGTACCTTTTTTAATTTAGCAACGCCTAGGTAAGTTCTGTCAAAACGGCAACTTGCTGTCGAAGGTAGCTGGATTTTAAGTGGAACCGTTTGTGACCCCTCCAGTATTTCCTGGGAACTTAACCGGTTGTTAGATTGGAAGCCTTAACTGGTAAGCTTACAATTTTCTCGATAAGAATAGGATAAGCCTAGCTCATTAATTATATTAAAATTCTCAGCCCTCATTAAATTCATTGCTTTATTAGATTGCCCATAGGATTTGCTTGCAACTAGGATTTTGCATAGTTTATGCAACTTAGAAGTGGACGAATAATTAGAAGATAATTAATCTTTCCACCTGAAAATCTCACAATGGCTAATAATCGTACATTAAATGACCATTTCGCCCCTGTCACCGCTGAGCCTCCTATGTGCATCACCCTTCTAACTACTAATGCAGCTCAATTCGAAATTAGACCTGCCACCATTAACATGCTACCTAAGTTCCATGGCCTTGATAGTGAACAACCATACACTCACTTAGGAAAATTCCTTACAATTTGTAGCACCTTTAAGAACCAAAACTTAAATGATGATGGTGTCAAGCTTAGATTATTTCCTTTATCCTTAGAAGATAAGGCAGCTTCGTGGTTGAACTCTCTTCCTCCTAATTCAATCACAACATGGGAACACCTAGCTAGGAAGTTTATGTCAAAATTTTACCCAATGCAAAAGACTGAATCAATGAGAGATGCTATTAGCACATTTAGAGGTAAAGTAGATGAGGAATTCCATGAGACATGGGAGTGTTTTCATGATTTATTAATCAAATGTCCACACCATGGTTTTGATAAAGCGAGTCTTGTCCATTTCTTCTATAAGGGTCTTTCCCCAATGAATCGTACAATGATCGAATCCATGCATAAAGGTAAATTCAAAGACCAAACTCCTGATCAAGCCTATACATTTTTAGAGGAATTAGCTGAGAGTGCACAAAACTGGAATAGTAGTAGCGAATACATGTCCCGTAATGAATATACTTCAATTAAGAAACCCGGCATGTATGAAGTTAAAACTAACCCAGGCCTAAAATCTGTCATGGAAAGTCTAGCTATTGGTGTTCAGAACTTAAGTGAGAAATTTAATGCATTTTCTATCTCTATTAGAAATAACCCGAGCCCAGTTTTAAATGTCAGTAACCCATGTGGGTCGTGTTCTAGTGTTAATCATACTACTCAAGCATGTCCTTTTTGTTGCTCTGATTCTGATGCACAAGTGTGTGCATTTAATACTTTTGGCAAACCTACTGCAAATACTTTCGGTAATAGATACCACCCTGATATGCGATTTCACCCCAATTTTTCTTGGAGTCAAAATGTTTCTCCGCAACAACAAAATGTCAGTGGTCCACCTGGTTTTCAAGGCTCCCAAAATAGGCCAGCCCCTCAACAGGCTGGACCAATGGTCCCTCAACAACAGTTTTTCCAACATCAGGTCAATCCTAATAGGGAGATAGTTCCTGACCCTATGCAAAATTACAATGCTCCAGTCTTATCTACTAATAATTCACTTAATATTGAAGACACTTTTAAAATGCTGGCCATGACCATAGATCAATCCACTCAACAAACAAATCAGAGAATCCAAAAGTTAGAAAATAATATTGATATTTTAGCTAAAAGCCAAATTCAGTTCCAACAATCTGTTCAAAGTCAGTTGAGCCAACTCACCTCTGCCTTAGCTGAAAGAAAAAAAGGTACCTTACCAAGCCAACCTGAGCCAAATCCAAAAGATAGAACAAACTTTAATGTAGGAGCTAATGCATCTAATTTAGAACATCAAGCTGAACAGGCTAATGTTGTTAATACACTTCCATCTAATGATACAATTAAACAACAACAAAAGCAAGAAAACATTGAGCTCCAGGATAATAAGTCACAATAAGCTGAAAAGAAAGAAAACGGGAATGAAGAAACTAGGACCAATTTACCTAAAACTAATAAAAATAATCAAGCTGTAGGTCCTAAGATTGACAGTACCCCAAAAGAAATGATTCCACGTGCTCCTTTTCCATCTAGACTAGTTAACAATAAAAAGGATTCTCAATACAGTGAAATTTTAGATGTTTTTCAAAATCTTCAAATCAATATCCCATTTCTCACTGCCATAAAACAAATTCCTTCTTATGTTAAATTTATTAAAGATCTAGTCAAAAGAAAAACTAGTGTTCCCAAAGAAGCCTTCATAGCCCAGCACTGCACCTCCTTCTTACAAAACCAAGCTGTGATTAAACATAAAGATCCTGGTAGTCCAACTGTCAAATGTAAGATAGGAGAAAATTTTGAGGAACAAGCTTTATTAGATTTAGGAGCCAGTGTGAACCTACTTCCTTATTCCGTTTATCAACAATTGGGGTTAGGTGATTTGAAAAAAATCGATGTCAGGTTAAGTCTAGCGGACCTCTATCAAAATTCCTAGGGGTATAATAGAAGATGTCATTGTAAAAGTTACAGACTTTTATTATCCTGTCGATTTCATCGTCCTTGATACTCATCCCACCCAAGGCAAACATATTCCCATCATCTTAGGCCGACCTTTTCTAGCCACAGCTAATGCACTAATAAATTGTCGAAATGGTAATATGACCTTAACATTTGGTAACATGAAGGTTGAAGTAAATATTTTTATTCTCACTAAACAACCCGATGACGTTGAGTCCGTTGAAGAACTTTACTTTATAGAGTCATTATCTTCTGAAACATCTAAGAAAAATTCACCCTGAAGACCCACTCCTTCAATGCTTAGCTCATTTCGGATCTAATATCGATGAATATAATATAATTAATGAAGTCAATGCTTTGTTAGACTCTACACCACTTATGAATATTGATATTTGGGCCAATTGTTTTAAATCTATTCAGCCTGAGCCTCTTCTAGCTACTGCGAATGAACTGAAGCAAGTGTCTACTATTAGTTCTGGTTGTGAGTTTCTTACAGGTGATTTAGGGTCTAAGTCCACTTATACTGATAATTCATCCCAAATTAGCTCACTTTCCACGATGCCTTTTGTTAATAGTGACCTCACATTTGACCCATGGCCTCCACCCATTAATTGCATTCATATGTCATCTTATCAAAATAATAATGGTTGTTCTTCTGATGTTGAGTTGTTTCCTGTTGGTGTTGAGGTTTTCTCTATGATATCATTCGATTTAGAGCCTGACATAAATAATGCACCATTACTTCCTGATTTTTGTTCATAATTAAATTTATATATATATGCACCGTTAAATTCTATTTATATGTCAAATCCTTCCTATAATATTATGATTATTATTTCTGCTGATTTGCCACATGATATACATGTTCGTTATTTGCAATATTATATCACACATCCTTTATTGCTTATATCAGCTATAACCCATGTTCAATGGGATGATCCTCAACTGTTTCGATTATTAATTTTCGACAAAAATAATTTATCTCTGTTTGGGGGTGTTCTTCTTTAAACACTGAGGACAGTGTTTTGATTTGTTTGGGGGTGGGAAAGTTTTCAAAAATGGAAATTCATTTCTTTTTTGCAAATATTAAAATAGAGTCATTTTAGTTTAGTACCCTATCCATGATATAAATGAATTTACCAATGACCCACCTTATGAATGCTTAGAATTGTTATTGTCTAACTCTAAGTTTCGTTTGTCACTTGAATATATATGAATTTAGACATTGTACTATGAGCTCTATTCAAAATATTTTTCAACTGCACAAACAGCCGTCTAGTGTAATGTAAATTAAAAAGTAATCGAGTTTCTAAGGAGCTAGAGAAATAACAGTGGAGACTTAATAACCCTGTGAGACTTTGAGCCATTCATCATTTGTAGAGGGTATATACGCAAACTCGGAGTCATAAGATGACTCAACTATTTTTCATACTGTATTACGTCATTGCATAGTCTCATTATTCTTTTTCATATTTTGATTAATTACTGAGAATGAAATCTCTTTCGAGTTAAGAGAAACATAGGCCTTATAATTTATTTGAGACGTGATCATCATGCTGACCCATAGAGAGGATAATAGGCCTTCTTTCTTTTTCACAATAAGCCTTCAACCGTCATATATATTTATCGCTAGTAGCCCTTTGAGCCTATAAGAAACAACCTTTTCTTTGTTTACCCATATCCCTAAAACCCCATTTGTTTATGAGAAGTTAGGAAGATTGTGAAAGAAGAAAAGGAAGGGAACAAGCTAAAAAAAAAACGAAGATAGAAAATGTTTGAAAGAAAAGAAAAGAAAAGAAAAAGAGAATGAATGTAATGTTTAAAGTGAATGAGAAAATTCAAAAATTGAAAGAAGTATATATTTATATTGTTCCCTACTAAAGTGATATTGAAGACCCTACCTTCTCAGAGATAATTATTCCTTATGCCTATATTTAACCCATAACCCAATAAAAGTCCTATTTGATCTATGGTTAGGTATGGTAGGATGTGGAGAATAGATGAAAAAGTGCTATGGTGGGTAACTCGACATTCTTAAATAAAGTAATCAATATTCCTTCCATGAGACTAAATATTCATTCATATGCATTTTTTCTAATTAGTATGTGAGCTATTTGAATTTGAAATCCTTCTCACATACAAGAGAGATATTACTAACCAAATTTCAAGAGTGTCATTTTTTTTAAAGAGAGTATATTCAGTGAGATTTGGAGTCAAAGCAACTTTTTCGAAGGCAATGTAGTAATTCCTTTACTTGGATATGAAAAGTTATATTAGATTGGCTGTCCACACACGCAAACTTCTTTTTTTGAGCTTATTTTGTAATGTTTATTTTTATATCATTTTAGTAGCTCACTACATATGGTGAATTGAACATTGCCGATTCTTGCCTTTCGTAAAGGTAGGCGGCGAGGAATTCTTTGAGAAAAAATAAGGGAAAAATTAAAATAGATTTCTATTTTTATAAATTTTGGGGGCGTCTTTACTGCAAACCCTCACGAGGCTATAACTCGTCCACTTTGGTAACTTAGTGGTTTAAGGCCTTGTTGCATACGGTAAATGCAATCGAGAGTAACCAGCGAAAGTGGTACACCTGAGTAGAATAGGATTTTATTTTTTTAAACTTTTTTATTTTGGTCCCTTATCTATGTTTGATACTTTATGTTTGCTCGAGGACTAGCAAAAGGTTGTTTGGGGGTAGTTTGATAAGTGCCCAAAATTATTATTTTAACCCGCAAATAATATTTTGTTATAATATAATTAATGCTTAAATGATGGAGGATTAATATTTATTTTGTTATTTTGTAGGAAAGAAGTAAATTATAATAAAAAGCCTAAAAAGGAGGAAGAAGTCTACTAAAGATCAAAAAGAAGACAAAGAAGAAAGAATATTTCAATTCAATATTCTCTCATAATTTGAATATAACTCCTTATTCTCTCTCTTAATTAGAATCCTAATTGATCACAAAGTTTTTATTTTCTCTACAATTCTAGTTTCCTAAACCTTGTAAACTTCTATTTCTTATTCCTATATATAGACCCATTCTCTACACCTAAAGGGAGAAGAAAAACTATATAGAAAATAGATAGGGAAAGTAGATAGAATTTAGATATTATCAGAGAGTTCTAGAGAGAGAAAATCCTCCATATACTAGTTGCCGTGCGGCCAAAGTATTGAAGGAGAAGAAGTGGACAGCGTAAAGCCGTGCGGCACACGCTAGTTCGAACATCATAAACAGGGACGCTTTCTAGCTTTCTAATTTTTTATAGTTTGTATTTAAATACTTTAATTTTAATTTTAATAATGAATTATTATTTTGTTTTAATGTGTTATTTATTTAATATGCTTGGCTAAATTATCTCCCAAAGGAGAGGGATGAAACCGCCATGGATGTAATGAGCTTAATTTAATTCTAATTGATTTTTAATTATTCGTCCCGAATTAAAATAGATTTTGAAAGTACCATTACTATAACGTGTGTTTTCTTTCTAGTACTTTAATTGTTTTTAAAATAAAGGAAGGATTTCTTGTGATCACCAATTTGGGGATACAGGCGATGCCTATTTTTGTTTACATTAGTTTTAAAGAAAGAATGATGGTAATTTTGAATTTGTTTATATAGTAGGGATGAATGTTAAAAATATAATTAGATATTTTTTTATTTATATCCATGATGGCAGATTCTCTTTCCTTGGGATTTTCTATTATTGATTACTTGCTTCTTAATTTAGTTTAATTTTTAGTTTCTTAGTTTGGATAATTTCCAACTCAAAATTTAAAAATTGTTTTAATTTGGTTCATAAAATATTGGATTTCGACAAACTCTCCTAGATATTAGTTTGGATTTGGATTGACTCCTACTTATACGCTATACTAATTTAATTATTTTACATAAAGTAGGGATTTTATCGTATTTAAGCGCGGAATTAAGCAACGATAAATTATTTGTAAAAATTACCCTTAAATCACCCACCTCGAACCCGGTCAGTGTCGAAAAAAATATACCAAACCTGCCCCGATATTAAAAAACCCTGCTCCGAACTCAATCCCATCCATGTTGGGTCGGGTCAAAAACCCGCTGGGTTGGGTTTTTTTGCCATCCCTAAATATTTTTTAGCATTTTGGCCTGCATTTGGGACCATCCCGCCAGGAGACCATACCATGGTTATAACGACACATTTTATCATTTACTTAATCAAATTATAAGAAATTAATGTCACATATCATTGATGATGAAGAAATGCATATTTTTTTGCAATTTAATTAGTAATCGATAATACTTATTGTTGTAACTATTGTATTAAATATTTTATCCGCCTTCAGAGCATCTATAATGTATAGGCTGAACTTAACCCACAAATTTGTAAAATATTATTAAGTTTCTTGCGAGGTTCCATTACATATGTTAAAAAAAATAATTATATGGGTGTCCCATCATTGAGAAAAAATGGTTTGATACGAGTATACCTTAGATTGGTCAGAAAATAACCCTAGAGTGGGGGGTGAATAGGGTTTTCCAAATTAAATGCGGAATTAAAAATGTTTTCGAAAATGTTTAAGCAATAAAACTTAGCTAAACAAATTTATCAAGTAAATCCAAATTTTATTAAGCAATCTCAACATACAAGCAATAATTGAGCAATTATAAATGCGAGTTAATAAAGAGCTTGAGTTAGAAAGATTAAACCGATTAAAGACCAAGACGTTTTGTTCGGTTCAGCTGCCTAAACCAAACGTCCACGCTCGGTTAGTTCCCAGAGAATTTCCACTATTCAATCTTCTTCGGTTGAAGATCAAACTTCAATACAAATGTTGTTATGCACACAACACTCACAATGTAACTGTACCCACTAAACTTCTCACAAGATATGCTTTTTTACTCTATAAAGAGACAAACTCTCTTTTGAAATGAAAAAATGAATTGATTGTGGTGATACACACCAATAAAATAACTCTCAAGTGTTTACAAGATATGAAAAGTAGCTCACACTAGAAGTTATCAAGTTTTGATCAAAAAATATATAACTCAAAAGATGAAAGATTGATCAAAAAATGTTCTTGAATTTTTGAATATTTGAATATTTGAACTTGATGAAGAATAGAGTATTAGAATGATTCAAGGTTTGTTAAAATATATCTAGGACCTCATATATATAGCTTGCAAAAGTATATGGCCGTTGAGGGTGATTAAGAAAGGCTTTGGGTCAAAAGTAGACATTTTCAAACTTTCCAACGGCTAGTTTTGTTGATCAGAAATTCAAATTTGTTTTGATTATATCTCATGTTGGTCGAAAAACAACCCTAGAGGGGGGTGAATATGGTTTTAAAAACTTGAATGCGGAATTAAAAACTTTTTCAAAATGTTGAAGTAAAACAATTTAGTTAAATAAGTTTATCAAGGAAAACAATCAATCAAACAATCAATTCCAAGAATAAACAACAATATGAGCAACTTTAATCAATCAATATAACAAATAAATAAAGAGATTGAATAAGAAAGATTGAACCAATTTGAAGTCCAAGGCTTTTTGTCCTCACGGTTCGGTTTCTTCAACCATACGTCCGCGCTCAGTTAGTTCTTCGAGAACTTCCATTATTCAATCTTCTTCGGGTGAAGATCAAACCTCAATACAAATGTTGTTATACACACAACACTCACAATGTAGTTATACCCACTTCACTTCTCACAAGATATGCTCTCTTGCTTTACAAAGAGATAAACTCTCTTTTGAAATGAAAAATGAATTGTTTATGGTGATACACACCAATACAATAACTCTCAAGTGTATTTGAAGATTACAAATGAAGCTCACACTAGAGTTATCAAGATTGATCAAAAATATATAGCTCAAAAGATGAAAGATTGATCAATGAAATGAATTGAATACTTGAATAACTTTGTATATATGTAAAATGAGTTTGTAGAATGATTCAAGTGTGTTATAACATGTCTAGGACCTCATATTTATAGCTTTCAAAACCATATGGCCGTTGGGGATGATTAAGAGAGGTTTTGGCTCCAAGATATACATTTTCAAACTTTCCAACAGTTAGTTTTGACAAAAAATTCAAATTTGTTTTGTTAATTTCTCCTAATTTGACCGTTGGATCATACTCAAATTTTAGTCAAAAGTGCCAGGAGATGTTGTCTAATTACTGTAAAAATTTGCAAAATGATCGGAGTGAGGGAAGGCCTCCATCTCACCGTTAGATCAAAACTATGCGAAAATTGAGCGAATTTTATATGTAAAATAAAAATATTTTTGCAATTTAATAATTTAATTCCAAATAAAATTCTAATGATTTTTGAACCTCAAAGATATGTTTCTAAGATACCTATTTTTATTAGAGCTTAAAATATGATCATTTAAAATTAATATGAATTTATTTTGAAACTCGGTCTTTGTAAAATGATGTTTTTCAAATAAATTCAATTTCAAGCTTGTTTGAATCAATCTTTAAAATATGTATGAATACATTTGAGCTATAGGGATTTGATCAATAAAGTAACTTTACATAAATCTTAAGCACTCACTCAATTATTGAATTAACGAGTCTTCGAATGCTTTGAATTGTTTCTTCGAATTGATCTTCATTTGAAGCTTTTTCCTTGAAGCCTTTTCATATAATGTTTTGATCCTTTGTGCTTCATGATTTGCATTGAGAGATTTAATCTTCCTTGTCTTGTCCAATGATCGAATAGTGAAAGATTGATCCTTGTCATGTTTTTCTTGAATTTCCAAGTAAATGAACTGTATACTTATATCAAGAAACATGTTAAATTACACATGATTAATTTATTGTTATTATCAAAATAAGATTAAGACCTTAGGTCAACAATCTCTCCCTTTTTGATGATGACAATAAATTAATGTGTGTTTACAATAACAAGCATAAATAGCATATAAATGTAAATAAATAATATGCTCCCCCTCAATTTATGCAAAGATGACAATTAAAAAATATTACAAATATTTGAGATAGTTTTAAAACCAAAACTAATATATATATATATATATATTATAAATAAACCTTTCAAAAGTGTGAATGTAAAAAATATTTAAAATCTTATCACAACACCTACACAAAACACACATTTTCCACAACACCTACACAAAACACACATTTTCTCCCCCTATGGCAACATCAAAAAGGGATCTAGGCCATGCGAGGGCGATGGATTCTAGATACACGCGAGGAGCGCTGTATATTTTGACTTTTTTCTTTAAAAAGACAGCTTTTCGTCTTTGAGAAATATATATATATATATATATTAATCAAACTAGATGTCACAAGCTCTAGTCATACTAAGTTCATGACGGATAGTAAAAAACTATCGTACGGGAGTGGTTTAGTGAAAATATCTGCAAATTACGATTCGGTGCTAACGAATTCAATATCAACATCACTTTTTTACACATGATCACGAATAAAATGATATATTATCTCAATGTGCTTAGTACGTGAGTGTTGTATAGAGTTCTTGGTCAAGCTAATAGCACTTGTGTTATCACATTTAATGGGAATGTGGCTAAGACTAATTCCAAAATCTTCTAGTTGTTGTTTAATATATAAAGTTTGTGCACAACAACTTCCGGCCGCCATGTATTCGGCTTCGGCCGTTGAAAGGGCCGCCGAATTTTGTTTCTTACTTGACCAAGATACTAGTGCGTGTCCTAGAAAGTGACATGTGCCACTAGTGCTTTTCCTATCGATTTTACAACCTACAAAATTCGCATCGGAATAACTTATTAGGTCAAATATGTTCTCTCTTGGATACCACAAACCCAAAGAACTAGTACCGGAAAGATAACGGAATATTCGTTTTACGGCGTGTAAATGGGATTATTTTGGATTCGCTTGGAATCTTGCGCATAAACAAACATTAAACATAATGTCCGGTCTAGACGCCGTCAAATATAATAAACTACCAATCATACCTCGATATTTCTTGATGTACACACTTTTACCTTTCTCGTCTTTGTCAAGCTTTAATGTTGAACTCATGGGAGTGCTCATGGATTTTGCACCTTCCATGTCGAATTTCTTCAATAGCTCATTCACGTACTTCTCTTGATTGATGAAAATGCCTTCTTTGCATTGCTTCATTTGTAAACCAATGAAGTAGTTCATCTCTCCCATCATGCTCATTTCGAATTCTTTTTGCATCCAAGTAGAAAATTCTTTACAAAGATTGTCGTTAGTAAAACCAAAAATAATATTATCAACATAAATTTGCACAAGTAGCATATCATTGGCATGATTCTTAATAAATAAAGTAGTATGATCATTTGGTTTGGGAACAAGTGTCCACACTTTATTTCTCTCAAATTGATTGAGCTCTTTTTGCATAGCCATCATCCAAGATTCATCTTGTTTGGCTTCATTTATGTTTTTAGGCTCATATTGAGAAACAAATGCCATATTATTACAAACATTTTTTAAGGATGATCTAGTCATGACCTTACTAGATGGATCTCCAATAATTTGATCAATAGGGTGGTTGTACACAAATTTCCAACTCTTAGGTAAATCATTCGAGTTTTGTTCGCCCTTACTTTTTATCTCCTTAGAAGAAGTTTGAGCACTTGATGATTTTTCCTTAGATGTATCATTAATTTGAATATCCGAAACTTTTTGGATAATTTCAACATCATCATCGGAATGCACTATGGGTGCAAAATGATTAGATTCATCAAAAACAACAAGCATAGATTCTTGAACAACTAAACTTTTCTTATTATAAACACGATAAGCTTTACTATTAGTATCATATCCAGGAAATATTCCTTCGTCGGATTTAGCATCAAATTTTTTTAAATGATCACGATTATTTAAAATAAAACATTTACAACCAAAAACCTTAAAATATGCAATATTAGGTTTCTTATCATTCCATAATTCGTAAGGTGTCTTATCTAACTTTTTACGAATAATAACACGATTAGTTACATAACATGCAGTATTAACAGCTTCTGCCTAGAAATATTCCGGTAAAGAATGTTCATGTAACATGGTTCTAGACATCTCTTGAAGAGATCTATTTTTTTCTTTCAACCACACCATTTTGTTGAGGAGTTCTAGGTGCTGAAAAGTTATGATTAATACCATGCTCATCACAAAAATTCTCAATATCAATATTATCAAATTCTCTACCTCTATCACTTCTAACATGTACAATAGAAGTACCCTTTTCATTTTGAACTTTTCTACAAAATTTAGCAAATACATGAGGTGTTTCACTTTTATGTGCAAGAAAGAATACCCAAGTAAATCTAGAAAAATCATCAACAATCACAAAGGCATACAATTTACCACCTAAACTAGTAATCGAATTAGGTCCAAATAAATCTAAATGTAACATATTAAGTGGTCTAGTAGTAGTAATATCTTTCTTAGATTTAAAGGAAGACTTGTGTTGTTTACCAAGTTGACATGCATCACATATTTTATCTTTAACAAATTTAGTTTTAGGCAATCCTTTAACTAATTCCTTTTTAGATAATTTATTAATTAAATCCATATTAGCATGACTTAATCTTCTATGCCATAACCAAAAAGCATCATTTAACACAGATAAATATTTAACATCTTGTTGAAACAAATCATCAAGTTCAAGAGTATATACGTTATTAGATCTATAAGCAATAAATAGGATAGAATTATCACTAATATTTTTAACAATGCAACATTCGGATTTAAAAATAACTTCATAACTTTTATCACACAATTGACTAATACTAAGCAAGTTATGTTTTAAACCGTCAACAAGTAAAACATTATCAATATAAGAAGATTTATTACCAGCTTTACCTATACCAATGATTTTACCTTTGGCGTTGTCTCCAAATGTGACGTTGCCTCTTTGTTTCGGAGTGAGATTCAAGAAATTTCTCTTTTCTCCCGTCATGTGTTTTGAGCATCCACTATCCAAGAATCACTTTGTTTTGCTAGCTTTTGCTCTCATGCAAACCTACACCAAAATCTTAAGTAACTTCTCTTTTGGTACCCAAAATAAGTTGGGTCCTTTGGGGTTAGTGTACATAGTGGTTCCTTTAGGAATCCAAGCAAGTTTGTTCTTAGCAAAATTCTTTTCTTTGTAATAACAAGAATGTGCACTATGAATATTTCTTCCACAAAATGAACAAAGATTAGTGGGATTATGCGGTGTGTATGTTTTGAAGAAATTTTTGTAATCCTTTTGGTTATGGATTTGATTGTAACCCAAATTGGCTTTATAAAAAACACACCTTTGTACTCCCAATAGTTTATCTAAGTTATCTTTTCCATTTGTGAACTTGGTTAGACTATTAGTTAAATCCTTTACTTTTTCTTTTAAATCCTCATTTTCTAGTGCAAGTAAGTTTGAAGTCTCATATCTTTTTGAGAGAATTTCAAATTTAATATGTAATTCTTCAAACATGGTATATAATTCATCATAAATGTGAGGATCAAGCGCTTACCATTGCGCCAAAAGGTATAGCTGTTAGCGAAAGCGCAACTTTATTTCCTTATACGCAAGGCCCATTAGAGCGCCATGGCAGTCAATAACCTGCACACCGGATATACCATCCGGATTCACCACGGAAAGGAGCGCAATTGTGGATTTACCTCCAACATCTCATAATCCGACCGTTGGATCATGTTCAAATTTTGGTCATAAGTGTAAGAGATGTTACATAACTATTGTAAAATTTCAAAGTGATCAGAGTCTGGAAAGACCTCCATCACACCATTAGATTAAAATTATGCCAAAACTGAGCGAATCTAAAATGTAAAATAAAAACGTTTTAGTAATTTAGTTCCAAATACAATTTTGATGATTTTTGAACTTTAAGGATATGTTTCTAAGATACCTACTTTTATGAGAGCTTAAAATATGATTATTTAAAATTAATATGAATTTATTTTGAAACTCGGTCTTTGTAAAATGATGTTTTTCAAAGAAATTCAATTTCAAGCTTGTTTGAATCAATCTTTAAAAGATGCATGAATATGTTTGAGCTATAAAGATTTGATCAAAAAAAGAAACTTTACATAAATCTAAAGCACTCACTCAATTACTGAATTAAAGATTCTTCGAATGCTTTAATTTGTTTATTCGGATTGATCTTTACTTGAAGAATTTTTCTTAAAGATTTTCATATAGTCTTTTTGATCATTTGTGCTTCATGATTTGCAATGAGAGATTTGATCTTCCTTGTCTTGTCCAATGATCGAATATTGAAATAATGATCATTGTCATGTTTTTCTTGAATATTTGAAGTAAATGAACTATATATTTATATTAAGAAACATGTTAAATTACACATGATTGATTTATTGTTATTATCAAAATAAGATTAAGACCTTAGGTCAACACCTTACCTTTACCATTAATTGTTTTTTTCCCGTATGGTATCCCTTACGATTTTGGTTTATACAATTATTGTTTTCCCGTACAAATAAAATTTAAACATAATATAGTAGTAAATTTAATCATTAAGTTAGTTGCGGTGTACACCTATTGTCCTAAGTGAGGGAAAAGAAAAATATGAAGTTCTTCCAATTTTTCCAATTTTTTCCAATTCACCCCCTGATGTTCCAATTCCAATTCTAAAAATAAAATAAAAAAATCCCATCAAGAATTTCACAAATCGTGATAAAGTCTCTACTTCTTTTAGTGACAATCTGGCCGTTTTGGTGTATTGAAAATTTGCACGCAAGAATCAAAGTTTGCTTAAAACAACTAACTGTCAAGAGAATCTTCGGGTCCGTTTGATAGTAAAAAAATACTTAATTTGTGTGGGAAGTTTGAGAATAATTAAGTTAAAGCATGTCATGAGATACTCTCCATATCAAGTTTATTTTTAAGAGTATATGTTCTTCATTCTTCTTAATTTTTTGAGGAACGTTTTTCCTGCTCAATCCCCAAATAAATTTTTACCATGAAGAAAGTCAAAACGTAAGAATTAATCTCGCCACATGTTTCAACTTATTTTTAACTTCTCTCACAAATCAATTATTTTCCTACCATTTTTCATATTATTATCAAACGGGGCCTTAGAAGTATTAATATAACAAAGCAAGATCTTCCAATGTATATATTTTTAAACCCATAACTTGGATTTAAAGGTGCTTTGTCTTATAAGAATGGAAGCTTTCAAGTAATGCATGCTAATTAAAGATCCAAACATGATAGAAACATTTCATATATATATACACACTTCCACGGATACATACATATATGGCAATATTCCGGGGCATAATTGGATATTCCAATTAAATATTGTTTTTAAATTTAACAGTTACGAAAGCAGTTGAATATTTTATTGAATATAGTTGTAACAATCATGTTTGTCATGTAACTCTTGAATTATTTTTAAATACTATATGTAGCTATTTGGTGATTGTTCCGTTTTTTGTTCACTTGTTTGTTCATGGAAAAGGAAGTAATTTTTAATTATACCGTTATAAAATAAAAGAACAATGCTATATTTATTGGGTATTTTTAATTACCATTTATTTTTACCGGCATGCCTTATATGAGTTGTACCCTAACAAGACATAATTAACAAGAGTACAATCCATTTAATACATGCACCTGGTAAAAATAAGTGATAAGCGTAAATTTGTAGGTAATAAAAACATTTTCCAAAACAAAATAAGCGGATGCATGAAGAAAGAGGAAACTAGTGAACTCTTTGTTTCTGTTTTTTGTTTTATTTATTTATTTTATTATAAAGCACTCATGTTGCCTCAATTAGAAGTATTGCTTAATTAAGGCCCTGTTGTACTTAATTATATATAAAACAAAAACAGAATGGAGTATTAATATTTTATTTGAAATTTTTTATGATCTTAATTATGTCAGAAAAAAACAAAGCTTAACTTTCAATTTGAACGTGACAAAACAAAAACATAACTATTAATTATTTACTTAAATATTGTGTATAACATAAATAGATCCACCAATTACTTATTTAATTGGCTGGGGTGCCCAATGAGTGACAAGGTAAAAAAATTAAATTAAGCCATCTTGTACTACTGTTAGCAATGTATATAGCGACCTATACTATGCAGCAACAAATCTATAAATAGCTAGATGCCCATTGTCTAATTATGTAGACATTACCCTTCAATTCACTTACTTTCACTAGTTCAATAGGCTTTATATTCAAAGAGAAATATATATATATAGCAAATTAAGAGAAATTTATATATGGCAAAACAAACCCAACTATTCTTTCTAGCAATGGTACTGGTGTTTTACTGCATTCCAATTGGAATTGTTGCACATAAAGGCACTGCAACCTACTATACCGCTCCATACGTTCGTAAGTCTAATCCGCGTACTAACATATATACTACATACCAGCATATATATAAACATACGCGCTTGTAATCTTAAAGTTGTTCCGGTACTGTACTTTTTCGTTGAATATAATAGCTAGGCATACGTTACGATCTTGCATTAAGTATTGGATGCGTATGCAGCTTCTGCTTGTGATGGGAATACAAATGAAGGAAAGATGATTGCGGCAGCAAGTGAGGAAATATGGGATAACGGTGGTGCTTGTGGAAGAAAGTACACAGTGAAGTGTGTAGGCGCAACCAACCAAGGAGACCCGCATCCTTGCAATGGTAACTCTGTGGAGGTAACCATTGTGGATTTTTGCCCCCCAGGATCTTGCCGGGCCACCATAGACTTATCAGAAGAAGCATTTTCTTCCATTGCCCACACTAACGCTGGCAAAATAGATGTAGACTACAACTAGCTAGGTATTTGTAAATGTTTGAGCATTGATTTTAATTTATTTAATTTTAGATTCTTACTCTCCTGCACAATTTATGCGTCTTTAACTTTTTATATATTAGTCCCTACGATCAATTTCTCTTGTCTGTTTGTTATATTTACTAATGTTCTTTTTATTTAATTTTTTGTTTGTCCCTCTTAATTTATGCAGCGTGCGATCGAAGGGGTCACAAGTGCATTATCTCAAGTACTGGGGGTGCGTGTTTTGGTGTTTTATGAGTGTTACGTTGACATGTATAGCAACTTAAAAGTTTTCTGTTGCAAAATTGTAATTGTTGAATAAAGGAGATATATATCTTGTCATTCGATCTTGGAGTTTGAACACGGCAATCATTGAGTTTGAACCTCCACTCTTTTTTCTCTTCGTCTTAACTTAGCTTAATCGCTGATCTATCTGGTCATGCATTGTCTTGTATAAAAAATAAACAAATAAATATATTATTGTACTACACATTTTACTATAAATCGATAAATGTTTACTATTATTTACAAAGTTATTTGAATTGTGTTCTTCTGATATTTTAATATTCTTCTCGATCTCTCCCATACTACGATTTTTGTTAAACAAATAAATATATTATTGTACTACACATTTTACTATAAATCGATAAATGTTTACTATTATTTACAAAGTTATTTGAATTGTGTTCTTCTGATATTTTAATATTCTTCTCGATCTCTCCCATACTACGATTTTTGTTTTACTTTTTGAAACGCCTTAATCAAGAGTCTCATCGCTGTCGGCCAGGAATGATTGCGAGACAAAGGAGCTTAGGAGTTGAATTTGGGCCTCTATATATATATGCTATAATGTGTATTTTGGGTACGTTGTCGCAGTCGTTGGAGTTACAAGCTAGCTCTAAGAGTAATATACACACTCAAATATTTTGCAAAATATATATAATTGCAGACTAATTTCGGTCCAGATTAACATTTAACAAAAACTCTATTCTAGTCGTCCTACATTAAACTTAAGGGCCCATTTTTTGGGCCACTGAATGATTAAGAACGAGTGTGGTTTGGCACAGAGGTACATCGATTGTCAACGAGCTTCATGACACGGTGATAGTCTTGCACAGAGGTGATCAATGACTTGTCCGGCAAGATGATAGTTTGGCATAGAGGTGATCGATTACTTGTCCATCATCATGATGATAGTCCGCCACAAAGATCCTCTGGTCGTCGATGAGCTCGGTGACTTGTCTGGCACAAAAGTTTGAGGAAAAACTATTGAATTTTTAGGTCATTTTGTGAAATTTCTTTTATTAAGAAAATATTTTGAACCTTTTATGTTCTTCATATGGATAAAATGCTATATTGTTTAGGAATGCTTGATTGTGCTAGATATGCATTGTAAGTGAAGATAATTGGCGATATTTGTCATGATTAGTATATTGATTGATGATTATTGCTTGGAAATCTAGTTGAAAACAATTTGGAAATGAGCTAGAGTACTATTAATGCTATCAAAAGGATCATGCTTTTTATAAACATGCATGATCCTAATTGTAACACACCATATTTTTATTATGGTAAAAACTATACCATATTATAATATATATATATATATATATGTATGTATGTATGTATGAGGTGGCAATGCAAGATGAGAAAAAGAAATTCGAAAAGAGAGGCGAGTCATGGTCACTAGGGATTATATTGGGTCCCGCCTAGCTCAAAGTCGTTAATTTGTTGTTAATGTATAAACTCATTCTATATTAAGAAGTGAAGAATATGAGTGAAGTCAGTGAGCTCCGTGAGATACACAGAGTTTAATTGCATAATGGAAGTGTAGTTTGATATAATTTTGGGAGTATATTAATTGGTGCTATTTTTGAGGTAAGTAGGTTAGACTTAACATGCATTTAAATTTTTATAATATTAATTTGTTGTCCAGTTTGTTGTACTCCTCTTGAATTCGTTGTGTTAGTTAAATTCGGTGTTAATTTATTATTTGGCCTCATTAATTAGTGTTACTTGTTGTTGGCTTATTACCATGGAACTGATTGGTGCATGCATGGTTAAGTTTACTCATCAATAAGTCCTAATTGGTGCATGCATGGTTAAGTTTACTCATCAATAAGTCCTAATAAGCAACTGCTGTATAAGGCTTAGAGAGAAGTTTCGACGTGGTGAGTTGGGTGAGGTGGTTAGTTTTTAAGACGCTATCGAGAGTGACTAGCTAGTGTATAAGGTCGGGTGTTGGCTCGATGAAATTGTAGAGTTTATCGGTATTATTGAATTATTGAAATCGTTGTATTGAATGATGTTTGAATATTTTAGTGGTGATAAAATAATCTATTATGATGCTTTCCTGTGTGTTAAGTGTAACGACCCGGTCCCACCTCAGTACGATATTGTCCGCTTTGAGCGGCTCCGCTCCAGCTACAACTAGGCAGCCCTTTCTCGCACGGCTTTGTTTTTGGGAGCTCACGACCAGTTTCCCAGGGGGTCACCCATCCTGGGATTTCTCTGGCCCACTACTCGCTTAACTTCGGAGTTCTTATGGGATCCGAAGCCAGTGAGCAACCCAAAAGGCCTCGTCCTGGTATCAGAGTACGCAGCGGCGATATTGTCCCGTCCAGGCGGCTCCACTCGGCTCCAGCCGAGCAGCCCTTTCCCTCAGGGTTTTGTCCTGGTTAGTAGCTCCAACAACCCAGGGGCCTCGTACTTAATTAGTGACCAACTATTACTTATATAGGTCTCAAGGATCCCCCATCTTCTGATGTGGGATGCCCCCTTTGAGCTACAATTCCTCCCCTCCAAAGGAGTACTCATCACTTGCAGGGCATCACATCCTTCCCCCTAAGGGAATCGACGTCCTCGTCGACACATCGTACTTTGTGGGGTCCGTTCTGATACCATTTGTAACGACCCGGTCTCACCTCAGTACGATATTGTCCGATTTGAGCGGCTCCGCTCCAGCTACAACTGGGCAGCCCTTTCTCGCACGGCTTTATTTTTGGGAGCTCACGACCAGCTTCCAAGGGGATCACCCATCCTGGGATTGCTCTGGCCCACTACTCGCTTAACTTCGGAGTTCTTATGGGATCCGAAGCCAGTGAGCTACCCAAAAGGCCTCGTCCTAGTATCAGAGTACGCAGCGGCGATATTGTCCCGTCCAAGTGGCTCCACTCGGCTCCAACCGAGCAGCCCTTTCCCTTAGGGTTTTGTCCTGATTAGTAGCTCCAACTACCCCAGGGGCCTCGTACTTAATTAGCGACCAACTGTTACTTATATGGGTCTCAAGGATCCCCCATCTTCCGATGTGGGATGCCCCCTTTGAGCTACAATTCCTCCCCTCCAAGGGAGTACTCATCACTCGCAGGGCGTCACATCCAATATTGTAATACCCGTATCTCATTTCCTATGTAAATTTTCCTTGGCATTCGGTTAAACTTAAATAGCCACTTTGGATAGTGAATTCTCGATTTGAATTCTTTTTGGATGATGTAAAACCTTTAGCATGTCAAGGTAGGCATACGAAGTTTGAAAGATCAATCATTTCGTTATTCGGGAAGCCCGAATCGAAATCGAGGTATAAATCGCAAGTTTTGATATTACGCGATTTTTAAATTTTTGATCAACTTTGTAAGGCTATAATTTCTTCGTTAGATGTCCAAATGAGTCCCCGTTGGTGCCCAAAGTTCCGTATCGTTCCCCTTTACAACTTCCGTGTTTGGCCAGGAATGAGATTCCAGCATTTCAAGGGTGGAAAGCAGTACTAAAAGTTAATCTTGTGCCCATGGCTTGCTGAAGAGCTTCCCAAAAATGCGAAGTGAAATGAGGATCACGATCAGAAACAATTTCGCTAACTTCTCAAGTGAGTCGTTCTCTCGGATTGGCAAGAAATGCGTTGATTTTGTGAGGCGGTTAACAATCACCCAAATTGCATTGTTTTTACGTTGCGTTCTGGGCAAACCCATCAAGAAATCCATCGTAATGTTTTCCCATTTCCATTCAGGAATTTGAAGGGGTTGAAGTTGCCCTACAGGCCTTTGATGTTCTATCTTAATCCTTTGACATGATAGGCAGCGTGAGACAAATAAGGCCACATCTCGCTTCATACCTGGCCACCAATAAGTACGTTTTAAATCTCGGTACATCTTGGTGCTACCGGGATGTATGAAAAATTCCGAATTATGAGCTTCAGTCAAAATTGCCTGCTTAAGCTCACCATTAGACTGTGGAACCATTAACTTACCCATATATCTAATTCCACCGTCAGCACGAAGAGTGATATTCTCAATCACTTCCCCCGCTAAGATTTTAGTACGGCATTCATTAAGGTGAGGGTCATATCCTTGGCTCTCAATTACACGGCTTAACATCGCTGGTCTTGCCACAAGATTAGATAAGAAAACGAAATTCTCTTGACGACGCACAATTAGATTATACCGCTGGAGTTCTTCCAAGAGCCTCCACTCACGACATCTTAATGCAAAGATTGATCCTTATGATTTTCGACTAAGTGCATCTGCAACTACATTTGCTTTGCCCGGGTGATACTGAAGTGTAAAGTCATAATCCTTGAGATATTCTACCTAACGACGTTGTCTTTGATTCAGGTCCCTTTGTGTAAAAATATACTTAAGACTCTTATGGTCCGAGAATACTTCAAATCTTTCTCCGTAGGGATAGTGCCTCCATATTTTTAACGCAAATACCACTGCCGCTAATTGAGGTCATGAGTCGGGTAGTTCTTCTCCTGAGTCTTTAATTGACGGGAAGCATAAGCAATAATATGGTCAAGTTGCATGAGGACACAACCTAAACCAAGACGAGAAGCGTCACAATAGATAACGTATCCTATACCTCTCTCTGGTAAGGCTAGGACAGGAGCGGTGGTGAGACGACGCTTTAGCTCGTTGAATGCCTTTTCACAGCGGTCATCCCAAATAAAGGGTACACCTTTTTGTGTAAGGTGAGTAAGTGGAACAGCTATTCGGGAAAAGTCCTAAACAAATCGTTGGTAATAGTCGGCTAATCCCAGAAAACTACAAATCTCAGTCAAATTAGTTGGTCGACTCCAATTTAATACGGCTTCGATTTTGGCTGGATCAATAGATATTCCCCCACGAGTTACTACGTGGCCTAAGAATTTCACATCTTCCTTCCAAAAACTACACTTGGAAAATTTTGCATATAGCTGATGATTTCTGAGTAACTAGAAGGCTATACGGAGGTGATTCACATGTTCAGCTTCAGAACGGGAATAAATCAAGATGTCATCAACAAAGACCACGACGAAATGATCAAGGTAAGGACGAAAAATGCGGTGCATTAAGTCCATAAATGCTGCAGGAGCATTGGTTAACCCGAAAGGCATCACCAAGAACTCAAAGTGCCCATAACGGGTGCGAAAAGCAGTCTTAGGAATGTCCTCCTCTTGAACTCTCAACTGGTGGTACCCTGATCGAAGGTCAATTTTTGAAAAGAAATAAGCCCCACACAATTGATCAAATAGGTCGTCTATACGGGGAAGAGGATATTTATTCTTGATTGTTATCCTATTCAGTTGGCGATAATAAATGCAGGGTCGCAAAGATCCGTCGGCCTTCTTGGCAAATAGAATAGGTGCTCCCCATGGTGATGAACTAGGACGAATAAATTCTTTGGACAATAAATCTTCTAATTGGACCTTAAGCTCCCTTAACTCGGTCGGTGCCAACCGGTAGGGTGCAATGGAAATTGGAGAAGCTCCGGGTACAAGGTCTATCGAGAATTCTACTTCTCGATGCGGGGGTAATCCAGGTAAATCTTCGGGGAAGACGTCCACAAATTCATTGATAATAGGGATATCAAGGGGCGTTAACGGTGGTGCTTCATCACCTACAATACTAGCAAGCCATCCGATATAGTCCCTTTGCTCCTTCTTTGTAGCATATGTGATTGGACACAAATTGTACCTTTCTCCGAAGAAAACGACTGTTTCTCCCCCCGGGTGGGTAATGGAAACTTTCTTAGCATAGCAATCAATTATGCCCTTGTATTTGGTCAACCAATCCATTCCAAGAATGAGTTCGTATGGAGCCATGTCCAGGATAATAAAATTATCTTCCATATAACAATCACAGTGAAGGGTGATAATTACAGTGCAATATCTACTAAGAACAATGCTACATCCCATTGGGGTCCCAATCGTAACTCTTTGACCTAAGCTCTTAGTTTTTAACCCCAAACTAGATGCACATGCAGATGAAATGAAGGAATGGGATGCACCAGTATCGAATAAAACTTTAACTCCAGTAGTAAAAAGAACGAGGCTACCTTCCATGACAGTGTGGTCCTCTTAATCCGGTATGGGGGCAAGTGTGAATATACGGCCTCCTTAGGATCCTTGGCCCTGTGGTGGGTTTGGGTGGTAACTTGACTGTTGCTGTTGGGGTATATAGTTTGATTGGTATTGGCTCCTGCTCTGAGTTTGACTTTGTCCTTGACTCACGCTTTGAGAATATCGGCCACCTGATCGACTTCTACCCCTGCTATTTCCTCGACCCCTACCACCACTTCCATAACCACTCCGGCCACCTTGCGTTGCATCTAGGTTTTGAGGGCACCTCTTAGCATAATGCCCAGCCTCACCGTAATTAAAACAAACCCCAAACGAACTTCCACTGCTACCGCCACTACTTGTACACTTTCCCCCAAAAGACTCTGAACTTGATTGGAACTTCTTACTCTTGTCCCACTTCCCTCTTCGATTACCATCATTTCCTCTCTTCTTTCCCGTATTGCTAGAAAAAGAATGATGAAAAGGTTGTACATATTGGCTATCTTGTCTTAATGCTGCTTCAACCATATCCTTATAAGTAGGAAAGTTGTAAAATCCCATGTTATGGCGATAGTCATCCTTCAATCCCAAGAAAAACATTTCCTTTTTCTCGCGGTCAGTGGGGTTGTCCATATAGACACACAACTATTCAATCCTTTGTCGATACTCCTCGACTGACTTGTCCCCTGTGTAAGGGTACGGAGTTCATCCCTCTTTGCCCGCCGAAACGCATCGGAAACAAATTGGGCTTCGAAGGCCTCCTTGAATTTTGACCACCTAGTGATTTTCTCTGTCATATTCTGGGTTCGCCAGCAACGATGAGAAATCCCAGTAAGCTTTGTGGCTGCAAACTTATCACGCATCTTCTTTGGAGTTTTAATAATTTCCAACTCTTCCATAACTAAATAAAGCCACGTTTCTGCTTCTTCGGGTCCACCTGTCCCATCAAAGGTAGGAGGCTATAGTCGGGTAAACTCGTGGAGATAGATCATCTCCTTGTTCTCCCCTCCTTGAGGTGTTTCTTCCTCTTCTTCGTGAGTATCCAGCTCAATGGGAGTCTTTCCGGTTCGATGGCTAGGTCCGGCACCCCCAGAAGTTGACCCATGATTATTTTTGAGGATTCACGAAAGGCTTCCCAAGAATTCCTTCATCATTTTGCTCATGGCTGAGACAAGTTCAGTGTTATTTCCCCCTTCGGGGTTACCACCTTGAGGATCAGTAGGATTTGTCTCATGACCATCACCACCTTGGATATCATCAAGGTGGACAGTGCGCTTAGCATTCCTCTTCTTAGGTGGCATGCTATATGGAAACAAAAGAAGTATTCAGCACAACAAATAACCCAAAAATAAATCGACGAAATCCAAGGATATGATAAAGGGAGGAATACGTAATCTGGGAACTCGGTCACTAAGTTTCAACTCTAGTTAGCGACAGTAGACTGATGATTTATAGGATAGTTATCCGTTGGCCTGCGGCTAACTATGATATAACCCAGCAGTCACCTGTGCTTACTATTGTTCCACTCATTCCAAGCATCCTAACAATCATGACATACATGTATACGTGGAACTAAAAGGAAGGAACCCTCGTATACCCACTCTTCGACGAAAGAAAAGAAAACCTATGCCTCTGATACCAACTTGCTACCTCTAAGATGCTAGAAGCACAAGATTGGAAGATTGTATTGAATCCTTGAAGCTACACTCTAGAACCACCACAAACCTTTGCTCCTTAGATGCTCAAATGAGAGGAATGAAGGTAGGAGATGATGAATAGTGGAGAAAGTGTTGATTCAAGGCTTTAATCTTGAACCATGAAGTAGATTTGACAAGAACATTCTAAGATCCCTTATTTCCCTCTCTCTAGAACCCTTAGACCACAAGGGGGCATATGAGTCGAAGTGGTAGAAGAAATGAGGTTAAATGGGAGAAAAATCGGGTCAAAACTCGTCAAAATTCGACTCTAGGGCACCAAGATCGATCTTGGGGGTCCAAGATCGATCTTGGGAGCTCTCAGCCAATAATTTTTCCTCCCAGGATAGCCCAAGATCGATCTTGGAACCACTACACTAAAATCAACTGATATTTGGCTTCCCGGACCCTCGAAATGCTGGAATCTCATTCCGGGCCAAACAAGAAAGTTGTAGAGGGGAACGATACAGAACTTTGAGAACCAACGGGGACTTATTTGGACATCTAATGAAGAAATTATGGCCTTACAAAGTTGATCAAAAATTTAAAAATCGCGTAATTCCATTACTCAAGGTAATTTGGCTTCATCATAATGTAGAAGAAGCCACGTGGGAGCTTAAGTCAGAAATTCAAGCAAAGTATCCGCAATTTCTCCAATCAGGTACTTCCGAACCTTTCTATTTATATTTCGAGGACGAAATATTTTAAGGAGGGGAGATTGTAATACCCGTATCTCATTTCCTATGTAAATTTTCCTTGGCATTCGGTTAAACTTAAATAGTCACTTTGGATAGTGAATTCTCGATTTGAATTCTTTTTGGATGATGTAAAACATTTACCATGTCAAGGTAGGCATACGAAGTTTGAAAGATTAATCGTTTCGTTATTCGGGAGGCCCGAATCGAAATCGAGGTATAAATCGCAAGTTTTGATATTACGCGATTTTTAAATTTTTGATCACCTTTGTAAGGCCATAATTTCTTCGTTAGATGTCCAAATGAGTCCCCGTTGGTGCCTAAAGTTCCGTAATGAGATTCGTGTTTGGCCTGGAATGAGAATCCAGCATTTTGAGGGTCCGGGAAGCCAAATATTAATTGATTTTAGTGCAGTGGTTCCAAGATCGATCTTGGCCTTCCCAAGATCGATCTTGGACCCCCAAGATCGATCTTGGTGCCCTAGAGTCGAATTTTGACGAGTTTTGACCCGATTTTTCTCCCATTTAACCTCAGTTCTTCTACCACTTCGACTTATATGCCCCCTTGTGGTCTAAGGGTTCTAGAGAGAGGGAAATAAGGGATCTTAGAGTGTTCTTGTCAAATCTACTTCATGATTCAAGATTAAAGCCTTGAATCAACACTTTCTCCACTATTCATCATCTCCTACCTTCATTCATCTCATTTGAGCATCTAAGGAGCAAAGGTTTGTGGTGGTTCTGGAGTGTAGCTTCAAGGATTCAATACAAGCTTCCAATCTTGTGCTTCTAGCATCTTAGAGGTGGGGACACTATTACTAAATCTAATTTCTTAATGTTTATCGTTGTATTATCATCTTCCCCAAAATTTTACAAACCCTAAGTGGGGTTAAGCTTACAATTGGGCTAGGAGTTACAAAACTTTGATTAGCTTACTATTAATGCTTGATATCACTTGATTTTACTATTTTTCAAGCAAGCATGTATTAATTTATGATGTTTTGCCTAAAAACCCACCAAGATGGAGAGGAAGCTTATAAATTTCTACATGAACTATACTTGTACTTATCTTGGTGGAATGATTGGTGATTTTATAACACTTGTACTTGAAGATGATGGGAAAATATGTATAAATTGCTTTGGAACTCAATGATTGTGTTGGCTACTTATGATTTTGGTATATATATATACATACATGTGTATTGTTGTTTATGATATTACCTCTTGTGGCACAATTATCTACATAGGTGTATATAGCATGGTTGTAGCCTTGTTTATGATTATTGGGTTGGAGCCCATATGTGCGGTTGGAGCCGTAGCGGTTGGAGCCGCTTGATCTTACGAGTTGGAGCCCGAGTACCGGTACTAGATGAGGGTTGGAGCCCTCTTGATATTATAAGGGTTGTAGGCCTTCGGTTGCCTTCGAGATGGCTATACCTAATGTAGGATAATTGGTGCCTTATATAGCTAACACACTATATTTCCGTATTATATTTAAACTCGTTTTCTATAATCACGAATATGTGTGAATTATAACTTATATTTTCTTATAAAGCAACTTAATCGTATAGTTCCCACTGAGCCCAGTTGGCTTACCCCACTATTATTTTTATATATAGGTACTTCAGCAGGTACTCAGGGACGAGGACGAGGGAAGGACGTATCATCCTAGATTTGCCTCTGATATCGATGAGAGTTTCTTGCGAAGGAGAAACCTTGTTTTAACTTTTGTATCGACATGTATTTTGTATTTCCTTTAGACTTTCTTATTGTATAATTATCAAACCTTACAATACTAGTTAGTGGTTTAAATGTACGATGATAAGCCAAGCTATGTATGGACATCTTTGATTGATGTATGGTTATTTCCTCTATTATGTTGGATTAATTATTCAAGGTTTCAACATTTTTATTCACTTTTTGCTGTTGTTAGTGACGGCAACCCGTTATTGCCCACTTCCGGAGGTAGATGCCTTCATATGGAAATTAGGGCGTCACATTAAGTACCGTCCCTTTCTTAATTTATGTGGTGCAGCTGATTCAAGACAGAATTGGGATTGACTAGTGGGTTAGGCACAGTTTGGATAGTTTATCATTTGTGGTAGAAAAGAGATCTTGTATTTCTATTATTGAGATTAGAAACTGTAACTGCGTTTTGAAAACTATTTTGATATAAAATGGAGTTGATTCTATTTATGTTTTTAGTTCCAATTTTTTTTAACCCCGAGGGCCGGGTGTTATACTAAGATAATACGTTTTCAGCTTACTTAAAAGGATATAGGATTTTTATAAAAAAAATTCATTTTGAAAATTTAATTTGCTTTTGCTAGTAAGAAGGCAAAATGGTTGAGTAGCCAATTACTAGATAGCCATCTATGGGAGAGATGAATAACAGTCGCAATAATTTAAGCAATAGTCGCAATAATCTAAGGAATAGAATCGCGAATATTACAAATATACAGAACAGTTACTATAGCAGCAAGAGCAACATAGTTGAATAAGTTTTAGCTCATGTCAGCCACAAAAGATTGATGATTTATAAAATAGTCATCCGTAAATATCGTAAGATATAGGTTCAAAGGAAAAAACAAAGTCACATGAGTGATATGTGAATCATGCAATTTAATTTTAAGTCACTATTATAATGATATCTTGAAGTGTAATAAAAAGTTTAATTATTTTAACTCTTAATGAGAACTACTCCACGTGGATTGGGGTACTTACTTACAACTTACAAGAGTACCCTTGATAGGACTTACCTAATTGGGCCGTACATGTTAATGTAAAATTTTGGGCAAAGCTTTCTAAGACATTCATTATATTAGGATACAAGCATATGGCTGTATTGTGTTGGCTTTGAACCATTATAATAATAGTTATATGTGCGGGTTGTTTTAGAAAATAGAGGTCAACATGTTTTGTCACTCTAAAAATTGAATTACTTTCGCTATAGTCAAGTTCATGTTGAAAGACACCTTATCTTATGCATATGACTATATATACTTTGTTGCTCAATGATTTTTTGGAAAATACAAGTGGAGGATTATTAGAACTTGTGTGTATTTTTTTAAAAAATAAACAAGTATATCTTATAGGAAGATTTAAGAAAATAAAATATTAATATTTATTCACGAATTAATGTTTTATTTATTTGTAAATTTCAAAACTACTTATATTCCTTTTAATGTATTAGTAATTTACTTATTGGTTGTTCTTGTAGTTTTATGAAAATTGATGAGAATGTTACAATTTTGAAACTTTAAAAAACAGATTTTTGAAAGATTCAATTCTCTCATATATTTGTATATTGGGGCTTGTAAAGGGACAAGGGGTAAGAATAAATTAACTTTTGTTTTAATGAAGAAAACTATTTTCCTTTCTTTGTTATACAAATAAAATTTTTTTCTCTCTTTTCTCTCAAAAAGTTTTCCCATGCTAAACATTTTCTTAATTACTCTCCATTTTATGAAAAATGGGTTTTGAAGATGGAGATTAGTTATCTGAACTAATCCGGATATAATGGATATACCAATTCCACCAACTCGAATTTAAATGGAGCAAGCCGTGGCCCTCCCTGAATAAATAAAGTTTGCTTTTACTAGACTAAACACATGGCCTAAACCAATTAAATCCAAAGTCACCCACCCAACATCAAAGCCTAAGTCGTGGGCTTATTCACACGATTATAACCAAGTTCAGTGCATACATGATAACTAAAGAAGTCTCATACTTAGTTAAGCACCTACGTAAGATAAAGCTAAAAGAATTACTCCTAGCTAAATATTCTACTAGCAACTAGACTTTTACTTCTATACTAGGATGCTTATCTCAATCTACTTATAAAGTCCCACATCGAAATGTGGGGGAAACTTGTAGTGCCTTATATGTGTACACCTTAGGTTTCCACTAGTAGGAGGCCTTTTGGAGGTTTCCATGGGTGCACCTACCAAGAACAAAACCGTGCGGGAAAGGGCTACCTAGTTGGAGATAGAGTGCAGCCACCCATAGCGGACAATATCTTGCTAGGGTCGGGGCTCGGGTCGTTACAAATAGTATCACTCACAGAAGATCGATCCATAGGGATAGTTAAAAAGGAATGGAATGGATTACACATTTTACGGTTTTCTAGTTTTTGGTAAAAAAAATTGGTTGTGAAAGGAAATAAGATATCGCTAACGTATGTGGAGGTTAGTTACGATTCAAGAAACGGTGATCGCTAGCTCATACAAAGATTTCAACACAAGGTTTCTCAATATATGGGGAATGTTGGTGTATCTCTTCAATAGCAAAGGGTGCGACACTAGGTGACTCCTTCCCGGATCGAAGCTATATCAAGAAAGAGACAAACTATATTACACCAAAGACGAAGTTATCATTCCTACCTCTTAGCTACGGGTGTGAAGCAAAACAACCCATTCCCGATGAAGCTAATCAGAGATAGATATGAAAAACTCATCGTAAAAAGATTTAACATAAAGCAATTGTGTGAAATCTCATGATTTAAAGAATGAAAATTAGAAAGTGAATCCTAACAATGAAACGGAATGAAGTTTATGGGATAAACTCGTTAACTTATCTATTATCATTTGAGAAAGACAATAAAGAGTCTAAGTATCATATAAAGTGTAAGAAACACTCAATATATCAACAAATGAATCAAAGAAGAGCTAAATAAGTTTATAACTCATCTATGGAGTTTTAAGAACTAATCATAATTTTTACAAAGAGGAAAAAGCTCCATGGATGGGGGAACTAGACTAAAAGCTTTCTAAAACTATAAAAATATGTTGTATATTCATTAATAATCAAGAACTAAATATACAATGCATATAGAGTCTTAACTTATTATGAAAATACCTAAAAAGCTTAATAGAATGGAAGGTATGAATTTTTATCGTAAAATCCCTTTTTTAATATTTTTAACCTATTCCAATACTTTTCTATAAATATAAGGCATTGTTTAGGGTAAAAAACACATGATTGTAGAGAGCTTTTTGGGAAAAAAAAAATCCAAACACTAGAATTAATTTTTGAAAGTTTTGAAACACCACCTAGATTTTGTTTACATTCCATTGGAGATCCTATTGTTCTTCAAATTTAAAAATTAAGGTTTTGAATGTTCACGGTCATGCGGGAGTGTCTTCGATTGAGATTGGAGACGGGGTGAGCGAAGTGGCTAACTTGCGATTAGGGAAATCGCAGACAAGGTGAATGATTGTGATCAAGTGCATAGAAGGAGGCGATGGATATGTCTAAACGGTGGGAAGCGCTACGCCAAGCCAACTGCGGTTGGATTCTATGTTCAAGAATTAACTGGATTGTTGCATAAATTTTGGGAAAACAATTTTTGTAAGTCATCAAGTTTTTAATTCTGTTTTGATCATAGTGAAATACTGTCGATTAATCCCGATGATTAGTTCTACGCAAGTAGGGATACCTCATAAATTCCTTGTGTTGTGGATTATTTTTTGTGATTTCTTGATTGATTTAAATGCTCAAAAATGCAACACATGTTTCGACAGTAAAATTAATTACACTTAGGGTTTTAATTCTGCTTATTAAGTCTAAAATTATTTTTGATAAAAACCCTAAAATCAAGCTAGGCAATACAATCCGTATAATTTTTTTTCTTTATGGCTGCAATACTTCACAAGGTAAAAGAGTGAACTGAAAAATCAACCTGTTAATCCTGAAACACCAAAACTCAACAAACACCTTGTCAAGCATGGGCGTAAAGAGATACAATAATCAAATAAGCAAAAAATTATATATCTCTCCCTCTCAAAACATTCATACCTTACTAGTCCCTTCACATATACATTATCCCCCTTCATCTCTCCCCCTTTTTGTCAAACTCTTTCTATAGTCTTTTAACCTTAGAAGGCATTCAAAAGATCTATGACTTCTACCATGACACTCAAAGCAATTCTTTCCCCAAATTCCCAAAATTTTGACCACGTACTATTGCCTGATTTCGGATTTAGCTTCGTGAATTTATTGAAATTACGCACAAAATTAGCCATTTCTTGGAAATCAGATAAAAAGCATTCATTAGATTTAGTTATGTTCTTATCTTTAGCTTCATCAATTTTTGTAGGGATCGTATTACCTAGGTTGATTTTAGGGTTTTTATTAAAAACAATTTTAGATTTGATAAGCAGAACTAAAACACTAATAAATTTTACTGTCGAAACTTGTGTTGTGTTTTCTAGCAATTAAATCAATCCACAACTCAATGAATTTACGAGGTATCCTTACTTGCATAGAATTAATCCTCAGAACTAACCAACAGTGCTTCACTATGATCAAAACGGAATTACGGACACGATAACTTAAAAAAATTGCTTCCCCACAATCTACGCAATAGCCCCGTCAATCCCTTGAACGTAGAATCTAACCGCAGTTGGCTTGGCGTTGCACTTCCTGCTTTTCAGGCTTACCCGTCGCCTCCTTTTATGCATTTGATCACAATTCTTCACCCCCCTGCCCCCGCGTCTGTGATTTCTCTTATCGCAATTTAGCTACTTCACTTACCTCATCTCCAATGGCAACCGAAGACACTCCCGCAAGACTATGAATGTTTGAAACTCTAGTTCTTAAATTTGAAGAACAATAAGATCTCATATGACATAGAAACAAAATCTAGGTAATGTCTCAAAACTTTCAAAAATTAATTCTAGTGTTTGGATATTTTTTTGTTTAAAAAAACTCTCTAGAATAATGTGTTTTTGACCCTAAGTAATGCCTTATATTTATAGAAAAATATTGAGTACGTCAAAATCCTTTTTAATATAGGTTAAAAATATTAAAAAATGGATTTTTTGCGATAAAAATACGTGTCCATAATTTTATACGCCGTACCGGTCCAATACCAAAAAATTTGTACCAATTTGAAATTTGGAAATAAATTATTTGGTCACTTTTGCGCCGTATTAAGTCCGTTTGGGCTCCAATTCGGCTCAAATTTTAGAGGCAATTTTATGGAACATGTTAAACATGAAAAAAAAAATAAGTTTCCTCAATAATTTGTGTCAACGGGATTTTTTGAATTTCGGTAAAACTCGGTAAAAGTACTTAAAATTAAATTTGACTAAAAAGACTTTTAATTTGGATTTAACGCTCAATCCACCACCTATATTTTAAATCAAACCATATAACCAACTTACCTTAGGTCCTAAATTGTGTGTGATGGAATCTTGTAAATTCGGCGAGCTCCCGTTAGTCTTCGTATCTTCAAATATTCAATTTGACTCATACAATTACAAAAAAAATTTGGCATCGGAATGAAGCCAAACCTAACATATTTGTATTGAAGATGGTTTTTTGAACTCATTGTCTATATATTCTATGTGACACTCCATTTTTGTCCAATTCTTGGTTTCATTAGATATGCTAATTCTAGGAAGACACCAATATTTGTCATAAAAACTGATATATCAAATGTGACTAACATGTATTGGTTAAAATAACCTTATCATATTCCATGAATGACATATTGATATATCCGTTTTTTATGTCCATGTAGAATTAACCACATACTAGCAATCTCAAAATTAATTTGTTCAAGTTTTCTTTTATGTTAAAAATAATTCACATCCTAATTAAACTGGTACAAGAAGCATTATTTTTTTTAACTGGCATAGGTTTAACTGCTTCTTGTACCAATACATGAAGAACAATATACTATATTTTTGGACTCCTGTATAATATTTTATAGGTTAAAGTGTTAGCCTTTGTAATTTTATGAACTGGCCTTGGTTTGAATTACAACAATTTTGGTAATTAAAACTTCAATTTGCAAACTTTGAACTTTTAATAAAGGGTCGGAAAAGGGGCTTAACTTCATGGTTCTTTGTGCAATTAGCACATAAAGATGATAATTGACAAAGAAGCCACATTATCTAGCCAACTAAGCCAGTAAGTTTCACTGGCAACTCAATCGGTACAAGAAGCATTTCTCTTTTAGAAATAAAAAGCATGGATTGGGTACAAAGTATCGGCCAATACCGATCTGATATGGCCGATACCGAATTAGAATAGGGGTTGCCCATGGTTCAAAGTCGTGGTTTCAGAGGCCAACTCGGGCACTCAATTTTCAACTCGGATATCGGTATCGGTTTCGGCAATATGGACCGATATGATTTATTATTTAAAAGGCCCAAAAAATTACAAAAAAAATATGAAAAAATTCTAAAGTATAAGATTAATAGGATGTATCAATTAGATAAGCATAATAACATTATCTAGTACAAATTATATATCATATATTAAAATACCATCATCTGTCGCACTTAGTAATAAAATATTATATCATAATTCAATAAATATATAACAATACAATCTTATAAAGTACAAATATCTTAAATATAAGTTCAATTAGGCCTAGAATAATGGTATATATTATAATTATAATCATTACTCAAGGACTCCAGTGATGAGGAATAATAATATAAAGGAGGTTGGAAATTAGTACTTGTGGGGTAAGGATGAGAGGAATGACTAGATGACCCATAATCAGAAAATTTTGATTGGCCATGGTGGTGATAGTACCCAAATTCTCGATAATCGCTGCTACTTGAAGATCCATCGTGATACGCTCCACGACCACTTCCATAATAACCACCACGAGTAGCAATACTATTATTTGATCCACTTCTACTAGCATAATCTTGTGTAGAACTTTCATAACAAGTGCCAAAACTATAACTAGATATTCCGCCTCCGGAGGTGCTATGTCTACGACTATCATAATCATAGTCGTATCCATATTCACTGTAATAGTGTTAGCCTAAGTTTAAGCTCTGCAGTTGATCATCAAAGCACCGATAGCTTTGTGAATGAGAATCATAGCTACTAGAATACTCATCATAACTAGGGAATCTAGTTAGATCTGCTAGATGCCTACGCTTCTTTTGCTTTATTTTTTTTCTTGCTTATTTTCCGTTTCTTTTTCTTCTTTCTTTTCTTCCTTCTTCTAATATTATCATTTTTAGGATTAAACCAATTTAATTAAGCAAAGATTAATAAATTACTTTGGAACAATTGAACAAATCAATATTTTTTTTAATAGTTGTTAATTTAATTAAACAAAGATTAACAAATTATTTTGGAACAAATTAACAGTTTTTTTCCAATAATTACCAATTTATACTTCAAGTCTCTAAAGTCCAACATGGAGTAACTTTTTTATTTATTTATTTATTTATTTTATTTTTTATTTTTAAGTTTAGTCACTTTATTCAATTATTCAATACGGATTGAAATATCGGTGAAATATTGGCGACTCGGTGTGATTTTGGTAAAATATCAATGATATTTCGAAATACCACAATTTTAATCATATTGGGTCATAATAGCGATTCGGCACCTCCTATTCTAACTTGGTATCGGCCATCTCGGATCGGTTTCGGCCGATACTTTGAACCATGGGGTTGCCGAACCACTATTACCTATTATGACCCGATATGATTAAATTCACAGTATTTCAAAATATCACCGATATTTTAGCGAAATCACACCGAGTCGTTGATATTTCACCGATATTTCACTTATATTTCAATCTGTATTGCAAAAAAACAAAACCAAAAAAACAAGAACAAAAAGGTGACTAAAGTGACATAATTGAATAATTGAATAAAGTAACTAAAGTTACTGCATGTTGGACTTTGGAGACTTAGAGTGTAAATTGGGAACTATTGAAAAAAAAAATTGTTGATTTGTTCCAAAGTAATTTGTTAATCTTTGCTTAGTTAAATTGACAACTATTGAAAAAAAATGTTGATTTGTTCAATCGTTCCAAAGTAATTTATTAATCTTTGCTTAATTAAATTGGCTTAATCTTTGTTGGTTCGGCTGAAAAAGAGAAAATGAGAAGAAGGAAAAAAACAAAGAAGAAGAAGGAAGAAAAGGAAGTGATCGTGGAACGTATTATGATGGATCTTCATATAGTAGCAATTTATCGGGGATTTGGGTACTATCATCACTATGGCCAACCAAATTTTCCTGATTATGGGTCATCTAGCCATTCCTCTTATCCTTACCCCACAAGTGCTAATTCCCAACCTCCTTTATATACTCATTCCTCATCGCTGTAGTCCTTAAGTAATGATAATAATTATAATCCATATCATTATTCTAGGCATAATTGAACTTATAATTAAGATATTTGTGCTTTATAAGATTATATTGTTATATATTTATGATGATGGTATTCGATGTAGGCTATGTAATTTGTACTAGATAATGTTACTATGCTTATCTAACTGATCCATCTTATTAATCTCATACTTAACCATTTTTTCATATTTTTTTTATGATTTTTTGGGCCTTTTAAATAATAAATCGGTCTAGATCGCCGAAACTGAAACCGATACCGACATCATAGTTGAAAATTGAGTGGTCGAATTGGCCTCCGAAACCGCGACTTTGAACCATGATTAGGTAATTTCCTTTCCTAATCAATTTCGGCCCCAAATTGGTCTATGTACGCAAAAACTACTTATGCGTGCGGTTCTTCCCTTTTGCTTACAAATTTCAAATGGATCCACATCGAGAAGACATGCAAAATTATGTGCTTGAGCGTCATCACAAGTTAGTCTAGGCACAATGTGGAAGATACATTGATCTTTGAAAAATAAGAAAAATACAAGCTCGATCAAATTGCTCGACTCTTTGAACTTCTAAAGTTGAGGTGTAAACTTCAATTGCTAATCAATACATGAATATGCAAATTAAAAGGGATAGAGAGTCCAATCTAAGTATAATCATGGACAAAAAATTGATTGACAAATAATAAAAGTAAACAAAAATAAGACTCCGAATATAATAAACAAAATACTCTGAATAATAAAATTAAAAAGAAGCCCTACATACCCTTTGTGTTTAATAAATAAACTAGGAATATATAATTTAAACATAATCAAGTAACTAGTTTTCGGATTGAGAGGCATCTTCAGAGTTTTCGTTTTCAGATTGAGAGGCATCTTCAGCTAGCCTCTGCCTGCACGAGGGACACACGTTTAAATTTGGATCAACAGGCATCTCAAATCTGCACATAGGACACAAATGACTCTTCTCTAACCACTCCACTATGCAGTTTTCGTGAAATAGATGCGAGCATGGCATACGAGCAATCTCTGGATCTGTCGACAGGTCTAGTAAACAAATCGAGCACTTCTCCTCCAACCCTGACCCTTCAACCTTTTCCAGCGCTTCGATGGAAGATTTACTTGCAGGAACTGACAAAGACAAATCACCTACTTGGCGAGTCAACTCATCAGTATCCTCATCATCTGAGAAAATAAACGTAATGAATGTGATATTCACCAAGATCGGTCGAATCATGGAAGACTCGCGTTCCACAAGAATCGCCTTTGAATATACTTTTTCAGCATATTCCACCACTAACCACGATGGAAGATTCAAACTAGTAAGCACCTCCGATACGTTTGCCAATAGTTCTGTTTTGTTTGAGATCTGTTGGCAAGGGATCGATAGTGACTCAATTGCTTGTGGGGTCCTTCGGTGAAAAATTCTTCATCACCTTTCCCGTTATCATTATCATCATGAGGCCGATCATCAATTATATCTCGAACATGAAATTTGATGAACAATACATCATGTTGCTTCAACTCGTCCTCGGAGAGGGCTGCTTCTCCGAAGATGACAACAACGCCATCCGGCATTGTCGATTGATTGATAAAACGAGAAAAATAAAACAAAAAGATAAGAGGATCGGACTAATATCAATCAATTATCTATATATATATATATATCTATATCTATGCTATGTATAAAAGCTTTTCCCCTTTTTTATAGAGACAAATATGGCACTGATTTTAAAAACTAGATTTAAAATATATATATATAACTTCATATATTTTTATATTATGATATTTATATTCCAAAGGTTAAACTAATTAAACAAGTTAGAATTATATTAGTATTACTATCTCCAATAATGTATAACTCCATATATTTTTATATCAGAATGAGTATTTTAAATAAATTTAAATTCTACTTTATTTGGTTAGAATAATTATATAAGTTAGAGTTTATGCTGAATTAGGTGTTTTCTAAAACTCACCGCATAAGTATGTAAATTTAATAAATCTATATTTATATTTATATCTATATCTATACCAATATCTATACTATCTATCTATATCTATATCTATACTATATATAAAAGTACAAATAACTTAATTATTTTTCTCCTTTTTTGTATAGACAAATATGCCCTTGATTTTAAACACAAGATTTTAATATTTACTTTTAATAATAAATAAATTATATCTTCATATATTTTTATATTATAGTATTAGTATTCCAAATAAATTTAAACTCTATGTGATTTGGTTAAACTAATTAAACAAGTTAGAATTAATTAGTATTAGTATTTCAAATAGTGTATAATTCCATATATTTTTGTATTAGTATTATTATTTTAAATAAATTTAAATTATACTTTATTTAGTTAAAATAATTATATAAATTAGTGTTTATGTTGAATTAGTTGTTTTCTAAAACTCATAGCAAAAGTGTGTATATTTAATAAGCCGTATTAAAATTACAAAGCTATTTAATATTAACTTATTCAACATCACGCTATACAATCTATTATTTATATGAGTGTTATATTATTTTGTGAAATTGCGCATAATAATCTACATACGCTTAATGGAATTAACTATCTACCAATTTTAAAAATTTATTATTCTCTTATATATCTGATCAATTTTTATCATGTATTTATAACATTTTTATATATTTGACCGATTTTATGATTTTCTTATAAGCATTAATTTATTTTATAGTTGATAGTATGTTTTTGCTTATTTGTGATTATTTTTATTTCATACTAATTATTCAATTCTTAGTATGTACGTATTCATTAATGGACTAAATAATCACATTTGTTAAGCACAAAAACTATGTGCAATGCACGTGCACAAAAACTAGTTAGTATATAAAAATGCAATGGAATAATCTCTTAACTTTATTTTAAGGGCTTGGTTAAATCCTATATATAAATATGTATATGTATATGTGGATCATTGGATGTTTAATTAATGGAATAATTGTTGGAACTAATATTGGTCGAGATGAAAAGAATAGGAAAGAACTGAAAAAAAGAAATATCTTAGTTATAGATAATCTTGGCTCCCGAGAGTTTCCTTCACCAATAAATTTCTACAAATAATGAAAGTGATGTATATAAATGTGCTCATTCCATTAATTCAGTTTTACCAATTTGAAGACGTTGAATTTTGATATAATGTATTATTTAGGAATAATTTTTATACATTTTTAGGGACATTCTAACATTGCGATAAGTTTTAATTAGAGTTTACTTTTTAATATAGAGTTTAATTAGATTTGGGAAACGATGCAAAAGAAGCATATCAAAAATTTACGACGTAATATGGAAAGAAAGAATTTCTCTGCTATTATTTTACTTTTTAAGTTCCCTTTTTTGTTTGGGTGATTTTAATGGCCCCGTTGGATTGAAGGGAGGGAATAGAAAGGAAATGATTAATTAGGACGAGATGGAATCAACTAGAAAAGAATATATGGATTTAATTTTATTGTTGTTTGGGTAGTTAAGAATGGAAAAGAAAGGAATGGAAAGAACTCTTGTATGTAGAGAGAAGAAAATAAAGGAATTTGATTTAATAACTCCTCCCATTCCCTCCGTTTCCTTTACAAATCATCCAAACAAGTGATTTTTAATCACTCATTCCCTTTTTCTTTCCACTATATTTGGGAGTTTAAATTTGGAAGGAAAGGGAGAGAAAATTTATCTTTTTGAGGAGAGAATAGGAGAGAAAATGAATTAAAACTTTCTTTACAAACCGTTCTCTCCCATTGGAGAGAATTAGAAAGAAGAGAATGGTTTTTTTAATGAAAACATATTGGATTGAATATTTTACCCTTAAAATAGATAACAAACTTTAAAAGATGATATTTCCTCTTCCTTTCTTTTCAACTCACAAACACAAGGAGCAAAAGTAGCATTCTCCCCCTTCTTAATAAAGATGATATTTCCTCTTCCTTTCTTTTCAACTCAATTGGGTGGTGCGGGAAGATGCTCTATTGATCTTATCTTTATTACTACATACCTTTCATCTTACTTTTAAAAAAAAATAGTATTCTTGACTACTGATTAAACTGAAATTAATTTTTCTTAAAGCGTGGTAAAAATAAAGTGAGAATATTAATTAGTTGTTCTTAGGCCTGTCAATTGTGCTATATATAAATCGGGTTTAAGAATATTGTTCATGCTGATCACGAATTGCTTCAAACATGCTCGGGCCCAAAGCTTAGCTTAACGTAAAACTCACCTTATATCTTCAAACTCAGTCCATAATTTATTTTGAGCTTCCAATACATATATATATATATATATATATGTATTATATTTTTCCTTCAAAGTTGATTGAAACAATTCTAAGTTGAAAGAGTCCAACTTGCCTGTTGGAAAAATAATACAAGTATTCTATACCTGTATACGTAGCGGATTGAAACGGATCTTGTGTGATTGGCCTTACGATACTCAAATGTGTAATGTCACGCGAACAATTACCACTGTGCCAACAATTTCAGATACTCCCAACTGGAAATCCTAGAATGTGCTTGGAAAAAGATACGGCAGTCGGTCTATTGTGTAACCACATTTTAGGTCTTAAGACCTAAATATATATATATATATATATATATATTAGGGTTAAAGAAGACTAAAACCCTAAAGCCCACTATGAGTGTCCTTGTTGGGCTATCTGAACAGGCTCAAAGCCCAACATTGCCATTAGGAGAGCATATGCTCTTCAACTATATTAAAAATACTACCATGCACACTCATTTTAGAAAGTGTTATAATATAATTTTTTAAAAATTATTAAAGAAAACCCGCTAGCGGGCGGGCGTAGTTTGGACTAAGCACTTGATGTTTAACTCAGCTCGATCCTCAATTTAACGAGCCAAACAAATAGGCTTCGAATATTAAGCATGCTACGAATAGAAAGAATAACCATATGTATTAAGCATACTTAAATTGCTACCACTAGCAATCACCAAAATTTGTACAAGTTTTCTTTTATGTTGAAAATAATATTCCACATCCGTTTTCCAAAAAAATCAAAACATACACCCAGTAGTTTTCCTTCTGTAATAAATTTCGGCCTCAAATTGCATTTTTTCCCCCTTCGCCACGATGCATCCCACCTTTGGACTCAAATTGCTCTTATGTATGCAAAAAATGCTTATGCGGTTCTTCCCTTTTGCTTCCAAATTTCAAATGGATCCATGTCGCAGAATACTGTTAAAATTACACATTCAAGAATTATCACAAGTTTGTCTAGCTAGGCACCACGTGGAAGACACATAGGCAGCCTTTGAAAAATAAAATTATCAAATTACTTGACTATTTAACTGCTTTTTCTAACTTGGGGTTAAGACTTTCTAGCTAGCTCATCATTGTCCCTGAACGTGTACGTGAAATCAAGCTTGCATCAAAGGTGTATAGAGGTGATCAGTAAAGTTTGTGCAAGTGGCATTTGCCTCGAAAGAGCTCTGGCAAGAGCATATATAAGTATATAATTAGAAGCAAAAGAAAAGCCACACAAAATGACATTAAGCACAAGAATACACCACATGTATATAATCACAGGAAAACCAATAAAAATGTAAAATTGGAAGACTACATGCCTGACAGGGAGTTCACTATGTAATTTCCAAAGGGTTATATTGACAGTGGCGAATTCAAAATTTTAAATTTTGAGGAGCCAAAACACAAGCAAATTGTTTTTTTCTTAAAAAGTCAATTAACATAAATACAAGCTCAAAATAAGCTAACTGAAGAGACCTGCAATTGTCGCATATTGTTTTTCCCATATATTTGTACTAATAAATCTTATTGTTTGCAAAATTATAGTTTTGTTTATATGTTTGTCACCACCATCTGGACAAAACAAGCCGCCACCATCTCCACCTGAAGGGGGAGTTCATAATCCGTCAGAAAAAATATATCGAACCTCAGATTTGTGAGACGCCTAGACCGATCAGTAGAAGGGTGCTTCCACGATCTTATAGGTATGTATTTCAAGGATCGAATACAAATCAGATCCTATGTTGTGAGGGGTTATTGGCATGCTCAACGGCTGCTTTGACATGGTGTTCACCCAGTTTAGTTACCCTCAACTTTGTAGTAGAGTGAGGCACTACTGCACTGAAAACCGATTAGCATTAGTAGTTAACTTTCTCATGCAGCAATTTGAATTTGGTTTGATTTTAGTATATATTTTTGGATGAAAACTACTCAGTAATTGCTGGACTAGTATTTTCAATTAATTTTAATTTACATTTCAGTCCTTCAATCTTCTGCTCCTTTCACATTTTATGTTAAAAAAAAGAAAAAAAATAATGCACTCAGTTCACCAAAATGAGAAAAGAAATAGAAAACAATAACTGCTTTGTATATTTTGTCCCACTCTTTTTTCAGCGAAAACTGCATGTGTCAACAAATGTAACACTCATTCTGCACAAACCTAAACTGCAGTAATAACTCAATCATCCGGCGAGAGCACACTGAACATAAAGCGCAAAAATATAAAGAAGTAATTAAAGACAATAAAATTTTATGTGTTCAATATATATCTAAAAAACAAAGAAAATAGCAGGATTGAAATAATACAAAAGAACTATGTCTCGTTTTTAGTCTACCTATTAGAGCATCTACAATAGTTAATGTAACTAAAATTCCTTTAGTAATAAATCTCCATTTCCTCACCATCATATCCATTTCTCTAGAGGAGGCAATAGAGGAAGTACATCCCGGTGCTCAACTCTAACTGTGACAAATCTCTGGCACCAGCTTCGTTCCAATGAAAATATGCCTTATTGTTAATTGTGATCGATAGTTTTCATCCTCTACTATTCTGTTATCTTCTTCATACATCGGTCGATAGAATCAGAGCTGCATTAATGAGAGCTCGGAGTTGTTGAATCTGATCAGTGATAAGAATATATAATGCCCTTATTTATAGCCTTGGATCAAAAGCTGAGGGTTAAATCACCATTAATGCGAATGGACAAATATCAAGGGATGTGACAAGTTGATAATTAAGTCCTTTAATAATTTTCTGTTAAGTGATACAACGTTTCCCTCTTAGGATAATACAGGAGTGTCTCTTTATCACTTGAGTGACTGGGTCTTTTGTGGACCCGGCAGTCGATATGCAGTGGCGGAGTTAGGATTTCGATCAAGTAGGGGCGAAATTCAAAACACGCTAAATCATATTTAAAGTCTTAAAATTTTAATGCAAATATAATAGCATTAATAATAATAGTGCATACAACTGAAATAACAAATGTGAACAATTACGAGAATTTACAATATCATTATTCGGATTTTCATATTCAACAATAGAACTAATATTCAACAATTAGGGGTTTAGACCTAAATCAACTAATATTATCAAATTAGTCAATAATATAATTAACATCATGTAATTAATCAACAATAAAGTTGATATTCAACAATTAGGGGTTTAGACCTAAATCACAAAATATTTAACAATTAATCAATAGTTCAAAAAATACACTTAATATTTTGCAATTAATAAAGAAATACAACTGATATTATGCAATAATCAATAAATAATTTAATCCTTAATTTTGAAAAGTAGATCTAGAAATATTATTACCTAGGAGTGGAGGAGCTTGTGGTGGAGAAGTAAAGAATAGCACAGTGGCAATGGCATCATGGAGGAGTGGAGGTGGAGCAGTGGTGGCGTGGAATGATGGAGCCATGCTGATATGGAGGATCGGAGCCACGGAGAAGCTTGTGGAGTTGTGATGGAGAAATAAGAGAGAGAGAGAGACGGGAACCCAAGAGTGAGAGAAGTGAGAAATTAAATGAGAGCTGTGAGTGGGTTGTTTAACTCCACGTTTTAATTTTTGTACACTCACATATCCTCAAGTATATGTTTATGCATAAAAGCCCCTGTATATATTATTTAAAATTCAAAACCAACTGGGGGTGCTCGCCTACGCTTGTCCCGTACTGGCTTTGCCAGTGTCGATATGCCTATTCCTTTGTACCAAGTAGGTACTCTACAGATCCCAAGACAGGCCTCAGCTAATCGGGCACTACTCTTCCTGGTAACAAGCGGGCTTGCTGGTTTGATATGCATACCAGGCTAGGCCGGCCAGTTTACCCCGTCTACACCTCAATATGTCCAAATGCATTGAAACTAAATAGAATAACTGACTTATCATGGGCTAATACCTCAACCTTGGAAACCTCACGAGACTTTAGCAACCTCTTATATCTTGTAGTTATGATGATTTTACTCCCCGGGTAAAACCAATCTTGTATGCCACGTAGTACATTTAATTAGTCAATCTGATGCACATCATCAAGAACAAGAAGAACCTTTTGCATGAAACGAATTTCTTCATTTAATGATTCTTCCATCGATATTGTATATCTTTTCGTGTTTCTTATTCAAGATACTTGAAAGAATCGGTCTTTGTAACCCAGCTAAACCTTTAGGTATTTTTTTAATATATTTTTAACAATCACGAGAAAACAACTGCCATCAAAACTATCATTGTTCTCGTCATAGAGAAATTTGGCGATTGATGTCTTCCTGATGCAGCCCATCCAACAAATCCCATGTAAGTTAACTTCGGATGAGTCATCTTACAACCACTTATTAATGTCTTTGGCTTGAGAATGCATCCAAATTGGCGCATCATGCAATGGTGTGCGCCTCAATTTATCTCTAATTACATTTATGATTTTCTTCATAAACTTTGCTTTGTGCCTACAAATTGCGAGCAAATTGATAACCAAACATACTAATTCCTTACATTACATATATATTTATATATAGAGAGAGCCAAACTCCAGAAAGGGCTTTTTTTTAACTAAAGCATGAACTTCCTCTTTTAAAGGAGTAAATGGTTGAATTCTTTGATAAAAATTAGTGGACATGATCTCCGTGATAAGTAACTAGATCAACTCCAACAAAGTTCATAAAAAATTCAAACAGGAAACAAGTGGACATGATGAAATTTTGTAGAGTTTATCTACTCGCCATGGTTATCATCCTTACAAAATTTTCATAAAAAAAATTCAATCATTTATTTCCTTAAAATATGAAGCCCGTTCTTTAGTTAAAAGAACGAAGCCCTTTCTAGAACCTAGTTAATATATATATATATATATATGTTCTTAAAACAAAATAAGTACATCATATGGCCACTAATAGGTCAAGCAGTAATAACATGTCTTTTTTGAGTTTAAGTTATGGCCTGGTTCAAGTCCCTTTCTACTTTATTGTAATTTTCAAAGGTCAAATGGCAATTTTCTAATCTCACGAGCCTACCGTAAGCTTTCCTCTCTCATTACATATTTATAGTATAGATCTTAAAAATATGGGTGGAACTTACGAGATGATCAATTTTGAGAAACTTACCCATCTGCTTGGTTTTTCAGTTCCTTCGATCTAAGCTAAATCTACAACTTCTTCAAGTGCTTCATTTCCATCCTTTCACCTTTTTCTTCAATATCATATTTTTTCCCACTATCACTTTCGGCCTCGTATTGCTTCACATACCCATAAAATGCTTACCTTGTCATCCCCATTTGCTCCGGATTTCGGATGGACGCACTTCATAAAAGACAGGAAAAACTACATGTCCTGATGAGGTCCTCCCCTTGCATTCCAATATCACCATAAGTTCATCTAGGCACCATGGTGAAAACATGTAGCCTTGGGAAAACATATTATCAAAATCCTCGACACTTTGATTACTTTTACTAATTCAGGCTTAAGGCTTGTTCCCCTTTCTATCCAGGCTGTTGTATCTAAATGTTCGATATGTAGCTTGCACCAAAGATATATAGAGGTGATCGGTGAATTTCTTTTGAGTGTCCTTACCTCAAAAGCTCAAGAACACATTACAGGTGTTGTGCCCATTAGCATATTAGCCAGGCCCAGAGCACCAACTGGGCCCATTGGTCCACCATTGGTCCACGCACATAGGAACGATATTGTCCCTAATTTAAGCACCTTTGGACCACAGGTGTGGGATTTTATCTTAAAAGGCCTCTTTATGTGGTGACATTCCTCTACTTATATACCCATGTTGAGTTTTTATAATTTTTTCACATAAGATCAATTGTTTGAGCCAACCATTTTCAGCAATCTTCACCTTGGATCAAACCAGTCCACCTTTGGCTCTACCTTGAACTAATATCGGTCCACCTGGACCTATACCTTAATCCACCTTTGAACTGTCCACGTAAATCATATTTAACACTATTTATAAGATCATCCAGCTTTGGTCAATGCAGATCTCGAGATATACCATATTTCACCTTACTTGAGGAACCTGCACAACCACAGTGTACATAGGCTATGGCGACTCCGGCCACCCCGGCTTCTCCAAGTTTAACTCCACTAAATCCAGCTATCAGGACGCTTTTTGTAGTGACTCATCACTTTAGGCTCTACATAGTTTTCCTAACTCCACCGAGTCCAGCTGCCGGTAATGCTCCACAAGTGCGTGGATTCACCATCGAGCTCTAATATGGATCAATTGTTGTGCCCACCGGCACATGGGGCCGGGCCTAGGACTCCACCTAGGCTCACCGGTCTGCGCACGTAGTAACGGTATTATTCCCAACTTGAACACTTTTGGGCGACAGGTGTGGAGTTTTATCTTAAAAGGTTTCATTATTATATGGTAATACTCCCTTACTTATATACCCATGTCGAGTTCTACGATTTTTTCACGTGCGGTAAATGGTTTGAGCTAACCATTCATAACAATAAGTGTATACACAAGTGGAAGAAGAGGCTTCATCTTCTTGGGTTCTCACAATAGCCATTGGACAACGCTATATATGATATAGCAAATGAATTGAATTATGGATATAAGTAGTCGTCAAGGAAAATATATATGCATCGCTTATGAATAATTGGGAGCTAGCAATATATACATAATCTGAGTCAATGAAGTCTTCCATTAAAAGAAAAATGAATGGCAAGTTGGAAGACTTGCATAACAGGTTATGCCAATTGGTTCACGAGGCTGATGGCTTACAGTAACAAAATAAATACGAACAGAACCAGTGTTTGAATCAGAATTTTAACCTAGTGGGGGTTTGATTAAAAAAATAAAAAAATTACAACAAGTAATAACACAACAAAATAAAACTCCAAAGAGAAAATTGCCGAATTTGTTAGTCAACCATTCCTATCATGTGAGGCTAAAAAGCGAATGCGAATCAAAGCAAGAAATCCAGCACGAAAGTGAGAGTTACAATTATAAACTTTATTGTTTTCTCTTTCGTTTTTCTTTGCGAAAATTTTGTGTAGAAGAATGCTCTTGTTATTTTGTTGGCCTTTACTAAAAATAATTACAATTTTATCTCCAAGGTTTTAAGACCACACAAATCCAACCTCAAACTTTAAAACTTTACACAAAAGTCCATATATTACTATACTTATTAAAAAAAAGTCCAAATCTAGGTGGGGTTTAAGCCCCTAAGGCCTAAGCCCCTACTTGGCCCACTTTGCCTCTGCCCCTAGACGGAACAAGTGTTTTATTTCCTTGAAAATTGAATATACCTGATTTTTATTTAGTATCTTATATACATATGTATGTATAATGAGGGAGATATAAAAGATTATGTGGTCGGAAGTCGGAACAAAAGAATCAATGAATGTACAAAGAATAAAAAATGTTTGTAACAGCTGAGACGAGAGATGTATAAAGATAGCTAAATTAGATCGGCCGGCATCGTGCAGGTCGGCCGGCAGCGGGACTTCGGCGTAGTGTTGCTCGGAAGCTGCCCTTCCATAATTGGGCCCTAGGCCAAATTTTGTATGTCCATCAAATATTATTATGTTAATGTATTTATGATTTTATTACAATTACATATATATATATATAGATATATAAGTACGAATAACTTTACGTGTTTTTCTCTTTTTTGTATGAACAAATATACCCTTTTATTCTAAACTTAAAATCTCCTACTCAAAATGAAAAACAAGTTGTACTAAAAATAAAATTAAAATAAAATTTTTTATTTTATGTCTTCTACTCATAATAAAATTATGTATTTTATATTTTTTACTCAAAATGAAATTCACAATAGTATCAAATTACTCTAGTAATGAAAAAAGTTATGTATTTTATGTCTTCTACTCAAAATGAAATTCATAATAGTATCAAATTACTCTAGTAATGAAAATCACATATCAAATTATTCTACTAATGAAAATCACATTGTACTACTCAAAATAAAATAAAATAAAAAGTTAAAACAAAATAATGTCTTTTACTCCTTTTATTCAACTCAAAATAGAATTATATTAAAATCTTCTACTCCAAAATCAAATTCACAACGATGTCATATTGATTTGGTTTAAACTCTACTTATTTTAGTTTCTCTACTCTTCCAATGATATTACATATCTCTTACAATACATCATAATTTATTTCAACTACAACAATTTCAATTCGCAAACATATATATACACACATAAGCCATATAAACAAACACAAGACAGATTACTAACTTCTCCAAATATACATAGTTCGTTCTCTCTCTTCGAACATATTATTACTATTATTATAAACAAATCCTATTTCATGAAACAATAGTTCAACATAACAATGGATATTAGTTAGTGTTTTTATAATTTTTTTTATGGTTGATAATAGTTCTCTCTCTGCATAAATGATTCTTTTTACTATTTTATTGGTTAGCGTTTTTTTATTGGTTAATGGTTGAGAATAGCGTTTTTATTGGTTAGTATTTTTTTATTATTATTGGTTGCGTACACTTTAAATTTAATTAATTTCCTTGTCTATTGGTTAAATCAAAAATACAATTAATTAAACTATTAATAAATGTACTAATTATATAATATATTTCAATACAGGTTTATGCTTTTATGACCGGAGAAAATTTGGCACAACAATTTTAGTATACCTAATTGATTATACCATTCTCTTACAATTTTAAATTACCTACTACACTTGATATTATTGTTTTTGGTTTGTTTGTTATAGATTTATCAAGCTTTTGCTTTGGATAGAACTTCTTTTTCTTTTTTTTTTTACTTCATTAACCAATTCTTTTTACATATTTATTACTAAGACTAATAACTTTTGCCAAACACTAAAGTTATGTGCAACGGACGTGCACAAGAGCTAGTATTTGTAAAAATATAAAGCTAAATTTTATTGGGCTTGTTATGAAATAATAAATATAAGTCTCAAATTTGATATCATATTTTCATTTAAATGGTTAATTAGTCATATTTCCTTTTCAAATGTCTGTAATTGATGGTCCTAGTTTTTTTTTTTTTTTGGGTTGTCTCACATTGATAATTTAATCTCACTTTGACATTAATACTTTTTAGAAAACACTAATATGGATTTATTCAACGGTAAATGAAACAACTTATTTTCTTTAGATTCAATACATTCATCATGTCTCAAAAAAGAAATAAGACTTTGTTTCAGTTAGCTCAAAAAAGAAATAATGTATTAGATATTGATAAACATGTATATTATTCAATTGCTTTATGGTGAGTACTCCAACCACAGTACGGACATTCTTAAAAGGTTGATGTGTCTGTGTCGTACTAGTGTCAGACACTGTACTTCATGGACACTTGCCGAACTTGTGTCCAACACCTATTTTCATGTGTCCATAATTTAATATATTTTTTTATTACACATCTCCGACACTTCTTGTAATTCTCGAATAAGTGCCCCTTATTTTATTTTGTAAAATAGATTTTATTACGTGAAAAGTCCAAAAGAAGACTATAGAAAAAAGTAAAATATTAGAGATGAAAAACTATGGGAGTAGTAGAATAAACATTTTAATAAGTTATATAATAAAAAAATATCTAATTATCCATATAAATATATTTCAATGAAATTGTAATTTATATACAAAGAAATCGATATTTATATGCATACCCTCACCCTGTTCATATCCTAATTTTTTGGATTTGACTTCTTGTGTGTATCCGTGTCTCGCGTCAATGCTTCATAGACTCCAACAGTAGTGGAGTAGTAGCCAGGGTTCATAGTTTGAGCCTCCAAATCTAGTCCCCTTTCTAATGTTCAAATCTAGGTCTATTAATAAATTAATTGTGTATAATTTTTGTGATTGTGTCTAGCATTACTTGTAATAACATGTACTTTCATCCCACCATAATCGTGATCATTCGTTCGCTTATTTCACTGTGAGTAGTGAAATCTTGGATTATGGAGCCTCGTAGAGTTCTGGCAATTCTAATTAGTCATATTAGGCTACTTACACTCGTGTGAGTAATCATTCAGTGATTCGGGTGGTTCGAATCGATTTCGGGTTGTAAATGTTGAGTTTCGGTCTTACGCGATTCATTGTTTTTAGTCAACTTTGGAGCTACGTAACTTCTTCGTCTCTTATCCGATTTAGTCATTGTTTGTGCCTATGTTTAGATTTTATACCATTCTAAAACTTTCGTGTTTTGAACGCCCTTTAAAAATATCGATGGAAAACGTGCGTGATTGTCACGAACCACTCTTTTAAGTGGTATTTTGGTTGCTTCAACCAAAAATAGAAACTTTAAGGATGCTTCAACCGAAATTAGAAATTTTAAGGATGTTTCAACAAAAATTAAAAACTTTAAGGATTGCTTAAATTGAAATTAGAAATTTTACGGATGCTTCAACCGAAATTAGAAACTTTAAGGATGCTTCAACTGAAAATTTAACTTTAGGGACAAGCGAGGGATTTGAGTTAAACTTTAAGGGTCATTTTTGCTAATTACCGTAAAAATTGAATTACTTTCACTACAATAAGGTTCATGTCGAAAGACACCATATCTTTTGCATATGACCATATATACTTAATTTGTTGCTCAATGATTTTTTAGTAAAAACAAGTGGTGGATTATAAGAACTTGTGTGTATTTTTGAAAAAATAAACAAGGATCTTTTATTGGAAGATTTCAAAAAAAAATATTAATATTTATTCATTAATGTTTTATTTATTTGAAAATTTCAAAACTACTTATATTCCTCTTAATGTACGAGTAACATAATTAAAAATTACTTATACTCCTCTTAATGTATGAGTAACTTAATTATTGGTTATTCTTGCAGTTTTATGAAAATTGATTAGAACGTTACTATTTTGAAACTTTAAAAGAGAGATTTTACAAAGATACAAGTCTCTTATATATTTGTATATTGTGGCTTATAAATTAGGGAGAAAGGGTATGAATAAATTAACATTTGTTTTACTGAAGAAAACAATTTTCCTTTCTTCCTTATATACAAATATATTTTTTTTTCTCTTTTCTCTCAAAAAGTTTTCCCATTCCAAACATTTTCTTACTCTCCATTTTATGAAAATGGGTTTTGAAGATTGAGACTAGTTTTCTGAATTGATCTGGGTATAGCAGATATACCAATTCCACTTACGTTCAAACCCGAATTTAAATGGAGCAAGTCGTGGCCCTTGGCCCTCCCTGAACAAATAAAGTTCGCTTTTGCTAGACTAAACACATGACCCAAACCGATTAGGTCCAAAGTCACCTGTCCAACATGAAAGCCCAAGCCGTGGGCTTAGTCTAACGACTATAACCAAATTCGATGCATCTACATAATAACTGAAGTAGTCTCCTACTCAGCTAAGCACCTACATAAGATAAAGTTAAAAGAATTATTCTCCTAAATATTCTTTTAGCTACTAGACTTGTACTACTATACTAGAATGCTTATCTCAATCTGCCTCTTGTACATCATACTATATAAAGGCTATTTGAAAACCATAACAGGAACCTTACTAGAGTAATTATCCTCATCTTCGTAGGGCACCCCTAAAAGATGGAACAAAAGTGACTATGTAATAGGAATCTTTTTGGACCAAACTATGTTACTTCTTGGCATTGTGAATTACTCACATACAAATCCTATTGGATCTGGACATAGGCAAATAATCCGCAACAGCTTGGCGCCACCTCTGGAAAATGAAAGTTTGTTACAAAAAATTGTCATCAATGAGCCATAATTAGCATAGCTACATGAAGAAGACCAGACACCGGCCATCTCCCAGAACGTCTTTTTGAAGGACCGGATACAGACTCACAAGCTTCTTCAGTATTGACGAACGATTGACTGGTAGTGTTAGCATATTGCGAAAGGATTCAGAAGTTTGGATGGAGTCTGTTAACTAAGGTGTTGGATCAACATGTGCAGAAGGTGTCTGTTTAGTCACATTTCTATCGTCAGTTTCATCCATATTTGATAAACGCATAATATTGTCATGTTTAAGCTCTTTCCCGGAGTCGCTTGATGCGTTTATTGCTTTAATGATGCCTAATTATCCGCTTATCTTGAGATTAGTGCCTTAGCAAGTTTTGTATCTAACATGGCCCAAGTTGGTGTATATTTTGTTGTATTCCATGTACTTATAGGATTGGAATACAATGGCATTGTATGAAGTGATCAAGAGCAAGCCTAGATAGCTTGCAAAAGTGCTGAGTGAGAAGTTCCATGCCCATGATCGATCATGGCTTCCAAAATTTCTGGCAGAAGACTCCCATGATCGATCATGGGCATAACCATGATCGATCATGGCCTGGCGAGTACACCAACTACCTGCTCTTTTTAACCTATTTTGAGGAGGTATTCTCTCTAGATATTTCCCCTTATTTATTTTATTATTTCTTAGACTTTTGTGGCTAGTTTAGGCCAAGCAAAGGAGTAGAGAGATCTATCTAGTTTTTCACAATTGACAAGTTATAGAGAGAAGGGAGAGCTCATTGAATATTGTTCTTCAATTTTCTTTGTAAGTGTTTAATTTGTAAGAATGATTTCTTCTTCTATAATTTTCGGTGATTAATGGCTCAATCCATGTTTAAAGTTTGATAAATGTTTGTGAATCCTTTGCTTCATCATATCTTCCATTCTTTCAAAGCTTTCTAGGTATATTCATATTAAATTAAGACTTTACCTGCGTTGTATATTTAGTGCTTGGTTGTTAATGAACATACAACATATTTATATGGTTCTAGAAAGCTTGTAGTCTCTTTCCCCCATTCGTGGAGTTTTTGTCCTCTTTGTAGAAATTATAAATCGTTCTTAAAACTCCATAGATGGATTATAAATTTGTTTAGTTTACCTTTGATTCATTTATTGATATATTGAGTGCTTCTTACATTATATTTGATACTTAGACTCTTTATTTTCGACCATAAGTGATAAATGACGAGTTGGCAAATTTATCCCATAAACTTCATTCCGTTTCATTGTTAGGATTCACTTTCTAATTTTCATTCTTTAAATCATGAGATTACATACACTTGCTTTATGTTAAATCTTTTTATGATAAGTTCATCATTTCTATCTCGGATTAGCTTCATCGGGAATGGGTTGCCTTGCTTCACATCTGTAGCTAAGAGGTAGGAATGATAACCTCATTTTTGGTGGAATGTCGGTTATTTCTTTCCTGATATAGCTTCAATCCGGGAATGAGTCGCCTAGCGTTGCACCCTTTGCTATTGAGAGATACACCAACATTCCCCATATCTCGAGAAACGATGTGTTGAAATCTTTGTATGAGCTAGTGATCACCGTCTTTTAAATCATAATTAACCTCCACCTACCTTAGTGCTTTCTTATTAATTTTCACAACTGTTTTACATTTACGTTGTTCTACAACCAATCCAACTTACAAAAATCTGAAAAATCATTTAATCTGTAATCCATTCCATTCCTTTTCGACTATCCATGTGGTTCGACACTCAGACTTTTGAGATTTTATTACAACTTGACGTGCCTGCACTTGGGCTACCACAAAGCGCATTAATTTCGCGGTGTCATGTTTTTGGCGCCCTTGCCTGGGATAAGGCAAAAGGCGGATTCCAGGTTTTGTATAAACCCACTCTTTGTAAGTATCTCTCAATTTAATTAATATATTTTTCTCTCTTATTCTTGTTTGATTTTGTAGAGTTCCGAGGAGCCACTCGAACAAGTTTTCCCAAGCCTATGCAAGGGCAATTATTCGTGGACATCTGAATAAGCCCTCCTCATTCAACAAGAATGGCAAATCAAGGTAGAGCGGCGGATCATGAGAGCGATAATGAGGGGGAAGGGGCCAACAATGTTCCTCCGGTAAGGACAATGAGGGACTATGTTCAACCGCCTCGGGCAACTTTCAATTCGTGCATCGTACTTCCCACCGGCCAAGCCGGTGCGTTTTCTTTCAAACCAGGTATGCTCCAACATATCCCATCTTTCCATGGTATGGAGTCCGAAAACCCATACTTGCATCTAAAAGATTTCGAAGAAGTCTGCTCCACATTTCGTGAGGCAAATATAGACGAGGATGTCATGCGATTAAAACTCTTCCCTTTCTCCCTTAAAGATAAAGGAAAAATTTGGCTAAATGCTCAAAGACCACAATCAATTCGGTCTTGGCAAGAGCATCAAGCGGAGTTTCTAAAAAAATTATTTCCCGTCCATAGAACCAATGTTTTAAGAAGGGTAATATCCAATTTTTCGCCAAAAGACAATGAAACTTTTTATAAGTGTTGGGAAAGATACAAAGAGCTTTTAAACGCATGCCCTTACTATGGTCACGAAACTTGGAGCCTTGTTAGTTTTTTCGATGAATCCCTCACCCCTGATATGCGTACGTTTGTTGTGACCATGTGTAATGGTCAATTCTTGAGTAAGAATCCCGATGAGGCTTTGCTATATTTTGATGAATTAGCGGAAGGTGCCCAAAATTGGAACACCTATACCAAGAAACCTAAAGCCAAAACTCAAGGAAGGGGTGGGTTGTACTAAGTATCCAATGAGGATGACATAGGTGCGAGATTGTTCCAATTGTCTAAGAAAGTGGAGGCAATGGAAGCAAGTAAGCTTAGAGAGGTCAATGTAGTATCCTCGAGCTAGTTATGTGTCATTTGTGAAAATTCGGGACATACTACCGAGGATTTCCCTACCATTCCCACTTTTTGGGAAGTCCTTAAAAATCCCGCCCAAGTCAATGCTTTGCACCAGTACAACCAAAACCGAAACCAAAACGACCCTTATTCTCAAAGGTACAATGAGGGGTGGAAGAATCACCCCAATTTCAGTTGGGGAGAAAATCAAGGTTAGAACCACAACCAATATCATCAAAACCAAAGGCAACAACAACCTCAAAACCCTTTTGTTCCACCTCAGAATCAAAATCCCGACCAAAACTTGGAAGCTTTGTTGAGATCATTTGTGGACAAAACGGATCGTGATGTGGGTGAGTTAAAAACCCAAATGTCTAAACTCACCACCGCCCTAGCTACCCAAGAGAAGGGAAAATTCCCTTCCCAACCTTTAGTTAATCCTAGAGGCCAAGTTCAAGTCATAGAGGGAGGGGAGTCTAGCACTAAGTTAGAAGAGCTCAAATCTATTACAATCCTAAGGAGTGGGAAGGAGGTAGACAAAAATATTGTTCCTCAAACCCCCAAGGTGGTGGACATAGTTGAGCCTACGAATGTTGAGAAGGTTTTGAGTGAAGAAAAGAAGAGAGAGGAAGAGAAACAAGGAAAGAAGGATCTAGAAAAAATAAAAAATGGGATCAAAGCCCCATTTTCGGAGAGATTGAACCAACCATCCAAATCTAATACCGAGATTTTGGATGTCTTTAGGCAAGTAAAAACCAACATTCTATTGCTTGACTCGGTCAAGCAAATACCTTCGTATGCTAAGTTCCTCAAGGACTTATGTACTACCAAACGAAGGTTGAATGTCAAGAAAAAGGCCTTCATGGCGGAGCAAGTGAGCTCCATCATGAAAGGCACGAGAACCCCCAAGTTCAAAGACCCTGGTTGTCCCACAATTTCATGTGTCATAGAAAATTGTAAGATTAAAAATGCCTTGTTAGATTTGGGAGCAAGAGTGAATGTGCTCCCATATTCGGTCTATCAACAATTGGGGTTGGGTGAGTTGAAACCCACGAGCGTTACAATCCAATTAGCGGACCGATCCATTAAAATCCCAAGAGGGATAGTTGAAGATGTACTAGTCCAAATCGACAAGTTTTATTTTCTGGTTGATTTTATCATCCTCGACATGTAACCCGTGTTGAATCCAGCTAAGGAGATTCTGGTTATCCTTGGATGACCATTTATTGCTACGTCTAATGCTATAATAAATTGCAAGAATGGAATAGTGAGGTTAGCCTTTGGAAACATGACTCTAGAGCTAAACGTGTTCTCTTTGAGCAACCAAAGAGATGACGATGATGAAGAGGAAAGTGAACACGTGAACATGATAGAGTCATGTATCTAAGACCACTTTGTGGCAAACTTCGAATCGGAGTCAACGAAAGGTTATCTAACCACTTCCGATGAACCCGAGGATTGTATGCAAGTGTTTTCTCTGTGTGACAAACAGGTTGAATTCTTGAAGAAAGAGGAAAACACATTATCGTCCACCAAAAAGCTTGAAGGACAAATGGATCTAAAGCTATTGCCTAGCAACTTGAAGTACGCCTTCTTAGGAACTTCAGACACTTACCCCGTCATCATCTCGTCCGATCTCTCGGACGACCAAGAGGTAAGGTTAGTTCATTTGCTTTGTAAATACAAAAAATCTTTTGGTTGGACTCTTGCCGACGTCCAAGGAATAAGCCCATTAATTTGTACACATAAAATTCATTTGGAGGATAGGGCAAAAATATCAAGGCAATTTCAACGCCGGTTGTATCCTAACATGCAGGAAGTGGTTAGGAACGAGGTGTTGAAATTGTTAGATGCAAAGATCATCTATCCAGTCTCGAATAGTAAATGGGTTAGTCCAACTCAAGTGGTACCGAAAAAATCTCGGATAGATGCAAAGATCATCTATCCAATCAAACGAGTTGATTCCACAAAGAGTCACCACCGGGTGGCGAATGAGCATAGACTACCGTAAACTCAATGAGGCAACTCGTAAAGATCATTTCCCACTACCTTTCTTGGATCAAACTCTAGAAAGGGTAGCAGGCCATGAATACTACTCTTTCCTCGATGGTTTTTCCGGGTACAAGCAAATTGAGATTGTCCCTTTGGTACCTTCGCATATCGAAGAATGCCCTTTGGTCTATGTAATGCACCGGCCACTTTTCAACGGTGTATGCTAAGTATTTTTAGTGATATGGTGGAAAGGACGTTGGAAGTTTTTATGGATGACTTTACCGTCTATGGTAAGTCATTCAACAATTGCTTGACTAACCTAGAACAGGTTTTGGAAAGATGTGTGGAAAAACAATTGTGTTGAATTGGGAGAAATGCCATTTTATGGTTACTAAGGGGATTGTATTAGGGCACATCATTTCGTCAGAAGGAATTGAAGTGGATAAAGCAAAAATCAAATTGATTGCCAAACTTTCTACACCCAAGAATGGCAAAGATGCCCGATCATTTCTAGGGCATGCTGGGTTTTATCAGAGGTTTATCAAGAATTTTAGTTCCATCTCCAAGCCAATGTGTAATCTACTCCTCAAGGACTCACCGTTTGAGTGGGATGCCAAGTGCGAAGAAGCCTTTGTCTCTCTGAAGCATATGCTCACTATTGCGTCGATTATGCAGACACCAGACTGGAGCTTGCCATTCGAGCTCATGTGCAACGCAAGTGACTATGCAGTGGGAGCGGTTCTTGGTAAACAGAAAGACAAGAAACCGGGTGTAATATACTATGCAAGTAGGACTTTGAATGATGCACAAATAAATTACACCACAACTGAGAAAGAGCTTCTGGCAATCGTTTTTGCCCTGGACAAGTTTCGATCCTATTTGATAAGATCGCCAATTGTGATATTCATGGATTAGGCGGCATTGAAATACCTGTTTACAAAGAAGGATGCCAAGCCATGGCTTTTGAGGTGGATACTCTTGTTGCAAGAATTCCATTTGAGCATCAAGGACAAAAAATGAGTCGAGAACGTGGTGGCCGATCATCTGTCTCGTCTCACTTTTACGAACAACATCGAAGTAAGTCCGATCCAAGATTTATTCCCGGATGAGCAATTGTTGGCAATCTCGACACTCCCATGGTATGCAGACATTGTGAATTACCTTGTGACCGACAAGATACAAAAGTCATGGGGCGCACAAGATAGAAAAAAGTTCTTGAGCGAAGTGGGTCGTTTCTATTGGGATGAACCGTACCTATTTAAATATTGTGTGGACTAGATTGTCCTTCGGTGCATTCCGGATCAAGATGTGGAAAGAGTTCTAACCTTCTGTCATTTAGAAGCTTGCGGAGGACACTTCTTGGCAAAGAAGACTACCGCCAAGATTTTGCAAAGCGGACTGTACTTGCCGTCGCTCTTTAAGGATGCACAACGCTTCTGCAAGGCATGTCAAAGATGCCAGATGCTTGGAGGGACCTCCAAGCGGAACATGATGCCACTCAATCCAATCCTGGTGATTGAAATCTTCAATTGCTGGGGCATCGACTTTATGGGACCATTTCAATTCTCCTACGGTTACCTTTACATTTAAGTTGCTATAGACTATGTTTCAAATTGGGTGGAAGCCCAAGCGTGCAAGAAAAACGATCACAAAGTGGTGATCCGATTCTTGAAAGAACACATTCTTGCACGTTTTGGCACTCCCAAGGCAATAATAAGCGATGGCGGTACTCACTTTTGTAATAGACCATTTCAATCCTTAATGCAAAAGTATGGTGTAAACCACAAAGTATCGCTCGCTTATCATCCTCAAACTAATGGTCAAACCGAGTTGGCAAATAGGGAGATCAAACAGATTCTAGAGAAAACGGTAAACCCGAACCGCAAGGATTGGTCATTAAGACTGACCGACGCACTCTGGGCTTACCGTACTGCGTATAAAACAACTCTAGACAAGTCTCCCTATCGCATTGTGTATGGAAAACCATGTCATTTGCCATTAGAGTTGGAACACAAATCATATTGGGCAACTAAGATGGTTGACTGTGATTTCGAGAAAGCCGGGCTTGACCGAAAGTTGCAAATAGATGAAATCGAGGAATTGAGAAGAGATGCATATGATAATGCAAAGATAAGTAAGGAACGTGCCAAAATTTTTCATGATAAATCCATTTTAAGGAAAGAATTCAAACCTGGGCATAGAGTTCTTGTTTATGACACTTATCTGCATCTCTTCTCGGGAAAATTGAAGTCTTGTTGGACCAGCCCATACATTGTCCGTCATGTATTTCCATTTGGGACCGTGAATGTCGAGGATCCCAAAATTGGTTATGTTTTCAAAGTAAATGGACAACGTCTAAAGCCATTTTTGGAATTCCTAACTCGAGCGGAGTCCACTCCTCTCGAAAACCCGACTTATGCCTAACAAGCATAGGTCGATTTTGTAAATAATGTTTTTTTTTTGTAGTATTTTTGAGGTTCAGGCGAAATTGAATCTAAACGGACTAAGTTGTGGGGAATGATAAGGTGTTTCAAGTGAAGAAATTTTAGGGTAGAAACTTTTATGAAGGCATGATCGATCATAGGCATAGCCATGATCGATTGTGGGACCAAAATAGGGAGGCAATGTACTTTCATGATCGATCATGGGCAAAGCCATGATCGTTCATGGTGAACTTCTTTTGCGGCAATGTACTGCCATGATCGATCATGGTTATAACCATGATCGATCATGGTCCCTCTTAAAAAATAGAGCAGCCGTTTCTAAACCCCCAAATTATGCCCCCCCTCTTCTTCATATCCCCCATTTCTCTCCATCTCCTTTCTCCAAACCTTCTCCCACTATCAAATCAACTCCCCTCAACTTATAAACCCTTTCCTTCCCTTTCCACTTCCATATTCAATTGATTTCGCCCCCAATTTACAAACCCATCTAAGAATCAACCACTTTCTCTCTCATAAACCCCCCTCATTTCGAGCCCTAGCCCCCACACTTTGAAATATCTCTCTACTTTTTCTACCATACTCCCTTCCTTCCACATCAATGGCCGCTATTGCTCCAGTCAACAAACCCGAAGAACTTCAAGCCGCAAGGGGTGGGTATCGCGGGTTTTGTAGCCGTCAGGAGTATGATTGGTGGAACTATGCTTTTAGGAACCGGGCTGTGATGATCGAGAGGCCCGTGATTATTAATGCCTTAGATGATTTTTCGCAAATGGGAGCCTTCGAGAGACACGAGGTGTGGGTGCAATATTTGCGACAAACAGGTAACCAATGCAATCTCACTCTATGTCGTGAATTTGTTGCAAGCTTGGTACGTGTGCCCAATGCTGCCTATACCTATATTGCCCACGTGCGTGGGAGAATTGTGCCTTTTAACCTCGAGGTAGTTAGTCGAGTCACGGGAATTCCGGCATTGCCAGATGGTAGCTATGACCTCCCTCACTCAGCCCGAATTGTATACCCCACAGATGACGAGTTGACCACACTTTTGACCGGTCGTCCAATGACTTGGATTGGCTCGCAATTCGATAGGAACAATCTGGTAGAGCATTTTAGGACCCTATGGCTCGTTGTAGCCAATGCGATAGACCCCACCTCGCACATTTAACAATTGTATCCTTCTCATGCTTATGTTCTATACGTCATCGCTCGCAATAGGCCATGTTGCCTGGTTCGCTACATTATGCGTAAAATCATGAAAGTCTATGACACGGTGGCCCATAATGAAACGATAAAATTTGGTGTTCTTCTAACCCGCATTTGTTTGGAAGCGGGTGTACAAGAAAGGGACACCGATGTCAAAAAAATTCAGCGCGCCCCGATAAACAGGTCCACCCAAGCTAGAGCCGCCGGCCAACTGAGAAACCGTCCAAGTTCTTCGGCCTCACCTCCTCTAGTTGAGTCAGAAGAAGAAGCACCAGAAGAGGCAGGACTCGATGCTCCGGGTGCTTCGAGAAGAAGAAGAAGAAGAAGAGCAAGTTCGAGGCCTGTAAATGTCAACATGGAGTTCTTGGGAGAGCAATTTGAGCAAATGAATGCAACGATGCACGCTGGGTTTGATGCTCTCAATACTAGGGTGGACAATATGTTGGTCCCCCAAGATCATTTAGAGGCGGAGATTGCCTCTAGACTGGACGTTCAGATGGCAGCTCAACAGGAATACATACGCCGGCAATTCGAGGCGTTTTACAGTCGATTTCCCTCGCCCCCACCTCCCGATATGTGATGATGTGATAGCCTAAAAACTCTTTAATTAATTATATTTATGCTTAGTTTTATTTTATTTTTTGTGGGTTGTATTATATTTCAATCATGATGTTCACTTTAAAACTTGATTTTAATGGTTGAATGTTATGGTTTTGGCTAATGGATTCTAATTCTAACCCGTTTGTTGTATAGTTTTTTGCTGTCTTTTGTTTTTGTCTCATGGAAAGCCAAGCCAAAGTAGCCCGTCCGTGCATTTTCTTGTTCTCTTTCCATTGAGGGCAATGTGTGTTTCAAGTTGAGGGGGGGGGGACGCTATTTTGTGATTATTTTTGTTTTGGCTTGCTATTGTCTATTTCCATGAGTGGAAGAGATGTATTTCAAATAATTTTTTTTTGGGAAGTTTGAAAATTGATGATTGATTGAGTTTTTGTTCAAATGAAGACTATTGTTTCATTAGCTTTTGGCATGAATTCTTTGATTCAGATAAGAATTTGAATGATAATCTAAATTGCCTTGCTCTGCTTAGTCTCATATCCTGATATATTTTCCCTTTTTGCATGCTAAGATTGCTTCGGTTGTTTCCAATTCGGTAATAACACTTAGAGTTATGTTCATTGAGAGAAGAGGAATTTTTGTCCAAAAATAATGGAAGCTCTTTCGAAAAGATCTTCCAATGAGAGGACAAAAGCATAGCACTTTAATAACTTGGATGACTTTTATCCTAATATTGACTTAAAGCTTCACTTGACTAAATCTTAAGTCTCTTTGTCTAATATTAAGGATGGGTATAGGTTACCATATGGGAAAGGGTGAATAGCTTCCTTCAAGCTCCAACGAATGAGAAAATTTAATAAGTGAGACCGCTGCCCCCCATAGAGATGAAAACCGCCCTGATCTAATTTAGCGAAATTTCCAAGTAAAAGATAAAGAAAGTGCTTAGAATCGATAACTCTTGGAGCTTTTGTTTTTGAAAAAAAGTTCTCTCTTCCTTCTTGAATGATTATGACACTTTGTGTTTATATTGACTTGCTTGAATCGAAGTCTAGTATGTGAGCATTGGAGAATATGGGATTGTGTTCTAAAGGAGATAGGCGAATTAGGCGATCTTTCAAAAGTCCGTCATTCTGAAAAATTGATAGTAATGCCTCATGCTTTGCAAATTGAAACTTGAATCTTCATTCTCATCGTTCATCATGATCAAACTCTAATGTTTGTAGGTATTATTTCTAAAAACCTTCACGAGATGCAACTCGTCTTCTTTGGGAACTTAGAAGTTAACAACTTTTTGTATAGCTTATTAATTTTTAAAATTATAAACTTTGTCTTGCTAAGGGACTAGCAAGAGATAAATTGAGGGGAGTTGATAAACGCATAATATTGTCATGTTTAAGCTCTTTCCCGAAGTCGTTTGACGCGTTTGTTGCTTTAATGATGCCTAATTATCCGCTTATCTTGAGATTAGTGCCTTAGCAAGTTTTGTATCTAACATGGCCTAAGTTGGTGTATATTTTGTTGTATTCCATGTACTTGTAGGATTGGAATACAATGGCATTGTATGAAGTGATCAAAAGCAAGCCTAGATAGCTTGCAAAAGTGCTGAGTGAGAAGTTCCATGCCCATGATCGATCATGGGCAAAGCCATGATCGATCATGGTATCCAAAATTTCTGGCAGAAGACTCCCATGATCGATCATAGGCATAACCATGATCGATCATGGCCTGGCGAGTACACCAACTACCTGCTCTTTTCAACCTGTTTTGAGGGGGTAATGTCTCTAGATATTTTCCCTTATTTATTTTATTATTTCTTAAACTTTTGTGGCTAGTTTAGGCCAAGCAAAGGAGTAGAGAGATCTATCTAGGTTTTCACATTTGACATGTTATAGAGAGAAGGGAGAGCTCATTGAGTATTGTTCTTCAATCTCCTTTGTAAGTGTTTAATTTGTAAGAATGATTTTTTCTTCTATAATATTTGTCATTTCATTTATTATGGAGTAGTCTATTACTAAGTTTTCGGAGGTGAATCGAAATATAATTTTCGATGATTAATGGCTCAATCCATGTTTAAAGTTTGATAAATGTTTGTGAATCCTTTGCTTCATTATATCTTCCATTCTTTCAAAGCTTTCTAGGTATATTCATATTAAATTAAGACTTTATATGCCTTGTATATTTAGTGTTTGGTTGTTAATGAACATACAACATATTTATATGGTTCTAGAAATCTTGTAGTCTCTTTCCCCCATTCATGGAGTTTTTGTCCTCTTTGTAGAAATTATAAATAGTTCTTAAAACTCCATAGATGGATTATAAATTTGTTTAGCTTACCTTTGATTCATTTATTGATATATTGAGTGCTTCTTACATTATATGTGATACTTAGACTCTTTATTTTTGACCATAAGTGATAAATGATGAGTTGACAAATTTATCCCATAAACTTCATTCCATTTCATTGTTAGGATTCACTTTCTAATTTTCATTCTTTTAATCATGAGATTACATACACTTGCTTTATGTTAAATCTTTTTATGATGAGTTCGCCATTTCTATCTCGGATTAGCTTCATCGGGAATGGGTTGCCTTGCTTCACACCCGTAGCTAAGAGGTAGGAATGGTAACCTCGTTTTTGGTGGAATGTCGGTTGTCTCTTTCTTGATATAGCGTCAATCCGGGAATGAGTCGCCTAGCGACGTCGCACCCTTTGCTATTGAGAGATACACCAACATTCCCCATATCTCGAGAAACGATGTGTTGAAATCTTTGTATGAGCTAGTGATCATCGTCTCTTAAATCGTAACTAACCTCCACCTACCTTAGTGCTTTCTTATTAATTTTCACAACTGTTTTACATTTACGTTGTTCTACAACCAATCCAACTTACAAAAATCTAAAAAATCATTTAATCCGTAATCCATTCCATTCTTTTTCGACTATCCATGTGGTTCGACACTCGGACTTCCGAGACTTTATTACAACTCGACGTGCCTGCACTTGGGCTACCACAAAGCGCATTAATTTCGCGGCGTCAATATTTAAACCACCAATATCTAAGTCGCTGACATTTTGGTCCATAGTTTTAGAAGATACTTAAATATAATCCAAAGTTAGAACTTAGTTTGATTGTACTCTCCCTAAAGTTTAGGCTCGGAGGAAAATACATTTAATTTATCTTCATGAAAATATAAACAAGAGGGAAAATGATATTACCTATTGAATAAGAATTTAAGCTGCTTAGATATGATTAAAGGTTAGTTCGTCATAAATTTAGGGTTTCTGGATGGAAAAATTAGGGAGAGAGGAGAAATTACAGAGAACATAGAAAATTTAGGGAGGAAGGTGGGAAGGGGAAATGGATAATTCAACACGCATTACTGCTCACCCCGAAACATCTATTTATACTTGGACTGAACCAGAAAAACAACACAAAACCTCAGGAATTAAAATAAAAGATAATAACTTACTCCTTAACAATAAGATTAGCTGAGACGATGTTGTCCGAACAAAGTGACAATTTAGACTAACACTTAACAAAACGATCCAACATAACATACAAAACGATAGCTCTCCTTTACTGACCATTACGCTTAAGAAGTCTTAAGAAGTTTTCCTATCCCAATTTCAATTGAACTACAAATCCCCCAATTTCAACTGAATTACAAATCCTGATATCGTCTGAACTAAGTGACAATTTAGACTAACACTTAACAAAACGACCCAACAAAATATGCAAAATGATAGCTCTCCTCGATTGACAGTTACACTTCATAAGTTTTCCTATCCTAATATTAATTGAACTACAAAATCCTCTAATTTCAATTGAATATCAAATCTTCTTTAATCTCCGAGAGTTACAAACAAAACAAACACCTATTTAGTAGGATCTCCCGTGGAAGAGCATACTGCATAATAAATTAAGTTTGATTAGTTAGTTTAATGATGGAACTAGCTAGTACTTCTTTGTACAGGGAAGAAATACAAATGTTATCTTATATCCTGCCAGTAGAAGTTAAACATTAAATTATTTTGGATAAATTACACTTTGCCCACCTGAACAATTGTCTAAGTAGCACTTTGCCTACCAAATTAATAATTTTAGTAATTTTAGTTACAAACTATTGATTTTGTTGTAGTTGACCTCAAATAGCTAATGGAGTTAAAAAGCAGATAGAATGTAGGCAAAAGTAAAAATTTATAAATGGTAATTTGCATTTGCCCACCTGAATTATTGTCCAAGTAGCACTTTGCATACCAAGTAGTAATTTTTACTATGAACTGTTGATCTTGTTACACTTTACCCCAAATTATTGACGAGGTTAAGAAAATGAATAGAATTTGAGGGAAAATATGATAATTTACATTTAATAAACCTCATCCTCCTTCCAGATACCTTTTTAGCTCTCTAGCAATTCTTCACTCTATGCATCACCTCCTCCACGACTCTGTCTATGAATCATCGTCTCCACCTATTTCATCGGCGACTCTCGCCCATCCATTAATCACTACCACAGTGGTAAATCAGATCTAACCTCATTTTCGCAAATTTCCTTTAGTTTATTGCAACAAACCTAAGCCCCTTTTTTCCTAAAAGATATCTAAACCCATTAAATAAATAAAATTAATTTTCTTCTTTGATCCATAAACCTTACCCTCTAATTCGCCGTCAAACCTTTCTCTCTCTCTCTCTCTCTCGCTCGCTCACACACACACACACAACGGCAACTTCCTCTCTCTAGGCACCACCTCCTCCATGACTCTCTCTCAATGTATCCATAAAACCCATAAATCTTCACCTTCAAATCCACCTTCAATTTAAAATCAATAGTTTGAAAGGCAAAGTGCTACTTGAACAATAGTTCAAGTAGGCAAAGTGCAATTTAACTTTTGTAAGCTTACAATTTTGCCCTCAAATTTAGTCTATTTTTTAACTGCATTAGTGATTTGAGGTAAACTACAACAAAATCAATTGTTTGTAGTAAAATTGCTAAAATTAATTGTTTGGTAGGCAAAGTGTTACATGAACAATAGTTCAGGTGGGCAATGTGCAATTTGCCCAACTGTTTTTAAAGATTCACTGTATATAACATCGAGGGAATGCTTGGCAATAAGCAAAATGTATTTTTACCTATGATAATCTTTATCTTAGTAATATGCTTTGGTAAAACAAAAATTTTAGAAAATCTATGAAGTACAATTTCACAATATATAATGCAAAATTGACCAATAAAATATCCCAAATGCCCAATAATCTTGATCGGTATTCTAGATGTGGATAACTAATTTTTGAAGTCAATTCAACAACCCTATAATCAAATTGGCCACAGCGACTTCACTATCGTGTCTGTGATAGCCCGTGAAATAAAAGTGACGTACTTTTAAGTGAGAAAGATCATGACAAGTATCGACACAATACAAAGCCATAGACAATACTCTCTTTGCCGTGTATGGGACATTTTTATCAAGAGCAAAGTAGATAGCGAGCGCAATACTAACAATGTAGCTATAAAGCATTAACGCTCATTGGTACTTGAAAAATTAAAATTAATTTATGCCAATTTCTTGTGTGGATTGACGTTTATTTATTGCTAGATGTTGCAATGGTTTTAATTAAAAAGTGGGCCTAGAAGAATAATAAGGAAGGGGTTAAAGCTTGCTTTGATTTGATGGGTGCATGAGCATTTTTAGAATTGAAAAGCATAATTATATTGAATTAAAGTAGAGGAGTGCTATTGTTTTAGTTGTTTTGTTACCTCCCACTTGATCACAAAGACATCTATTTATAGTCCCTAGGGAAAAGTTACTCCTAGATATACTTTCATGGAATCTTGAATTCTCTATAGACTTAAAACTATTAGAGATATACACAAGATATTTTAATAACTTTAGAAAGCTTCTACAAAATACTTCTAGTACACTAGGCTAGAGTGTTCTAGAGATATTTCAAAAATACAAATTATACTCTTAACCGAATTGTGGAAACCCAAATAGACCAGTTACAATTGTCCCTCATTTTGTGTGATCATCCGTTAGTCGACTAGGCAAAAACTCCTCCTATTTCTTAGTAAATGTATAATATTCCCCTCAGCTGGAATTTTCTTCCATCACCATATTCATTTTTTTGTTCAAAGAAAAAAAATTGCATTTCTTTTATTAAATGCAATATGAGTACAAATGCAATGCAGTTTACATTTTAAACAAATTTAATGGGGATGTTTAAAGCCTAAAGCCAGTGTTCTAGAATGCGCTAGGCGGTTCTTAGGGTGTTAATGGGACCTAGGTGCAGATTTATGGAACACTGAAATTGATAAATTGTGCGCATGTCCATTTTACTTTGTCCAATTTGTACTAGCTAGTACTCCAAAATAACGGGACGTTCCGTGGTATTAATCATCGAATATAAAGTTATAACAATATGTGATGGATCATCACCCCTAAATACAACACAAATTTACAAATTTAGAGAGGTATCCATCATAGGATACAGTGGAAAGTACCTACCATCCCGCTATACACACATATTTATGTAAATTAAGTTTAGAACAAGAATGCGGTTAGTTTAATAAATATTTTGTGTCTTTCTCTTAAGATTAACATATGAATATATATTCAACAATCTTATACTTTTTAGCTCTATCACAAATTAAGAGTCTTACTTTGATTTTGCGATTTATAATTAAGAACATTAATTTCAACTTAAGCATCTATAAAAAGAACTTTTAAATTGGATTTGGAAAACATGGAAACCAAACATACAAAAATAAAATATATTCTGCATAAAAAAGTGTAACATTGTAGTAAAAGTTAATATCATAATACACGAACATGAATTGAAATATATATGGCAATCATGTAGTAGTAAAATAACTACAAGAGTTGATATGTTTTTTTAGTTACAATTTCAATATGAATACTAACTTATTAAATAAAAATTAATCTATTAAAGATCACTTATTAATATGTTAACAAAAATCTGTAATGAAACATATATTATAGCTATTGTGAGTGCAACTACGGCCAGAACAATAAGTAGAAAGAATGCAAAGTAGAATATAATATTGTATTTGAATTTAAAGCCCTCACTCTCCACAATATGAGTTATTTTAATCTAGTACAACTTTGAGTTATCAATCATTAATATATATATATATATCTATTTTAATAAAGCTTGGCATCTTTGATCAGGACATTTAAAATATTTTTCAATAGTAAGCGAATTAAGAATAATTTAAATTAAGAAAGTTATATATGATATTCTATTATGAAGAAAAATACTGGGAAATAGTGTCATAAATGCACTTGCTAAATCTAGTTGATCATGAGTTTCTAGGAAGATTTCGAACGCACTTTTCGATAACCGTACCCTTTCATAGCATGTTCGGGAAAACTCGATCGCTTAGGGTTCGGCACGTACTTGAGGTTGAGGTAAATTAAGCCTTGTAGCGATCAATAGTCCTAGTTGATTTTCAATTTTGATACTATAAGAAAAAAAGACTTATTTTGAAAAACAAAAAAAACCGTAATAATTGACATTTTAACATTATATGAATCCAATATCGAATAACTATGTCAAGAGACAAAAAATCCAACAAAATATAGTTATGTTGAGATAATACTTATACATATTAAACTATATGTACTATACGCGATTATAATTTCAATTATATAAAATTAAAATGAAAAGTAATGTTAGATTGTTGTAAACCATATACAATGTTGTACTTTAAACAAACCCAAAGGTTCTTTATTGGCATGAAAAGTTAAAAATTGTATAATATTTTAAAAGGTAAGCTTATTAGAATTAGAAATATAAGACTAAAATTAGGTTTAATGTTTTGGTTCTAACTCTAGGTTCAATTACATCTCCATCTAAAAACGTAGATGAAGTGGAATCAGGAAGCATAATATATAACTTAATTACAAATCATTCGTACATACACATCGATCAAAGTATACCATGTATGCATCATTTTCATCTCAAAGGAAAATGATTGATTGAATATTGTTAATTTTTGCGTCTGAAGTATCTCACTATCACAAGCCTCTAGTCCTCAAAATAAACGATTAATACTCTCATCGTCTGAAATTAATAGGAAAATTTAGACTTTGCATCCCATGTTTTATCTCTTAATTTGAGTTTCCACTCCACATTTTATTTTCTTTGGCTTTCCACCCCATCGTTAGTGGGTTCAGGTAGTTAATGTTCAGACATCTTTTTCTTGACTAAAATATCCTTATAGCTTCTCAACCTATATTTAATTTTTATTTCTGTTTTCACCCCATATTTTAAAAAGATTGTATAGAGAGAGGGTCATCATAGCAAACTAAAAATATATTACTACAATCATATTTCAATAAAATACGTTATGCGTGTCTACACATGAAAATGTATTACGTTATGCGTACACATGCATAAATATAATGTATCGTGCTGAAATGTTCTCATAGTAATATATTTTTAAATTACAATGGAAGCCCTCTTTGTATTATTTTTAAAAATATGGGGCGAAAACACAATTAGAAATTAAATATAGGGTTAGAAGCCACAAGGGCATTTTGGCCGGTAAAAAAATAACTTACATCAATTAATGGATATCACTAACGGCGAGGTGGAAAGTCGACGAAAATAAAATATGGAGTGAAAACTCAAATTAGGGGGTAAACAATAGGGAGCAAAGTCCAAATTTTCCAAGTTATAATAGCTTTCAATCTTTTATTTTTGTACCTTTTATAGAAATACTAGTTTTGACGTACTCAGTGATCAATAATATTATACCTTAATTAAAATGAAAGCGATCAAACTTTGGATAGTAAAGAATCATCATCTGAGAAAGTTCTCTCTACATTTTCTTTTGGCAAAAGAAAATTCATAAACAATCAAGATAAAAATATGTGTATACAGATAACTTCACCTTGGCTAGGTGTAAAATTATGATAAATTTTGCGAGTCATTATTGAGAAAGATCAGCATGCCTCGACTAACATCAAAAAATTGCAGAAATAATTTGTGCTTCTTTTTTTTTTTTTTTTCAATTAATAGTAAGTAAAACAGTATTGGTGATAACTGTTTTGTGGGTAATTGTCGCGGTTATGAACCGTTACGATTTTCTAAATATAGTGGCTAATTTGGAACTAATAACCTTGAGGATTTGTTCATGGTAATATTTGGGGTGAGGATTAAATTTTTTTAACTTATTCAGAGCAAGAGGATTAATTAGGTCCTGTGCTTCTCCTCCACTTTATCAATTGGATCGTTCAAAATTACTTAATTTACAATTGTCATACAAAATCCAAGAAGAAAAATTACACTGCACATATTTTTGTTAAAATTAAATAAAAAAATTTACCACTTGTCAAATTGGGATCCAATTTATAAACTAGACATATTTATGCAATTTAACAAGCACTTGATTGGCTCATCTTTCTAAATTTAACATAAGTTAAAAACTTAGACTTTTATTTTTTTTAAATAAAAGAAAGAAGATGTTACCTTCAATTGTAACTTCAATTAGTAATGTGGTTAAAGAAAAATCAGAAGTGATTATAAGCTGAAATTGCTAATCAATACTTGAATATGAAAAGGGAGACAGTCCAATCTCAGAAAAAGTATTGAAAAACATTTAAAAATGAAAAAGAAAAAGTAAAAACAAAGAAGAATCCTAAAATAAATTAAACTATTAAAGTATAATAAAACTAAAAGGAAACCCTAGCCTATATATGTGTTCGATAAAATGAAAAAGAAATACCATGTGTTTAATGAAACTAAAAAGAAACCTATGCGTTTAATAAATGAACTATGAAACATATATACTAAACTGTTGAAACAAGAACGAGGTTACCAAAAAAAGCAATTGGAAAACACCGGGTTGAGTCGCGAACTATATTGCTCTTTTTAAAACGTTTCGCGGCTCTACTTGGTGATTGTGCTAGCAGTTTAGATAGGCCACGCCGTCCCTAGGATACAACAAGCCCAGATTTTCCTCTGTCTTGATTTTCTTTGCACTGTGGGAAATCGGAATCTTATCTCCCTTTAAAATTTCAGCCGGAATCGGTAAACTATTCGTGCCGGAGGCAAAAAAAAATTTGAGGAATTTTTTTAAGGTCTCAGAAGAGGTTAACAATGGAGGAAGAGGATTTTTTTGTTTTTTATTTGTCTTTCGAGAGGAGAGACGAAAATATTTTTAAAGAAAAAATCTTCTCACACCTTACGTTGAGGAAGAGAAAAATGCAACAGTCGTAATAGTGGGAACTATCGAAAACCAACTGCGTAAGACTTAGTCAAAGTCTTTCAAAAATTCAAAAGGAAAATAATTTTATTTTTAATATATAAAATTTTTCAAAATAATTTTGTCCTGGGTCGGGTCGGTTCAACATGCGTGTGATGAACCACACCATTCAAGTTCTCACCCAATAGCACAAAAGTTTAATGCTCAAAGGGCTCAAGCCCTTAGGCAAATTCTTCTTTATAAAAACTCATGAAAGGTTTTATTTATCTCCTACATGGGACTTAGGAAAACACAAGAATGCTCACTTGGTGCTTGCTTTGTTTTTTTTTCTTTTCTTTTTCTCCCATTTTTTCAATTACACAAAATCTTCAACATAAACGTAATCAAGTTACTAGTTATAGGATTTAGAGGCATCTTCAAGTAGCATTTGCTGCGTCCGCCTATAGGAGGGACACACGTTTAAATAAATTGGGTCAACATGCATCTTAAACCGGCACATAGGACATAAGTGACTCTTCTCCAGCCACTAAACAATGCATTTTTCATGGAAAAGATGTGAGCACGGCATACGAACAACTTCCCGATCTATCTACAGGTCTAGCAAACAAATCGCTCAGTTCTCCTCCAACTATTTTATGGAAGATTTACTTCCAAGCACTAGCACAGACAAATCAAGAACTTGGCGAGTCAACTCATTACTATCCTCAACATCTACGATAGTATGTGTAATGAACATGATAATCACCATAATTGGCTTAAGCGTTTCGCAAGATTCGCGTTGTATAGAAACTGCTTTCGAATATATTGCTTTGGCATATTCCATCACTCTCCATGATGGAACATTCAAAGAAGTAAGCGCGTCTGATACATTTGCCAATAACTTTGTTTTGTTTGGGATTTGTTGGCCAGGGATTAATTGAGAGCAATTCGATTGTTTATGGGGGCCCGCGGGTGAAAACTTCTTCATCACTTGCACCATTATCATTGTAAGGTCAACAAATCTTTAGGGCAAGAAGTGTTGCTCACACACAAATTTATGGACAAGCGTAAGAAAAAGAATAAGCTGGAAGAACACACAAATTTTTGATAAAGGTGGTTCACCAAGCCAATGAATGGTAAGTCTGATTTACGTCAACCTTTTAGTGAAATTAGTGAATATTCTTATTAATAATGGCCATAGATATAAGTTGACAAAGAATAGTACTGTGTTTCAGATGATCCCAAATGCTAAAGACTAGTTCCTTTTATAGACACAAGGAACAAGCTGTTACAATATGATAAACCTTACTCTCCACGTTTAAATGGAGAGAAAGGTGGGGGTTGGTTGGGCAGTGGGAAGTTGGCAACTAGTCGTTGAGCATGTTAGTCATGCTTCCATATATTTTGCTGCCGCCATGTGTTAGATTTTGAATGGCTTTCCACACGGTCTATAGTGAGCTCGGTTCTCACATGTGCTTGGAGCTTAGACGAAATACTATTATGCCCTTCAATCATCATTTGGAATTTCTCTTCCTATAATTTGAATATGAAATTTGATGAACAATATATTGTAATGCATCAACTCATCCTCAAAGAGGACTAGTTCAAGAAGGATGAAAGCAAGGGCATCTGGCATTGTCAATTGATTGATTAAAAAGAAAAATGAAAAAAAGAAAGAATAAATTAAAAAAAGAAGAAGATGGGAGTAATATCAATTAATATCATCTATACAATGTAATAATCGCAACTTGATTTCGAGGGTACTGTTTGAATCCTTTATATAAATATGTATATGCGGATTAGTAGATCTAAGATGAAATGATTCCAATTCAAGAGTACGATTGAAACACTAGAACTCTCGTTGGAACTATTTGATATAAAGCAAGATATAAAGCAAGTTAAAAAAGAGGCAATTGGGCATAAGGGCGCATTCCAATAATAACATAATTATAAAGGACACTTACAAATTAGCAGTATAAATTAAGGACACTGCACAAAAAAGACATTACTACCCCTTCCTTATTTAACCATTTTAGCACAAACACTAAAATAGTGTTCAAACTGATTTAGCACCCATTCAATGCTATACATCAATGTGCTAAAACAAATTTAGCACTATTTTTGTCCAAAGTAACAATTCACATGGTGTTAAAACAGTTTTAGCACCAATTTGCTAACACTATAATAGTGCTAAAAAGGTTTTAGCACTACAAGTGAATACATATAACTAAACTGATGGTGTTAAAACAATTTTAACACCCATCCAATTCTATACATCAACAGTGCTAAAACAGAATTAGCACAATTTTTGTCCAAAGTAACTAAACTGAATGTGCTAGTTTTAGCACCTATCCAACTCTACACATCAAATGTACTAAAACAGAATTAGCACCATTTTTGTCCAAAATAACTAATCACATGGTGCTAAAACAATTTTAGCACCAATTGTCCAACACTAGAATTGTGCTAAAAATGTGTTAGCACCACAAGTCAACACATATAACTAAACTGAAGGTGCTAAAACAGTTTTACACCCATCCAATTTTACACATCAACTGTGATAAAACAAAATTAGCACCATTTTTGTCCAAAGTAATTGAATTGAAGGTACTAAAACAGTTTTAGCACCCATCCAACTCTACACATCAAAGGTGCTAAAACAAAATTAGCACCATTTTTGTCTCAAGTAACTAATCACATGGTGCTAAAATAGTTTTAGCACCAATTGTTCAACACTAAAATGATGCTAAAAAGGTTTTAGCACCACATGTAAACATATATAACTAAACTGAAGGTGTTAAAACAGTTTTAGCACCACATGTCTATCAACAAATTAAGGGTACGCACTGTTAAAACAACTTCAATGCAATAAACACAGAGTAGCAAATCACCAAATTTGACGAAAAAAAATCATCAAAATTCTAAAACCTCTATTAATTATATGTGCCTACTAGCATAAACCATCAGCGGTATATAAATTGGATAATTTAGATCCAAATCAATTGTATGAATTCTCAGATTCATAAAATACGTAACTTGGAAATTTCTAATATTATCAAAAAATTAACTAATCGAGATCATATAACAAAATCAAACGTGTTATACATACATAAAATTCATGCAGCCAGAGCTTGATTGTATATCATTAAACTCTAATTGAAGCCACAAACACACACACACACACACTCTTATATTTATATAATTCATTTGCAGGACACCTTCTCTTTATGACGGCTTGAGAATTGAAATCAATTCTCTTGAAGCTTGATCGAAAAAATGAATTGACTTCTTCTTGAGCTACAGTCTCGAAGAATTCCAATTTTCTCTTACACAAAGCCACCGGTCTTTGTTTTCTAGGCAAAGGCGAACAATTGAGGATCTTAGGGATCGTATTTTTTGGGGATTTGTTTAAATTAGGGTATATTTGTCCATTAAGATTTATCATTTTCCTTAAAATATATTAATATTATGAAAAGTGTATTTATTGTAAAAACAAATTTTGAAATTAGTATTACTTCCCCTTATTAAACACGAGTACATCCTTAAAGTTATAAAACATTACGGAGCAAGGCCCTAGCACCCATTATCTCGTTGGAAAATAATTAATTTTTTTTGATAAGTTAAGAAAATGAATTGGTTGGTCCGTGTGGTGAGATGCCTTTTACTTTATGCTTATTTTTATGAGTATATGTTTTTAATCCGGCATTTTTTTTTGCAAATTTTTTCTTCCTCACGTTCACTATGGAAAAAAAATAAGATAACATCTCACCATGTCACTCAACTTTTTTTCTAATTTTTCATCAAAGTATTGAACTCCAAAACAAAAAACGTTTACGATTAATTTGGGTTCGTACATAACAAATTCACTGCTTCTTTTTTTTGAAATATAATCACTTAGACGACTTCACTAGTTGTGTGAATATTGACATGTAAATCATATGTGCTAACCCATTTTTACAAAAAAACTTGAACACCAACAAAATTAATGCTCCAATGGTATTTTGTAAGGTCTTGTGTAAACTTTGAAATAACCAATAAGATTTTAACGCATGTTAAATATCAATTTAAGCAAATTTTTTCCTTTTTCCTTGAATTTTTTCTATAAATAATTTTATAATTACAGTAGATCTTGATTTATAAGTATTAATGAGTAGATTTCAAATGTATAGCCTTTTATTTTCTTTCTTTTTTTAAATCCATATTTTATATTTGAAATTATTACATTTTCAATTTTTTTTAAAAAAAATGAAGAGATAGAAAGCTGATGTAGTATTGCAAAATGGAAGTGTATTTTACACAACAATTTTGCACAAACTTTGATTTTAAAAGATTGCCAGAGAGAAAATAAAATAAAATTACTTACAAGAAACAAAGATATAGTTGTTATTTGATAATTTTGTCAAATTATTAGTTCAACTTTCTTTTTTAATAGTAATAATGTACTAAATCTACAAGAAAAAATAAGTTGTTCTTTTTTACCATTATTAAGTTGAAATTATTTTTTCTTAAAAAGTACTAAAATTAAAGATAGAATACTAATTTGAGATGGATGGATATTAATGAATAAAATAATTAAGCTAATTATATATTTCAATGGGTCATTTGATGGTAAATCTTTAGTATGTATGGATTTAGACCAGAATGATATGATACAAACTTTTTTTAATGAAAACCCCTTTCTTACTAATTCCACATTTTTATGAACAATAATGCATCTTTAGCATTATTTTCAATTTTCAAAATTCTTAAAATCTAATATGGTCACATTCATTTCTTTCCAGTAAAACCAAGAAACTTACTTTGAATACTACACAAAAATTCTTTTAAGAATACTTGTAAATTTACAGTAAGATAAATAGAAGGTTCGTTTACCTTTTGACCCCCATTTATTTACCCATATTTCTGTTTGGACCCAAAGTTTGCATTAATTCTCCTTTGACACTCATTTGGACAGTTTTCATCGGTCAAAAAGTCAAACCATTTAAATACATGCATTTTACAATACCAAAAATCGTCTTGTGGCTAGATTTAAATGAAAATGAAATCATTTTCACAAGGCCATATCTCACTAGATTCACATTCAAATGATACAATCCACATATGGTTGGAAAGCTCTTACAACATTAATTATAAATACAATAATAATATTCAATAATTAGAACTGTATATGCCTTTAAATTTATGCCAAAGTTTGGGAAAACATTACATTTTTAAAACGACAAGTTTCACGAAGCCATCTTCACAAGGTCATATCTTACTCTATTTACATCCAAATGATGTGATCCACATATAGTTGGAAAGCTATAGCAACACATATAATAATACAATAATAATATTCAATAATAAGCACTTTAAATGCCTTTAAATCGCTACCAAAATTGGGGAAAATCACATTTTAAAACGACAAGTTTCACAAAGTCATATTTACAAAGCCATATCTTACACGATTAATATCCAAAGATATTGCAACATAGATTAAAAATATACTAATAATATTCAATTATAAGCACTTTATATGCCTCTAAATCGCTGACAAAGTTGAAAAAAATTCCCATTTTATTAGTGTACATATAATTTACGTTGCAATATATTTCCAACCATATATGGAATACAACATTTGAATGTGAATTGAGTATGCTACGGCCTTGGGAAACTTGTTGTTTTAAAAATGTGATTTTTCCTAACTTTACCAGCGATGTAAAGGCATATAAACTTCTTATTATTGAATATTATTAGTGTATTTATAATCTATGTTGAATGATCTTTCCAACCATACATGGAACACATCATTTGGATATGAATCGAGTGAGGTATAACTTTGTGAAAATTGCTTCATTTTCATTTAAATCTAGTCACATGGGTATTTTTGGTATTTTAAAATGCATTTAACGGTTTCACTCTTTGACCGAATGGAAACCATCCAAATGGGTGTCAAAGGAGAATTAATGCAAACTTTGGATGCCAAGGAGGAATATGGGTCAATAAATGGGGTTCAAAAGGGGAATTAAGAAACAATTGATTGCAATATTATGTTATTTTTCATATAATCATATTTTTGCAGTTCAAATTGTAAATTTCACTGCAATTTATATTTTTGCTGTTAAACATGTAAATTTCACATATACTTTCTTGTGACTCTATAGAGAAAGTTTTAAATTTAACTTTAAGTTTGTAGTGAACTTGTAAATTTTAATTAACTTTTCAATTTTTTTTATAATTTTGTAGAGAAATTTGAGTTGCCCAATGAATCCGACAAAGAGAAAAAAAGAAATGAAAATTAAGAAGTAGTAGACATAATTGATATAACATGCAAATTAGTATTCAATTCATGTTAGAAAACAATTTGAATCAACAGTATATATATACACCAAAAATAGCATCTCCAATCCTAGTATGAATCGGATATACCAATAAAAGCATCTACAATATGTTAGGAAACATAATGGATACTATATATAATAAGAGCATCAATCTCCAATGCTAGTAGAATTAGATATACCAAAAATATTGACATGTAAGCATGTCTAAAGATATGGTTCCTAGGTGGCACTAAAAAACTCGTTCATAGTCTCATTCTAATTTTTATTTTTTCTATCTCCAAAGGTGTTCAAAAAATGATATATTAAAGTAAAAATGATGACGTGGCATCTAGATATTCTCTCGGAGATCTTCACAGTATCTTCCTTTTTTTGCCATATCACCTTCAAAGTCATTATCCATGTTTGTATTAGACATGATTTTTTTAACTCAATCTCTATATGACACTTTATTTTTGTCCAATTCATGGTTGCATCGGAGATGCTCTAATTTTAGGAAGACATCAATATCTGACATAAAAACTAACATATCAAATGTGGCCACCAATGTATTTGTAAAAAGAACTGTATCACATTCCATTCTAACCAATGAGTGATTGACACATTGATATGTTAGATTTTTATATCCATGTATAATTACAAAGCATAGTTAAATTTTTACCATGTATCTAGTAGCAATCCAAAAATTAAATTGTTCAAGTTTTCTTTTATGCTGAAAATAATTCACATCCTAATTAAACCAGTACAAGAAGCATTATATTTTAATTGCTTCTTGTACTGGTACATGAAGAACAATCTATTATATTTTTTAACTCTTGTATAATATTTTACCGGTTAAAGTTTTAGCTTTTGTAATTGTATGAACTGGCCTAGGTTTGAATTGCAACAATTTTGATACTTACGGGTTTAATTTGCAAACACTGAACTTTTAAATGAAGGGTTGAAAAGAGGGTTTAACTTCATGGTTCTTTATGCAATTAGCACATAAAGATGATAATTGACAAAGCAGCCACATAATCTTGCTAGCTCAGTCGGTAAGTTTAACCGGTAACTCAAACTGGTATAAGAAGCATTTCTCTTTTAGAAAGAAAAATATGCATTGGGTAATTTTCCTTCCCTAATCAATTTCGGCCCCAAATATATTGCTCTACGTATGCCACATTTCGCTAATGGTTGTGCTGAAGTGCCATGTGAATGCACACACATAATCAAGTAGCTAGAAATTAAAATGGGAGTAGAGGTATTGGGTAAGTTATAAGTGGGACTTAGCTTATCTCCACGATTTCTTTTATTCTATTTCATCCAATAGGATCTAGTTCGAGGCCAAAACGAATGCCTTTTTTCATAAAACTTAGTAGAGATGATTTTTATATCATCCTCAAAAATTTATCAAGAAATTCAAACAGAAAGTAGCTAGGTGTAATAAAAATATGAAACATGTATTCGGTTTGAACCATTAAAATTTTAGATAATAATCTCACCCACTATGGTCAAAATTTTTTGATCCATCAAATTTCATGAAAAAATTCATCCGTTAAACTAAACTCTATTGGACAAAATTAAATAAAAGTACAATGAAGAGCAGCCAAGTCTAATTAAATGCAATTCAACAAATCTATACTGCTACTGTTTAGAAAGGAATCATCTCCCACTAAATGTACATATATTCTTTCTTTTATATTATTTTGCTACTGTTTAGAGAGGAATCATCTCCCATTAAATGTACATATATTATTTTGGCAACTGGATTGTAAAAGTGAAATAAAATAAGGAATAACAGAATATATAACTACTGTAACCATGAAATCAAAGTGAAGTTTTTGATCAGTTCATTGGGTTGACCAAATTGAATGAATGGAAATAATTTGCTGCATTAATTCATCTGGAAGAAACTAGAGTTGAAAGGCTGCTAAAGGGTAATAGGGAGATTGCACAGACAACATCACATCTGAAGAAGCAAAAGTATGTAAAAAGCAATACGACCCCAAACAACCCTTTTTTGTGAATTTTAAATTAAGAATCTCAATTAAGTGTTTATGTTAATTTGTCTGAAGTATGTCAAATTTTATGCTTGTGATGGATGAATATGCACTTTTAGTATAAACAAAAAGATATAAAAAGAATATTATATGCCGCCAGAAGCTAGGACCCATATGAGTGTTGGGAATCAAATAAATTAACTTGCAGCAAAATTAATTATGGACAGATTTACGAAGAAGTTTCTAGGGAAGTCTTTTTGAGAGTTTCTAGGTGGAGAGTTTTATGTAATTAAATATAGTTGGTAAGTGAAGAGGTTTTCTAGCTCTATATGTAGTCTATCTAGTTATCATTGTAATTATCCATGTAAGGGATCATTCAGAAGAAGAAATACAAATTACAAGTTGTTCTGCATGCCTTATTTTTTTCTGTCCAAATTTATAATTTATTCTCAACAAATTGGTATCAGAGCTGTTGCTAAAATTTATCAAGAGCAAAGTTAATTAGAAAAGATGGCAGCAAGTAACAATGTGGTCTCCCTTATCCCTCGTTTTAAAGGAGAAAATTATGACTACTGGAGCAGCAAAATGAAGGTGTTGCTGAAATCAAAAGAACTTTGGAAAATTGTCGTTGAAGGATTTGAAGAACCAAAAGATGAAGAACAGTTGACAGCAGCGCAGAAGAAGTCTTTGTCCGATAATCGAAAACAAGACAGCAAAGCACTTTTTGAAATATATCAAGCGATTGAGATGCCTGTTTATGAAAGAATTGCCAAGGCCGAAACTGCCAAAGAAGCGTGGGAAATTATTCAAGTAGCTTATAAAGGAGAAGAAAAGGTGAAAAAGGTTCGACTTCAAGCTTTAAGATCAGACTTTGAAAAGTTAGAGATGCAAGAAACTGAAGGGATTGCAAATTATTTCACAAAGGTTAATTCCCTTGTAAATCAGATGGCGTCAAATGGAGAAATCTTAGAAAATGAGAGAGTTGTTGAAAAAATTCTTCGTAGTTTACCACAAAAATTTGATTATGTTGTGGTTGCTATTGAAGAATCAAAGGATCTTTCTACTCTCTCTGTGGACGACTTGCAAGGAAGGTTAGAGGCACATGAAATCAAAATCAACCGAACGAATCCCCCTTCTTCGGAGTCTGATAAAGCATTAAAGTCACAAGTTATAACTACGGGAGGACGTGGTAATTATCGTGGCCAAGGAAGAGGCAGAGGACGAAGTTCAAGGGGCAGAGGTACAAACCTTCAAGGAGGGAGAGTTTTACCAAGCTATGAAGGCAATTCAAACGAAGAACAAAATCAGAATTCAAGAGGGCGTGGTTATAAAACCACCAAAGAGGATGCCATGGTTATCGAGGAGGACATGGAAATCAAAGAGGAAAAGGACGCAGCTATCAAAGAGGATGAGGCCGGGGCTATTTTGAATGTTATAATTGCCACCAACCTGGTCATATAGTTAATGATTGTTGGTATAAGGAAGAAAACAAGCAATACAAGGCTGGCATAATGCATGAAAACAAGAGCGTAGAGACCAACGGAGATGAAACTTTGTTGCTTGTATGTCATGATGAAGAAATTGACAAAGTATGGTACTTGGACAGCGGTGCAAGCAAGCATATGACAAGTAATAAAACGATATTCTCGAAACTACGCGAGTCAGATTATGGACAAGTGAGAGTTGGAGATGGTAACTCTTACAAAATCAAAGGTGTTGGAGAAGTGGAGTTCGAAACAAAGTGATAAACGCAAAATATTGTCATGCATTAGCTCTTTCTCGGAGTCGCATGTCGCGTTTGTTGCTTTAATTCTGCCTAATTATCCACTTTTCTCGAGATTAGTGTCTTGGCGAGTTTTGTATCTAACATCGTCCCGCTAGGTGTGCTTTTGTTGTGTTTCTATGTGTTTATAGGCATAGGATGCAATGGCCTTCGAATGATTGATCAAGCGCTAGTGAAAAGCTCGCAAAATGCTGATCTGAGAAATTTCCCAGAAGCATGATCGATCATGGGTTAACCATGATCGATCATGGTACAAACTGGCATTCAGGCAGAAGACCCCATGATCGATCATGGGTTGGCCATGATCGATCATGGCCCTGGCAACTTGGCCATTTCACACCCAAAATGGGCTATTTTAGTGGTTCAAGCTATTTTAGATATTTAGTTAGATATTTTTCAACCTTTTAATATATATTATTTCTCTTAGCTTAAAAAATAGGGAGATTATCTAGTTTTTAACACACTTAGAGTTCTAGAGAGAGGGGAGAGCTCATTGTTGATTGTTCTTCATTTCTCCATTGTAAGTGCTTAATTTGTAAGAATGATTTCTTCTTCTATGATATTTGTTCTTGCATCTATTATGGAGTAGTCTATTACTAAGGTTACGGAGGTTGATTGTGATATGATTTTTGGTGATTAATGGCTCAATCCATATTTAAAGTTTGATAAATATTTGTGAATCTTCTTCTTCTTCATCATATCTTCCATTATTTCAAGCTTTCTAGGTATTTTCATATTAAGTTAAGACTTTATATGCCTTGTATATTTAGTTCTTTGTTGTTAATGAGCATATTACATATTTATATGGTTCTAAAAAGCTTGTAGTCCCTTTCCCCCATCCATGGAGTTTTTCCCTCTTCATAGAAATTATGAATAGTTCTTAAAACTCCATAGATGGATTTTAAATTTGTTTAGCTTATCTTTGATTCATTTATTGATATATTGAGTGCTTCTTACACTTTATGTGATACTTAGACTCTTTATTTTCTACCATATGTGATAAATGATGAGTTGACTAATTTATCCCATAAACTTTATTCCGTTTCATTGTTAGGATTCATTTTATAATTTTCATTCTTTAAATCATGAGATTACTACACTTGCTTTATGTCAAATCTTTTAATGATGAGTTTGTCATATCTATCTCGAATTAGCTTCATTGGGAATGGGTTGCCTTGCTTCACACCCGTAGCTAAGAAGTAGGAATGATAACCTCGTCTTTAGTGGAATGTTGTTTGTCTCTCTCTTGATATAGTTTCAACCCGGGAATGAGTCGCCTAGCGTCGCACCCTTTGCTATTGAGAGAAACACCAACATTCCCCATATCTTGAGAAACCTAGTGTTGTAATCTTTGTATGAGCTAGTGATCACCGTCTCTCTTATATCGTAACTAACCTCCACATACCTTAGTGCTTTCTTATTAATTTTCACAACTGTTTTACATTTTCGTTGTTCTACAACCTTTTCAACTTACAAGAATCAGAAAACCGTAAAAATCCGTAACCCATTCCATCCCTTTTCACTTATCCTTGTGGTTCGACACGCGGACTTCTGAGACTATACTATAACTTGACGTGCCTGCACTTGGGCTATATCGAAGTGCGCTATTTCGGTTGCGTCAAGTTTTTGGCGCCGTTGCCAGGGATAAGGCAAAAGGCGGATTCTGGGTTTTGTACAAAACCATTATGTAAGTATTTCTCTCTATTTGATTAATTTATTTTTCTCCCTTATTTTCTGTTTTATTTTGTAGAGTTCCCAAGGAGTGATTCGAATCATTGTCCAAGCCCATGCAAGGGCGATTGTTCGTGGATATTCGAATTAGCCCTCCCACATCTCCAAGAATGGCGAACCAAGGTAGAGCCGAGGATCACGAGAGCGATAATGAAGGGGAAGGTGCCAACAATGTTCCTCCTGTTAGGACCATGAGAGACTACCTTCAACCGCCTCGGGCAACTTCGAATTCGTGCATTGTGCTTCCCGCTGGACAAGTCGGAGCGTTCTCTTTCAAACCGGGTATGCTTCAACATATCCCTTCGTTTCATGGTATGGAGTCGGAAAACCCATACTTGCACTTGAAAGACTTTGAAGAAGTCTGCTCCACATTTCGTGAGGCAAATGTTAATGAGGATGTCATGCGTTTAAAACTCTTTCCTTTCTCCCTAAAAGATAAAGGAAAAATTTGGCTAAATGCCCAAAGACCGCAGTCAATTCGGTCTTGGCAAGAGCTTCAAGCAGAATTTCTAAAAAAATTCTTTCCCGTTCATAGGACCAACGCTTTAAGAAGGGCGATATCTAATTTTTCGCCAAAAGAAAATGAAAGCTTTTATAAGTGTTGGGAAAGATACAAAGAACTTTTAAATGCATGCCCTCACCATGGTCACGAAACTTGGAGCCTTGTTAGTTTTTTCTACGAATCTCTCACCCCTGAAATGCGTACGTTTGTCGAAACCATGTGTAATGGTCAATTCTTGAGTAAGAACCCCGATGAGGCTTTATTATATTTTGATGAATTAGCGGAAGGTGCTCAAAATTGGAACACATATTCCGAAGAACCCAAGGCTAAAACTCAAGGAAGGGGTGGGTTGTACCAAGTGTCCAATGAGGATGACATGGGTGCAAGGTTATTCCAATTGTCTAAGAAAGTAGAGGCAATGGAAGCAAGTAAGTTTAAGGAGGTCAACGTAGTATCCTCGAGTCAGTTCTGTGTCATTTGTGAAAATTCAGGACACACTACCGAGGATTGCCCTACCATTCCCGCTTTTCGGGAAGTCCTCAAAGATCCCGCCCAAGTCAATGCTTTACACCAGTACAACCAAAACCGTAACCAAAACGATCCCTATTCTCAAAGGTACAATGAGGGATGGAAGAATCACCCCAATTTCAGTTGGGGAGGAAATCAAAGTCAGAACCACAACCAATATCATCAGAACCAAAGGCAACAACAACAACCTCAAAACTATTTTGTTCCACCTCAGAATCAAAATCTTGTTGAGATCATTTGTGGACAAAACGGATCGTGATGTGGGTGAGTTAAAAACTCAAATGTCTAAACTCACCACCGCCCTAGCTACCCAAGAGAAGGGAAAATTCCCCTCTCAACCTTTAGCTAATCCTAGAGTTCAAGTTCAAGTAGTGGAGGGAGGAGAGTCTAGCTCCAAGATAGAAGAACTCAAATCTATCACAATCTTGAGAAGTGGGAAGGAGGTAGACAAAACTATTGTTCCTAAAACCCCCAAGGTGGCGGACATAGTTGATCCCACGCATGTTGAGGAGTCGGAGGTTGAAAAAGTTGTGAGTGAAGAGAAGAAGAGAGACAAGGAAAGGAGGATCTCGAAAAGATCAAAAATGGGATCAAAGTCCCATTTTACGGAGAGATTGAACCAACCATCCAAATCTAACACCGAGATCTTGGATGTCTTTAGGCAAGTGAAAATCAACATTCCATTGCTCGACGCGGTCAAGCAAATACCTTCGTACGCTAAGTTCCTTAAGGACTTATGTACTACTAAACGAAGGTTGAATGTCAAGAAAAAGGCCTTTATGGCGGAGCAAGGCACGAGAGCCCCCAAGTTCAAAGACCCCGGTTGTCCCACAATTTCGTGTGTCATAGGAAATTGTAGGATAAAAAATGCTTTGTTAGATTTGGGAGCAAGCGTGAATGTGCTCCCATATTCGGTATATCAACAATTGGGGTTGGGTGAGTTGAAACCCACGAGGGTTACTATTCAATTGGCGGACCGATCCGTAAAGATCCCGAGAGGGATAGTCGAGGATGTACCTGTCCAAGTCGACAAGTTCTATTTTCCGGTTGATTTTATCATTCTTGACATGCAACCCGTGTCAAATCCCGCCAATGAGATTCCGGTTATCCTCGGACGACCATTTCTTGCTACTTCTAATGCCATAATAAATTGCAAGAATGGAATCGTGAAGTTAACATTTGAAAACATGACTCTAGAGCTAAACGTGTTCTCTTTGAGTAATAAAAAAGATGATGATGATGAAGAGGAAAATGAACACGTGAACATGATAGAGTCATGTATCCAAGACCACTTTGTGGCAAACTTCGAATCGGTATCAACGAAAGGTTATCTAACCACTTCCGATGAACCCGATGATTGTATGCAAGTGTTTTCCTTGTGTGATCAACAGGTTGAATTCTCGAAAAAAGAGGAAAACACACAATCTCCCATCAAAAAGCTTGAAGGACAAATGGATCTCAAGCTATTGCCTAGCAACTTGAAGTATGCCTTCTTAGGAGCTTCAGACACTTACCCCGTCATCATCTCGTCCGAACTTTCGGATGACCAAGAAGGAAGTTAGTTCATTTGCTTGGTAAATATAAAAAAGCTTTTGGTTGGACTCTTGCCGACCTCCAAGGAATAAGCCCTTTGATTTGTACACAAAAAATTCACTTGGAGGATGGGGCAAAAACATCAAGGCAATTTCAACGCCGGTTGAATCCTAACATGCAAGAAGTGGTTAGTGATAAACGCGTAATTTTGTAGTCGCTAACGCTCTTTTGATTGTGTTTATCGCGTTTATTTTAGCCTAGATTAATTAAATTAACCCACTTTTGCACACACACTCAAAATATCAAGAATTGCTTTAACATGGCTCAAAGTAGCCTTTTCTAGTGTCTTGATTGTGCTCATAGATTTTGGAAGCAAGTTGGGAAGCTTTGGGAAGGATTCAAGAGAGATAGAAGCCAAAAGAGAAGAAAAAAAAAAGTCTCCCGAAGTGTCCTCTGATCAATCAGAGGAGCCTCTGATTGATCAGAGGCCACCTTTTAGTGCAAAACTTACCCTCTGATCGATCAGAGGATGCTCTGATCGATCAGAGCCCACCTTTTTAAGCCAAATCTCCCCTCTGATCGATCAGAGGATCCTCTGATCGATCAGAGACCTCCCAGAATGCACTGCACAGCCCCCAAAAGCAGCTTTTCTCCCCTTTTGATGCATTGAAACTCACCAAAAAAGGCTGGACTTTCTATTTTTGTTCTAGGCTCAGGTGTTTACCCTTGGGTCCCTTAGAAAGTGTGATAGAATAGCCATTTTTGGAATTGTTTTGCCTTTTTATTTAACTATTTTATTTGTTCTCATTTGGGGATATGTAATTTCTAGATCTAGATTAGTTATTTAAGTGGCTATTTTCCTGCACTTTATCATTATCTATCACTTGTAAGAAATCTAGAGAGAGAAACTCTTGAGAGAAATGGAAATCCCTTTAATGGTTTTTGTTCATACAACTATCATGGAGTAGTTTCATTGCTAAGGCTAGAAGATGAAGTTTGCATTGCATTAATTATGTAAGTTTGTTTCTCATTCCATTGTTAGTGTTGTTAAATACTTCTTGAATCCTTCATCTTCTCCATTCAATCAACCATTCATAAGCTAGCAAGATAATCCTCATAAGGTGATTTGACTTTGTATTCCTTGTATACATAGATCTCAAGCATTAATGAGAAGATGATGCACTTGTGTATTTCTTATTAGCCTATGTCCATTCCTTCTATGATTGAGATACTTTACATTGCCAAGCATGTTTAGTCTTTGAGTATTCATAGAAATACCATAAATTTGAGATTCCAATCCTTGAATGCTTTAATGATATGTTGAGTGCTTTCTACACTTTATGTGATTTTGAGACTCAATATTTTCTTAGTTAGAGTGTTGCCAAGGAGGATCTCTTAAGTTTATGCCATAATCAACTACACTAATCACCATAAGGATTCAATTTGTATTTATCAAATGTGTCTAAATCGGATGATTTAATCTCCACCTAGACCTCCCAATCTTAGGCAAATGAAATGTTATGATTTATTGTGCTAAACTTTTTAGTTGGCCATTTTCATAATCAAGTCAATTGCCTAGGGGAAACTAACAATGAATTCTCAATGCCTAGTTTAATTTTATGCCTTTTCTTTTGGTGTATCTCAAGTTTGCATCTTGGTTGGACATTATATGGGAATGGGTTGCACTTGCTTCACACCCTTTGTTACAAGATAAAAATGAGAGATACATTTGTGTTGAGTTTTACTTACACCCTTTCTTTATATGGCATTTATATGGGAATGGGTTGCTCTTGCTTCACACCCTTTTGCTTAGAAAAGTGTAAGGTACTCAACACTTAGGAATTGCATTGAGAATTTTGAATGAGATTAATTTTACATAACATTGCATAGCAAATGAATTCTATAATGCCTTAGCCTTTTCTTATCAATTGATACATCACTTTAATTTTTATCGCAAGACTTTAAAATCAACAACTAAAATCAACCAATCAAATTCTCTTGAACAAAGCCTTGGACTCGTAATCACCACATCGTCTTTCCGACTATCCTTGTGGTTCGACACTTGGACTTACCAAGTATTATAACTTGATGACCTACACTTGGGTTCCTAAGCGCGGAAGTATTTCGGGCGCGTCAAGTTTTTGGCGCCGTTGCCGGGGATACGGCGAAAGACGGATTACGGGTTTTGTACAAAAATCCGCTTTGTAAGTATTTCTTCTCCCTTTGTGAATAAGTTTTTCTTGCTTATTATTTTCTTCTTTTATAGGTGGCAATTTTCTTTAAGATCACCTTCCCGGGCTTATGCTCGGGAACTTGTACATTGATCTTCGAATAAGTCCACCAAGAGGCCAACCACCACCAAGGCATCCTTCTCCATCACCTCCTCCATCCGAGATGGATAACGAAGACATTGAGTCAAATGCCGGAGAGAACAATGATCACAATCGTCCGGTCCGCACAATGCGAGATTACCTTCAACCTCCTCGAGGCACTTCAAACTCTTGCATTGTCATTCCCGCGGGACAAGCCGGAACATTTAATCTCAAACCGGGCATGTTGCAACATATACCATCATTTCATGGTATGGATTCCGAAAACCCTTACTTGCATTTAAAAGATTTTGAGGAAGTTTGCTCTACTTTTAGAGATGCTAACACAAATGAGGAAGTAATGAGGTTAAAACTTTTTCCATTCTCTTTAAAGGACAAAGGCAAAATATGGCTCAATTCTCTACGTCCCAATTCCATTCGAACTTGGCAAGAATTACAAACCGAATTTTTAAAGAAATTCTTTCCCGTTCATCGAACTAATGCTTTGAGAAGACAAATTTCAAATTTTTCTCCTAAAGAACATGAAAGTTTTTACAAGTGTTGGGAAAGATACAAAGAACTTTTGAATTCTTGCCCTCATCATGGACATGAGACATGGAGTATTGTGAGCTATTTTTACGAATCACTCACTCCCGCCATGCGCACGTTTGTGGAAACGATGTGTAATGGAAATTTTTTGAGCAAAAGTCCGGAGGAAGCTTTGTTGTACTTTGATGAAATAGCCGAAGGTGCCCAAAATTGGAACACCTACACGGATGAGGTTAAGGGTAAAGTTTCCGAGAGAGGGGGTTTGTACCAATTGTCAAAAGGTGATGACATTGAGTTAAAATTTATGCAATTGTCAAAGAAGGTCGAAGCCATGGAGTCTAGTAAAATGAGAGAAGGTAGTGTAGGTACTAGTACCGTTTGTGTCATTTGTGAGAAGGTGGGACATTCCACGGAGGAGTGTCACACAATTCCGGCCTTCAAAGAGGTCCTTCAAAGTCCCTCACAAGTCAATGCTATGAACTCATACTCTAGGCCACACAATGACCCATTTTCTCAAAGGTACAATGAAGGGTGGAGAAATCATCCTAACTTTAGTTGGGGGGGAAACCAAAATGCTCATGCAAATTCAAATTCCTACCAACAAAGACCACCTCCACCCCAAAACAACTCTTTTGGTCAAACTAACCCAAACCCAAATTCAAATTTGGAGTCTCTTTTGCGGCAATTTATAGACAAGACCGATAGAGAGGTTAGTGATTTGAAAACCCAAATGTCCAAACTCACAACCGCATTGTCCACCCAAGAAAAAGGAAAATTTCCATCCCAACCCTTAGCCAATCCCCGAGGCCAAGCTTTAGTGATCAATGAGGGTGAATCGAGTGGAAATATTGAGGAGTTGAAATCCATCACCATCCTTAGGAGTGGGAAAGAGATTGACAAAACTATAGTTCCTAAGGCCAAAAAGCCGGTGGACATAGCCGAGTCAAGTCAAGTTGAGGAGATCACCTTAGAGGAGAGAATGAGGGAAGAAGAGAAAGTTGGAAAAGAGGATTTAGAGAAAATCAAGAATAGTGTCAAAGTCCCTTTTCCGGAAAGGTTATCTCAACCTTTTAAGGAGACCCGAAATGCCGAAATTCTTGATGTGTTTAGGCAAGTCAAGATCAACATTCCTTTGCTTGATGCGGTCAAGCAAATACCTTCATATGCTAAATTTCTCAAGGATTTGTGTACCACCAAAAGAAGGTTGAATGTTAAGAAAAAGGCGTTTATGATGGAGCAAGCGAGCTCGATCATGCAAGGCACTCGCATTCCAAAATTTAAAGATCCCGGTTGCCCAACAATTTCATGTTTGATTGGTAATTATCGTATAAAGAATGCCTTGCTTGATTTGGGAGCTAGTGTCAATGTACTTCCATTTTCGGTCTACCAACAATTGGGTTTAGGAGAGTTGAAACCCACGAAAGTCACGATCCAATTGGCGGATCGATCGGTCAAGATTCCAAGGGGAATTATAGAAGACGTGCTAGTTCAAATTGATAAATTCTATTTTCCCGTGGATTTCATAGTTCTTGACATGCAACCGGTATCCAATCCCGGAAATGAGATTCCCGTAATTTTAGGGAGACCCTTTCTTGCAACATCAAATGCTATCATCAATTGCAAGAATGGGATTGTAAAATTGGCCTTTGGAAATATGACTCTTGAGCTCAACGTGTTTTCAATAAGTAACAAACAAGAAGATTTTGATGATGAAATTGAACATGTCAACATGATAGAGTCATTAATACAAGACCATTTTTCTTTCACTTATGAATCGGAATCATTGGAGGATTTGCTAACCACTCCCAATGATCCCGAGGAATGTGTGCATTTGTTTTCTTTGGATGATAGGAACAAGGAAGAACTCTTGAAGAATGAAGAAAATGCACAAGAAGAGCCACCAAAGCTTGAAGGAAAGATGGAACTCAAGCCTCTTCCTAGCAATTTGAAGTACGCTTTCCTAGGTACTCTCGAAACTTACCCCGTGGTAATTTCCTCCGAACTCTCAAAGGATCAAGAAGAACGGTTGGTAAGTATGCTAAGTAAGTATCGAAAAGATTTTGGGTGGAAGTTAGCCGACCTCCAAGGAATTAGTCCATTGATTTGCACTCACAAAATTCACTTGGAGGAAGGTGCAAAGCCATCAAGACAATTTCAACGCCGGTTAAACCCTCACATGCAAGAAGTAGTAAGAACCGAGGTGTTGAAATTGCTTGATGCCAAGATCATCTATCCAATTTCGGATAGCAAATGGGTGAGTCCGACCCAAGTTGTACCTAAAAAATACGGACTTACGGTAGTAAAGAATGAAAATGATGAGTTAATACCTCAAAGAGTCACCACCGGGTGGCGAATGTGCATAGACTACCGTAAGTTAAATGAAGTCACTAGAAAGGACCATTTCCCACTCCCGTTTTTAGATCAAACACTTGAAAGAGTAGCGGGTCATGAGTTCTATTCTTTCTTAGACGGATTTTCCGGGTACAACCAAATTGAAATTGATCTTGAGGACCAAGAAAAAACAACCTTCACATGTCCGTTTGGTACTTTTGCTTATCGAAAAATGCCTTTTGGTTTGTGCAATGCACCGGCCACTTTTCAAAGATGTATGTTGAGCATTTTTAGTGATATGGTAGAGAAAACTCTAGAAGTTTTTATGGACGATTTTACCGTTTACGGTAAGTCGTTCGATAATTGTTTGCTCAATGTTGAACATGTGTTAGCAAGGTGTATCGAGAAGCAACTCGTCCTCAATTGGGAGAAATGACACTTCATGGTGACAAAGGGAATTGTATTGGGCCATGTTATATCGGGCAAAGGCATTGAAGTAGACAAGGCGAAAATCGAGCTTATCTCAAAGCTCCCCACCCCCAAGTCAATCAAGGATGTTCGTTCATTCTTAGGGCATGCCGGATTCTACCGAAGGTTCATTCAAAATTTTAGCACCATTGCTAAACCCATGTGCAAGTTGCTGTTGAAAGATGCCCCATTTGAATGGACCAAGGAATGTGAAGAAGCCTTTGTAAAACTCAAACACATGCTCACTACGGCACCCATCATGCAAACCCCCGATTGGAGTTTGCCATTTGAACTCATGTGCGACGCAAGTGACTATGCCGTTGGGGCGGTCCTCGGTCAAAGAAAAGACAAAAAGCCCGGAGTCATTTACTATGCAAGCCGAACTCTTAATGAGGCTCAAATGAACTACACCACCACCGAGAAAGAACTCTTGGCTATTGTCTTTGCCCTCGACAAATTTCGGTCTTACCTCATAGGGTCACCTATTGTCATTTTCACCGATCATGCGGCCCTCAAGTATCTCTTCACAAAGAAAGATGCAAAGCCAAGGCTTCTAAGATGGATTCTTCTCCTACAAGAATTCAATCTTTTCATAAAGGATAAGAAGGGTGTCGAAAATGTGGTGGCGGATCATTTATCTCGCCTTTCATTCACCGACCACATTGAAGAGAATGCTATTAAAGACTCTTTTCCGGATGAGCAACTATTCACAATCTCCTCTTCACCATGGTATGCCGATATTGTGAATTATCTTGTCACCGGAAAGTTGCCAAGCCATTGGAATGCCCAAGATCGAAGAAAATTCTTGTTCGAGGTCAACCGGTTCTATTGGGATGACCCGTATTTGTTCAAGTATGGGGCGGATCAAATCATTCGCCGATGTATTCCCAATGACGAGTTCGAAAGAGTTCTAAGCTTTTGCCATAATGAAGCTTGTGGTGGACACTTCTCGGCCAAGAAGACGGCCGCCAAGATCTTACAATGTGGCCTTTATTGGCCAACAATGTTCAAGGATGCCCATGCCTTTTGCAAAGCTTGCCCGAGATGCCAAATGCTTGGAGGAATCACAAGAAAAAGCATGATGCCTCTCAACCCGATCCTCGTGGTTGAAATCTTCGATTGTTGGGGCATTGACTTCATGGGACCGTTCCCATCTTCTTTTGGTAATCTCTATATCCTTCTTGCGGTTGATTATGTTTCTAAATGGGTGGAGGCCTTAGCTTGCAAAACAAATGATCACAAAGTTGTGATCCGATTTTTAAAAGATAATATTCTTGCAAGATTTGGCACCCCAAAGGCAATAATAAGTGATGGAGGCTCACATTTTTGCAACAAACCTTTTGAATCATTAATGCAAAAATATGGTGTAAACCATAAAGTGTCCCTCGCTTATCATCCACAAACAAACGGGCAAGCAGAGCTTGCAAACCGAGAGATAAAACAAATCTTAGAAAAAACGGTAAATCCGAATCGCAAAGATTGGTCATTGCGACTAAACGATGCTCTTTGGGCTTACCGAACCGCTTTCAAAACAACTCTCGGGATGTCGCCATATCGCATTGTGTATGGCAAGCCTTGTCACTTGCCCGTTGAATTGGAACATAAATCGTTTTGGGCAATAAAATTGTTGAATAGTGGTTTTGAGGAATCCGGTAAAAACCGGATGTTGCAAATAGAGGAATTGGAGGAATTGAGGAGGGATGCGTATCAAAATTCAAAATTAAGCAAGGAAAGGGCGAAAAAATTTCATGATAAATCGATTTTGAGAAAAGATTTCAAACTTGGTCAAAAAGTCCTTGTTTATGATACTCGTCTCCACCTTTTTCCCGGAAAATTAAAGTCTTGTTGGACCGGCCCTTATATTGTCAAGCATGTATTTCCATTTGGGGCCGTGACAGTGGTTGATCCAAAAACGGGTTTCGAATTCAAAGTTAACGGGCAAAGATTGAAATCGTTTTTGGAAATTCCAACGCTAGAGGAGTCCACCCCTCTAAGCGACCCGACCTACGCCTAATAAGCGTAGGTCATGTTTGTATATAATTTTTGTTTATTTTCTGGAGTTTTAGGAGTATCGTCACACTTCGGGAAAGTTCAGGGACCATTTTGTAAAAGCTGCAAACTTGAGGGAACAAGGGAGAATGGACCAAAACGCAAAACAGAAAAGTTGAAAAAAAAAATGGGAGTGTTCTGCCGTGCCTCTGATCGATCAGAGGTGATGGCTGATCGATCAGAGGGGACTTGTTTCTCAAAAAAAAAAAAAAAAATTTTTTTTTTTTTTAGCCCCTTTCTTCCCCATTTCGAGCTTCCTCTTCTCCCATCCTCCATTAACCCCTTCTTCATCACCCCAAACACCAAAATACCTCTACCAAATCCTCCATTGAAGACCATACACCTACTAAATCCTTCTAATCCTTCACCACTTTCTCCATTTTTACCCATAAAACATCAAACCCATCACTTTCTCTCACTAAAAATTCAAACCCTTCACCCCACCTCCATTTTCGAAATCCTCACCAAAAATTCTGATTTGTGCCTTCTATTCTACCCACTTATCATCTCAAGCACATAACCTTCACTCCCATCCATTAATTTCCACCCAAATCTTGAATTTTGACCCCATAGATCCCCAATTTCGAAACCCACTTGTCCCAAGCTCCAATGGCATCATCCTCTACCAACCCCAAGTCCAAGAAGAAGCATGGTCACTCCTCCTAACTTTGAAAACTCCATTTTTTTATTTTATTTATTTTATTTTTTTATTTTTTTGCTTTATATTCTTTTTGGGTTATTGGATTTTCTAAACATAACTACTTGTGATGGCTTAAGTGTTAATTTTGCATGTTATGTTGGACTAATGCTAACCCGTATTTCTTAGATTTTTGTATATATTGTAGCTTTGAAATTGATCCTAGCTTCTTTTTGGAGAAACTGGAAAGCAATTTTTCAAGAATTCGCCCATTTTTTTCGTCGTCTTCAAAAGCATTGAGGACAATGCCAACTTTAAGTTGGGGGGTGAGCACTTTCAAATCTCAAATTTTCAAGCATGCCTTCTTTCATGTTAATTTTCTCCATGCTAGGATCGATTTCACCATTTTATCGAAGTTCGAAAATTGATGATCAATTTTTTTAGAATTGTCCTTGAATTGATGGTTTTTGGCATGAAATTCTTGATTTGGATAGGTAGTTCAATGATAATCTCTATGGCATTGCTTCATTTAGATTCTTGAGCCTTGTAGTTTCCTATGAATATGCATAATGCTGTGGCTTGATTTAGTCTTTGGTATCACATAGAGTGATTTTCATCTTGTGTAGAGAGAAATAATGTTCAAATGCAATAAAAGCTCTTTCGAAAAGATCCTCCTTAGAGGGGACACATGCATGGCACTTACAAAAAATTTGAGAACTTGGATGATTTAGTCTATGGTTACCAAGGGAATTGTTTTAGGGCATATCATTTCTGCAGAAGGAATCGAGGTGGATAAAGCTAAAATTGAGTTGATTGCTAAACTTCCTACACGCAAGAATGTCAAAGATGTTCGATCCTTTCTAGGACATGCCGGGTTTTATAGGAGGTTTATCAAGAACTTCAGTTCCATTTCCAAGCCGATGTGTAGTCTACTTCTCAGGGATGCACCCTTTCAGTGGGATGCCAAGTGCGAGGAAGCCTTTGTCTCTCTGAAGCATATGCTTACTATTGCGCCTATTATGCAGACACCGGACTGGAGCTTGTCATTCGAGCTTATGTGCGACGCAAGTGACTATGCGGTGGGAGCGGTTCTTGGTCAACGGAAAGACAAGAAACCGGGTGTGATATACTATGCAAGTAGAACTTTGAATGATGCGCAAATGAATTACACCACGACAGAGAAAGAGCTCCTAGCAATTGTCTTCGCCCTAGACAAGTTTCGATCCTATTTGATAGGATCGCCAATTGTGATTTTCACGGATCACGTGGCATTGAAGTATCTATTCACAAAGAAAGATGCCAAGCCGCGGCTTTTGAGGTGGATACTCCTATTGCAAGAGTTTCATTTGAGCATCAAGGACAAAAAGGGAGTCGAGAACGTGGTGGCCGATCATCTGTCTCGACTCACTTTTACGAACAACATTGAAGAAAGTCCGATCCAAGATTCGTTTCCAGACGAACAATTATTGGCAATCTCGACGCTCCCATGGTATGCAGACATTGTAAATTATCTTGTAACTGACAAGATACCAAAGTCATGGGGCGCACAAGATAGAAAAAGGTTTTTGAGTGAAGTGGGTCGATTCTATTGGGATGAACCGTACCTGTTTAAGTATTGTGCGGATCAGATTATCAGACGGTGCATCCCAGAGGAAGAAGTGGAGAGAGCTCTATCTTTCTGTCATTCTGAGGCTTGCGGAGGACACTTCTCGGCAAAGAAGACCACCGCGAAGATTTTACAAAGTGGATTGTATTGGCCGTCGCTCTTTAAGGACGCACAACGCTTTTGCAAAGCATGTCAGAGATGCCAAATGCTTT